>OY979637.1:0-649216 GCA_963855885.1 Coenonympha glycerion | reverse complement strand
ACAGCGAAGGCAAATGGGATTGAGTTCTGCGGGCACAACATTTATGCATCTACATGTTTTTACTAAAAACTCTGCTCAACAATACTCATTTACTTCATATTGGTTCCCGATAGCTCGAAATCTGGAAAAGTGCAAAAAATTATCTTTCGGGAACCAATATGAGATGAGTGGGCACTTTCGAGCAAAGTTTCTATTAAAAACATGTAGATGCATAAAAAGTAGACCCGCAAAATGCATTGCTATAAATCACCAATGTGTTGTTAGTCTAATATTTGCGAAAAACTAAATAAAATTTGAATTTCGCGGGCTGGTAGGGCCGCAACACCTTAATTTTCATTCGTATATTGGTTTACTCACGCGAACTAGGTGGCGCTGTTCAGTTTTGATTCGTGCTATCGTTGTGTACTCCCGTCATGATCAGTACTTAAAATACTTATAAGTAGTTTCGTCAACTGGATGTCTCCAAGTCTTAAGAGGTCCTGGGTTTGATTCCTATTGGATTTTTGGAATGAAAATTGTACTGAAAAGTGCAATTTCATCATAAAAAGTACTAGTCACTAAGTTTATTTTGCCATATTTCGTTAGAACTCTGAATTTTGAAATAAGCTTACGATTCTAGAAGTGATGAAGTTATTGCTGCTGATAAAATAGAGTAGTATTTGCAGAGTTACTAAAAACAATACAACCCACCCATTCGCCCGGTGTGTCTGCCCGGTACCGGGCAGGATGGCACAAAAATTCCCATCCTGCCCGTTGCGCACCGTGCAATCGTTTGCCGGGCAGGATGGGGATATTTTCTGAAAAAAAATTCCCATCTGGCCCGTTAACGTTTAGTTATGAAAAAGAAGCCTTTAAATGAAATAAGGATAGTGTAACTTATTTGTATTTATTAATTATTTCTTAATGTATTGATTTACCATTCAAAAGTAAAGTTACCGAAAAGGAAAGTCTTGAAATGAAAAGATTGTATAATTATCATAAAAAATCCATTGATTAAACATATTAAATGTGATGGCGGAGCCTAAAAATGACGTCACTAAGGGATGATTACTTAGTGACGTCATTTTTAGGCTCCGCGACGGAAATGGCGGAGTTTTTTTGTTCATCAACTTAATACTATCCAAAATATCAGAATGGCCATATATTATTTCCTTACGTAAAGACGAAACAACTTAAAATGAGCCATACGTTTATAGTTTTTTTGTCAATTCTGTGTTCCAAGTTACTTGAACTCACGCTAAATGTTCATGTCTATAATCCGTCATCTTCGGCAGTCACTTACCATCAGCGAGATTGCAATTAAGTTTTAATTAGTGGTAATAATAATCTGGTCTGTGGTACACTTCGGTCGAGGCTGGTGAAAAACGACGTGGCACTCCAGTCTCCAGGAATGTCGACAAAAGTGAAAACGAAAGAAACTTAAAATTAAAATTATTTCTTAACAGTGCCATCTCAGAACACAGTGAGGCAACTGTCAGTAGATTACTCCATGACAATTAACTATAAATAAAATCCCGTAGACAGACTTTGACTTCAAGTACCACGTAAATTGTAGAGATGGCGCTATACGGTATGAGGCGAAAGTCTCAGGCGAAGGCGAAGGCGTCTGTAATTTCTGAACAGCAAAACTGATGACTCTTGAATATTTCTAGAATAATCTTTGGAGTACCTTCTTTCTAACAAAAAAAGAATGAAAGAAATCGGACAGCGCGTTTATGAATTATAACTAAATACACATTTTGACTTTGAAGCCGTCCTATGTCCTACTCGGCCAACAGACAGACAGACAGACAGACAGACAGACAGACAGACAGACAGACAGACAGACAGACAGACAGACAGACAGACAGACAGACAGACAGACAGACAGACAGACAGACAGACAGACAGACAGACAGACAGACAGACAGACAGACAGACAGACAGACAGACAGACAGACAGACAGACAGACAGACAGACAGACAGACAGACAGACAGACAGACAGACAGACAGACAGACAGACAGACAGACAGACAGACAGACAG
This sequence comes from Coenonympha glycerion, assembly GCA_963855885.1. NCBI lineage: Eukaryota > Metazoa > Arthropoda > Insecta > Lepidoptera > Nymphalidae > Coenonympha > Coenonympha glycerion. The sequence continues at coordinate 647,190 of OY979637.1, read as the reverse complement.
ACAGACAGACAGACAGACAGACAGACAGACAGACAGACAGACAGACAGACAGACAGACAGACAGACAGACAGACAGACAGACAGACAGACAGACAGACAGACAGACAGACAGACAGACAGACAGACAGACAGACAGACAGACAGACAGACAGACAGACAGACAGACAGACAGACAGACAGACAGACAGACAGACAGACAGACAGACAGACAGACAGACAGACAGACAGACAGACAGACAGACAGACAGACAGACAGACAGACAGACAGACAGACAGACAGACAGACAGACAGACAGACAGACAGACAGACAGACAGACAGACAGACAGACAGACAGACAGACAGACAGACAGACAGACAGACAGACAGACAGACAGACAGACAGACAGACAGACAGACAGACAGACAGACAGACAGACAGACAGACAGACAGACAGACAGACAGACAGACAGACAGACAGACAGACAGACAGACAGACAGACAGACAGACAGACAGACAGACAGACAGACAGACAGACAGACAGACAGACAGACAGACAGACAGACAGACAGACAGACAGACAGACAGACAGACAGACAGACAGACAGACAGACAGACAGACAGACAGACAGACAGACAGACAGACAGACAGACAGACAGACAGACAGACAGACAGACAGACAGACAGACAGACAGACAGACAGACAGACAGACAGACAGACAGACAGACAGACAGACAGACAGACAGACAGACAGACAGACAGACAGACAGACAGACAGACAGACAGACAGACAGACAGACAGACAGACAGACAGACAGACAGACAGACAGACAGACAGACAGACAGACAGACAGACAGACAGACAGACAGACAGACAGACAGACAGACAGACAGACAGACAGACAGACAGACAGACAGACAGACAGACAGACAGACAGACAGACAGACAGACAGACAGACAGACAGACAGACAGACAGACAGACAGACAGACAGACAGACAGACAGACAGACAGACAGACAGACAGACAGACAGACAGACAGACAGACAGACAGACAGACAGACAGACAGACAGACAGACAGACAGACAGACAGACAGACAGACAGACAGACAGACAGACAGACAGACAGACAGACAGACAGACAGACAGACAGACAGACAGACAGACAGACAGACAGACAGACAGACAGACAGACAGACAGACAGACAGACAGACAGACAGACAGACAGACAGACAGACAGACAGACAGACAGACAGACAGACAGACAGACAGACAGACAGACAGACAGACAGACAGACAGACAGACAGACAGACAGACAGACAGACAGACAGACAGACAGACAGACAGACAGACAGACAGACAGACAGACAGACAGACAGACAGACAGACAGACAGACAGACAGACAGACAGACAGACAGACAGACAGACAGACAGACAGACAGACAGACAGACAGACAGACAGACAGACAGACAGACAGACAGACAGACAGACAGACAGACAGACAGACAGACAGACAGACAGACAGACAGACAGACAGACAGACAGACAGACAGACAGACAGACAGACAGACAGACAGACAGACAGACAGACAGACAGACAGACAGACAGACAGACAGACAGACAGACAGACAGACAGACAGACAGACAGACAGACAGACAGACAGACAGACAGACAGACAGACAGACAGACAGACAGACAGACAGACAGACAGACAGACAGACAGACAGACAGACAGACAGACAGACAGACAGACAGACAGACAGACAGACAGACAGACAGACAGACAGACAGACAGACAGACAGACAGACAGACAGACAGACAGACAGACAGACAGACAGACAGACAGACAGACAGACAGACAGACAGACAGACAGACAGACAGACAGACAGACAGACAGACAGACAGACAGACAGACAGACAGACAGACAGACAGACAGACAGACAGACAGACAGACAGACAGACAGACAGACAGACAGACAGACAGACAGACAGACAGACAGACAGACAGACAGACAGACAGACAGACAGACAGACAGACAGACAGACAGACAGACAGACAGACAGACAGACAGACAGACAGACAGACAGACAGACAGACAGACAGACAGACAGACAGACAGACAGACAGACAGACAGACAGACAGACAGACAGACAGACAGACAGACAGACAGACAGACAGACAGACAGACAGACAGACAGACAGACAGACAGACAGACAGACAGACAGACAGACAGACAGACAGACAGACAGACAGACAGACAGACAGACAGACAGACAGACAGACAGACAGACAGACAGACAGACAGACAGACAGACAGACAGACAGACAGACAGACAGACAGACAGACAGACAGACAGACAGACAGACAGACAGACAGACAGACAGACAGACAGACAGACAGACAGACAGACAGACAGACAGACAGACAGACAGACAGACAGACAGACAGACAGACAGACAGACAGACAGACAGACAGACAGACAGACAGACAGACAGACAGACAGACAGACAGACAGACAGACAGACAGACAGACAGACAGACAGACAGACAGACAGACAGACAGACAGACAGACAGACAGACAGACAGACAGACAGACAGACAGACAGACAGACAGACAGACAGACAGACAGACAGACAGACAGACAGACAGACAGACAGACAGACAGACAGACAGACAGACAGACAGACAGACAGACAGACAGACAGACAGACAGACAGACAGACAGACAGACAGACAGACAGACAGACAGACAGACAGACAGACAGACAGACAGACAGACAGACAGACAGACAGACAGACAGACAGACAGACAGACAGACAGACAGACAGACAGACAGACAGACAGACAGACAGACAGACAGACAGACAGACAGACAGACAGACAGACAGACAGACAGACAGACAGACAGACAGACAGACAGACAGACAGACAGACAGACAGACAGACAGACAGACAGACAGACAGACAGACAGACAGACAGACAGACAGACAGACAGACAGACAGACAGACAGACAGACAGACAGACAGACAGACAGACAGACAGACAGACAGACAGACAGACAGACAGACAGACAGACAGACAGACAGACAGACAGACAGACAGACAGACAGACAGACAGACAGACAGACAGACAGACAGACAGACAGACAGACAGACAGACAGACAGACAGACAGACAGACAGACAGACAGACAGACAGACAGACAGACAGACAGACAGACAGACAGACAGACAGACAGACAGACAGACAGACAGACAGACAGACAGACAGACAGACAGACAGACAGACAGACAGACAGACAGACAGACAGACAGACAGACAGACAGACAGACAGACAGACAGACAGACAGACAGACAGACAGACAGACAGACAGACAGACAGACAGACAGACAGACAGACAGACAGACAGACAGACAGACAGACAGACAGACAGACAGACAGACAGACAGACAGACAGACAGACAGACAGACAGACAGACAGACAGACAGACAGACAGACAGACAGACAGACAGACAGACAGACAGACAGACAGACAGACAGACAGACAGACAGACAGACAGACAGACAGACAGACAGACAGACAGACAGACAGACAGACAGACAGACAGACAGACAGACAGACAGACAGACAGACAGACAGACAGACAGACAGACAGACAGACAGACAGACAGACAGACAGACAGACAGACAGACAGACAGACAGACAGACAGACAGACAGACAGACAGACAGACAGACAGACAGACAGACAGACAGACAGACAGACAGACAGACAGACAGACAGACAGACAGACAGACAGACAGACAGACAGACAGACAGACAGACAGACAGACAGACAGACAGACAGACAGACAGACAGACAGACAGACAGACAGACAGACAGACAGACAGACAGACAGACAGACAGACAGACAGACAGACAGACAGACAGACAGACAGACAGACAGACAGACAGACAGACAGACAGACAGACAGACAGACAGACAGACAGACAGACAGACAGACAGACAGACAGACAGACAGACAGACAGACAGACAGACAGACAGACAGACAGACAGACAGACAGACAGACAGACAGACAGACAGACAGACAGACAGACAGACAGACAGACAGACAGACAGACAGACAGACAGACAGACAGACAGACAGACAGACAGACAGACAGACAGACAGACAGACAGACAGACAGACAGACAGACAGACAGACAGACAGACAGACAGACAGACAGACAGACAGACAGACAGACAGACAGACAGACAGACAGACAGACAGACAGACAGACAGACAGACAGACAGACAGACAGACAGACAGACAGACAGACAGACAGACAGACAGACAGACAGACAGACAGACAGACAGACAGACAGACAGACAGACAGACAGACAGACAGACAGACAGACAGACAGACAGACAGACAGACAGACAGACAGACAGACAGACAGACAGACAGACAGACAGACAGACAGACAGACAGACAGACAGACAGACAGACAGACAGACAGACAGACAGACAGACAGACAGACAGACAGACAGACAGACAGACAGACAGACAGACAGACAGACAGACAGACAGACAGACAGACAGACAGACAGACAGACAGACAGACAGACAGACAGACAGACAGACAGACAGACAGACAGACAGACAGACAGACAGACAGACAGACAGACAGACAGACAGACAGACAGACAGACAGACAGACAGACAGACAGACAGACAGACAGACAGACAGACAGACAGACAGACAGACAGACAGACAGACAGACAGACAGACAGACAGACAGACAGACAGACAGACAGACAGACAGACAGACAGACAGACAGACAGACAGACAGACAGACAGACAGACAGACAGACAGACAGACAGACAGACAGACAGACAGACAGACAGACAGACAGACAGACAGACAGACAGACAGACAGACAGACAGACAGACAGACAGACAGACAGACAGACAGACAGACAGACAGACAGACAGACAGACAGACAGACAGACAGACAGACAGACAGACAGACAGACAGACAGACAGACAGACAGACAGACAGACAGACAGACAGACAGACAGACAGACAGACAGACAGACAGACAGACAGACAGACAGACAGACAGACAGACAGACAGACAGACAGACAGACAGACAGACAGACAGACAGACAGACAGACAGACAGACAGACAGACAGACAGACAGACAGACAGACAGACAGACAGACAGACAGACAGACAGACAGACAGACAGACAGACAGACAGACAGACAGACAGACAGACAGACAGACAGACAGACAGACAGACAGACAGACAGACAGACAGACAGACAGACAGACAGACAGACAGACAGACAGACAGACAGACAGACAGACAGACAGACAGACAGACAGACAGACAGACAGACAGACAGACAGACAGACAGACAGACAGACAGACAGACAGACAGACAGACAGACAGACAGACAGACAGACAGACAGACAGACAGACAGACAGACAGACAGACAGACAGACAGACAGACAGACAGACAGACAGACAGACAGACAGACAGACAGACAGACAGACAGACAGACAGACAGACAGACAGACAGACAGACAGACAGACAGACAGACAGACAGACAGACAGACAGACAGACAGACAGACAGACAGACAGACAGACAGACAGACAGACAGACAGACAGACAGACAGACAGACAGACAGACAGACAGACAGACAGACAGACAGACAGACAGACAGACAGACAGACAGACAGACAGACAGACAGACAGACAGACAGACAGACAGACAGACAGACAGACAGACAGACAGACAGACAGACAGACAGACAGACAGACAGACAGACAGACAGACAGACAGACAGACAGACAGACAGACAGACAGACAGACAGACAGACAGACAGACAGACAGACAGACAGACAGACAGACAGACAGACAGACAGACAGACAGACAGACAGACAGACAGACAGACAGACAGACAGACAGACAGACAGACAGACAGACAGACAGACAGACAGACAGACAGACAGACAGACAGACAGACAGACAGACAGACAGACAGACAGACAGACAGACAGACAGACAGACAGACAGACAGACAGACAGACAGACAGACAGACAGACAGACAGACAGACAGACAGACAGACAGACAGACAGACAGACAGACAGACAGACAGACAGACAGACAGACAGACAGACAGACAGACAGACAGACAGACAGACAGACAGACAGACAGACAGACAGACAGACAGACAGACAGACAGACAGACAGACAGACAGACAGACAGACAGACAGACAGACAGACAGACAGACAGACAGACAGACAGACAGACAGACAGACAGACAGACAGACAGACAGACAGACAGACAGACAGACAGACAGACAGACAGACAGACAGACAGACAGACAGACAGACAGACAGACAGACAGACAGACAGACAGACAGACAGACAGACAGATCGGGAACGGTATTTTTGTCGACAGTTTGCCCAATAAATAAAAATCGGTTTTAGAATACACAAGTGATGCCCTTTCGACCCCCCCTATATTGTTACCCCACCCTATATTGTTATCTCATTTTGAAATTTTGGTGACCCGGTTTTTCCCCCATTTTAAATAAAAATAAAAAAGATTTTCAATTTTTTATGATTGCAATGCCAGCACGCCGCAATCACCTACAACTAATCCCAGCTCGATAGCTTTAGTAGTTACTGAAATAATCGAGTGTGACAGACGGACGGACGAACGGACGGACGGCCGGAGAAAGTCTCACCATAAGGGTTCCATTTTTTACCATTTTGGTACGGAACCCTAAAAACCAATGAGCTAAATATTGCTGTTCGTTGTTCGTGATTGATTAAGATTTTGGAAATTTCTGCCCATTTAGTTTAGACTACCGCGCATTGTTTGAGAAAAGTCCTATGTACATGCCTTGGCCACAACTGCTCATTGATGGACTCAAGTATGTGTAAATCGGCGCAGCCTCGGCCCATATTCACACGTTCGTGCATCAATGGCTCTTTTGCTGGTCGCTTTATTCTTTAGTTCGATCCATTTGAGCGATCGATTGTTTCGGCGACGATCGCAAAGTTGTCGCCGTTGACGATTTCTCGCGCATAACTTCGTATTGCTTAGGAGTTAGGCATTATGATTATGCAGACAAAAATATAAATCGCAACCTAATACTTGTCAATGTAAACAATATTAGAGTAGAGAGCAACATAACAAATCGAAATGAGATATAATATGTATGTTTAGTTCCGGTTTTGAAATTTTGATTCAGAAAAGTTTGTGGCACTTTAAAATTTCGTTCCATTTATCGCAATGTTATATGGCTAGCATTCTAGCCTGATCTGTGATCAGTGATCACAAACATATCGTGTGGCTACGGCTGCTGTCGCTGACCTAGTCCACTCCACAGTCCAATGGTCAATCACGCAGCATCGCGGCGGAAGCATTTCCGTGTCGGCGCATGAGTGCGCTGCATGACTGTCCGCTGAGATAAGGCCGCCGCTGATAGCATGGTTCCGGGTCGAGAGTTTGTTTACAAATAGCTCGCGGGATGTTCCGCCTGCAATGAGGACAAACCTCCACCTCTCTAAAGCCGGTTCCCAATATTCTATCTATCTTCCATTTGCCCTACTAGAGATAGCATTGTGACATAAGGCGGTTCCCAATATTCAATCTATCCATGGTTTGTCTTACTAGAGATAGAAATTTGACATAACTTGAATGGACCTTATGTCAAATTTGTATCTCTAGTAAGGCAAACCATGGATAGATCGAATATTGGGAACCGACAATAAGCTTCATACATGTGACGTCAAATTTCTATCTCTAGTAAGGCAAACCATGGTTATATTGAATATTGGGAGCCGCCATAAGAGAATCATATAAATGGGTACTAATTTCATAAGGACCACTGTCCATCAGTTGTTGTAAAGTATGATTCGCCATACGGTACCTAAATATGTGGACAACTGCCGTGCTATTCTGCAAAAATACTTAGAGCAGCGACGAGCGTACATCTATGCATCTAAGAATTCGTCAGGTGTTATAGAATTCAATTTTGCATGCCATCGTCGGTATCTGACGGCTGTTTCAGGGATGTATATTTTCAAGAATAGCACAGCTGGTAGACAATGGCACATCATTACTTAGGTACCTACTCCAGCCTAAGCTTGTTATCGGTGAATAAACGAGGCGTTTCTTTATAAAACCATGCAGTTTACTTCAAAGATTAGGTTGATAATAAAATTGTCTTTGATATAATTCATAAACAGGCAATGTCTTCACTTATGTAACAACTTATTTTTAGCGGTGTCCTCATTTTTACAATTTGTAACAAAATAAAATTATGATTCGCTCCAAACGATAACCCATCGGACCTTTACGTTATTAACAGCTAATAAATGACAATATTTATTGTTTTAAAATCAGTCGACTCCTGGAAAAATATCAGTTAACATACCGTAAAACTTTAAAAAGAAAATTCTGACTTGAAATAGCCTAGGTATCTGAACAGCGAAATGACTGTAAGTAAGTAAGTAAGATATCGCAGAACCAAATGTCGCCGTAGTTAGCAAAAGGGCGAAGGGGTCCATCGCTGAAAAGGCTGAAGCCTACTTACAGGCCGTCAAGAAGAGTCAAGGGCCCAAAGGTTAGTCGGATATCGGTGCCCTGTGCAGGGCTGTGGTGGCTGTGGTGATCTGGGGATAATTTGATTAATATTAAGAGACATAAACATCCTTTTTTGATAGAGTTAAAACATAGTTATTGTTATAACTAGCTGTTGCCCGCGGCTCCGCCCGCGTGAATTACGATTATTCTTACATATACAGTAGAATTCCTTGATTTTCGCGGGATTTTGGTGTGATGTTGTACAGAAACCTGTTCTTACTTCGCACGGGTTATCTTGTGGTGATTTTGAAAACTCTTTTTTTAATAGAAAATATAGTTTCATTAATACATAGTTGAAAGATCAGAAGGACGATTTTAACTGTCGGTATTTCGACACAATGGCACAGGACTTGTACCAATGTATCGAAATTTCGACAGTTAAAATCGTCCTTTTCATTGTGATTTTTATTCTGAAACCACGAAATATGTCAAAAATTATTAAATCATGTGAAAAGTTGTACTGGTGGTAGAAATCTTCTTTCAGAGTTCAGCCCGGTAGGTACCACTGGGATAAAATACTCTACTAACAATATTCCCCAGCCCAACATAAGAGTCTGTTAAAAATCTTTGCTTCATCTCAATACAATCCCAAGTATCAGAATGGGCAATGGCTATATATTTCTTTACGTATAAAAAGATCTATGACGGTCAATCGGTTAGGACCAGTTAAGACCTGAGAGTTAAAAATACTTGTGAACCATTATTTTACTCTTTCCATGTTGCGGATGATAAAAAAAGACGTGGCACTCTGGGAATGTCCACAAGTCTCAACAGTGCCATCTTAATATAAAGTCAAGGAACAGTACATTACATGACAATTAATTTTATGAACAAAAATTCGGTAGTACCTATCTCCAAGTTTTACATTCAAGTTCCACATAATTTGTAGAGATGGCGCAATACGGTATAACGTGGTGATAAATTCATGATTTTTGTTCACCCTAAAAGTAAAAAATCGTAAACCATACAAAATCTTCTGCTAAGCATATTTATTTACGGCTGTAAGGGTACTCCAGCCTGACTTGAGCCCTTACGTCTTAGCCCTAGGTGCTTGTCCATTCCGAGTTTCAAGTCACCTACTTGAACTCATCGATAAAGGTTCTGATGTGTATAATTTCTGAACTACAAAAGTGATGATGATAAAATTTATACGAAATAATCTTTAAAGAACCTCCTTTCTAACAAAAAAAGAATGAATGAAATCGGACAGCGGGTTAATGAATTATAACTAAATACACATTTTGACTTTGATGCCGTCTTCCAGGGAAACCATGATGAATTCCGGGACAAAAAGTATCCTATGTCCTACCTCGGAGTATGAACTATAATCATGTCAAGTTTCATTTAAATCCATCCAGCGGATTAGCCGTGATGCGCGGTCGTGAAACAGACAGACAGACAGACAGACAGACAGACAGACAGACAGACAGACAAAAATGAAACAAATTACAGTTTTGGCTTCAGTATCGACTAAATAATGTCCTCCAACAAAAATTTTCAAAATATCTTCAATGTACAGAATTCGACCCTTTACAGTTTTATTATAAGTATAGATTACTTTATGCAGTACGAAGTGTCCAGTGATACGAAATTGACGGTAAAAGCAACAGTCTCGCTATTCAAAGATAGTCTCTCTGAATACTTAGTTCGAAATAACGAGTTCAACTTTGACTCTATCTTCATTTATTACAATAATAAGTAGATACGTAAGTACTGAATTATAATTATTATCTTTACTTATTATAATAAAAACATTATTTTCTGTACTGTAGGTAATATTTCTCTATCGTTATTCGTTAGTCCAAGTAGGATCAATTGCAGGTCAAAAGAAATAATTGAAATTAAGTAATTAATTGCCTCAGTTATGAAGATAACACGTAGATACTTACAAACTTACATTGTATTTTTCTCATATTATTATACCTAATAATAAAAAAAAATCAGTTTCTTCTCTCTAAACTAGAGCTCGCCTGCAATCCACTTTATTTTCAATGAGATATTTAAGATCTGTTGGTGTTGATACCTAGTTAGTATTTCTTTCAAATTGTTTGTGGTTTTTCGCGATTTTTAAGCTAATAAGACATAAATCAAATCAGTCAAATTGCGGGAATCCCAATATTATCATCTTCATGTGTTTATATCAAAATCTCTGTTTGAAAGTGTGTAAAGAAATTAGTCCGAAATTTGTGAGTTACTCACATAAAACTCGATACTCGGACTAATTTCCTACGGTACCTAGTTAAGTACATACATACACATATTTTTTGCAAAGATTTTATTATTTAATTATTTAAAGATGGTACTGACATTCTCGCAAATTGACTGCCATTTAAACCTTTGATGTGTAATTAGCGAACAAAGTGCAAAAAACCATGAAAATTTTGAATTTCGCGGGCAGTGTAATATACATCACAGAAAAATTAAACCCTAGTTAAATAGGCCGAGGCGAGGCGAGTGACTTTCAGTGCGAGCGAGAGGTTAGCACTCACAGCCACTCGCCTCGCCTCGGCCAACGTGTAGAGCTAGAGTCATTGTGCCCACATATTTATAGTTCCGGGGGCACGGGAGTGCCCTCATCAAGACGCGCAAAAAAATTATATGTTGTTGAACCAATGACGATGTACGCTACGCTAAGAGGACGAGAAAAATGTGACGTATGTTGAGCCAAAAATTCCTCAAATATGGGATCGTTACCGCCCACAACTGTACGGTACATAGTGTTGGGAGTTGTAGCTTACCGCTAATGTAAGCATTTTACAGTTTTGACAAAATAAAAAGTCCGTTTAGGGCGGAGCCTAAAAATACATGCGTGACGTCACTAAGTACTGATCCTTTGTATATTTATAAGTTTAATCAATGTGTTGAACTCACATAAAAGCAAATAATTTGAACAGAATTGGTTCCAAGTCTGTATGTTGTATAAGAAAGATATTAAAAGGCCGATTTTTGTCCGCAGTGACGAAAGTTAAGACGTCAGGCCTGCCGCGGCTGGAGGCGCTGGAACGGGTCGCCAATATACCCATCGTTGAATCCGGCATCGAGGTCACCGAGAAAATATACTCCAAGATTAGGGTACGTGGGTAACAGCATTTCAAAACTTTTTCGGACAACTCTTCCTTCAAAATTTAAAGGTTTGGGCCATAGCACAAGACTGGTAACGTAAGCTGTATCAGGTTTTATACTTTGTAGAGCAATAGGTATGTATATTTTGACCACATTGTAAAGCATTATCGGGAACTCTCACAGGTTTTCTCGCAATGTTTTTCTTCACCGCTAATCAACTGATATATTTTGTAACGCGCAGAGCTTCTTAAAGTAGGACACTTAGCCTAAATCATCTAATTTCATTTCAAAATTCAGTTCAAAAGTACCTAAATCAAAAGAACTTTTTAAAAACGCATGGAACCTGCCGTGCTGTGAATAGACATCAGTTAAAAGAGTTAGGAATTGAAATGATGAGGATAATATTTAATACTTAACATCTTTTATATTGTTGTATTCTAAAAACATAACTGATTTCAGGAATCCAACCCCCTCATCCGCTGGTACCTCTCCCTGGGCGAGAGGTCGCTGGCCACGGGTGTGCAGCTTGCGATGCCGGCCGTGCAGATGCTGGAGACTCCTATCCACCAGCTCGACAAGTTCCTGTGCATGTCGCTCGACGTGGTTGAGAGACGGGTGCCCTCCATCCATCTGCCGCCTCAGGCTGTGAGTACAACAAAAAATGAATATCAAAATCTTTATTTTTCACATAGGCCTAAATAATAGGCTCTTATAAAACGTCTAAACTCTACTGCCACGTTCGGAAAACAGGTTTGCATCGAGAAGAACCAGCAAGAAACTCGGCACTTGCACTTTTCAAAAATGTCGTCAAAATATAATACAATTTTTCTTAGAGTAAGTATGAAAAGTATTTTTGATTGGCTCGCGCTTTTACAATGGTTGTAAAGTAACGGATAATATTAAAGCCAAATACATAACGCGATGTTTAACCGGAATGTAAATGAAAGAAATACAGATTTAGAAAGAGAGTTCCAATGATTGACATCAATAGTTTCTATATGTTTGTAATGGCGTACTTTTTGGTAACTATAATATCTGAAGTCTAACTTTTATACATTTCAGTTACTCATTGTGGTAGAATATTTATTGCAGAGTATTGCTGCTGACATCGATACCATATTCGTGCTACAGCAAAAGCCAGTGACAAAACAAAGTAAAGCTGATATCTATATATATATATTGTAACGAAACGTTACACATTTTGTTAATATTTATTATTATTTATTTAAATACAATGTTATTAATAATTTAAATGTATATTTATTATTATTCTAATTTATTTATTTTATTTTTATTACGCATAATTTAAGTATTTATCACTAATGATAAAATTTGCTCGGTAACGGAACGACGGCGCTGGTTTCTGTCACCGCGCACCGCGGAGGTTGACCGCGAGTTGACCTTACAGTGTGGTACCGGCGTCCCTAGCGGGACCACACGTCATTTTTTAGCCATCGTGCGAGCGTCCTTAGCTCGTCGCGATGGATTTTTATATTTTAATTTCTTTTAAAGATTATTAAAATGTAAATTACAGTATAAGTGCTCCCGATTATACGGGTAAGTTGTGAATCGCACCCATTTTTTCTATTTTAACATAATGAACGCATATTTTGCTATATCATTGTACCTATTTGCCATTAGTGTTTTAATTATTAACTTTATTTGTTCATTTTTTTTACAAATCAATAGATTATTTTAATGTAATTACGAGTAGCTATTCCATACGAATTTAATCGTTACTACATATTGCGTCATCCTTTTTGTTGTACATCGAACAAACTACCTACCTTCAAAATAATTTAATTTCATAATTTTGCCCTTTCACAGTAGTAACTCATTACAGTTGTATTACTTAATCATTTCATCCTAGCCTTCTGCTTTTTCAATCTTATCATTGTAAACTCCGTTCTGATTTGTTTCGCACCGGCAAATATAACTGCGTGTAGGAAGTACCTACGTTTGCCGGGGTAGACAAATGCGAACGGAATTTGATGCAACCTGCTTAGCTTGGTTTGTATCATTTCCAGGAGCACTGTACGGGCTAGGGTATTGGGATCCCGACCCGTCACTCATCGCCCGCCTAAACCACCTCGCCCCGCGACGTCACCTGCGGCGGCGTTCCCTCTGACCTTGGGCCGCCCGCCATCTTAGGTCCAAGTCAGGGGAGTACCAGCTACGTAACCGCAACAGAAGTAAAATAACAGATTGGCCGCCACGACCCTACAATATTGTGTGCCTCCGCTGAACTAGAACACCTACATGTAAAATTTTACCTAATAAATTATATTTTTGATTTTCTTTATATCTTTTTTTTTTATAACCGGCACACTGGCGCCCTGCACGTGGTTAATATCTGTTTATTCTGCTTTTGTTGTGTAGTAGTTATTTTTGTACGGTGTCAATTTTTTTTTTTTGTAAAACGCTAAATTTTTTTTGGTTTGCCCGTAACTGAGGTGAACGCAATGTATCCGTTACATTTTAATTTTAACGTTTTAGACGATTTCGTTAACATAATGTTTTTATTTTTGTTTTTTTGATGTCTGGTCTTAAGTGCGCATTAGTACTAAGTACCTTCAGAGACAAAAATGTTTTTTTGTTTCGATTGCTTTGTTTTAGAAGTTTTTGTATGCTTAAGTACATACTTCGTCCTTGTTAAGCTGCGTTCACATCAGTTACAATTTTTTTGTCATCATCATCATTTTTTTTTTATTTTGCCCTCACATTATTTTCTTTCATTCTGTCAAACCAAGCGTTCTGTAAATTAATTGTAACAGAACGGAGTATTTTTTTGGTGCTATTCACAACATACCTTCAATTTTTTTTCGATTTTTCATGAACTCAAATATTATTTTATGATACTATTAACATTTTATTTTATTTATTATGTCATATTGACTTTTAACATTATATTATTTGTTTATTTTTACTATAAAATCATAGGCTGCGTTAGGCATATGATTTATTAAAAGGTGTTTCCTAACGTTTTACTTGGGTGAAAGCGCACTAGCCTACACCAGGGTGCTTTGGTTGGAGACATCTCATTTTATTATATTATTTATTTATTAAATTATAGTAGGTCATAGGCTGCATTAGGCAAATGGCTTATTTTTGTGCTGTCTCCTGACGTTTTTACTTGGGTCGAAGCGCATTAGCTTAGACCAGGGTGCCTAGTTAGGAGATATCACATTTTGTAGATTATTATTGCGTCCATATTTTATACTTTATTGTTATTTATATATTTTATTCTCGTTACATTCTTCTGAAGTCTTAGAGATCATTTTTATACTTTTGCAACCGAGTCATGAGTCGTATTAGGCATGTGACTTTTATTATGTAAGAACGCGTCTCTCAACGCTTTAGTTTCGATTCTGCGCATTAGTAGGTCGAAGCGCCTAGTTTTGAGACGTTTTGTTTGAAAGATGAGGTATGTAAGAAGTATTTGAAAGAAGGTTTGATAGGATATGGAAGGTTGTGTGATAGAAAGGTAAGAAAGTTATTGTACTAAGTTGAACTTAATCTCTCAGTACGGATTTTATTTTTAAAATAAAATCCTTACGAAGCAAACGGGGTAATGTAACGAAACGTTACACATTTTGTTAATATTTATTATTATTTATTTAAATACAATGTTATTAATAATTTAAATGTATATTTATTATTATTCTAATTTATTTATTTTATTTTTATTACGCATAATTTAAGTATTTATCACTAATGATAAAATTTGCTCGGTAACGGAACGACGGCGCTGGTTTCTGTCACCGCGCACCGCGGAGGTTGACCGCGAGTTGACCTTACAGTGTGGTACCGGCGTCCCTAGCGGGACCACACGTCATTTTTTAGCCATCGTGCGAGCGTCCTTAGCTCGTCGCGATGGATTTTTATATTTTAATTTCTTTTAAAGATTATTAAAATGTAAATTACAGTATAAGTGCTCCCGATTATACGGGTAAGTTGTGAATCGCACCCATTTTTTCTATTTTAACATAATGAACGCATATTTTGCTATATCATTGTACCTATTTGCCATTAGTGTTTTAATTATTAACTTTATTTGTTCATTTTTTTTACAAATCAATAGATTATTTTAATGTAATTACGAGTAGCTATTCCATACGAATTTAATCGTTACTACATATTGCGTCATCCTTTTTGTTGTACATCGAACAAACTACCTACCTTCAAAATAATTTAATTTCATAATTTTGCCCTTTCACAGTAGTAACTCATTACAGTTGTATTACTTAATCATTTCATCCTAGCCTTCTGCTTTTTCAATCTTATCATTGTAAACTCCGTTCTGATTTGTTTCGCACCGGCAAATATAACTGCGTGTAGGAAGTACCTACGTTTGCCGGGGTAGACAAATGCGAACGGAATTTGATGCAACCTGCTTAGCTTGGTTTGTATCATTTCCAGGAGCACTGTACGGGCTAGGGTATTGGGATCCCGACCCGTCACTCATCGCCCGCCTAAACCACCTCGCCCCGCGACGTCACCTGCGGCGGCGTTCCCTCTGACCTTGGGCCGCCCGCCATCTTAGGTCCAAGTCAGGGGAGTACCAGCTACGTAACCGCAACAGAAGTAAAATAACAGATTGGCCGCCACGACCCTACAATATTGTGTGCCTCCGCTGAACTAGAACACCTACATGTAAAATTTTACCTAATAAATTATATTTTTATTTTCTCTCAGTTTATATTTTATTTCCCTCTCTTTTCTTTATTTTATAACCGGCACAATATATATACTTATAATAAAACTGTAAAGGGTCGAATTCTGTACATTGAAGATATTTTGAAAATTTTTGTTATAGGACACTATTTAGTCGATACTGAAGCCAAAACTGTAATTTGTTTAATTTTTGTCTGTCTGTCTGTCTGTCTGTCTGTCTGTCTGTCTGTCTGTCTGTCTGTCTGTCTGTCTGTTTCACGACCGGGCATCACGGCTAATCCGCTGGATGGATTTAAATGAAACTTGACATGATTATAGTTCATACCCCGAGGTAGGACATAGGATACTTTTTGTCCCGAAATTCATCATGGTTTCCCTGGAAGACGGCATCAAAGTCCAAACGTTTTTTAGTTATGATTCATTAACGCGTTGTCCGATTCCATTCATTCTTTTTTTGTTAGAAAGGAGGTTCTTTAAAGATTATTCCATAGAAATCTTATCATCATCACTTTTGTAGTTCAGAAATTACAGACATCAGAACCTTTAAGTTCAAGTAGGTAGGTGACTTGAAACTCGGAATGCACAAATAACCTAGGGCTAGGACGTAGGGCTCAAGTAAGACTGGAGTACCCTTACAGCCGTAAATAAATAGGCTTAGCAGGAGATTTTGTATGGTTTATAATTTTTCACTTTTAGGGTGAACAAAAATCATGTAACTGGCGTCATCGCTACGTTATACCGTATAGCGCCATCTCTACAATTTATGTGGAACTTGAATGTAAAACTCTGAGATAGGTACTACCGAATTTTTTAAATAAAAATTAACTGTCATGTTATTTACTGTTTCCTGACTTTATATTAAGATGGCACTGTTAACACATGAACAGATTGAAACTTTATCATCCGCAATATGGAAAGGGTAAGATAATGGTTCACAAATATTTTTAACTCTTAGGTCTTATCGATCCTAACCGACTGACTGTCATCTAAGGTCTTTTTATACGTAAAGAAATATATAGCCATTGTCCATTCTGATGTTTTGGATTGTATTGAGATGAAGCAAAGATTTTTAAATGACTCTTATATTATGTTGGGCTGGGGAATATTGTTAGTAGAGTAATTTATCCCAGTGGTACCTACCCGGCCGAACTCTGAAAGAAGAGTTCTACCACCAGTACAACTTTTCACATGGTTTAATAATTTTTGACATATTTCGTGATTTCAGAATAAAAATCACAATGAAAAGGACGATCTTAACTGTCTATATTTCGATACATTGGTACAAGTCGTGGTCACGTAGTGACCACGACCTGTGCCACTGGGTCGAAATATCGACAGTTAAAATCGTCCTTTTGATCTTTCAACTACGTATTTATGAAACTTTATATTATTATATTAAGAAAAAGGAGTTTTCAAAATCACCACAAAATAACCCGTGTAAGAACAGGTTTCTGTACAACATCACGCCAGAATCCCGCAAAAAATCAAGGAATTCCAGTAGGAAGGTATATTATGTAAAAAAATTGTAATTCACGCGGGCGGAGCCGCGGGCAACAGCTAGTATTATATAATACTTGAATTTTTTGTTACATTGCATAGGTACTGGTATCATATGAGCCCAAAAATATTCGTCCTCACCCAGTTTGCCCATCGTCAGATGTACTCGGAGACGCGCCAGTACGTGCTGCGGCGAGCTGACTCCGTGAAGCAGCTGGGCGAAGCCGTGCTGGACTCCAGGGTCACGGCCGTCACCGCCAGCGCGCTGGACCGCGCCCTGTCCACCGCCGACAAGTACGTCGACAAGTACCTGCCTCCCGACTACCAGGACGCGGCTGATGGTAAGTCAGCTCAGGTTACACACAGTTAAGCACTAATCTGGTGCGTAGCTTAGCAGTGCGGAGCTCTGTGACTTGTGTGGTCCCCTTGGAACAAACATTATGTTATACCTACCAGAATTATATCACAATAAATAAGCATTAGGAAACTTCATGTAGGTACTGTTATCTAAAAGTCGATTGGGTTTATCAAACGGAATAATTCAGTATTCTATAAATGATGTCAGAACTCAGACACTGCATAAACAACAAAATGTTATCGACGGTTAGACCTTTATGTAATTACTGTAAATGTCAAATAATTTGATATCATACTTTAAGAGTAAATAATTATTCTCTGAACTCTATTTGACCACTCGTCTGGACGATGTCTAATTGGCTTTATCAGACCACCGGCCATAATAACCTTTGGACCCTATAGGTATGGTCCTTATATAAAGGCGTGTAAAGCTAAGGTTGACATTAACTTATATCGAACTATTGCAATATTATCATGACTTTGATAATATTGTAATTGACATGAAAAATACGTTAATTGGCGTGCCGTGCCTATTCTTTTCCTCAACTTTTGGTCGACTTGGCGGGAACACTGCGGTGCCCCCTTTCATGGCATACACTTTGGCGCCGGCGGTGTTCGTCAACGTATGAACCTTAAAGCCGTCCTCTTACCCTAGTGGTGATCATAGTGACGGGCGCGGACGAGGTGGCCGGCGCGGCGCAGGAGTCGGGGCGCGCGCGCGCCGCGCAGGCCGTGCAGCACGGCGCGCGCCTGCGCAGGAAGCTGCAGCGGCGCCTCACGCGCCAGGCGCTGGCCGAGGCCAAGGCGCTCAAGGAGCAGATCAACGTGCTGGTCTACGTGGCCGAGCTGGTGAGTCTGCTTTTCCGTCTGCTGAACATATTTTATCCAAAAACTTGTATGGAATTAGGTATACCAAGTGTCTTGGCATACATCTGTATTCACCGATTATTGCACCTTTGTCCTTTGCCACATAGTTTACTGCAAAATTTACCGCTCACGTGGAAATTATAATGTCTGAGCTAGCGTCCTACTAGGAGCTTGGCGTTTATCCCGACGAATAGACAGTCTACAGCCAACACACACAGTTTGCACAGCACAGACAGTAGCAATCAGTAAGGTCTCATACAACAATTCATTAACACCTTAGTGAGACCTTAGTGAGTGAGTCCTACGGCCTACCCATGCTCATAACAGGAATAACATTCCACTTGGCAGGTGGCAACCGACCCGGCGCTCGCTTGGGCCAAGGCGAAGGAACTGTACGCGTCCCTGAGCCAGCCGGAGCCGGAGAACCAGGCGCGGCCCGCCACCCTCGAGGAGCTGCTGGTGCTGCTGTCCCGAGAGAGCGCGCGCAAGATCGTGCACCTCATCAACTACACGCACACCGACCTGCCCAAGTACGAACATCCATCAGTCGTCGCTGAACATCCTCTATACTGTAAATAACAGGCGCGGATATCCAACCCTCAAAAACACAGTTGTGGGCACAGCCCTCTCGAAAATCGACTTATGCGAGGAGATCGCTGCATTCCCAATTACGAAAAATTCGTGTTCTTTATCGACCTTAAATCTATAAATAGATTGTTAGTGTGACGTCATAGCTTTATAACCGACTTCAAAAAAAGGAGGAGTTTCTCAATTCGTCGTAATCTTTAGGGACTTAGGGTTGCTAAGTGTGCATGCCCATAGTAGGTACTCACAATGGATTCGCGCTTGCGATATACCTTCTGGGGAGATCTCCATCTCAATCTTTCTCGAGCGGCTCTACGCGACTTACTTAACGTCAGCAGTCCACCTGGTGAGAAGTCTGCCAACTGCTGCGTTTCCCGATGCTAGAATCAGGTAGCGATTCTAAAAATGCAGATTCCCAACGTCTATCTGCCCTGCCCATTGATACATTTGAGTTGATTGTGAGTTGAATCTCAAGAGTCACTTAGCGAGCGATGGATCATGGAGCTCATAAATGAACTCTGAGCGAGTCACTTTTATGGTCCTAATTTCTGATTTGAATATCAACCGTCACTCGGAGTGCGATATAGCAGGTACCTATATTTCAACGGAGTTGCTATACTTTGTTCCAGAAATATCCGTCAAGGTCTATCCATTGTGACGAGACATTTGTCTACAGCAGCGGACGCACTGCTTAAGGTACGTATTAACTATCTTAAAGAAATGACGAATTTATACTTGCTCCATAAATCTCTCGAAACATAAAGGTGACATGCGGAGAACTGGTCTGGTGAAGCATAAAATTAATACCGGAATAATATTAAGTACCAAAATTTTCATAACGACATAGTATAATACATTACTAAGTACTTTAAGAGGTGGTGGTTAGGCCTTTGGTCAGAATTTACAGCTTAGGGACACTAATAAGTATATATATATATAGTTTCTAGAGACTAAACTCGCATGTAAGTATGAGATAATATCGAAGCGCATAACGATATTTGAATCCCTCATATCCCTTACACTTATTCAGTGGTTGTTCCCAGACGTTGCCAGTGGAGAACGCGCTGACCGAGGTGCGAAGTCTCCGCAGCCGCATCCAGGAGCTGCTGCACCAGCTGCAAGCTACCTCCAAGACCTATATGGTATGAGGGCTTGTGATGTTACGATTCTTTTGATTCTATTGTTCTTGCCATGTCTAGCGGGCGGACGGTCTCCCAGTTTGGAAAATCATTTCTGAATTCACCTTCCACCTTTCTGCCCTCCTCCTCCTTTATCTTTCTACCATAGAACCGCAAGACGCCGAGAGAAGTGGCATCCTTATGTGATTGATCTCCAGCGAAATCGAACCAAACTTTTTTCTTTGAGTTCGCTGGACATCAATCATATTATAAGGTTGCCACTTCGTTAAGTCAATCGCTAGGCTGAAGGCTAGGTGTTTCTTATAAGGTTTGACTCAGGTGCAGATTTGCAGAAGATGCGTGTTAATGATGTCAATGTTGTCCGCAGGAGCACCTCGCCATGCTGGTGGCAGGCAACGAAGAGCGCGAGAAAATCGCGCCGCGCTCCGTCTACGAGCCGAGGGACGACCTGGCCGCCTTCAACGGCGTCAACTAGATATACACTTTATTGCTATATACCTATGTACATGAACTTGGCGAAAACGCCTTGAAACTAATTTTGACGCCATAACGTTTTATAAATCGATGAACGCCGGCTGCACGCACGGTGCATGACAGATGCCTCGTTCTCACGTTCTACCTGAGCCAATCGCGGAACGAGCGATAGAGAGGCACGATCGACCTAAGCATTCGATTTGTAACGCAATGTTTTCTTATTATGTTTACGTAAAATCGCTCGTTAGCACACATTGTAGACAACCATTTTTTTATATCATTACGAGTTGCACTCAATAAAACTGCAACTTCGCCATTTGGCTCCTTCTATTCACTTTCTAAGAATACTAACGCTACGCTTTCCAACAAAATTGTATGCGAAGGACGTCATATCCGGTTGCGAAATGTATCAATCACGTGACTTCCGCGCAGGCAACTGCCATTCTCATACATTTTTTGAACTTCGTTCGAAAGCGTAGCGTTATTTTAGCAATCTTAGAGAGAGAATCGATGATGTTGTTCTATGCTCAGTATTGCGTTAATGTCATTTGATATTTTATAGAACTCGTAAACGTTGTAATTTCTGAATTAAATTGTGCAAATTATTGGAATAACAATGGCTAAGTGGCGCCGCCATTTTCCCTACGCTTTTTTGACAAACTTAAACATCAATCCCCCTACCTCCATGGGCAGGTGAAATCTGCCTAAGCCTCTAATCATTTCACATAAGTAGAAAATAATTGCATTTAGGTTTTACAATTTATACTGACCGCCCTTTTGCCACTCTCTCTCTTGTCGCTCCTGTCTACAGTGTGAAATAGTCTAAGAAGCGGCAGTGTAGCGAAAATCCTAGAAAATCAGAAAACAGGCATTCAAAAATTATAGTTGTCCACTCATTTTACAATTATAAGCAATTTTTTACCATACGCTCAAAGTATAATTTATTTGTTTGTAGGATGTAACTTTGTCTTTGAATTTTGGGGACGCTTATGACGTCATGCCGTGATCTATGGCCAAGAGAGCCTTTTCGCACCATAGGGACTTAAATTATTTACAACTTGACAAAAACTAAAAAGATGACAACTTAATTACTGAACTGAAGGTAAGAGCATGATGGTACCATACTAACCAATGGAACTGAGATTGTCGATTACTATTGTAAAACAGGCGCACTACATGGAAAATTAGAACTTACAGGTGTAAACAAGGCACTAGCAACGAATATATTATAAGCACTAGCAAGGCAGTAAGTAAAAAATTACACTGATTTCATTAACAGTTTCTTTATTTGCGTAATTCAACAAAATCGATTATATTTAGTAAGTACTTACCTACTTAGGTATCAAATTAAAAGTAAAAATAAATCAATAAAGAAAATGTTAATAGAATATAGTATATATTATTACAAATTCTTACAAAAAATTAGATATATGTAGATACCGGCCACAGCGGTTTGTAGCGGTTTCCGCGACTTGTACGCATGAGTATTGATCTATGCTCTTGGCCAATGCTCTTGGCACTTGAATGGCATTGTCAGGAGGGCGTTGTTATAGGACAAAGGCAGCCAGAAAATAAAATATACTCAATTTCACTTCAATTTTAGTTTTAATTTAGTTATTCAGTAAAAACAACCCAATATACTCGTACATTATGGATATACCGACAGAACGAACTACGTATCAAACAGTATCACAAAATAGCGGCGTAAGTTCTAATTTTGGCCATGCGCCAAGATAGCCTTGTCGCATATATTGTGTTAGATCGAATATTGGGAACCGTCATTGACAACATTTTGAAGGATTAGCATTTAATGACGTTACGCATACATTTTTAGGCTCTACCGTATTTGTAATTTGTTAATACTGTAAAATGGCGCTAATATACGCGACCGACAGCGGACTTACTGTCAGCAGTACCAAAATGTACTATGTACGACGCGCGACGCCATATTAGAGAAATTTTTGCCTTCAACATACGTCACATCTTTCCGGTTTCTTGTCCTCTTAACGTAGCGTATTTCGTCATTGGGAACCGCCATTAGACTATTCATAATATTTTGGACTATTGCCTACATTTCTCTGTGGTGCTATCGAGCATTGTCAAAAGTCAACAATGATGACAATTGACATTTATATTTTGACATTGACAAATGACAACTATAAAAAAATCAAAGCATTTACGATTGTTTTCTACTATGAACTATCGATTTCTCAATAATCTTAAAAATACAATAATTAGAGGATTTTAAATAAAAATAAATACATTTATTGAGTGAAGAAGTGGTAACGGGAAACGGCTATAATGCCTTCCATCGACGTGATGGCGCCTCCGGGGCAGACGCTCCCGGACGCGCCGGAGGAGCCCCAGGCGCCGCCGCCGCCGGTCATCGGCATCATCTACCCTCCGCCTGAAGTCAGGAGTATCCTTTATTAACCGCTCGTAGCTAATTTGAGATGAATTGTGTAAAATCTTTACATAACCTGTACACTGTACAGGTTACATGGTACCTAATAATATGTCTCCTTATGTCTGCGTGGACTACAGAATTTGTAAGTTCACGATGGGTCCTTATTCCAAGTTCCAGCCTAAAAGGTTCAGTAGTTGTGTAAGGGAACAAAATCATCAACTTGCTACAAAGATTAAATAGCTAGGAGATCTAGGGTTGCCTGGACGCCAAACCTAATAGCCAAACAAACAAACCAGTTTGGCCGGACATTTGGGTAAAATGGCCAGACACCCTACATTATTGAGAATTTTAAGACAAAAAAAATCATAAATCATGTTAAATGACAATGAAACTTAATTGAAATTAAATGCCAAATCATTTCAATTGCAAAATTAAAAAGACGATAACCTTTTATTTTGGCCGTACACACAATCAAAAAACCTAACTAACTTACTTAATCTGGACACCTGGCAACACTATGGAGATCATTTGTTAACTCATTTATGATCACAAAATAGTTGTTGCCATCATAGGGTAAACTTGTTCTACATTTCTGCTTTATGAGGTGATACTACAATATAATATTACAAATTATTGCTACGTATTTACTGCAGTAGACAGATATATTGTTAAAATTTTTAAAATTATTTTATTTAAGTAGGTACTTGGTGATTTCTTTGACTTGTATGCATAGACATTGTTGACAAGACAGCGAGCTTCGTAGCCCGAAATGGGCCTGAGTTTGAAGCGCGCATCCGGCAGAATGAGCTGGGCAACCCCAAGTTCAACTTCCTCAACTCTGGTGACCCCTACCACGCCTACTACCAGCACAAAGTCAAGGAGATCAGGGAGGGGAGAGGTTAGTCTAACATTTGGTAACATTTCTTTCGGCAACCGGACTTGGTTGGGAGATATAGATAGTGGCAAGCACAATAGATTGGAATTCCAGAATGGGCTACCAAGAACACAAGGTGCCTTGCACAGTCGCGTTCCTAAGAAGAAATAAAGATGCTGGATGTCAAGACTACTGGCATCTAAATCATTCAAGTGTGATATTGCAGACAGTATGTATGTTTGTGTCACACTATGATGTCTTCGATAAGGCCAATAAAAGTCAGTAAGAGTACAATGCCTTACCTTTTATGTCTTTCATTATATTACAATCATGCATGATAGAAATAACAAGGTCTAGGGTGAAGCACACTTGTTTAGAAAATTGCCTCGCCTCTCTTGAAGGCATTCAGATAAAGAAGGAAGAGAGATATACTTGATTGGGAACATGGAAGCTGGAAGGATGATCCACACCTTAGCGGATTGTATCAGAAATGTGAAGAAAAATGTTTGTTTTTCAAGACCTTACATTGACCTTGATTCCTTAATTAGTCTGTTCACTACCCAATTTTTTTATTCCTATAGCTTTTATATCTTGTTTTACACCATCCAGCCAACTTTTTATACTCATCTGGAATATGGATGCTATGCAATTTTTTTTTTGCTAGTTTATGCTCACCCACAAGCTGTACTTGTTTAGCCCACTAGGTAGTCTTGATGTGATGAATATTTTTTGGCTCACTCTGATGCTGTGGAGTTCATAGTTGTGTCTGTTATGCCACATACCATGCACTTAAGCCACATAAATATGGTTTTGCAGAAAATTACCTGTGGTCCCTGGCGATCAACAAAGGGTCCAGGATCCAGGAAGTCTTAAATACCACACCAACTGCACCATCTTCATCAAAATTGTCATTATTTGTTAAACAGGTACAGATACAATTGTCCCAAGCCCCGCTGGACCACCCCTCCAGCGCCCAGGTCTGGCGCCCGCCACCGCAGCTCGACAACAGGAGCTTCTCAAAGCCGCCGCGCCAGTCGAGCCGCCGCCCCCGCGCGACCCGCCGCCCGACTTCGAGTTCATTGCAGACCCTCCTTCCATATCTGCCTTAGAACTCGATATTGTCAAACTCACTGCTCAATTCGTCGCCAGAAACGGACGTCAGTTCCTCACAGACCTTATGAAGAAGGAAGAACGAAACCATCAGTTCGATTTCTTGCGCCCGCAGCATTCTCTATTCCAGTACTTCACGAGACTCCTAGAACAATACACAAAAGTGCTCCTACCGCCCAAGGAATTAGTCTCTAAATTGAGTGGTGAAATCCGAAGCGGAGTTTTGGACCAAGCTCGCAGCAGAGCCGCCTGGCATTCCCATCAAGCCAGACGTAAAGCTGCAGATGAAGCTAGAATCGAGAAAGAAAGATTAGCGTACGCGTCGATCGATTGGCACGACTTTGTGGTCGTGGAGACAGTGGATTACCCTGCGGGAGAACCGGGTGACTTCCCTCCGCCGACGACTCCTTTGGAAGTCGGAGCAAGAGTACTGGCTCAAGAACGTGGAGAAGACCTCACTCAAGGGAACGAAGAGGACGACACTGAAATGCAATTGGAGTCGGATACGGAATCTTCTTCGGATGAAGATTTAGCAGAGATGGAGGACAGGACACAGCAGCAGCAGCGGCCCGACGATAACCGCGTTCAGGATATGGAAGAGGACAGTTCGTCTTCTGAAGACGAAGGCCCTCCCGAACCGCCGAGAATTTCCGGGGAGGAAGCGCCGCTACCTCCCCGCCCAGATCGCGTGGTCGTCAAGAAGTACGATCCGAAGCGCGCTCGGCCGCAGCCGACGCCGGCTAGCGAGGAGTGGCTGGTGTCTCCCATCACTGGGGAGAAGATCCCCGCGAACAAGGTGGCGGACCACGTGAGGATCGGGCTGCTGGACCCGCGCTGGCTGGAGCAGCGCGACCGCGCCGCGGCCGAGCGGTCGGACCGCGACGAGGCGCTCGCTCCGGGCGCAGCCATCGAGGCCTCACTGAAACAGGTCAGCTTCCTTACTTACTTTGCATTTTTTTTCTTTTTGTTACTTCTTATTTTTTTAGAATTATTTGGTTAATCCTGGCAGAAATATCTAAGTAATACATGAGTATAAATAATAATGAATTGTCACGATATTTCCACAGCTCGCTGAACGTCGTACTGACATCTTCGGAGTGGGAGACGAGGAGACGGCCATCGGTAAGAAGATAGGCGAGGAGGAGAAGCGGCGCGACGAGCGCGTGACGTGGGACGGGCACACGTCCAGCGTGGAGGCCGCCACGCGCGCCGCGCGCGCGCACATCACGCTGGAGGACCAGATCCAGCAGATCCACAAGGTACCTCTGTCATGCATAGCTAGTTGAAGTGATGTTTGTTTTTAACCGACTTCAAAAAAAGGAGGAGGTTCTCAATTCGTCGGAATCTTTTTTTTTTCATGAACTTTCTTTTTCTTTGTTTCACCACCTTCATAACAAGATACTCCCTCAAAGTTACATTGAAATCGGATTTCAAAAAATTGAATGATGCTTAATTTAAAAGAAATGAGGGGTCACTCGGTCAGAGGTCTCTAGGAAATGCATAATATTTAGTTCTTTAGAAAAAGTTCGGGCAGACCATATTTGAATGTTAGTTAAGGTGTTGCGGCCCTACCAGCCCGCGAAATTCAAATTTTATCTAGTTTTTCGCAAATATTAGACTAACTACACATTGTAGATTTATGGCAATGCATTTTGCGGGCCTACTTTTTATGCATCTACATGTTTTTAGTAGAAACTTTGCTTGAAAGTTCCCACTCATCTCATATTGCTTCCCGAAAGATATTTTTTTGCAGTTTCCCAGATTTCGAGCTATCGGGAACCAATATGAAGTAAATGAGTATTGCTGAGCAGAGTTTATATTAAAAACATGTAGATGCATAAATGTTGTGCCCGCAAAACTCATTGCCATTAGCCTTCGATGTATAATTAGTCCACTATGAGCAAAAACTTAATAAAATTTGAATTTTCGCGCCCGGATGGTACCCATCGCCCTTAACAGTTAAATTTTCTGTTGTCAGGTCAAGGGTCTCCTCCCTGATGAGGAGAAGGAGAAGATCGGTCCCAAGCCGGTGCTACCGTCGGCGCGCGGCGCCAGCGTGCAGCGCGCCCCGCCGCCCGCGCCCCCCGCGCCGCAGCCCGCGCCGCCGCCCGTGCTGCTGCAGCCCATCCCGCCGCTCATGGTGATACCCCCGCTGGCTCCGCGACCGCCGCTGATACCCACCCCGGTGGGAGCGCCCTTCGGCTTCCCCGTGCCGGGAGTTCCGGGAGGCGTCGCGGGCGTTCCCGTGCCTCCTCCCCCCGAGGAAGACGAGCCGGCCGCGAAAAGAGCCAGGACGGAAGACGCTTTGGAGCCGGAGCAAGCCTGGTTGGCGGCTCATCCTGGGATAGCACCGTTGCAGGTACGTGGTGTTGGGATTCCGCCCGCGAGTGCGACCCTGCTGTGATGGCTGATGCTAACGAGCGCGTCGTGTTCAGGTGGTTCTGCCGTCGCAGCCCGAGCGCGCGGAGTGGCGGCTGGACGGGCGCACGCTGCAGCTGTCGCTGTCGCTGGCCACGAGCGTGTCCGAGCTGAAGAACATCGTGCAGCGCGCCACCAACATGCCCACCGCCAAGCAGAAGCTGCAGTACGAGGTACGGCCCGTCACGGTCGCTTGAATGCCATTATGGCAATGACATGAATTGATTCCAAGACTTCTTTCGAATACTCTTTCTTGTATATCATGGTTTGCATATCCAAAGCTGCAAGAATTTTTGAGTTGAACGTTTGAAACAAGATTGTGACTTTTTCGTAATAAGATTTCACAGCTGAATCATTTTTTCTCCAGCAAGTACTACTTCAATAAAATGTGTATCCCATTTGCTTTAAATAGCAGTTCTCAATCTCTTTTTATATCCCACCGCTGGACACGGCCTCATCCTATAATGAAGGGGTTTGGCCATAGCTTAGCTGGATCTATTAAAAAAAAAAGATTCCGACGAATTGAGAACCTCCTCCTTTTTTTGAAGTCGGTTAAAAATGTGGGTATACCATTATTTTATTTTTTGTCACATGAAACAGAAATAGCCATAGCAAAGAACCAGAGAGAGACCACTTAACGTTTATCTCTCTAGGGTCCCACTTGTTATCTGTCTTGTGTCGAAAAGGAAATAAAAGAATGGACAGCGAATAAATATAATGTGGTATAGATTCAGATGTATGTAAATGGTTGTTTGCAGGGCTTGTTCTTCAAGGACACCAACACGCTGGCCTACTACAACGTGCCGCCCGGCGCCGCCATCCAGCTGCAGGTGAAGGAGCGCGGCGGCAGGAAGAAATAAGCTGGGTTATCATCACCACACACCACCAACTATACAGTCCTTCAAGATGGCGTCGGCCGCCATATTGTGTAGCACAAAATGGTGCCGACGCCATCTTGAATCTATTTAGTTGAGAAATGTAATCACATCTGAATTTACAACTTTATTGAGTTCTTGGAACTGCAAAGTACATAATTATATGGAAGCATTATGTTCTGTAAGAATTGATGTTAAATAAAGGAATTTTATCAATACAGGTGTTTTCAAAAATTGTATATTATAGTCAGTTCAAGATTAAGGTTTGAATAATAGGGGAGGGGAACGAGAAATTCGCATTTCTCTCAAGATTTATGAAAAAGCGAGCGGACGGGGCCATGGAAAGTAGTCAATATTAATACTAAAGAAATAAATAATTTTAAAAATTACATACTCTTGCATTTCATGAGTAAGTGATGAAGCCTATCTGAAATAATTTTTGATTTTGAGTGATATTATCAGTTTAGAACTGATCTGCCCCCTGATTGCGTAAGAAAAACGTATTCATCGTTATCGTAAACGCTAGCGAATTCTGCGCCGCGATTGGCTGACGCAGATGAGGAGCCCTATTAGCGGGCAGAATTCGCTAGCGTTTACGATGACGATGAATACGTTTATCTTACGCAATCAGGCCTCAGGGGGCAGATTCTAAAAAAGTCTTAGGTTTATTTATTAAGTCTTAAGTATATTTTTAGCCCTGAGAGAACAATGATTCCCGATGTAGGGTTCTAGGCAGTTTGTCCACCGTTGACGTCACTGCGAAGCCTACCTAACCTACTTGTATGCACTACTTTGACGTCTATAATATTAGGTATAATTGTAGAAATAAAACAAACATTAAAATGCGATTTTTATTAAAAACGTGTAAAAAACAAAGTACATAAAATTAATATATGTGTGTGTATAAAATTATCATCCATTAAATATTTTTCTATCTGGAATGTTAATTAAGTTTTATTTGCTTTAGAAGCAGACGTGATAGCACCAGCTAATAAAGTGATATTCTTACATTTAATATTTAAAACATTAATCTCAATACATCAAGATCTTTCGTATTATAAAGAAATAACAAAGTAATTAGTAAATAAATGCATAACAGAGAACAGAATTAGTAAAAACTATGCTTAATCTAAGGAATGTTGAATTACTCTTCAATCGAACTTTTTATTTTTTATTATAAAATACAATTGAAGCCAATGAAAAGTCACTTCCACAGATCAGAGAAGTAAGTTTATTGTGGTTACTTCTTTAATTATTGGTTGCCCATCAAAGGACATAACTATGGATCCGCCAAATTGTCAGCCTTGCCCGAGATGCGGCTCCATTATGAGCGCCAACATTTGTATTCAAAAGTTCATATTGTATTGAGTGACGCCATCTTATACGCCACTTGACAGATTAAAAATAGTCACGCTACTTTTGTTTACGGGCCCAGTCCATAATAATTATTTCCTAGGTCATTGTTCGTTCAGCTTTCGTATTTGTTTTGTAGTGGCGTGAATTTAAGTCTTCACTATTAAGTTAGAATAGTTATCTAGTGCAGAGCGGGGATGTCCCGTATGAGGTCGCGGTACCGCTGCAGCATGGGCGCGTAGATGCGCTCCGCGTCCGGATAGGGCTTCGCCACCGGGGACACCGACAGATCTGAACCTGGTGCCAGAAAAAATGTATGTAAATTGTACTCCTAAGTTTGTTTGTATTTAATTTATCTTTCTTTTTTTATATTTTTATTCTGTGGTGTGCAATAAAGAGTTTATCTATCTATCTATGTAGAGATATTGAAATCATGCTGAATATTTCCGAGATGCTTTTGCCTAAGCATCTTAAAAAGGATTTAAGCCGGACTATACTATGTATAATATTTTGTTTGGTTAATATTTGGGAAGTAATGCAAAAAATCGCAACTGTTAGTGATATCTCAAAAAATGTATAGGCAACAGTTGATTTTTAATAGGCGACTAAGTGTTTGTATCTCATAAAATATCTTGCCAGCGATGAAATACTTTCGCGATTATTATATTAAACGAGCTGCAAAATAAGGGTGTTATTAAAACGAATCACTGGCAGCTACGTTAAGCATGGGCGTAGCAGGGGTTTAGGGGTTCAAACCCTATTATTAAAAAAGTACGGTGTAATTGAGAACCTCCTCCTTTGATGAAGTAGGTTGAAAATGATTCCCGACATTACTCCTGACTTCACCCGGGCATAGTAAGAGCATAATATACAGGGTTATTTTAAAAATACCAAATCGCTCTCGGCCTGTAGTTATTTACATTAACACAAACAACTTTTGTTCTACGACTTTTTTTTAACTCGATATTTTGAGAAATATCAAATTTTCAACATTTTACACAGATACTCTACCCGTAACTACTCTTTACATTGTACATGTATACCTACGTGCTACACTAGCCACGCGGCCGGCGCGCGGCGCGCGAATCTCGACCCCATCGTACGGTCACTGACCCGACTACGCGACGTTGTTCATAATGATAATACATACCTACTATATGGTTGTACACAGTGTAATGCCACTTTACTACTTACTGTTATTTAGAAATAACATGAGTTATTATTTTTTTGTATGAAATAAATTAATACTGTATTTTGAAAAGTCGTAGAACGAAAGTTGTTAGTGTTAATGTAAACAACTACAGACCGAGAGCGATTTGGTATTTTTAAAATAACCCTGTATATGGATGACTTGCCGTTAAGTGTGACGCCCGCGTGCGCGCTCCACACGTCCGCCGCGCGGATGGCGGCGCCCAGCAGAGCGGCGTTCGCGTGCGAATCCTGAACAGAGCAATACAACCGGTACAATATCTCGACACCCTGCCTAGTAGGGTCATGCTGAACTACTTTCACAGTATTAGCGAAATATTTCGAATACCTGAATTTATGTTTTCTTGTCGAATGTCCGACAGGCCTTAGGTTATTCAGCGAGCGACGGAGAGCTGACCTATGCTCGAAGTGCACTCTGAACGTCATCAAATGGGAAGATCCGTAGACAAACAAGTCACTGACTCAGCTCACCGTGCCGCGACATTTCGGGGCACGGCTAGCTATTTGCACTTATAACATGAGTGCTACAAAACTCGCTGAACCGACGGACGTTATTACCCAAAATGCTGGAATCCTCGCGCCCGCACAGGGAAGTGTTGGCAGGCCTCTAGCCAGGCTTATGTCGTCATTGAGTACGTTAGTACATAGTTACTCAATGTATGTCGTCCACATAGTCAAAAGGGCCGGTGCAAAACCGAGTAGGTTCGAGATCCTTGCAGGAGGTGCATAGACAGATGTGCCGCAGAGGACGACCGTCAGATGTAATGGACGATATCATTAGAACATTATGTTTGAATTGATCACGTGGAGTGGTCACGGGAGTCGGTACCTGCACCAGCACGGGCGTGTTGAACACGTCGGCGAAGATCTGCAGCAGCGCCTTGTTGACCGACGCGCCGCCCGTCGCCACCACGCGCGACCCGGCCTCTGCGCGACAGATCATCAGCTTTAGCGTATGACATTTGTTATCTGTGAACATCGCAAAAACCTACTGATCGCTCCAATAGAACGACATTCAAACGAACTGGACGCTCAACGAGGAGCCTCACCCAGCACGAGCCCCATGTCCTCGGCGTGCGCCCTCCTGGCCAGCGCCTGCCCCTCCAGCAGCGCGCGCGCCTCGAACTGCGGCGCGAGCTTCTCCAGCGGCGTGCCGTGCGCGTCCACCAGGCGCCGCAGCGGCAGAGCGCGCGGCACTATCATAGCAAACGAGAGCCTCACCCAGCACGAGCCCCATGTCCTCGGCGTGCGCCCTCCTGGCCAGCGCCTGCCCCTCCAGCAGCGCGCGCGCCTCGAACTGCGGCGCGAGCTTCTCCAGCGGCGTGCCGTGCGCGTCCACCAGGCGCCGCAGCGGCAGAGCGCGCGGCACTATCATAGCAAACGAGAGCCTCACCCAGCACGAGCCCCATGTCCTCGGCGTGCGCCCTCCTGGCCAGCGCCTGCCCCTCCAGCAGCGCGCGCGCCTCGAACTGCGGCGCGAGCTTCTCCAGCGGCGTGCCGTGCGCGTCCACCAGGCGCCGCAGCGGCAGAGCGCGCGGCACTATCATAGCAAACGAGAGCCTCACCCAGCACGAGCCCCATGTCCTCGGCGTGCGCCCTCCTGGCCAGCGCCTGCCCCTCCAGCAGCGCGCGCGCCTCGAACTGCGGCGCGAGCTTCTCCAGCGGCGTGCCGTGCGCGTCCACCAGGCGCCGCAGCGGCAGAGCGCGCGGCACTATCATAGCAAACGAGAGCCTCACCCAGCACGAGCCCCATGTCCTCGGCGTGCGCCCTCCTGGCCAGCGCCTGCCCCTCCAGCAGCGCGCGCGCCTCGAACTGCGGCGCGAGCTTCTCCAGCGGCGTGCCGTGCGCGTCCACCAGGCGCCGCAGCGGCAGAGCGCGCGGCACTATCTCCGCCGTGTCGTAGTATATACCTGTGGCGACGGCACAGTAATAATTTATCCTGATCATTCACAAAACGTTTTTTAAAAACAAACATTTCTACGTCAAATATTATCCACAACAGTCACAAGGCAAAGTGCAGTGTATCGAATGACATATTGCAATCCAAATTGCTAGAGCATACTGCGGTCAGGTGCTCGACACGGTGCACCATCAGCTTAATATCTTCCTTAACAGAAATTGCTTATTTAATCCTCTCCAATCTGGTTTCCGCTCTGGACATAGTACGGCTACTGCTCTGATTAAAGTTACCGACGATATACGTTGGGGTATGGATAACCAGCAACTCACAGTATTAACCCTGCTGGATTTCAGCAATGCATTTAACACTGTAGATCATGATATACTTGTGGGTATGCTGCGTTCTCTTAACATATCTCCATCAGCTACTGACTGGTTTCTTAGTTACCTGAGTGGACGTCGGCAGCGCATTCGTACTGAGAAAGGCAACTCTTCTTGGTGCGATATCGTGGCTGGTGTACCTCAGGGTGGCGTGCTGTCACCGTTACTCTTTTCTGTTTTCATCAATTCTATTACTCATAAACTATCGTCTCTCTATCACATGTATGCAGATGATGTCCAAATTTACACCCAGTCGACACTTGCGAATCTTCCGTCTGCCATTGCTCAAATAAATAAAGACCTTGAGTCTATCCTGGAGTGGAGTAGATTCTACGGCCTTAATGTGAATCCAAAGAAGTCTCAAACTATAGTTATTGGTAGTCGGAACCTGATCGATAGGGTCGACTGGTCCACATTGCCACTTGTGGAGTACAATGGTATGGTTATCCCTTTCTGTGAATCTGTTAAAAACCTCGGAATTCATATGGATCGCACTTTGGGGTGGAATAATCATATCAAACAGGTTAGCAGGAAGACCTTTGCATCTTTGAGCTCATTGCGTCGCTTTCGATCTTTTCTTCCGATTCCTACCAAAATTATGTTAGAACAGACACTACTTCTTCCTATCCTTGATTATGCGGACGCAAGCTTTATTAACCTTACTGTAGATCAGTTAAATAAGCTTGAGAGACTTCAAAATGCTAGTATTCGGTTCATATTTGGTTTGCGCAAATATGACCATGTCTCTGAATTTCGTTCTCGTCTCAAGTGGTTACCCATCCGACTTCGCCGGAACTTGCATATCCTTTCCATTCTGTACTGTGTGTTATTTCACCCTTCCACTCCTCCTTATTTAAAGGAGAAATTTGTATTTATTGGTGGTCCGGGAGAAGATATCCGTACTACAAGAAAACTTATTTTAAGGATACCTAAGCATAATACTTCTTTTTATCACCATTCTTTTACGGTTCAGGCTATAAAATTGTGGAATGCCTTACCCCTGGTAATCAGGGAGGCCCAGTCTATTAACATCTTCAAGAGACTGGTTAAGGATCACTATTTGTCGTCGTCACTGGCAACTTAGTTTTGATTATAGGGTCCATGGTATTGGGAGGATATTATATACTATGTGTTTTGGCTAAAATTGGCCAAACTCCGCTTTCTCGCTCCCGCCTGCGGCTGGAGAGGGAGATGGGGCGCGCGGCTCCGGGGGCAGCGCGGCAGCCCCCCGCGTAGGCAGTCGAGTATGTACATTCGTTAACGGGTCCGTGCGGCGGGGCCTATTTGCTGCGCGAATCGTCTTTAAGTATATTAGCGTAAGGTCTACTGGTCGCGCGAGACGGGACTCAATGTCCACTCCCGCGCTTAGCGAACCGCCGCCCACGCCGCGTCGCCCGGCGGTCGCTCGCCGTTTGGGAGTTCTTCGTCAAACCCCGACTGATTCGGTCGACTGTTAGTGCCGCGTCGCCTGCGTGAAGTCGCCCGCCACGCCGCCTCGTGCCGTCTTATTATTTATGAGGAGCTATTTATCGCGTACCATTTGTGCCGCGTAGCCCGCGTGCTGTTTGCCGGCCACGCCGTCACTTGCCGTCCGCGGTCGCCTAAGAGTCCGGTTCAGAACGCTGTCTGAAACGGCCGAGAATCTTGGAATCCGCGTGGCCCGCTTGAAGTCTGCCGGTCAACGCCGTGTCGTATTAGTTTAGGAGCCCTAATTTTGCGCTCCTTGGCTCGCCGCGTCCTTCTAAGGCTGCGGGCCCATTTGACTATCCGGAACACTGTTCCTTGTGCTCCCGCGCCTTCGGATATCGCCGCCGCCGCTGACTCGCTACTCGTGGTCTAGTGCCGCCGCCGCGAAAGACCTCTCAAAGAAGGGCGAGTGTGTTCCTTTGCATTTAACACAGCAGGCATCACACACCACATTCCATCATACACGAACTCACTCCCCGGATACCACGTGCTTGCTGTCCCCTGCGCCGGTAAGTACCTAGTAGTAAGTCGTTCTGTGCCGCGGGATAAAACCCAGTGCAAATCGCCCCATAAAATTTTTTTTTGGTGGGTCCTTTTGACCCACCCCACCGCTGCCTGTGGGAATCCGCTGGCCTGCTCTGATGGGCCCGGCAGTTGCCCGCTGATTCATTGTGCACAGGCGCGGTGCGTATTCATTTTTGGTAGCAGTGAGCGCGGTTTGTCTACACCTCACTTTGCGTTTTGCGCTGGTTTTGCCCGCCGCGCCGTTCATTTTCTGCGCCGCTGGCATAAATCCCGCTTTCCGCCACGCGCCGTGTCGTCCGCCGCGCTGTTAGCGGAAATTCCGCAATCGCCGCCAGTTCCGCTGCGTCAACGCCGCGTTTCGGCCGCGTTCCGCTTATTATAATTATAAGTTTAATTACATCATAATTTATTGTTGTGTTTAGAACGGGTACATACCACGATATAACACGATGATTTTATGTGCCGATATTTCGACCCAGTTACATGGATCGTGGTCACGACAGGTATGTACCCGTTCTAAACACAACAATATGTTTTCTAACCACGAAATAAGTCTTAAATTATTACATCATAATTTGTTTGTTACATTTGTTATTGTTTTGCGTTGCGTGCCGGTACCGCCCGCTCGCCACGTAATTTAACACGCGTATCTACTACGGTCGCGCCGCTTTGTTCATTGCGACTACGGTACGACCGCGACCGCGATACGACTTGTTTACTATTACTTTAATTTTATTATTGCTTGCACTCGCGCCGCCCGCCGACTTGCCGGCCGCCTTTTCAATTTATTATTACTTTAATTTTACATTTTGTTTACATTTAATTTGTTAGAATGTCCGCGAACATTAAAAAGCTAGCTGTACAGATACAGTCTGAGCTTCGCTGGGCGACGTCCGCCGCGGGTTTGATAGGCCGCGAAGATAGATCCGCCGCCCTATTACACCGAGCGGACCAGGTGCGGACTCGGCAGGCCTCTGTGGAGCAGGCCTTCCAAGACCTGCTCACCCTCGGTCCCGAACAGGAGGTACTGAGGACGGCTCAGGCCGATTACGACCAGTTCTTCGAACTGATGGACTCGGTGGTGGAGGCCGCCCATGGGATCCGGACCGCCGCTGATGAAAGGCGTCGAAGTGGCGCTTTTAGAGACTCCCCCAGCCGACCGCCCACACAGCCGGCATTACTAGGGAAACTGCCCACGATCGAGCTGCCCAAATTCGGTGGGCAGCTTCAAGAGTGGATGGGCTTCCTGGCGTTGTTCGACAGTCTGGTCCACGCCAGGAAGGACCTGTCCCCCACCCAGAAGCTGACATACTTACTGTCCTCGCTACAGGGCGAGGCCCTGGACGTGGTGCGGCACCTCGACCTCTCGGAGGAGAGCTACACCACGGCCCGGGAATTGCTGGCCAGGCGCTACGAAAATGTGCGCCGGTTGGCCGACGCACATGTAGCCCAGCTACTCGCCTTGCCCGCCGTCACCGGGGTGGCCGGCCTCAGAGAGGCCTTGCTAAACCCTTGCATTGTGGCCACCAATGCTCTCCGTCGATTGGATCTCCCCGTCGACCAGTGGTCCTTCTTGTTGTTGCACATAGTGCTCTCCCGCCTGCCGTCGGAGCTTAAGCTCCGCTTCGAGCAGCGCTTCGGAGGGGACGGTGCAACCTATCTGCCCCCTTTCTCCGACCTCCTGAAGTTTTTGGAGCAGGAGTGCCTCCAGGCCGATAACTCCGGAGTTACCGGCCCTCGAGTGGCCCCTGGGAGGTCCGAGCATGTCCGAGGGGGTGGGGCAAGGACTGGCCCTTCGGCGGGGACCGGCCCCAACCGGCGAGGCCGTGGAGCCGACGCCAGAGAGGGTCGCCGGGTGTCACAGTACAGCGGGGCCGTGGCCACGAAGCTCCCCCCTGTGCCTATTGTCGGCACCCCGGCCACCAGGTCTCCTCGTGTTCGCACTTCCTGGCCAAACCGGTTGCGGCCCGGAGAGAATATGTGTCGGCACGCCACTGGTGCTTCTCTTGCCTGGGCCAGCATCTCGTACGAGACTGCCCGCGCCAGCGGCCCTGCCCACATTGCGGCGGTGCCCATTCGGCCCTTTTATGTGCCAACCGGAGTGCTTCCGGTCGCCAGGACGTTGGGTCGCGCACCCCCCCCATGGGCGGGGGCGCTCGATCGCGCACCCCCCCCATGGGCGGGGGCGCTAGTCCTGGCCACCCGACCAGTCCCGTTAGGCGTTCTTCGGTGGACCACCAACCTCCTAGTGGAGGTAGGGGTTCCACCCCCCGGAGGAGGGCTTCACCCCCCCGCGGCATGGTCACATACCCCTCGCGTCATCACGACGGGGATATCGCGTCCGCCCCATTGGGCGTCGTCCCGCGTCGGTTCTCGCCGCCACTACACGAGTGGCCGCGACTGGAGCGCCATCCTCCCACCATAGGTCGAGGCGATCCCTACCGGGTGCCGGACGTTAGCCGCATGGTGCGGCCCCAAATGGGTGAACGGTCCCCTGCTGATTACCAGCGCCCTAGGGGCGGTGGGGCTTCACCCCCCCAGGGGGGGGTCACACCCCCCAGGGGAGGGTCACACCCCCCTCGCATTTTTATGACGGGTGTCTGACGGCCGCTCAAATGAGCGTCGAACCGTCTAGGTTTTTGCCTCCCCTCCATGTGTGGACGCAACTGGAGCGCCATCCACCCGTGCTAGGTCGAGGCGCTCCCTACCACGCCCCGGATGCTAGCCGCATGGTGCGACCCCGGGTTGGTTATGCCGGATGGTCCCCACGTTGGGTACCCTCCCCCTCTCTAGCAGCGCCCCAGCCGGAGTACCCCCGTCAGTGGGCTCCCGCTGGTGAAGGCACGTCGCGCTAGGTGTCCGCCACCCTAGCTGCCACCAAGCCACCTCCCCTGAGACTTTGGATCTACAGCAGTCAGTATGCCAGACCATACTTTTGTCGACTGCCTCAGGGAGGTTAGGGTCTCAGGCTACAGGAGTGGCTCTCCCTTGTGGCCTCACTTCCGAATGTTAATCGGATTTCGATGCCTCGTTGCTTCCTACCGCCCGGAAGGTGCCACGCCAGTCTCCACGGCTTTTGTGATGCGTCCGAAAAGGGGTACGCAGCCGTGGTCTATTTGCGAACTGTCAGTGACACCGGCGAGGTCGCAACCCACCTTGTCTTGGCGAAAAGTAAAGTGGCCCCAATTCGGTCACGCTTGACGATACCCAAATTGGAGTTGTCTGGAGCCGCTCTTTTGGTGCGCCTTCTCAACCATGTGCGTACGTCCCTCCTATCGATCGTGGACCTGACGGACGTGTACGCCTGGTCGGACAGCGAAATTGTCCTTTGTTGGTTGCGAGCCGCTCCCCACAACTTGGAAGTCTTTGTTGCCAACCGGGTTTCCCAAATCCAGAATTCGGAAACCCCGTTGACCTGGAGACATGTGCCAGGGGACCTGAACCCTGCAGATTGTGCTTCCCGCGGATGTGAAGCTTCCGACCTTGTCAACCACTCTCTTTGGTGGGGCCCTGACTGGCTGACTCGGAATGAGTCCGCCTGGCCTCAGAGTAGGTTCGCCGAGCCCGACGAGTTACCTGGCTTGCGAGTCGGAGTTGTCGAAGATAAGCCAGCCAATCCGCTGAGCTATCTTCAGGAACGCTACAGTTCCCTTGATAAATTGATTGGGGTGACGGCTTGGATTCAGCGCTTCACCCACAACGCTCGGAACCCACGCGACAAAATGTCGAACCCGGTCTTGTCGCCCCTGGAGAGACAGGAGGCCCGGACCTTTTGGATACGTTTGGTTCAACTGGAGCATTTTGAGTCCGCTATTGAGACACTGAAGCGAGGTTTACCTTTGAAAGGCTCGCTCGCCCGCTTAAACCTCTTCCTGGATGACACCGGATTGATACGCGTTGGTGGACGCCTCCGGAATTCTGACTTACCCTATGGGGCACGTCATCCCTTGTTGCTTCCGAACAATAGCGCTTTTGTAAAATTGTTGGTGACGCATTACCACGTCAAAAATGCCCACGCTGGCTGCAACGCCCTTTCGGCCATATTGCAGCGCGAATTTTGGATTTTATCGGGACGACGCTCCATCCGAAGCGTCATTTTTAAGTGCATTCCGTGCTACCGCCTGAAGGCCAGCACCATGCAGCCCATTATGGGGGACCTCCCCACCGACCGTGTCGTGGCCTCGCGCCCTTTCTCGGCGGTCGGGACGGATTTTGCGGGGCCGTTCTTCGTCAAGAGCTCCAGCCTCCGCAATGCTCGTTCCCTCAAGGCCTACCTTTGCGTTTTTGTTTGCCTGGCTACCAAGGCCGTACACTTAGAACTGGTGAGTGCCCTCAGCACCGAAGCCTTTGTAGCCACGCTAGGCCGCTTCGTTTCACGCCGAGGTTATCCGCACCTGATCCGATCGGATTGTGGGACCAACTATAAGGGTGCCGATAGGACCTTTGACCCGCCAGCTTGTCCCCACTGGGGCGGGATCTTTGAAGCCGTCGTTAAGGTCTCAAAGACGCATCTCCGACGCGTGATAGGTGAAACCATTTTGACTTTTGAAGAGCTCGCTACCGTGTTTTGTAAGATTGAGGCTGTCCTCAATTCTCGGCCACTCTGCCCCTTATCGTCCGATCCCAATGACCTGGAAGTTTTAACCCCCGGTCATTTCCTAATTGGTGAACCCCTTAACGCCCTGCCCGAGTACCCCTTCAGGGACGTGAAGGTCTCACGGTTGTCTCGTTTCGAATTGCTACAGCAGATGACCCAAAATTTCTGGCATCGTTGGTATTTAGAATATTTGCATCTCTTGCAGCAGCGCGTTAAGTGGTCAGACAAGACCGACCCACCTAAGGTTGGTGATCTTGTCCTAGTTAAGGAGTCTAATTTGTTGCCTTTATGCTGGCGTCGTGGACGCATTCTTAAATTGATATATGGATCCGATGGGGTTCCCAGAGTTGCCGAGGTAATGGTCGGAGATTCAGTTTTGAAGCGAGCCGTCTCTTCCTTATCCCGCTTGCCCATTGGTTAGTGGACCCCAAATCCTTGGGCCCACGGGCGGGGGGATTGTTTTGGCTAAAATTGGCCAAACTCCGCTTTCTCGCTCCCGCCTGCGGCTGGAGAGGGAGATGGGGCGCGCGGCTCCGGGGGCAGCGCGGCAGCCCCCCGCGTAGGCAGTCGAGTATGTACATTCGTTAACGGGTCCGTGCGGCGGGGCCTATTTGCTGCGCGAATCGTCTTTAAGTATATTAGCGTAAGGTCTACTGGTCGCGCGAGACGGGACTCAATGTCCACTCCCGCGCTTAGCGAACCGCCGCCCACGCCGCGTCGCCCGGCGGTCGCTCGCCGTTTGGGAGTTCTTCGTCAAACCCCGACTGATTCGGTCGACTGTTAGTGCCGCGTCGCCTGCGTGAAGTCGCCCGCCACGCCGCCTCGTGCCGTCTTATTATTTATGAGGAGCTATTTATCGCGTACCATTTGTGCCGCGTAGCCCGCGTGCTGTTTGCCGGCCACGCCGTCACTTGCCGTCCGCGGTCGCCTAAGAGTCCGGTTCAGAACGCTGTCTGAAACGGCCGAGAATCTTGGAATCCGCGTGGCCCGCTTGAAGTCTGCCGGTCAACGCCGTGTCGTATTAGTTTAGGAGCCCTAATTTTGCGCTCCTTGGCTCGCCGCGTCCTTCTAAGGCTGCGGGCCCATTTGACTATCCGGAACACTGTTCCTTGTGCTCCCGCGCCTTCGGATATCGCCGCCGCCGCTGACTCGCTACTCGTGGTCTAGTGCCGCCGCCGCGAAAGACCTCTCAAAGAAGGGCGAGTGTGTTCCTTTGCATTTAACACAGCAGGCATCACACACCACATTCCATCATACACGAACTCACTCCCCGGATACCACGTGCTTGCTGTCCCCTGCGCCGGTAAGTACCTAGTAGTAAGTCGTTCTGTGCCGCGGGATAAAACCCAGTGCAAATCGCCCCATAAAATTTTTTTTGGTGGGTCCTTTTGACCCACCCCACCGCTGCCTGTGGGAATCCGCTGGCCTGCTCTGATGGGCCCGGCAGTCGCTGATTCATTGTGCACAGGCGCGGTGCGTATTCACTATGTATTTGTATGTATTTTATATTTATTTGTATTTTGTATAATATAACATATAGTATTATGTATTTTATGTTTGTATTATTTTGTGTACATATATATTTATTTATGTTTTAGTTATTTTTTTATGTATTTGCACCACCTACCTCTAGTATCTGCAACAAAAATCCTTTACAGCATTGGTTGCCTGGAAGAGATCGCTAGGTAGCGATAAGGCTGCCAAATTGTGTACCTATTCTTTGTTATTTTTGTGTTGTCCTTTGTTTGACTTTGTGGTGTGCAATAAAAGTATATTCATTCATTCATTCATTCGACTTGACGTTCTTCTACTCACCCATATAGCCCATGTTGCCCCTGACGGTGGCCTGCAGGAGGTCGTTGAAGGCGTCCCAGCTGGGGCCGGCCAGGCGGTCCCGGTGGCGCTGGCGCGTCAGGGAGCCGTTGGCGAAGCACAGCAGCGCCATGTAGGGCGCGGCGGTGGGCCCCACCAGCACGTGGCCCGCGGGCGGCGCGCGCGGCCGCTGCAGCCCCAGCAGCAGCGTGTCGCTCGTGCCCAGGCTCAGCCCCACCCAGCCGGAGCGCAGCCGGAGCCCTGGAATCATTGACACCGTGGAAACGCCCCCCATTTGTGGTGACATCCCTAACAGTTGGCAATCGCTAGAATTTTAAAAAGGAAATACCAATTCCTGATTTTTAATTTGATTTTATAATATCTTCATTCTCTTAGATATGCACTTATGAAAGACCAAGACTAGTTACCACCTGGCGGTTATCAACAGACGCACACGCGATCTAGCGTCCGGTGCGGTGCTGTCCATTAGGCATAACTTACTTGTATCAATTCCAGGTGAG
Source organism: Coenonympha glycerion (assembly GCA_963855885.1). Taxonomy (NCBI): domain Eukaryota; kingdom Metazoa; phylum Arthropoda; class Insecta; order Lepidoptera; family Nymphalidae; genus Coenonympha; species Coenonympha glycerion. The sequence goes on along the minus strand of OY979637.1, from coordinate 604,399 downwards.
TGCAATAACATCTTCAGCTGTCCTGTCACTACCATCACGTGAGATCGCGGTCAAGTAATAACTCGTAGCGTGCTAAACGTACCAGCCAGCGCGGAGCAGTTGTCTCCCGTGAAGGCGACGACTCTGCAGTCCGGTTTGAACCCGTAGCGCTGCACGTAGTAGTCCGCGATACGCCCCACCACTGTGCTGCTGGGCACCGGCTCGCCCAGTTTGCTTGCTAACGTTTCATCGCCACACGCCTGCAACATGCAACACCGAATTAAGGAAAATAAGAAACTTCTTCCTTTAAGTACAAGTAGCATTTGACCACAGTAGTCATGAATTAATCTCATGATAAAATAGATCTAACAAACTTTATCTTTATTTATTTGTGACAGTCCAAATACATTTAAATCGCATATTATGTATCCTATACCGGTATATAAATATATTTCTATATAATCTGAATCTCGGAAACGGCTTGAACGATTTCATGAAATTTAGTATACAGGGGGTTTTGGGGGCGATAAATCGATCTAGCTAGATTCATTTTTGGAAAATGTCGTATTTACCAAAAAAATTATAACTATACCTGACATCTATTGGCGAAAAGTAAAACTATTACAGTAAACTCCAGCTGCCATCTATTGGTGAGTAGCTGTAATACTACCGAGCAAAGCTTGGTCACCCAGATATTTTTATATCTATCAAAGCAAAACTTCATTTGTCTGTAAATTTATACTCTGCCGGCTCCACATACCTGTAAAGCTGTCTCGCACCACGCGTGGGTGTGTATGTCCAGGAGATTCATGCCCGAGCCGTCGGCGAGGTCGATGGGCGCCACCCGGCCCACGAACAGCGAGCAGGCGAAGGAGGACACCAGTGAGATTCTGTCGGCGGCGTGGTAGGCGCGCGGCCGCGTGCGCCGCATCTTGCGGATCTGCGGGCCCGTGAAGCGCTCGTACGCCGTCGACCCCGTGATCCTTGCTAGCTCCTGTTAAACGTTAACACTTTAGCTAATGTATATCCACTGCTAGATAATCTAACGCCTATAAGAGGCTGCGCCTGTTTATGGCTGGCTTATTTGACTGTTTGTTTATAACTCGACTGATTTTGACGATTCTTCTTTTATTTGAGAGCTGATGCTTCTTCCCATATGGTCCTATTTCAGTTGGGTCCAGTTATGACAATGGCTTACATGAGATAACCATATATTATGCAAGTTTTATAGTTGCACTAAGTATGTGTGTGACAAATGGAGTATAATATCACACCAACCGATTTTGATAATTCTTTTTTTTTATTGAGGGTTATTTGATATGAATTGAAGTCAGAAGAGAAAAATTTGGAAGGGGCCTATTTCAAACTTGTTCAAACAACACGCTGAGGTTGATCATACTCGTATAACTATAGAGGCTTTTTAAAGATCTAACCGCACCTCAGCGCCCCCCACCGCCTCCTCCAGCGCGCGGCAGTCGGCCGAGGAGCTGGAGTCCATCCACACGGGCGAGTCCACCACGAACGCGCTGGCCAGCTGCGAGTGCAGGAACTGGTCTGGAGCCAGGCTGCCCAGCCGCTCCTCCGCGCCGCGCGACCACCACACCGACCCATGTTGCTGCAAGTAATTCAATTCAATTCAATAATATTTATTGTGAATACTTGATGTACATATGTAGATCTTAGTCTAGATAGATCTAGTCAAGTTCAAACAAGTTCTACCTGACGGCAGGCAATAAGTAAAGTCAAATCTATTATATATAAAATTCTTGTGCCAATTTTTGGTACTAAACTTCCTACAAAACGGCTCGACGGATTCTTATGAAGTTTTCTGCATATTATGTTCGGTAGATGTGACAGTAGGCCGTAAGCTTTTTTTTTTTTAGATCCCGAATGGCCAAACAACGTTTGCTGGGCCAACAAGTAAAATGTTAAAATCAGTTCAAATAATCATTATTTATTTAGAATTTATGAAAGATGTCCGCAGCAAATTAGGTGGTTCACAAATCCCAAGAGAATTGAAATTTCTCCTGTTCCCATCCCCTTTTCCAGCCATTGAATCTACTTTCAAGGAAGTTTCCTATTGGACCTATACATGTAGTTAATCCAATGGATTTTTAGACTAAAGGGATAAAAGCCTATAAATGTTAATCCAGAGTATAATCTATCTCTATTAGAAACTTAGCTAAATCAATTTAGTAGTTGTTATTGGGTAACAAAGTCAAAGTCAAGTCAAAATATCTTTATTTCACATAGGCCTAATATACAGGCACTAATACTAAATAAACTTTAATAATGCCTCTAACCAAGGCAGGCCCAGGGGTAAATAGCTAGTACTAGACTAGCAGCCAATCAGAGTAAGGTACAACACCAATCTTTGGCAGTGAGTTTCAGGGACCAGTGACACCAGGCACTGTCCCCTCAGCTGCTGCTTCTGCGTCATGACACCAAAATCAAGATGAAGAACAACGCTGAAGATACCTGGGCAGCTCCAGACAAGGCTTCAACGTTGGCAAACTCCACACCCTCCACTATTAATTTGTCCATCACCATATCTAGCGCCTTCACCCACAGTAGGGGGGGCACTGTCACCTCCCCGCCTTCACCTCGGATGACACCGCCTGCCGTCCTGACAACAAACAAGCTAGTAATTTATATATTGAAATAGACATAACGTCTTCTCATATTGAATCAAGACAAGTGTGTTACTTTACCCCCATAATAATCACAAAATTATTTTGCACTATATAACTATAAATCTTGCAACTTTTTTTAAATTTAGATGCTCTTGGAGGAACATTATTCTATACTTAATCCTTTTTTTGCAGCCATCAATCTAAAAACATATTTTGTTGGTAGAGAAAGGTAGAGCTTCAAATAAAATCTAATCTCTTAAAATGTTAATAAAATTCAAGTATTACCTAAATTCTGGCAGATCAACATCAAACTCAACAGAGGCTTCTTGAAGAACAGCATAGTTTTCATCTATCACCACAGCTTTTAACTGGAAATCATTAGAATACATTAAGTCAGACCACAAACCGGAGAGTAATATGATGGATTTACCCTGAACTATATGATCTGAAACATACAACTCATGGAACCCTGGTGGCTGCTATGATAAAGGATGCCTACATACAAAATTGTTGTAATTGGCTGAATAATAATATAACAGCGACCATTCTTATATTTAAAAATTAAAATCAGTAGGTAATGTATAATAATATACTGTTCTGCTCCAATTAAAATAGCTTACGAAGATATACAATGATTAGTAAGTAGGAGGTACCTAGGTCTAGGACTAAGAAACTGATATTATAAGTTATTATCTTAATAACCGTCCCAGTTAGAGTCGATCTATTGTACCTACTAAATCACTAAAAATTCACTTTCACTATTATTATTTTAATAAATTTTTTATCGCACCATTTGAACAGCTGTTTTAATGCCTCATCGGGAGTAGAAATTAGGCGTGAAATTTAAAATAAGAATGAAAACAGAAAATAAGATTTAAACTATACGTAAACACAATATGCCGAAAGTAACAACAAATGAATTTATTTTTGAGAAAAACTGCAAAAGTACAGCTTTTAGATGGTTTGGTCTATCTCAAGTTTCTTGAATAGTTAAAAAATATTCGATATAAAATTTGAATTCAACTAATTAAAATTTAAAAACTTACTCGTTGAGTGCTAAAATCAAAACCCAAAAAAGTTTTTTTTCGCTCTTCTTCAAGCATTTTGTAATTTTGACAGCCGGAACGGAAGGTGACACAAGAGGTTACGTTCGGGAACAAGCGCACCTTTCGATCGTATCGTGTCTCGTGACTGAATGTACTTTATTAATTTACTTGCGGCGCGATTTCTATTCTATATCCATTTTATTACATTAAATTGTACCTACTGCAAGATACAAGATAAATTAATCACTTTTAATGTTTATTATACAGCGTCACTTCACACGTCTTGATAAGTAAAATCAAGGCCAGTAATTAAGTCATAACGTCTTATGGTCATAACGTCTTATGTGGTATGGTATGGGTATTTACGTAAATAAAGCTCAAATCACTGATCTCTAACTAAAATGTATTTAATATGGATCTAAATAAAAGAATCAAACGATTAGGAATTAGGATCAAAAAAAAAAATCCTAGGTGCATGTCTTTTCAAACTCTCTCGATAATGTTCTGTGCTCTCGATTGTTTTGTGGTGAGCTTGGTGAGCAGTAAATAGTTTGAGTAGATACAGATAAACAATTTCTAGGTTCGATTTCTTGGTAAAAATTCTTGGTGCCAACCCGGAGCTAGAAACTTTTCTCGGACTCGATGAGCACGTAAGGACAACTTAACGTGAAATCAACGGGTCTGCCCGCGAAATTCAAAATTTTCGTGGTTTTTTGCAATTTGTACGCTAATTAGACATGATAGGCTTATGGCAATCAATTTGCGAGAATGGCAGTATCATCTTTACATGATTATATCAAAATCTTTGCATAAAAATGTGTATTCCAGGAAATTAGTCCGAGTATCGAGTTTTATGTGAGTAACTCACAAATCTCGGACTAATTTCTTTAACTCGACACTTTCGAGCAGAGATTTTTATATAAACACGTGAAGAAGATATTGAGATTATCGCAATTTTACGGCCAAAAGCCTATTATGTCTTATTCGCTTAAAAATCGCGAAAAACCACGAAAAATTTGAATTTCGCGGGCACACCCGTGGTGTGCTCCTTAACAACACGATTCAGGAAAGTGTAAAACAAAATTAGATCAAGACGCGAACATAAAATCGTAATTCGTAATAACAATGTTTCCTTTTCGTGTAATATTGCTACAATTTTATTTCTAGGAGCAACCCAGTCCCAATCCATTGAATTTTGTAAACAGGTTTGAAGGCCCATTTTCACTCGTCACAAACAAGTCACTCGTTTCTCGCTTCCGGGAAGCGAGAAACGAGTGACTAGTCAAAGGGAAGGCACCGATGCTTCAGTAAGAGTTCGCAGAGCCTGCCACATGGATGATGACTTAGGTATCGGTTAGGAACCAAGACGTCGGGTCGGGGTCTAGCGGTATCCGGTAATAGCCTTCGTCTCCTGGCTACCCCCATTAGACAATTCCCTGTAAAGACACTGTGCCCCCATGCTGTACACCAAGTTACTTTCAATTCAACTGAGAAACAATTTCCATCCATCAGTGTGGATGGCTGTTATTCCACCACCCTTCACATGATGTCCCTCCGGTCATGTCGGCGCTTTCGAGGAGGGAACAGAGAGTGTTTGCGCACACACTTGTGCACGAAATGTGTCCCGCGATGGAAAATCTCGTTCGTGCCGGCTCGGTTTAGAACTAGAGGACCACGCTTTGCTATTCCAGAACTGACATGACATAGCAATTAGCAAAGGGTGGTGATCTGCTTTGTAGGTATTCGTGGAATCATCTTCCACCTTTAGGTAGAAATCACGAAGCGCTTTGATAAGACGATCAAGTACCACACGAGTGTCCTTTCTATTGGCCTTCCCTCATTTCAGGAGAAAAGCTCAAGAGCATGAAGCCATGGGAGCTTTCTCGATTTGTATACAGTAAATCTATGTCTGTCTGCATTGTATGGGACCTGTCGCAGGTTGGGCGCTGGCCGGTGGTGCCAGTGAGTCCGCTGGTGAGCGGTGGCAGGCTACTAGTCGCAGGCTCCGGCTCCTGATATTGTAAACAAGAGCTTTTTCGATTGGAGAGCGCCGCGCGCACGCGCGTGTTTTATCGCGAAGTGGCTTTGTAATGACGTCTGGAATTAAATTATAATAGATAGATCATAGATTTCTCCACTGGACGTTTCTTTGGTGTTGGAATGCTACCTTGCTCCTGGAAACACAGTAAAGTTATTGGCAAACTCTCTTAATCTGATAAGTCGTAGTCGAAGCGTTGCTACAGCATTCAGGTTTGAGGAGATCCCTTTAAAAAGCCTGTGTCCAGGTTATGGACATCCATTGACGTAGAAGACGACGTTCCACATAATCTTATCTCGTTGCCGTTATTATAATTTTCTTTATTATAAGATTGATGTCGTATTTATTCCTGAAAAGTTTTCCTGAAGCGTAGTTCGCAGTCGTAGTTGCAGCCGATGCTCGCGCGATCGATCGATCGGACGTCTCGGCGAGGTCGAGCCGGCGTGCGGTGCGGGAGGCGGCGCGGCGCGCGCGTGCGGGCGGCAGACGCGCCGCGATGGTGGGCCGCGACAGCCGCTCGGAGAGCGCGGCGCGCCCCTGGGCGCCGCGGCATGAGTAGCGCGCCCGCCCGGCCCGGCCCGCGCGCCCGCCATGGCGCAGGCCGCGCCCGCGCCTCAACGCACCCACACCTTCGCCAAGAAGACCTTCCACAAGCCCACCTACTGCCACCACTGCTCCGACCTGCTGTGGGGGCTCATCGGGCAGGGCTACGGCTGCGAAGGTACGCGCGCGCATGCGCCCCGCGCCAGTCGATACGCCGACACCCGCCACCAGCACCACCAGCGTTATGCAACGGCGCCGCGCCGGACACGCCCGGCCACCACCCGGCCGCCGCCCGGCCGCCGCCCGACCGCCACCCGGCCTCCGCCACCACGCCGCCGCGTCCCGACCGAGGCCTCGGTGACGAACCTGATGAGCATCCACTCGTAACCGAACATGGGCACTGTTTCCAGCAGCCGCCTTCCGTGTGAGCTTTTACGTTGCAAGTAACATTCACTGAGAAGCTCGTTGCAAGTGTATACTCTAAGTTCATCATCGTCGTCTGCTCTCAGCGCTCCTCCCGCCCGCGCCCTGCTGCTCCCAGCGACACCCTCTCGCTCCTCGTGTCCAGCGGCGCCGGTGCGTGGCGAGGATGTGGCGACTGGCGAGTGTTGTCGCTATCGATCGATGTGTTGTCGCTCTGTGTGAGGTTTCAGCGGGCGGGGCCCCGCGCCGCTCGACGTGCTGAGCGCTGCTAGATAAGCCCTGGACGTGGTGAGTGCGGCTCGCCCTGTGAAATGGGAAGTACATTTTCGATGAGCCTTGTCGAATTCGGAGGGACTTAGGTACTGCCGTGTGGACTAAGTATGCGGTCGTAGAGTTGCACCTCTACGATAGGCTTCTACGCAACTCTGCCTACGCCAACTACGCCTTAATATAACTGAAAGCCACTACTTGATCTTCGCTCTTATAAATATCTGCGGAATCGACAATTATTTGGGTTCTGCGGAGGTAGTACATTAAATATTCGTATTTGTTATTTCTATGTGTATTAAAGTAATGCCATACATATTAAAGATTTCTGAACAACTTGCTGAAAATAATTTTGCTTATTACAAACTAAAAAGTTTGGAGTGGTTGTCTTTATTGGCTGAAATACGCGCGTTGCTGCTTTCTGTATACCTAAGTACTACTCTATCATATAGGTAAACATAGCAAAGCAAAACTTATGTAGGGATACCTACATAGAAGTCTTTGGAACACAGCTAAGCTAAACCTATGCCAAACTCAGTACGAATTAATTGGTAGAAGAAGGTAGGTAATTTGGACTTTATCAGTGTAGTAGTTAAGCCGCCCCATAACAATTAACTAACCACTACCAGAATCTTAGAGTAGCTAGGTATGTATTCTTTGCCTGGAGCACGAAATTCACTTCAGTATTTATGAAATTATCGACTACACTATCGATAGTGAAAACATCGCAGATAAACCTTATGACGATGAGGAAACTCATGCCAATTTGTGGACTCGGCGTTAAATCGACTCGCATATTAATCCATTTACTGATTCTGTCTAATTTATTACTTTATTGTAAAACAGGATTTTTAAACGGAGCAGTGTGGCAAGTTTCTTGCCAGTTCCCCAGTAGTTTGACATTTCATAAGTGCCTGAAAGTTAGACTTATGTGAAACATTTTGTTTGATTTGAATAATGAAATATGCACGAAGCAACTAGATATACCTGTAGTATAGCTTCCACATAATGCCCTACTTGTGTTATGGAAGTTAGTAGATACTTGATAACGTCTTGTATCCACTTCTACTGTTATCTTATCTTGATTCTCCCAACATCTTGGTAGGTATTAGCCATCGCTTTTGACCTAGAGACGAACTTAGAGAGCTATACAATTTTACATCTTATGCGGCGTGTTAACGATTAATGTTAATGTTGTTAACTTGTGCAGTAAATATTTGCACGAACACACATGAGACATCGTCGTTTAAAATTTTAATAACCTTAATTATTTCCTCGCTCACATATTCGTAAGAGGATTTTTTTAATAAAAATAAGGATGAGACGAGCTAAACGTTCATCCATATTCGTATTACATGATACGCATTCACTGTTCACGTCAGTGCGTCCCACAATTTTGCATTGCAGTATCATATTATGACACTGCACTGGGCTCATTATCCTGAGTCTTCCGTTCTTAAGTCATATTTTTCCCCGATAATGATGTCCTCTGTGGATGTCCTCCATGACGACACCTAAAAATTTATATCGTTGGTTATCCCGACAGATTAAGGAAATTTCCTTGACATAATTGTCTGACTATGGGTTTGGACGACAAGCATATCGAAATGAAGCGCCTCCTGTATAAAAATCTGACGTGCTCGAGTATATTTTCAAGGGTATATTTACAAAAGTTTTTGTACAAGGTTCCACCACTGAAATAGAAAATATCATTAATCATATAACCTTTTTTTCAATAGATCCTCACGAAGCTCGAGTAACTACTGATTTAACGTTGTTGGCTCCCCTAATATATACGAAATTACGAACAGTTTACGAAAAATGAAAACAATGTTATCATTAAATGAAATTGAATGAAAAAAGTTTATTGGTAATGCACATTAGGTACGTATGAACAGGAGAGAAAAAAAAAGAACAGGAAGAACAATGTGCACTGCCAAATGGGCCTCCACTCAGCATAAGCCTTGCCTTTTATGGCAAAGCGCTGGTCTTCCGTGAGGCCCACTTGAGACGTGGACGGCGACATGAAGATTACACAGAAAGAACATAACATGTATAGCAAAAAATAAACAAACAAAGAATTAAACAATTAATATCATATTATCAACCTACGGAATGCAGATAAACTTTTCAAAAAAAATCGGTCAAACCGTTTTGGAGGAGTGCGGTTACAAATATACACGAGAATTTTAGTTATCAGATATTTAGGATAATATTTTAGATATGGGTATTTTAGTAAAATTAATAACGTGACTACAAATTCTAATTATGCAAAAGTATCGATAGTTACACAATGAACACGATATTTCATAATTAATTCGATTTCATTATTATTCACCGCTTATCAGTGCCTACGTAGTTTAAGGAACATACCTACTTCATTCCGAAATACCTATGTAATTATATACATACTTTTGTAATTTTGTATGCCACTTTAAAGCATATTGCATAAATAGTTTACCTATATGAAAAAAGAGAAAGCTTAAAGTAATGAAGTCAAATATCGATCAATTTACGCGACTAATAGTCCAAATAACTTTTAAATAACAAATATATTTAAGTTAGCTTTAAGCTTTGTGAATTTAAAAACTTCATAAACAATTTATGTTTTGGACGAACACCAAAGAGTTCGTAGTATATCTCCAAAGATTCCTCAGCCCATAGCCAACCTTTTTCGAAAAAAGAATGATGAAAATTACATTGAAAATTATTATTGAAGCATTGATAGAGTTATAGATGGCCGTTGAATCCTCAGGTTGAATCGATTATAACAAAGGAACAGCGCAAAACTTCATGCTTGCATTTTTGAAAGTTGCTTATAAAGAGGAAGAAAATCTATCCTGTGATTGAAACGAAATGAAATGAAATGAAATTCTTTATTTCACATAGGCTTAGATATAAGCTCTCATGAAATGTCGGGACTCTACCGCCAGGTTCGGAAAGCAGGTTTGCACCGAGAAGAACTGGCAAGAAACTCGGTACTTGCTCTTTTCAAAAAATGTCTCAATATACAATTTTTAGTACTTAGTATGAAACAATATTTTTAAGAAATCTCGTGAGGAGATGGAAGCATATCACTATCGTTCCAAGAATCTTTGTTATTTAAAAATTCTTCAATGGTGTAGTAACCATGATTTATTATATGTTTTTTGACAGTATCTTTAAACCGGTGCAAAGGTAAGTCCAAGACAGACTTCGGGATCATATTGTAGAAGCGTACACTCAACCCCACAAAGGACTTCTGTTACGCAAACGGTGTGGCACTACAACTAACTTATGTGCTCCACTTCTAATTGGACGGTTACTTATATCTATCCGTTTATTGTAATTATTAATATTTTGACGTACAAACAGTAGACAATTATAAATGTATTGACACGCCACTGTAAGAATGCCTATTTCTTTTAATTTTTGGCGAAGAGATTCGCGTGGCTTCATTTTGTATATGGATCTAATAGCTCTCTTTTGCAATACAAATATAGTTTGAATATCAGCAGCTTTGCCCCATAATAGAATACCATAGGACATAACACTGTGGAAGTAGGCGTAGTAAACAAGCCTGGCTGTATCAATGTCTGTAAATTGTCTAATTTTTCTCACAGCATAGGCAGCTGAACTAAGTTTACCTGCCAGAGTCTCAATATGAGCGCTGTAGTTTATTATCTAAGGTTACCCCTATTATCTAAGGTTAGATTTTAAATAGGTCCGTTCGTTTAGGTTTACAACATACATAAACAAATCCCTAGGTACTTATTTCACGTGGTTTTTATATATAATTCACAATTTACGGTTTTTAGGGTTCCATACCAAAATGGTAAAAATGAAACCTTTTTTTCTTTATTCGTGCTATGAGAAGGAGTCCATATATGAGTCTAGGAGTAGGATAAGCAAGTTCACTTGGACTTTGCGACGAAAAGTGGGGCAAAAATTGTACTTCGCTACATTGCTACGATGCGCTACGATGCGCTACGATGCGCTACGAAACTACGAGAAAGTGCTACGTGGAGGTCTCAGGAAACGTAAAATAAAATATTTATTACCTATAAATTGTTTAGTACCGTAGAGTATTCTGTGATTCAGTCTTTTTGGCGTGAATAATAATATATTAGAAAACTGTTAATGTGAAATTATGTATTAAATTAACAATTGAATTACTTTTTTTATATTATTATTTGCATAAATCACACTAATATTATAAAGGCGAAAGTTTGTGTGTGTGTATGTTTCCTCCTTCACGCCGCAACTACTGAACCGATTTGGCTGAAATTTGGAACATAGATAGCTTATTACCCGGATTAAAACATAGGCTACTTTTAATCCCGGAAAAATCCATAGTTCCTATGGGATATTTAAAAACCCTAATTTTCAACAGTAATCTATAGCTACACCTATAGGAAGAATGTTTAGCAAACTTCCTTGAAGTAGGTATAAAGGTTTTGAGCGAGAACGTGAACAGGACGTTTCCCTCAGGATTTGTGAAAACCCGAATTATACGCGGGCGGAGCCGCGGGCTAAAGCTAGTAAAAATATAAAAAAAGGTTTTAGGCTAATTAACATTTTAATTTGATTTGATATGAGATTTGCCGAGTTTATTGCCCGTTCATCTCAGTGCAAAATAGCTTTTCAAACGTGGTGGTAGAGCCTGACATTTCATAAAAGAAAGAATAAACATTTTGATTTTGATTTTAATAAAATCAGCGGATGTACATTACTGCTACATTCTACATAAAAAAATGTACTCGTACCTACTCATTGAATAAACATATTAATAGCGTTTTCGTCATTGCTCGTACTCCATATCTAAGACTAAATAAATACCTATGCGTTTGTATCCATTATCATACCTACCACACCTTGAACCAGCCTATTTGAAAAAAAAAAAAAGATTTTAATTTTCATTTTTACGTTAACGCGATCAAAATTACAAGCAGTGCTCGTACACAGAACTATGTGAATAACATTTCTTCGCGACACTTCCGCTGTAAGACACAGCACAACGCAACGACACTTAACACAATACACCGTGTGCCAGACACACAACAATGCCAGCACAACAAAACACACTCAACAATGCCGGAGACAACAACGGCGGGAGACAATTGTGGCGCGCGAGTGGGACGCTGATAACGTGTGCGGAAATGTATAGAGAAAATGAGATGCTACGAATATCAATATGAACATTGTACACAGCAATGACGAAGTACGCTACGCCAAAGGACGAAAAATATGTGACGTATGTTGAAGCCAAGAATTTCGTAAATATGGCGTCGTCACCGCCCACAATAGTAAGGTACCGCTGACAGCACATTTAATATTGTCGTTTACAATATCAGCGCCAATTTAGACTTTTGAAAAAATAAAAAGAATGCTTCAGAGCGGAGCCTAAAAAAAAAGTGCTGATCCTTTATATGGTTAAGCAATGGTATACATTTACACGCGTATGAACTCATACATTTATAATTTTATTTTTATCATTCTTAGAGTTTCGTATAAAGGGTAAAAATTGAACCCTTATATTATGCTGAACCCTTATATTATGCGATTTCATTCGTTTAACAGTGTCAGATGACGGATCACAGCCGATTAATTCAGTACGTACCTAACTATTAAATTCACCGACATGATACATATTTGGAGTAGTTGGATAATATACCTATTGTGGATCAACTTGTCCAATTAAAAAAGAAATGAAAATAATTTTTGCTTAAAATTTTTTAAGAAAAGCTTACAAGAAATGTTAGAATCAATAGGTTTAGGTTTATATGAATTTTCAGGATAAATCAACTTTCAATCAATCAATCAATTCTCTATTTACTTGCATAATGCATATAGTCCGGTAAAAATAGTGGTCAAATAACAATTACCTAGGAGGGCTAGGGTTTACCATTACAAATAAAGTTTCAAATATCCACATTGATCCTATATGTGTGTTATAAAAGTTATTCGGGGTCAAAGGCCAAAATTTGAGGTTTTTAGGATTTTTCTCAAAACGACAAAAACGGTAACTTTTACGATTTTTTGTAACAAAAATCACATCTATCGGAACTGTAAAACCAATACATATTTTTATAATATTCCCAAAAAGATGAAAATACGGCCGAAAGCGGATGCTCTGGATGCACATTGCGTAGGCTACCCCAATAGTTTTGGACATTTTATTAATACCTAGTAAAAAATTGAAGAAATGAAAAATTCAGGGGCTTATTGGTTAGACAAATGAACAATAATCCGCATATTTTTTTACCCATAAAGTAAATATCTACAATATTTACGACTGAAGCTGAGGTGTAAGACAATCAAGCCTCTAAAGTCTAAATCAATTAAATCAAAAGTACAACAAACAACTACTACAGGATTAGTTACTAGTAGGTAGATTAAAAACTAAAAATAACATTTTTCCTCACGGTACTTCCACTTTATAGCACAATAGCGAGCAACGCGTCACGACGTATAAAACACACGGCGCCGGACACACAACGCCGGCACAACAATACACGCAACAATGCCGGAGACAACAATGCGCAAACAACAATGCCGAGACAACAGTGACGCTGATAAGGCGTAGGAGGCTGTCGCGACTCTTGTATACTGTAGAGCAATGCAAAGTGTACGAGACAAGAGCTCTCCGCTTTAACTTCACGACTAAATATTTTTTATTTATAGTTTCGCCCTTTTGTGCACATAGAGGCAACTAACAGACCCGCACTTATAGCCTGGCATTTAATAGGTGATAGGTTTAGGTACGCTAAAAATATGGAAATGAAACGAAAAACAATAAAATGAAGATTTATTTGCAAAAAACCGACTTAAATGCCACTACAAAGAGTGAAATAACTTTTATTTTACACCAATTCGAAGTCACTAACAATATTCAAAGCACAATGACAATAATTTATAATATTATAAGTGCATGGAAATGAAAATTTGTTTAGATCGCACAGACTTAAATTACAGGCTCCAAAACTATCCGACCATGTTCGGTAAATCCGAGAAGAACTGACAAGAAATTCGGCACTTGATCTTTTGAACAAATGTCATTACCTACCTATAGGTAGGTGTTAAAGGGTAGGTAAACGAAACGTATGTAGATTGTAGGTACATAGTATAGAGTCATTAGTTAGATAGGTTGGATTGGAGCTATTTATAAATTAAAAACGGAAAACAGTCTGCGGGGAAATAACGCTAAGTGTCGATTGGATTAATATAACTATATCTAACCCGCTCGTGTCGTCCGTCAGTCCGGTCGTTGCTCCACGACACTCGCAAGTTACACTTACACAACTATTTGTACACACAGATATTATCTTGTAGCTTTGAAATACTGAAACTAATTGTTGCAGCTAACTATTTTCGAATCTTTTTAAGTCTGGAGTTCTTCCGTCCAACAGGAACCGTTTTCACGTGATAAATATTAATCATCTGCAGATTAGCATCTCAAAATTAAGACATGATTTTCTGTTTTCTTGGCCAAAATATTATGTGAACCGAGTTTTTTTGTCCCGCGGAAACCGATTTTTTCCCATGTTAAAAATTACCCATCCATCCATGCCTTAAAAACGATAAATTGATCCCTCCTGTCAATTCCATAAAAAAAATACAGTTTTCTGAATTTTCTATTTTCCTGACCAAAATACATAATTTATGTATCCCGCGGCCCAACTGAATTAAGAAACGACGACTTCAATCCTCCTGTCGATTCCCTAAAAAACAGTTTTGTAATTTTTTTTCCAAACAGAATAATTTGTGTGAACTAAGTTTTTTAATCTCGCGGAAACCCCGCGGAAATCTCGTGTTAAAAATTAGCAATCCATCCATGTCCATTTGCATTTAAAAACGATGACATGATCCCTCCTGAAAAAAAAACTGGATATCTCATTTCCCGAAAAGAATCTTATGTACCTACCAACTATGTGAACAACTATTTTCTTTGCGCTAACGCGGGCAAAATCTTTAGTCAGGCTTTGTGGCAATAGCCGCACCATACTTAATAGATCAATGACTTAAACACAGCTTAAAGCTGCTGTCATCGCGGTAAGTATATACTTACCGCGATGACAGCAGCTTTAAGCTTTTTTTTTCAAGCAGCAAGCAGCAGCAAGCAGCTGTCAAGTTTTTTTTTTTTTTCGGGGAGGAAAGAATCCCTTACGGACTTCTGCCTTTCAGCAGGGTATGTCCGACTTGCACGGACTAAAACGACCTCCCCGTCTTCTGAGTCAACACGGAACCGCTAAGCATTACTTCGTGTTGGCCCCTTGGTTCTCTCTCTTCTCCTTTTCCTGCTTGTCAAGTTGTCAAACGTCAAGCTGCTCCAGCGGCGAGGGTTATATATAGCGGCGCAAGTCGGGGCAAGCCGGGAACCGCCCGGCGTATGTAGGGCACGGCTGACGTCATGACCCACTTGCGCGCCGTCGAGGCACGCGCGTCAACGGTGCCCCTGGGTGGCCCTGCGGCGTCTCCGGGCCCCATGCCCCTCTGACCTCGCGAGCGCGGACCACGTGGGGAGGTGTGGCGGAATTACTCGGTAATCTCCGCATTTCGACAAGAATAGATGCACAAACACCACGAAAATACCTTATAAATATTATATCGTCTCAGCCCCTGGAGCACACCACGGGTGTGCTCGCGAAATTAAAATTTTTCGTGGTTTTTCGCCATTTTCAAGCTAATAAGACATAATAGGCTTATGGCCGTCAAATTGCGATAATCTCAATATCTTCTGCACGTGTTTATATAAAAATCTCTGCTCGAAAGTGTCGAGTTAAAGAAATTAGTCCGAGATTTGCGAGCTACTCACATAAAACTCGATACTCGGACTTATTTCTTAGGATACACATTTTTATGCAATGATTTTGATATAATCATGTAAAGATGATACTGCCATTCTCGCAAATTGATTGCCATAAGCCTATCATGTCTAATTAGCGTACAAATTGCAAAAAACCACGAAAATTTTGAATTTCGCGGGCAGACCCGTTGATTTCACGTTAATGGGCACAGGTCTTCGCAAGCCAATTGCTGACCAATTGTTTATAGGGGTCACACATCTATAAGAACATTATGGTGGCCAGGCTTGGCCATGGCTGTATGCAAGTGGCCTTCACACATCTTTGGTGAACTCTCAGGCGATTAGAGTTTCCTGAGGATGTTTTCCTTCATCAAAATTATAAGAAATTTATAACGCAAGTAAGTAGGTAAGCGGCGGCGTCGGAACTCATCACAGTATCAAATGTTTCCCTCACTTCCAAGTTCCAGCTTACTTCATAATAAAAACTTTCCACCGTCGTCCTAGGTTGTCCATAATATTTACACAGATATTTATGTACGAAAAGCTGTGAGTTGTAATTTTAAATTCGCGTTAGGTATATACCTACCTATACAAAAAAAATCTATAACTAAATCATGGCTAAATCACAGCTATAAAAAAATTTGGCGTTGTGCACACGGTCGTAAGTTTTATACGTGAAATCGTATGGAAATCTGTTTCTTTACCTTTAGCTATCGAGCTGTGTACAACCTATACTTACATTATAAAGCTGAAGAGTTTGTTTGATTGATTTGTAACGTGCTAATCTCAGGAACCTGGTCCGAATTGAAGAATTTTTGCGTTAGATCGTCCATTTATCGAGGAAGGCTATACATATACCTACCTATACAAAAAAATCTATAACTAAATCATGGCTAAATCACAGCTATAAAAAATTTTGGCGTTGTGCACACGGTCGTAAGTTTTATACGTGAAATCGTATGGAAATCTGTTGCTTTAAGTATACCGTTTGCTATCGAGCTGTGTACAACCTATACTTACATTATAAAGCTGAAGAATTTGTTTGTTTGATTTGTAACGTGCTACTCAGGAACGTCCGAATTGAAAAGCTATATAAAATCACGTTATGACCAAATAGGTGCGGAGAATCAATGTTGCAAATGTTGCAAAATTGGAAAAAAAACGGAGATCTTTCGTTGCATGCGCTGCCTAAGCGGTTAAAGTTACGAAAAATCATATATGGCGGAATCGTTTTCCTTTAAAAGTTCAAAAAAAAAAATCCGCGACACCACATGTCTGTCTTTTAAAATTGATATTATAACGGGATTCATTTTATCGATGATTATGTATGAGATTATTTCCGCGCTCTGTTATTGACTGAACTGCCTCCCAATGTACGTATTCTCGTCAAAAGTTACCCTTTCTTTGGATATCTACTATTGCAAGAGTAAGCTCTGCCTGGCGGTTGTTCAGATAAGTAGTTATAGTAAGGCCTCAGAGAGCGCGGTCGAATTGAAATACCTACTAAGTTACTGCGAGTAACTTACAAGTTTCTTTTGTATCCAATTCGACTCGAAGCACAAAAGCGACGAGTTTCTGTGGCAGTTTGCAATTTAAATAGCTCAGCATTCTCGACTTGCAGTTTAAACGATCTGACAAATCTTTGCCAATGACACTGCAAGCGGAGGCTCGAAACTTTTTCGAAGCGTTTTTTTGTAGTATGTTTCTGTGTATGTGTTGAAGCCTTCCAATTTTTTTAAATACATAAATTGTACTTGACCTCAAATTCAGATTTGTTTATTAACTGTCGCAAGAAAACATACCGCTAACTTATTCTAATTAAGTACTGTACAAGTAATTTTCCGCGTGAAATGTCGTTACTGGCTGCATTTCCGCTCTGAACAGCTAGTCTCATTCATTATGTAAACAAATTATCCAGAGTTTCAGTCAGGCTATTAACCGCAAAAAAACTCAAAACTCTGTGGACGATCGAATGGCGGTGACGAATAATTTACTATTATGTTATTATGGATGGTGGCTTTTATTTTTCGATAGCCTATACTATAGTGAGAATTAAGGGTTGCTCTCAATCCCAATATCAACCGATTTTCATACTCAGCATACTTGCCTCCAAAAACGTTTTTGTAGTGACTAGAGAGTGGTTTCGTCACTAAATCCCTGCATAATGAATCGCCTACACTTCCCAACTTTGCAACGTGTACCGAGTAACGATCCCTCTACACGTGGCGACCAAAGAGAATAGTTCACATCAAAAATTCTGCAGCAACGCTAACGATGGCGAAGCAAGGTTTCTTTTATTCATTGTTGGTTACATGCGACCTGGATCTTCCTAATGAGCTTCGTTTGGGCTGTTTGAATAGGCATATGCTAACACTAGGCTGTTGGGTATCTAAGGTAGGTTACATGTTAGGTTAAAAAGTTTACTCTAGTTTTTCAGATACAATTTTTCAAATATTAACTATGCACTTTTTATAAATTTCAATTTCGATTACAACATACTGGTACTATTATAAAATAAGCTCTTTCGCCTGTCTGACTGTTCGCGATAAACTCAAAAATCACTGGAATGCAAATCGAATACGGTTTACATCAGTAGAGTAATTCATGGGGAAGGTTTGCTGTTTGGGTTGTATATTTTTTTTAGGTTTTGTTTTTAAATTACACTCCATTTTTGGGTAGTCATGTAAAAATATTACTCATACAATTGCTCGAATATTAAAAAGCAGTTATAATAGGTAGGTACTCCACTTACACATGCTTCTGTAATTCCATAATTCCGAAGTCTGTCTTGGACTTACCTTTGCATCGGTTTAAAGATACTGTCAAAAAACATCTAATAAATCAGGGTTACTACACCATTGAAGAATTTTTAAATAACAAAGATTCTTGGAACGATAGTGATATGCTTCCATCTCCTCACGAGATATCTTAAAATTATTGTTTCATACTAAGTAATAAAAATTGTATATTGAGACATTTTTTGAAAAGAGCAAGTACCGAGTTTCTTGCCAGTTCTTCTCGGTGCAAACCTGCTTTCCGAACCTGGCGGTAGAGTCTCGACATTTCATGAGAGCTTATATCTAAGCCTATGTGAAATAAAGAATTTCATTTCATTTCCATAAAATAAACAAATACAATATATTCCGCAGCTATACCCGTGTACGTGTGTAAAGGTGTATTTTGTAAAACTTAACATTTGATATATTAAATTAGTACATGAGGATCATGCAAGAACAATAGGCATAAAATAGGTCAATACATTAATGTTCACAATGCTTCTATTTATATCCATCGCCAAAATAACATCTAGTATTCCTGTACGCGACGCAAATAGCAGCGACGAGGCCGCACATAAACTTTTACGATACGGAAATATGTTTTACGGAAAATCTTTTTATCCGTAAAACCGGAAACAGAAGGCTATATAATGCCTCATGACGGCTCTCTTAAGGTGTTTCGCCCTTATAATAATAAAGCCTTTATTCAGACACTTTAACATAACAAATTTCACATATGATCAAGACGGATAAATACATTTATACATACATTTTTCCATTAAAGTTTAAAATTAAAAATTAATAGTCCGTACTAACAACTAACAGAACAATATCAGCACGTGTCTGCTTGCCCTCTGGCAAAGGCCTCCTCTAAACCTTTCCACAGATCTCTTTCCCTTGCCAACCTCGCCCACGCTCTTCCTGCTGTCTGTACAATATCGTCGTCCCACCTGATTCGTTGTCGCCCTTGCTTTCTTTTACCTATACGTGGTTGCCAAAGTGTAATATGTTTGCTCCACTTTTCCTTCCCTCTCATCATATGGCCGGCCCATTTCCATTTTAATGTCTTTATTTTAAGTGTAGCGTCAGTTACTTTTGTTACGTGTCTTATGTAGGTATTTGTTTTCTTATCTAATAACCTTATAGCTGCCATACTCCTTTCTATCGATCGTTGACAGACCTGCAGTCTGTGTAAATGATGTTTTGTCAACGCCCAGGTTTGGCATCCATAAGTTAGAATAGGGAGTATGCACGTATCAAAAAGTTTCCGTTTTACTGACATTGGAATAGTCTTGTCTTTCATCACATTTTTCAAGGACCAATACCGATTCCATGCACTGGCTACTCGTTTGTCTACTTCGAGTGACATTTGGTTGTTGGGTGAAATAACTTGTCCAAGGTATGTATAGGTATCTACGTATTCAATTACATTGTTATTGACGGTTATTTTTTCTTTTCTTCCATTAGTCATTACCTTGGTCTTGTCCAAATTCATACTTAAGCCGACTTCTTTACTCCTTAATGCTAAGTCTGTAAGCATTACTTCTAGCTCCTGAGGGTTTTTGGCGAATAGAACCAAATCATCAGCGAACCTTAAGTGATTTAATGATTCTCCATCTAAATAAATCCCATAATCATCCCAATCGAAGTGTCTAAATATTTGTTCCAGGACCGCTGAAAAAAGTTTAGGTGAAAGGGGGTCCCCTTGTCGCACACCTCTTTCTATGTTTATGACTGTTCCTCTTCTCTCAAGCTGTATCACTGCGGTACTCTTTGCGTACACATTTTTGATAATTCTTATATATTTACTATGTACTCCTTGTTCTTTAAGTGCTTGCCATATTTTTGACTGTATCAAGGAGTCGAATGCTTTGCTGTAATCGACAAAGGCGCAGTAAAAAGTTAAATTGTATTCTGAATACTTTTCGATCAGCTGTCTCACCACGTGTATGTGATCCAGAACAGAGAAGCCTTCTCTAAATCCTGCTTGTTCACGCGGCTGATTTTCGTCCAAGGTCTTTGTTATTCGACTTAGTATTACTTTTGCAAAGATTTTATATATATTTGATGTTAAACTGATGGGTCTATAGTTATTTATGTTTTTCCTATCTCCTTTTTTATACAATAAAATAATATTTGATAATGTCCACTGTGTTGGGATTGTCTCTTCATCTAATATTTGATTAAAAATATCCGTTATTACTGGTGTTAATATGGCTTTGTTGCTAATAAGTGATTCATTTTTAATTCCATCGGGTCCTGATGCTTTATCTTTTTTCTGTGTTTCAATAGCCTTTTCAACTTCTCTTTTTAGTATCATAGGGATGTCTTCGTCTTCCTTATCACTGTCTGTGTTGAAATCTTCAATGGGTTCTGTATCCTTTGAATACAGCTTTTGGTAAAAATTTGTGGCAATAGTCATTATGTCTGATCTGCTCGTTTTTTCCTTGTTTTTTTCACTATTGAGACTTGGTATCCAATTTTTTATTTCATTTAATTTTTTTAGCGCTTTTTTTATTCCTCCTGTTCGAATGACTTCGTCTTCTATTGTTCTCATTTGTTTCGTTTTTCTATCTCTTCTTATTTGATTATTTATTCTTTTGCTAATTTGGGATATTTTGTTTCTTGTCATTCTGCCTTTTGAAGGTTCACTCAAAAGTTCTTTTCTTTCTTGAAGTAACTTTTTTGCTTCCTCTGATAAGCTGCTTGACTTTACTTTCGAGTCTAACTGTAGTATTGAACTTCTGAGAATTTCTTCAAAATGATCGTAATTTTGTTGAACGGATTTATCCTTCGCCTCCTTTTGGTAAGTAATGAGTTGATCGCTAAGACATTGCTTCCTCCTATTCGGTAGAGAACTATTTTGTTGACCTAAAGATCTTTCATAATTCCTTCTTGTTTTCTTACCAGGTTTTGTCTTTAACATAGCTCTGAGCATTCTGTGGTTAGTATTAAAATTGAATCTATTAACTACACTAGTATCAGTAAAGCTGCTGGGATTATTTGTTAGGATGTAGTCTATTTCATTTTTGTACCGTCCATCCGGTGAGATCCAGGTCCATCGACGGTTGGCTCTTTTTTTAAATTTGCTGTTTAGAATTGTTAAATTATGTTCGAATGCGAAGTTAATTAACCTTGCTCCGTTTTTGCTCCTTTTCCCAGTGCAGTATGGGCCTCTAATAAGACCCTCACCACTACGCATGTCACCTATCTGTGCATTAAAATCACCCATTATAACAAGATTCTTAGATGACTTGCCTTGCACCACAGCACATAAATCATTGTAAAATTTTTCTACGTCCTCAGGTTTTGCTTGCTCAGTTGGTGAGTAGATTTGGATGAATGTCCAAAATGTTTCGCCCTTAGCCGCCCTCAAAATTCAAATTTTATTTAGTTTTTCGCATATATTAGACTAACACATTGCCCGCATAATATTACCTGCCTGCATACACAAGTTCCTTACTTATCCAAGTTCCAACCTTATTCAAGCAGTGCCTACGCGGGCACTGCTTGGATAAGGTTTAAATCGGTTGTGCAGCGTAGGCACCAATTTGCTGTTGATGGTTGCGTTACTGTTTCTCGGTAAAGTTTGGACGATGTTCCTGCATTTTTATTTACTACCTATCGACTATTTTGCCTTATATTACTGGCCCAATAGAAAAGCTAAATTTCGGGCCCGACCAAAATACATCATAGTAAACTTACAGTTACAGTAGGTATATCTGTTACATACGGTAACACGACGCCGATCATCGATATATGGTATATCGATGACGCCGATATATTCTCAACAGATGTGGAGTTTTGCGTTAACGCGTCTGATTGCCGATGAACCCGAATTTTTGAAATCCTACGAGTATTTAGTTCTTCGCAATTCGTAATTTGGTATAGTATAGGGCGAATAGGGTTAATGGCAGTATCATTTTCGAAATAGTGACTTTTGAATTTCGTTCGATTTCCATCGTAAAATGCCATAATATCATGGCTAGAGGTGCCGAAAGCAGAATGCCAGAAAATGGGCTAGATTTGCGTCACTCCGTCTCAAGCACGTATGCATGAAGAATCTTCTTTCAAATTTTAATATTGCATCTATTTATGTTAGTGAAATATGAAAAGGGGTTCAAAAGTATTATAAAAAAAGTAATTAAACGTTTCGAAACATGTGGAACCGCCATGCCACTTATAAAACTTAGAAAATTAACCACTTTCAGATTATTACAATTTCCCTGTTAATATCTTACTAATCTTTTTTTTTACATAATATTGAGAATATTTCTAATGTTTTACCGATGATTTGGTTAAGACGCAAGGTATAGCCCAATTTTCATACAAAAATCGGCATTCTCCTTTGCAAATCCAAGGTCAACTTTTTAGGAAAAGGTCACCTATAACAATACTAGGTATAGGTACTTATAATGTACTGCTAATATAATAATGAGCAAATTTATTTAATAAATAAAAAATTGTAGGCATTAAATTAAAATGTATATATTAAGATTTTGGGTTCTATTATTTTACGTGCGTTTTTTTTCTTTTCTTTTATATAATGATATAATTATGTTATGAATTTTAGTGACATTTATTTATTAAATATTATATTATATAATTCATTCATGCAACACTAGAATATTATTATCAAAATATTGCCGGCTATAAACCATTTTGTATTGTGTAACTTTGAACATTTTTAATTGTTTTGTATTAATGTATCCAATAACTAATTATTACTAGTGACTAATATTGACAAAAAAAAATAAAAACTAATATTTGCATGCCTATAAATCGGCAAAGCACTGAGACCAAACATTAATGTAATAACCCTGTACGTGTTTTAAGCAAATAAATGATTTATTATTATTATTATTGCTAACCCAATTATTGTGTTGACTGCAAAAGTGAAGATGTCGTTAGTTCCGGGTCACGCGAGTGCCGACGGTTCCTTTGAAGTGCGCTGTTCGTCCGCGCGTAAACAACTAAACACTAGATCGATTTTAATGGTGCTTTTATGTCCTCGCGTCGCAGCTCGCAACTCGCACGCGACACTGTTTTAAGGCGAAGCTGTATAGTTTGTTTACTTCACTGTTTCTACGTTGTCGATGTAAAATGTATTCACACTGAAATAGACGTGAACTTTAAAAAACTGGTCAAGTACGATCACCCTCACGCAATACTGTGGCCGTTTTATTTAATTAAATACGTACATGGTTTTAGTAACATGTTTTATTATTACAATCAATATTCTAGTTGCTAAGGACAACAAACATTTGATGTGACATAGTGGTGGACTATATACATTTTAAATTATTAACAGCCAGTAACAAGTAATATGGCCTGTTCTCACATACTCCTCTTCACCGCTATGTCGCAATCATGAGAGTCCTAAATTGCTTCTCAATTTCAAAAGCCTAGGACCAGCCAAACCTTTAGTCAATATATCTGCTTCCATTTCTTCCGTTTGTAGATACTGAACATCTATTACACCCTCTTGTATACAATTTCGTATGAAATGCATTTTTAGGTCCATATGTTTAGATTTTGAAGTGACCATTTCATTTTTACTTAGCTTGAGGGCAGCTTGGTTATCATTTAATATGACAATGCAGTCTAAACTGGCCCCTAACTCTCTATGAAGATTTCTCAAGTGAATAGCTTCTTTTGCAGCATCAGTCAAAGCAACATACTCCGCTTCAGCAGTTGATAACGCCACGCTTCTTTGCTTCTTCGACATCCAACTCACAGCTGTTCCGGCGTATTTGAAGCTATAACCAGAAAAAGACTTTCTATCTAGTTTACATGAGCCCCAATCGGCATCAACCATTCCATATAATTCTTTTCCAGTCTTTCTGAAAATGAGACCAACGTTTTTCGTCCCTTTTAGGTATCTAAGTACCCTTTTTGCACACTTAAAATGCTCTTCTCCATAACAATCATTGAATTGTGAGAGATAGCTAATAGCAAACATTATATCAGGACGAGTTGCCACTGCGAGGTACATAAGCGTGCCGATTAAGTTTTTATAGGGTAAATGTTTTCCATTTTGAGTTGCTTCTTTTTGTAATGCAAGACCCGGTTCAATAGGAGTAGAAGTAGCTTTACAGTCCTCCATTTTGTATTTTTTAAGGATGTCTTCTATAAATTTCTCTTGATTTAATTTTATAGAACCCTCTTCATACTTGAGGTCCATTCCGATCAGACGTTTCGGTAATCCTAAGTCTTTCATATCAAATTTTTTATTTAATAAAGTTTTTATTTCTTGAAGCTTTCTTGGACACGAATAGGCAATCAATAAGTCATCGACATATATTACTAGTATTATTTTAACTCCTCTTTTCTCTAGTAAATATACACATGGGTCAGCTTTTAATGCTTTAAACCCAATATTCTTTAATTCTGTGTCGAGTTTCTTATACCATTGCCTCCCTGCCTGTTTGACTCCATAAAGGGCTTTTATAAGGCGACAGACTTTCTGATCAGGAATGTTTTTAATATCGTTCAGCATACGTAAAGTTTTATTATATATAGTCAGATCGTTTTTCTTAGTTTCTTCGTCCAAAATTTCCGTCAGATAGTCTTCTAAATAATCAGGGTATTTCATAACCATATTTTCTTCTAATTCACCATTAAGATACGCAGTTGTTACATCCATCTGGTTTAGTTTTAACCCTTCTTCCACAGCTATCCCAATGACAGATCTGATTGAACTTAGTTTAGCAACAGGAGCGTATGTTTCATTGTAATCGACACCCGGTCGCTGCGTGAAACCCCGTGCTACGAGTCTGGCTTTGCTGGTAATACTGTTATCTGGTCCTATTTTATCTTTCAGAACCATTTTATAATCTACTTCTTTCATTCCTTTCGTTTTCTTTTCAATTTTCCAGGTTCCATTCTTGACATGTGCTTTTATTTCAGCTTTTATTGCATCATGCCAGTATTCATCTTTTTCATTTTCATCAGACAGGTAAGATATTTCTGATAATAAATTGCTTTCTTCAGTTTCTTCCATTTCATAATCCCTGGTCCACCCTGGTGGATGCCTATTTCTTTGTGGCCTCCCATTTCCAGGTATTTCTATATTTTCTGACGCATCATCATAGGATTCAATTTCGTCTGCTGAAGAAACTTCGTCTTCTTGATTGTTCTTATTTTGCAAGATATTTCCATTCTTTTTACGAATAAATTCAATTTCTAATGGTTCAGACTTTTCCATTTTCTTACCTTTGGTTTTATTTTCCTTTTCAGGCATATTTGATAATAGTTCTTTTTCGTTCACAAGATTATCATAGCTCTGTCCACCTTCTTGGAAGTACATTTTGTCTATGACTTTTACATCTCTGCTTATTACTACGTCATCGTCTTCAGGTATGTAGATTCTATAAGCTTTTGAAGTCAATGAGTATCCCATGAATACGCCTTCTTTGGCCTTTTGGGTTAACTTTCCTTTTATTTTCTTTTTTAAAACAAAAGTTTTCCTGCCATAAATTTTAAGATGATTTCCACTTGGTGTTCGGCCTACCCATTTTGTGAACGGTATTTCGCCATTCAGTACTTTCGATGGACTGCGATTAAGAAGATAGTTTGCTGTTGATACCGCTTCCGCCCATAGTTTTTTAGGTACATTGGCCTCTGTCATCATGCATCTGGCTTTGTCTAACAAGGATCTATTTTTTCTTTCGCTTATTCCATTTTGTTGAGGGGTATAAGTTGTGGTCAACCTTCTTTGGATGCCATGTGATTTGAGAAAATCGTCAAAATCCTTGTTTCGATATTCTGTGCCATTATCTGACTGCAGGTATTTTATCTTTTTGTTGTGGAAAGTTTCGACTTCATTTTTGTATTCTTTAAATTTATCGAATACATCACTCTTTCTTTTAATAAAATATACGTGACAGTAACGAGTGAAATCATCTATGAATGTGACAAAATATTTTGATCCCGCTGGTGTTTCACATTCAAAAGGCCCACAAACGTCGCTATGAATTATTTCTAGCTTATCCGTCGTGTAGAGATCATCATGCCTCGTGAATGGTAATCGTGATAATTTACCTGTTATGCAGGTTTCGCATGTTTCCAACTTTTCGTCAGACAATTTTAATCCATGCATGAGGCCATCTTTAGCCATTTTCTTTAAATCTCTTTCATTTATATGACCAAGTTTACGGTGCCATTTCATAATATTAGTTTCTTTTTCAGGTATAAAACTAGCATTTTCATTTACGTTTTCTGTTTTCAGGTAATAAAGGCTATTTTTTCTTTCAGCTGTCAACAATACTTTACCCTTGTCATCTTTAATAAAAGCTTTATCTTTAGTAAATAAAACTGTGTTTCCTTTATCCGTAATTTTTCGAACAGATAGTAAATTCACCGATAATTCGGGCACATACAATGTGTTAAGGAGGGTATACTGGGTATTTTGTATGTTGAGTGCAACGTTTCCTTTACCTGCTATCTCTGTAGTGTGACTATCAGAGGCTAGTTTAAGAGAACCTGTTTCATCTTTTATAGTAGTAAATTGCTCCTTTATTCCTGTCATATGTGACGAGCATCCGCTATCTAAACACCACGTGTCACTTTTAATAGCCGTACTATTTTGGCAAATAGGTGATATGCTGATACTTTCCTTTTGTTCAACAGAAAAAACTTTATTCTCTTCGGTCTTCTTTACCTTTGACCAGCATCGTGACGCCGTATGACCCATCTTCGAGCATTTTGTACATTTTAATTTATATTTATTGTTCTTTTTATTATTGTTATAATATGCACCTTCTTCCTCCTTACTTGAACAATTCTGTCTAGCATCATTTTCTTCTATAATCTTTATTTTTAAATCTTCGGGTTTTGGCAAAACATCCCTTGATTCAATTGCTATTCTAAAATTCTCGTAAGAAGTTGGTAAACTATAAAGCATCATTATACTAAGAAGTTCCGGGTGTATGCTGACTTCCATATTTTGTAATTTATCAACAATATCCATGAAATTATTTAAATGATCCCGGACATCCTCCTGCGCTGTCATCTTTTTGACGACTAATTGTTTCAATAAACTAGCTTTTCGTGCAGGCCCTGAACTTTGATGAATAGATTTTAACTTGTCCCATACTTCTTTAGAAGTTGTGCAGCCACTTACTTGCTTAAGCTCGTTAGGTGACATGAGAAGTAAAATCTCGGACTTCGCCATCATATCTTGCTTTTTATTATCGGTAGCTTCACCTGTGACATATTGCCACAAATCATTTTTAATTAGTACCGCTTGGGCCTGAACGCACCATGTATCGTAATTGTCTTTTTGTAATGGCTCAATACGATAATTAGTAGCCATCGACATTTTTATTTATTGCAATTTTTCGTAACTACAATTATAAATTAATTTTACGCTCTGCTACCATTTTGTGGCCGTTTTATTTAATTAAATACGTACATGGTTTTAGTAACATGTTTTATTATTACAATCAATATTCTAGTTGCTAAGGACAACAAACATTTGATGTGACATAGTGGTGGACTATATACATTTTAAATTATTAACAGCCAGTAACAAGTAATATGGCCTGTTCTCACAAATACGCACTACCAAAACCATACTTCAATATGAAAGTGCTTAACTTAATTGTTTTATTGACCTTAATTAAACAAAATTCATCATAGAAGCGAAAACAGCATAGTTCCTTAGTCCTTACCTAAGATGCTCGCAGTATAAGCCAAACTTGGTTTATTCCATTGAGCTGGACAGGATGGCTGCTAGTTTATACATACGTATATATAATTTATCTGTATTAGTAGTTTAATCATAGTTTTTAATTTTTTTTTAGTAGTTCTTAGAATTTAGTTTCTTAGCCTTTGTTTTTCTCTTCCATAATAGCAAAAAATGGATGTCATGCATCTCCGTGGCGTCATTCAGAAAGGGCTTCAATTGAAAATCAGCGCTGTGTGCTTCCATACGTATGGGACACACAGCATCATGCTGAGTTGGGGCCCATTTCTAGGTTGTGCCACGTGCAACAAGCGGTACCTGCGGCTTCCATCGTTTGGGCAATTTTTTGTCTTGGTTGCCCAAGCGATGGAAGTTTCAGCCCCCGTTTTTAGTTTTAGTTACTTATAGTATGTGTTAGTAGTAGTTTTAGTTAGTTATAGTGGCACAAAACAGAAATAAAGTTCTCTCATTCTCATTCTCTTGGATCCCCGGTAGACTCAACTACCTTTTGAAAATGTCATCAGTAAGGGAACGAGCCCCCGAGCCCCACGTTCCCAATGTCTCAACTCCAAAAGGCACAAACATGATGCTTCCATCAAGAGCTTCACGGCTCTTTATCGGTGGCCTAGGCTGTTCAGCGGTGGTAGACGCCGCAGCCGCCTTAGAGAAGATCTCCTGGATGTAGTCAATGTATTTAAAAACAGTTGCGTCCAAGACAAACCACCTACCCATCTTCCACAGACCGAACGTCATACTATTAGCACGTGTAGCAATGGGTATGGCATTTCGCGATACGCTAGAAAGTCGGATTAAAAAAGTCACGGGTCCTTCGCGCAATCTAAGTACCCAATTTTTGAAAAGCAATGCAAAGGTTGAAGATTGTCAAAACCGCATGGATAGATGTAGCTAAAGCTGCTGGTCTTTTTCATCGTTGCGAATCAACCCGTTCGGCTCTAAGACTGGCGGGAGAAGAGAAGCGACCAGTACCAACCTGAACTCTTCGAATGACAGAGATCGTGGTGCCCGTAGCTATGTCTACGACTCTACGCATGGTGGCAATGTGATGGGTGAGACGGGTTTATGTTGGCGCCAAGCCGAAGACCGATTACAGCCGACGAATGAAGTCAGTAACCGTACTCCTCCAAAACAGAGAGTAGACGAGTTCGATACTTTGAGTGTCTGCGTGACTTGACCGTAGTTGTACAACAATGTAAGTAATTTATCCACAAATGCAAACGATAAATAATCATGGCTGTTAAGTGTTATGAAAGAATCGTCAGTAGAAAAGTTTTTTCTTGTTTTTCTCGCAGGGACCACATACGAGTACAATTAATCGTCTTTACCTCTTCATAGCAATTCCTAAATGCTATAAGTAGTAGGTACCTACTGATCCAGTACATTTGTTCTCTGAGTTTTTCTTTGTTGATTATTCCAGACGGTCGTCAGGAAATGCTTCTAATGACAAGCATGACTCTCTGTCCATCATACACTCTAACGGTACCATGACGAGCCAAAATGAGCTCAGTCTGCCATTTGTCAGCAAGTTCTACAAAATTGCTTACTATTAGCTCATCGGAGAGAGCTAGTCAAAGAACGGCTTGTAAAAACAAAAGCATTGAAAAACTGCGTCGATCATCTTGACTTTTGAGGCTTGAGGCACATCGCAGTAACGCGATTAGCCGCTGCGGCGCGGCGGGGGCGGGCCGGGCCGCACAAAGTTGAGTTAACACTTCGCAAATGAGTAGTCGAGTAGTTCAGTAGTTCTTAGTCCTCATCTCGGCGCGCGGCGCGGGGCGGGCGGCGTGTGACGTCAATGCCGACCTCCCGGCGCCGCCCGCCCGCGCCGCCCGCCCCCGAAGGCCGCTCGCCTCTGAAAAATATACACGCTTTTCGGACGAAACGGCGCTTATTTTTTTCACGAAACCTCTTGCTCTTTTCGCACTACGCTCCACTCGAAATTCGAATTTGAACGATATCGGTTGGTGATATCGTTAAACTGCTTAATTGGAGCATAATTACAGTTCGAAACAAACTGTAGCTTCTGCTCGCAACTTGGTCTGCGTGGATTTCAGTGCCAACTGCCAGGTCGCCAAACCAAAAAGCCGGACAGGCAGTTTGGCCGGACATTTGGGTAAAAAGGCCGGACACGCTACATTATTGAGGATTTGGTGTCTAAGTACGTATTAATAGGTACAACATTATGTGATTATTACTACCATAAATCTTGTTAAATTCTAATGAAATATAAATAAAATAGTATACCAAATTAGTTCAATTGCTAAAGCAGGACAAGCCGGACACCGTTTATTTCAGC
Organism: Coenonympha glycerion; assembly: GCA_963855885.1. Lineage (NCBI taxonomy): Eukaryota > Metazoa > Arthropoda > Insecta > Lepidoptera > Nymphalidae > Coenonympha > Coenonympha glycerion. Next base: position 573,906 of record OY979637.1, on the reverse strand, counting down.
CGGACACGCAATAAAAAAGCCTATGTAGGTATGTACAGATTTATTGGCACCATTCATTAGCCAGCAAACGCTAACAAAACTCATAGTGGCCGTAACATTATATTTTATGGATTATAAAATGGTAATTCCATGGTTTTACAATTTACATAATAATATTATTAAACTCGTAGGTCCAGCGGGGCCAACGACCCTTGCCGTTATTTTTCTGAATATTAGATTTCTTTAGTTCTGCTGCGTTTCTAAACTATATCTATATATATAAAAGAATGAGGCATTTTTGGTTGTTCCACGGATTCCGTCTACACTATAGGTCGTAGAGATCTGAAATTTGGTGCCTAGGTAGATATTAGGTCATGAATTCGTACTAAGACGGGGATTCCAGAAATTCAAATGTTAAGGGGTAAAATTCGTACATTAAAGGGATTTTCCCATACAAAAGTGAATTTTTTTCATTGTTCCAGGAATTCCCGAAAAAATAAAAGTCCTAGAGATCTGAAATTTGGTGCCTAGGTAGATATGAGGTCATGAATTCGTACTAAGACGGGGATTCCAGAAATTCAAATGTTAAGGGGTAAAAATCGTACATTAAAGGGATTTTCCCATACAAAAGTTATTTTTTTTCGTTGTTCCAGGAATTCCCGAAAAACTAAAAGTCGTAGAGATCTGAAATTTGGTGCCTAGGTAGATATTAGGTCATGAATTCGTACTAAGACGGGGATTCCAGAAATTCAAATTCTAAGGGGTAAAAATCGTACATTTAAGGGATTTTCCCATACAAAAGTGATTTTTTTTTCGTTGTTCCAGGAATTCCCGAAGAACTAAAAGTCGTAGAGATGTGAAATTTGGTACCTAGGTTGATATTAGGTCAGGAATTCGTACTAAGACGGGGATTTCAGAAATTTAAATTTTAAGGGGTAAAAATAATACATTTAAGGGATTTTCCCATACAAAAGTGATTTTTTTCGTTGTTCCAGGAATTCCCGAAGAACTAAAAGTCGTAGAGATCTGAAATTTGGTAGCTAGGTTTTTATTAGGTAACAAAATCAATTCGTACTCAGATTTCTCGGGGATTTTTGGAATACAAATTTTGGTGGCCGCCATTTTGAACTTTTTTCTTAGTGGGCCGATTGCTCTGAAAATCAATATTTGAGTATCGCAAGTCGCAACAAACATGGAGTAGGAATTTGTGGTCAAAATTTAAAAGAGTGGCCGCCATTTTGAACTTTTATGTTACTGGACCGATTGCTTTGAAAATCGATATTTGAGTATCAAAGTAAGCATAGAGAACGAATTTATGGTCAGATTAAAAAAAGTGGCCGCCATTTTGAAATTTTTTGTTACTGGGTCGATTGCTCTGAAAATCGATATTTGAGTATCGCAGCAAGCATTGAGTAGGAATTTCAGGTCAAAATTAAAAAAAGGCCGCCATTTTGAACTTTTTTGTGACTGGGCCGATTGCTTTGAAAATCGATATTTGAGTATCGAAGTAAGCATAGAGAACGAATTTATGGTCAGATTAAAAAAAGTGGCCGCCATTTTGAAATTTTTTGTTACTGGGTCGATTGCTCTGAAAATCAATGTTTGAGTAGGTATAGCAAGCATTGAGTAGGAATTCGCAGCAAGTACAAAGAAAGAATTTGTCGTCAAAATTATTAAAATGACAGGAATTTTGTTAATTAAACGCCTGAGGTTGTAAAGCAGAGGTTTATCGTGAGCGAAGCCGCGGGCGTCTGCTAGTAGCATATATTAGGCAATCTCCTTTTAGGTTATTTTTTCCCTTAGGCCTTACTTAGGTACAGGCACGTAGGTCCGGTTTCCAGCAAAGCGGAGCGGAGCGGAGCTGTGTTTGAGTGTGTGCTCCACTCCGCTCTGTTGCATATCGCGTCTTATGAAAAGTCAGTACCTAATTAGTAGAGTATTGAATTAGGTTAAAAGATCATCAAGTCAAGAGACAAGCGATCGCTAAAATGGAAAGAAAATAAAAAAATATATGAAAATGATACTTCACTTTTGCCATGAGATGCGCAAACAACAAACAACTGTGTAATGACACATTTCTTTTTAATTTTAGTCCATTTTGCGCGATCCACAGTTTTTGTGACTATATCGCATATATTCCAATGACAAAATACGCTAGCGAAATACGCTATTCTAAGAGGACGGGAAAGATGTGACGTATGTTGAAGCCAAAAATTTCTCAAATATGGCGTCGCGCTTCATACATTTCGGTACTGCTGACAGCATATACCGCTGTTGGTCGCATATATTAGCGCCATTTTACAGTTTTGACAACTTAAAAATCCAGCTTCAGGGCGGAGCCTAAAAATCGTGACGTCAGTAAGTGCTGATATGGTCATACCTAATAATATTATGTACATACGGCAGACAGCTCCTGTGTAGCTTCCCATCCTTTTCCACTGACAAAGTTTCAAAAATTATAAAGGCAACCAAGGCAACAAAGAAAAAATCCGAAAGTTGTGAACTTGGAGTTATATCACATACATTCTTACTGCATTTTGTACAATAACATGTGAATGCGGTGTTGAAATAAAAACTGAAAAATCTTAAATCTCTTCCTATTTTAAAAGCGGTTAAAGCAAACCACGCGCGAGTTAACGGGAGTTAAAAATAAAACTTCTATTAAGGGCAATCGTCACTCGTACGTAGGTCTGTATTTCTAATAACTGTTCAGTCTAAAATTAGACACGTTACAAGCGTGTCGGATTCATATAAATTTGTATAGGTATTAAATACTTATATGAAATGAAATGAAATGAAATGAAATGAAATATCTTTATTTCACATAGGCCTAATATATAGGCGCTTGTAAATGGTCCTTATGATATTTGTCACATTTGAATGGCGATAACTCCAAGTCGACTTAAAACTAAGTTTACGAGGGTTCCAACGCGCCCTGCACTGAGAAGAAGCCCACAACAAACTCAGCCGGGTTTTGTTTTCTGTTATCACCACTTCACAAAAGCTTTTAAAACTAATTGAGCTAGTATAATTACAGCAGTTCATTCATCCCCAAGGATTTGATTCATGTAAGTAATCCTTAATACTATAGTAAGCTTTATTAATGAGCTTTCGTTTTACAGCGACTTTGAACTTATTGAGGGATAAGTTTAATATTTCATTATACTAACCATGGATCAATAAGAGTAAGATGATAGGTAAGTGATAAGAGTAGGAAGGTATGATTAAATACGTCTTACTGCTACAACTGTTTTTACGTTTAGCTCATTGCTAAGCATGACTCTTTTCTCAGAATCAGAAGGATTTGACTTTGCCATGGAGTTGCTTTGAGAATTTTTTTGTGGGACTCGTAGGGATTGGTTTACAAGTTTTTCTTCACCACTTTAAGCAAGTACTTAATACTAAATTAGTACTTAAAAAGTACAGACATTACTTAAAAATTTGTTGCTACTCTCGTTGAGACTTGAGAGAAGAAAAGTGGCCCAGGCACAGTTGTGGCCCATATCTAGCAGGGTCAGTGTTCAGTCGTGAAAAATGGTTGAGAGTTGAGACGTTCAATATCGGGTAAAACGTCAATGTCACGTATCTAGGCCTAACGTACCTGAGGCAATTCCATTGATAGGGCACTGTAACCGGAGACATTGCTGGACATAATGCAAGTGATTTGCTTCACGATGCCAGCAGTGTGCGTGTCCAGGAAACCCTGGTACACTTGATCTGACTTAGGCAGGCGTATATCAGCTAGCCCAGTATGCGCACGTAGAGATATGTCTCTCTACTTTTGTCGCTCTCTTTTCTCTGTCTATCAATATGGATCAGAAAGAGAATAGAGAGCCACAAAAGTAGAGAGACATTATCTCTACGAGCGCATGCTAGCCCGGCAGGTAAAAGTATGTTTCCCGTCTCATCTTTAATGCTAACAGAGTAGTATACAAACTAAATGTTAGACTAGTATAAACATGATTCAGACACCTAAAGCCTGTCAAAAGGTAGGATTAAAATGTCAGTAATGATGATGGAATATGGTATTATGTGGTAATAAGTAAACTGAAGCCATGCACTAGATGTAGACGCGACTCGTCGTAAGGCGGGATCAGCGACGCGTGCGCAGCTTCCCCGCCCCGCGCGCATTGCACGTCCCCTTCCCCTCCCGCGCCACCCCTCAGTGCGCGCGCGTGTGTTGTTTAGAGTGCACGTGTTGATCGAGAAAACACTTGCATAGCCGACCTCCCGCACCGCGAATACCGATCCCTTTCATCACACAAAAGTCCTTGCTGTGCTGTTTTATTCCTTCAAAAATGACTCTCCAAAATTCTTGTAGAGTCCAAACAATACACAAATTCAAATGGCCATTGTTTGTCAATTTGATGCCTAGTCTCATTATGTGGTATTTTAATATCCTTGCCATATTCTCTATAAGAACCAGATATGGTAGCTCAAGCCTCAATGATCTCTGGTTATAAATCTAATTCCTTAATCCAGAAATTGAATTTTCTGAAGGATATAAGCAGACGAATGCCATATATTTTGATTTACTATTATTTTGGCTTCTTGGCCGATCCGATCCGTGCACCAGTCCCATTTACGGTGGATTTCAGGGTGTTAGGGAGTTCTCCAGAGCAATTTTCGCCGTGAAATGGCAATTCCTGTGAGGTGGTGCCGAGCGGGCTCCGAGCGAGTCTATTCCGGCGAGCCCCGCCCCGTGGGGATTTAAATACACCCGTGACGTGGGAGCGCCGACCACACTACCGCTCTACAGACTATAATATTATACTAAATCTGTTTCCTTGATCCGCCAATGCTCGGCTGCCCTTCCACGGTACAAATGAATGTGTGGCCTTATTAGATCGGAAGCTGGGAAGATTTCAGTTGTTGTTTATGGACGAGAGGTTCGATTCGCCTGTGACTTGTTAGAAGTTGAAGTGCTGTGTGAGACACAACAGACAGAATAAAATCTGTTTACTTGATCCGTTGATACTTGGCATGCGCTTCGACAATATAGAAGACATCTGTGGCCTTATTCGTTGTCAAGAAGATATCAGTTGATGAGCGGGGACAGGGGATGAGTAGTTGGACTTACCTGTGACTTGTGAGCAGTTAAAGTGCTGTGTGCGACACAACAGAGAGGATCAAATCTGTTTATTTAATACCTGTGGAGAAATCTGTGGCCTTGTTGGAAGTCAAGATCTCAGTTGTTGTTTGTGGACGAGCAGTTTGGCTCACCTGTGAGTAGTTAATAAGTGCTGTGTGAGACACAACAGACAAAGCAACAGACAGCCTTTTAGCGGTAAAAAAAATATACCTGTCTGTGGCCTTATTCGAAGTCGGACAATCCATTCGTTATTTGTGCTCGTAGAGGTTGACTTAACTCTTCACCTGCGACTTGCGAGTGGTCTGAATAGTGTGTGGTGTGTGAACTGTGAAGATGCCCTGCGATGAGGTGGTGGCGCGTGTGGCGGACGCGTTGAGCGCAGCGTGGCGGAAAGGGGGAAGGATCCTCACTTACCCGCAGAGAAGTGAGTTGCCATCATTACTGAAGGTATCCTGCAATAAGTTTAAAGTGATTGCTAAATGAAAGCCCATTACCTATGTAAACGAGGGTATATGTGTATTTTTATAAACAAACTAAAACATTGTTATTTATGTCTTAAACCATTATTATACAGCCTAATTTTGCTTAAGTGCGATTGGAACTCTTTTCGCGTTTTGGATATCATTTGGTTCGAACACTTTTTAGCGCTGACCCGAAATCCTTAGTTTATACATCAATGGTGACAACATAAAAAGAAACTTGTCAGTCTTGGTTGTGAAATTCTTCGGATTTGCTTTACTCCTTTGGATAGCCCAACTTATCTCTTGGCCAATGTAGCTACCAGCTTTAATTGTATCCCCAGTCTTCCTGGTAGACTAAATTACCCTTTTTGAAATGTTATCGAAACGCGGGAATGAGCCACGGGCCCCACGGCCCCAAGGTCTCAACTCCAAAAGGTACAAACATGAAACTTTTACCAATAGCTTCTTATTTCCGCCTCTTAGGCTGTCCAGCGCTGATGGTAACCGCCGCGCCCGCCATTGAGGAGAACGCCTGAATGTGTGAGTGCAAGTTGAGTCGATCCTTGTTTTAATTGCTACTAAATTTCCCTTCTATACTGGCTGAGCACTGAGCGGTAAGGATTCAGTGTGGTAGAACGCTGAGCGCGTGCGCGGCGCGGGTATCGATCCCGCAAGGCTGTTGTCTGCCGTGGCGCGCGATATCCTCTGCTTCTTGCATTGACCTCTGTACTGCAAAGGGTCCGTGCTCCCACCGACTTGTCACACTGAAAGCACCTTGCTGGGCAGTGGTGAGCATGTTTGACTGTATATCACAAGATCCCGGGTCGGGCAAAAAAAATTGGATTTACGGGTATTGGATTTTCTAAGTTTTTCTATTACATTTTTAATATCAGCCAAGAGTTTGGATATTGGCGGTACTTCATCCCGTGCCTGGGAGAGCACGTTAAGTCGTTGGTTCTCTCCAATCACAATACAAGCTTTCGTCCCATCGAATAATGCGAGAGAGGGAACAGAGAGTGATCCTGTGTTTGTGCACACACTTGTCCAATATTAGAGTATAATATGTCCTACGCTGATAGAAAATCTCGGCAGAGATTGGCCGCCGTGTCTGGATCTAAATATATTTTTAGGCGTTTATCTGTTGCCGTTATCAATATTGAGCAACAACAAGCAAAATATCACGTTTGTTGTATGGGAGCCGGGGTCTAATTGAAATCGTAGACTCTACCATTCCGCATTGCGAAGTCAACATCTCCTGAGGATGTCCCGCTGTGGAGACGAAACGTGCGTCGAAGAAAGTGTTGGGACATTGTGCATGATGTTTATGTGGGTAGTGTTCCTGCGTACCTATATGTATTGTACCATACAGAATTTTATCAAGTAGCGGATTATAGCGAGACAATCATAATATATCCTACTAATTATGGATTTCCACAAAATAACGCCTGCTTCCATTCAATAAGTAGCATATTTTGTACTTAGAATAGTAGGTTTGTATTAGGTAGGTATAGTATTGTGATATTTTGTGATATACAACTACGGAATACTGCGTGCGCGAGTCAGACTCGCACTTGGCTGATTATTGATTTTTATTTTCCATGTCCCATGAATTATGAATGAAAGCTTTCAGGCTTTCAGGCGTGACATTTATACAGGGTTTTTGAAAAAATACCAAATCGCTTTCGGCCTGTATTTGTTTACAATAAAACTAACAATTTTTTTCTATGACTTTTTTTACTCTATATCTTGCGAAATATCATAGGTATATTCAATATTTTACAGAGACACTCTACTCGCTCCTACTCTGTAATATAAAATCGGCAAGTGGCAACGGCACGGACCACGAACTCGCGGCGCGAAACCGCAACAGTGTACTCGTAATGTCACTTTACCAAAATAACATTTTTTGTATGAAATAAATTAATACTGAATTTTGAAATATCGCACAACAAAAATTTTATTATGTAAACAACTACAGGCCTGATATCGATTTGATATTTAACGCTGTATAGTATTTTGTGACACGATCGATGTTTTTCTCTGTTAGTTAGTTCCTTCACAAGGAAATAAATTAGTTAATTATTTATTAATTCCTTTAGTTACAAATTAGGTCTTCACAAATTTTTTGTTGGACGCATAGTTTCCGAGATATCGCGAAAAAAAAACGTTTTCACCCCTTTTTCCAAAATGGCGGCCGGGGGACAAGGGTGGTGACCCCAGAGGTTTAGCTTCTAGTGTCACATGTCCCAAGAATAACATTGTGTCCTCTAAAAATGCAATATATTGTAACATTTCAGTGGTCTAAAGTCACAAATAGGTGGGGTGATTAAAATAGGTGAACTTGAATGCGTTCGCGTGCAGGTCGCCCGCGCCGCAATCATCGCGCGCCGCACTTGACCGACAATCACCCCGCGCTCCACTCGCGCGGCGTTGTATTGTGTGCCCACTGTTTCGATCAACAAGTGGTGGCTGCCACTGCCAGTGTCATGTGACTTTCTAGCGCAGCATATTACCGGCATATAGGTACTTTGTATAAATACAAATCACAATACAAAATACCGCAGCCATTGCCAGGGATATCTATTCTATTGCTTTTGGAACTATTTTGTGACACGATCTATCTATTGCTTTTGGAACTTTTTTGTGACACGATCTATCTATTGCTTTTGGAACTTTCTTGTGACACGATCTATCTATTGCTTTTGGAACTTTTTTGTGATATCTATTGCCAGAGATATCTATACTATTGCTATCTGTTGCCAGAGACATAGAGTAATCAATTTGCCAGAGATATCTATTCTATTGCTTTTGGAACTATTTTGTGACACGATCTATTGCCAGAGATATCTATACTATTGCTATCTGTTGCCAGAGATATCTATTCAATTGCTTTTGGAACTATTTTGTGATATCTATTGCCAGAGATATGTATTCTATTGCTATCTTTTGCCAGATATATCTATTCTATTGCTTTTGGAACGATAACATTTGGTCGATCCGATATTATGTCATTCAGTCAGTGTAATTTCGTTCCACGATTGTAAAGCATACCTACCAAAAAATATTATTTTTAAAGAAATAGATAAGTCAATATTATGGCTAGGGATGCACGGTACCGGATATTGAATGAAAGGGTAGGCTTCCATACAACGCGCATGTTTTTTTGTTGTTTTCATAGATACGGAACACTCGCACTTAGCCGGTTTTTTGTTTATTATACCCACCGGTTACTTTATTTTCCTCATTTATCAATCACCTAAACGAGGAATCAATATGTAACGCCCACACAAGAATTTCTGAATTTTCCTTAAACCGTCCCCCACACTCCCAACAACACTGCACAACATTTCAAGTTCCTGGAAGTAATATAATTTTCAGTATCTGCTAATGCGATAAAGTATGCGTTCTCGATCAAAACAGTGAAATTGTAAACAGGTCAACACATGGCATGGAGGCTGGAGCTCGTACGGGAATCGGGATTTAGTTTTTTATTTACTCTTAACTGCGTAGTCGTTTCTAATTGAAGACTTTTCGATCGATAACAAACATGGCTGGGCGTGATGTGGGATTGCCTTCTACTTTCGTACATTGGTGATGGGTCCCCACTGCCCAGTCCTCAAATATTATTATTTGAAGTTCTTGTTTAAGAAGCCGTCGCGCGGCTTCGCTCGCATGGATTTCGGGTCTACATATCCCGTTACAATGAGTCAACCTTAAAAGTAACGTTAGACATATTATGGTACTAGCTGTTGCCCGCGGCTCCGCCCGCGTGCAGTTCGTTTTTTTTTACAAAAATGTTTCCCGTAGAATTTCTTAATTTTTCCCAAGATAAATGAGTGAATTCGGGTTGGTAATTTTTCTCAAAATAAATGAGTGGTCCCTGGGTTCGATGGACCCCTAAAGGAGTCTTCTTCCAATCTCTCCTGTCAACGTGCAATTCACCTATATCTTCTTTGGTCTTCCTCTACTTATACACTCTGGTCAAAATCGCTTATGTTATTCGATTCGCATGGAGTTAGACAGAGTATTTGTACTAACCAAACTTATCTTATTCTGAGAGAAGTTCGCATGGAGTTAGACAGAATATCTATACTAACCAAACTAATCTTATTCTGAGAGGATACCAACGCTCAGATATTGTAATTAAGCATTGTGGTGCGCTGCTGTGTAGCAACCCGTTCCTGCTACGCACGGGTTATCTTGTATAGTTATATCTAGTTGCACGATCAAGAGGACGATTTAAACTGTCGATATTTTGACCCTTTTGATTGTGCTACGTAGATAAGTAGTTATAGGTTTTTTTAACTATCCCACGGGAGCTCTCTAATTTTTCAGGATGAAAATTATCTTAAATGTTAACCGGGCATATAAAGTACGATCATAAAATTTCATTTAAATCCGTTACTTGAAGACGCCTGCTAACTGTTTTTGTAATGTTTCACTTTCCCGCGGGAACTCGATTGGATTTATAACTTTTACTATATATATAGCATAAGGTATCAGCATAACAAATTTTACTAAATTAAGTTCATTAGTTGTTGATTACAAAGCTGTTAAATTAATTACAGTTTTTTAACTATCCCACGGGAACTCTTTATTTTACCGGGATCAAAAGTATCCTATAAGTTGACCAGAGCCATAAGCTACCACCACACAAAATTTCATTGGAATCGGTACAGCCGTTCCAAAGATTAGCCCGTACAAACAGACAGACAAACAGACAAACAGACAAACAGATAAACAGACAAACAGAGAAATAAAAAATTTGAAAAAAAATTAAATTAGTTCTTTTTCACTTCTTATATCCCCCTAACTCGGTTTTTAGCATTTTTTTTATTTGTACAGAAATTCGACCTCTACAGATTTATTATATGTATTGATGATAGCGGACTTTTTTTTATTTTAGAACTTTTAATGGAGAACAATTCCGACATCCGTCATACATTATAGAAAGGAAACAATTTTTCCCGATTTTCCAACATTTTTCATTGATGATCTGCTCCTATTGGTCTAAACTCTAAAGCTTGCAAAACGGGACCTATTACTGAGACTTCACCGTCCGTCCGTCTGTCACCAAGCTGTATCTCTTGAACCGAGATAGAAGCACAGTTAAAATTTTCACAGATGATGTGTTTCCGTTGCTACTATAACAATAAATACTAAAAAATATAATAAAATAAAGACTAAGGGGGCTCCCATACGAAAAACGTGATATTTGGCTTGTTTTTGGTCGATGATCCAGAACTCTCAATATTACTCTACTTTTATAGTAGTAAGTGTATAATTAAGAGTTCAGGCTTCTGCATCATCATCTCGATACTTAAAGTAGCCTCTACACAATGGCGTATGCTGGCCCACTGCAGGCCCTGGCCATCGCCATTGTGTTCAGGGGGAAATGGTATACAATGGCGGACAATAGGGTATTTGACTCCAATTTTTTTATTACTTTATTATAAAGTAGAATTAAAATAATGACGTGCACTGAAAGAACTAATTAAATCGATCAAATAACAAAAAAGTTATAAGCATTTAAAGATTTGTGATTAGACAGAGATAGCAACATGACATTGTGACGTCACACCTTACCAATGCCATAGTAGCTTCGTGCGGCTTCATACAAATTTTCGTTTTGCGAGAAAGGGATAGAAGATCCCCCCACTCCAAAGTTTAAACGCCTGTAACTTTGTAAATCTTCGTTGGATTTTAATATTTCTTTCACTGCACGTTATTATTTTTATCCTAGTTTATAATAAAGTAATATTTTTTATTAAATTCAAAAGTAGTGTAAGACCCCATGGTCAACGATGGCGCGCGATCGGGAAGTTGTCGGGTTTTGGCGCACACTTCAAAGGAATCCTGGCGTTGCGTGGTCGGTGGTGTTCACACAATGGCCCATTGCTTGTTCGTTCGTTATATTATATAGATACGGAACACTTCGTGTGCGAGTCCGACTCGCATTTTACAGATTAATTATTCTCATATATTTTTTTTATGTCATTCCCAGTCATTCCATTACCATGCTCGGTAATGTCATACGGCTGTTTTGTTCCATTACCATGCTTGGTAATGTCATACGGCTGTTGTTGTTCCATTACTATGCTTGGTGATGTCATACGGCTGTTGTTGTTCCATTACTATGCTTGGTGATGTCATACGGCTGTTGGAAGGCTTAAATTGTATTTTTGTTCCAGTATGCAACTTCATAGTGCACGAGCGGTGCGTGGGGCAGGTGGTGACGCCGTGTTGCGGGGTGGCGCCGAGCCTCATCAAGGTAACCTGCACCCTCTACTGCACGTCATTAGACGCTTTTTACACTGACACCCATAGTCCCATGACCCATCCATGGTGAGCCTTCGCTAATAATAGATGACCTGAGAGACATAAGGGTAGGCACTATAGCATAGGTGGTAGGGTACTTACTATTTACACAGTTCAGTACATTTTTATTCACTTCTGTGGCCTTATTTGCAGCTCAGCGTAGCCACGTAACATCCATACTCTTTTACGATCCACTCTTTATTTTACATACAAAACTCAAAAATGTATGGGAATTGCAAATGATATGTCCGTTCGATGGGTTAATTATGTGATAAAGACCGCCATTCCCATATCTTTTTTAGGGTTCTCATAAGTACTTATAAAATTAATGGATTCCCATGTATTGTTTTTTGAAGAACTAATAAACACAGACACCCTTACAAACTTTCGCATTTATAATAAGTATTAGTGTGATGGCCAGAGCTGCTAATTCACGTATAGCTTCTAAGATTCGATCCACATGAATATAACTGGTCCGCGGTTGGCTTGTTCCAGAACCCAGTGGCTCACTGCTGGTCGGAGCCGACGCAGCACAAGCGCAAGTTTTGCACGGTGTGCCGCAAACGGCTTGACGAGCAGCAGGGCTACCATTGTATGAGTGAGTATCGCTGGCAGTTGGGAGTTGGGACTGCCGGGGACACTGCAGCATCCTCACCACGGCCTCACCTGCCACCTTCCAAAAAAATTGGGCCGAAACCCAAGCAACTAAGGCCGGAAGATAAGCATTCGTCTTTAAGAACTTGATGCAAAACATCTGATCAAAAAATCAGACCAAAGCATCATAAATCGCTTACATGTACTACGGTACGAATCAAACCAGATCTTCAAGACAAAATTTGATTTCGCCAGGTACTATCGATCCAAGTTTAACCAGGTCTGCCGTTGGCGGATACCTTCTTCTAGAAGGATCATAATGCTAAACCTGCATATTATACGAAAGAATCGTGAGACAAGCAAGGTGTTCACCTGTTAAGATCGCCTGCCATAATAACTGATGCAGAATGTCCCAACGCCCGCTCCACGGCTTTGCAATATCATACGACATAAGTTCTTTTGGCCGGTAATGTCGTCAGTTTCAGTGCCATTCAAACCGAAACACTATGGTAGTTTATAAAAAGTCACATCTAAAATTGTTAATGTGGTCATCAAATTTTTCGGAAAAAACTTTTTTGATTTCGAACCAGGGACTTGCTCATTCTACGTAATCCACAGTCGCTTCAGGTTGCCACTCTTGCTTGGCTGGACCTCCTGACACTGATAAGAAGACTAGGTACCTACAGACAGATAGAAACACATTCGTTTTGCGGACCTCTTCTGCCACTTGATATAGTTACGACTTAATGAGCCTTTTGTATTGAAGGAGCAGCGAACGAGTAGTAGCGCCAGGTGAAGCACTATCGGTAGATTTTATCGGCTTTGGAACGATATAAGAACAAAATAAAGCCTCCTCGAATGAAGCACATTCTGAGATTTATGATAGAATCAGCTCTCTGAAGCGACGAGACTCATTAGAACCTTGTAATAGTGATGATACAGAGTAGGTAAACACAATGTATTAATTATCGAACCTTCGCCACTGATGATGCCGTTTTAATCGAATGAAATTTTCAACCCTTTATAGGTACTAGACGAATGGACTGCGCCCAGTGATAAATTACAATAACGTATGTCAATTTGTCGTTTTGTGGTATGCTAAAGTATCTGCTAGAAGCTCGAAAGTAGCAAAGCAACAACCTATAGAAGGGTGATTCTTGATATTATGCATCCTTGTTTCATTTGGTGTCTCACAGTTTGGAAATCATTTTCTTCTTAGAACACAGGTACATACTATTTAGATAATTATATGATGATTAAGCCCATTGATGAAGTAAGTGAAGGCTAAGCCAATGGTTTCTTTTACCGACTACCGGTAGATATAGGTCGAGTACAAGTCAATGTAGAGAAACTGATATATAAGTACAGTCCTTTTTCCGCAACCTTATACTTAGATGTAGTTTTAACGCTTCCTCTACGGAGCCCTGCTCCGCGTCGCGTAGGTATCAGACACCCGTACATTGACGTGCGTGCCTGTGTGTGCAGTATGCGAGTACTACGTGCACGGAGAGTGCGTGGACTTCGCGGCGGCGGACTGCAAGGAGAATGCCACGTACTGCGCGGGCAGCGAGCCGCGCCACGTGCACCACTGGCGCGAGGGCAACCTGCCCGCCAACAGCAAGTGCGCCGCCTGCCGCCGCGCCTGCTGGTCCGCCGAGTGCCTCACCGGCTACCGATGCGAGTGGTGCGGCAGCACGGTGAGACCCCCGCAGACCCGCCCGCGGCACAGCGCCCGCTCGCCTCGACCTGCCCGCCGACAGCGAGTGCGCCGCCTGCCGCCGCGCCTGCTGGTCCGCCGAGTGCCTCACCGGCTACCGATGCGAGTGGTGCGGCAGCACGGTGAGACCCCCGCAGACCCGCCCGCGGCACAGCGCCCGCTCGCCTCGACCTGCCCGCCGACAGCGAGTGCGCCGCCTGCCGCCGCGCCTGCTGGTCCGCCGAGTGCCTCACCGGCTACCGATGCGAGTGGTGCGGCAGCACGGTGAGACCCCAGCAAACCCGCCCGCGACACAGCGCCCGCGCGCCTCGACTCGCCCGACAACAGCGTTTGCGCTTGCCTCAAGAGAACTGTCTCATTCAAAAGATTACTTGGATTGAGAACGATAAGTCTACCGACATGAAACATTTTTAAAGGATTGATATCGCGCTCAGCTAACAATGTACTCACTGTTTCCGTCCGCCAGTGCCACGCCGGCTGCCGCGCCCTGATACCTGAAGAATGCAACTTCGGCGCGCTGCAGCCGATCTTCCTGCCTCCGTCGGCGGTGTCCATCCCGCGCACGGAGGTGCCCATGGAGGCCATCATCGGCGTGCAAGTGCGGCCGCCGCCCTCGCAGCGGGAGTTCGGCTGCCGTAAGTTGCTCCCCTCCCAGTGGGCCCGCCCGGCCCGAGCGCAGTGTCACCGACGCGGGAGAGGAGCCGGCGTCGGTTACACTGCGCCGCAGGGCCCGGTGCGGTGCGGGCGGCACAGTGAGCGTGTCTTTGGGCAGCGCGGCGCCGCAGCTGGTCGCCGGCGCGGCTGGTGACGCTGGCGCGCCGCCTGCTGCCCGCCGCCTGCAGCCCGCACGGAGGCGCCTCGCCGCCCTACGTCAGAGGTACGACTGCTCCGCGCGACCTCCTCGCTGCTCTTAACAGAACACCGCTCACCCCAAGAGAGACTCCGTAACACTTTACGATGGCAGGTTGACAAACACGGCGACCAATTAGAAAAAATACGCTTTGACAAAATTATAATGTTTTACATTATAATTTTGTCACGCTTAACGTATGTCGTATAACTACATTATAACAAAATCTGGCAAGAAACATAGAACAGAAAAACTCTAACGAGAATCAACTAAAAATAAATTAACGTCTTAAAGATTAAGAAAGTCAAATTGGTGCATAAATTGGCTGCCGTCGTCGTGAGGCCTGAGCTCTGATTTTCAGATAATTCCTAATGTACAGACACCAACTTAAACGCTGAGCTTCAGAGCAGCATTTGTTTAACACAACAATATTCAGTTATTAATACGAGTAATTCAAGAATCTCATGAAGTCGCTAAGTGTAGAAGCAAATTAAGTAACTTGGGACACTTCTGACCTTTCCAAAGTTTGTTTCCGTATCCCGGTTTCTAAAGAACACGTAATGATACAAAGCAATCGGTCTTACAGTCAAATGTGTAAAACCAGAGAATGTTCTGTTAAGAAGTTACAGTTTCAGCTTTCTCCCTGCTTCACGACCATACGCTTTACAAAAGAACTCGCAAAAGTTTCATCGGAAGACTATTCCTTATTGTAGTGCAATTTACTCCATTGAATTTCCTTTTAGAACTTCTTATGTACCAGTTTTGACACATGAATAGTCTTTCTATGAAATACGCATGTCCTACAATCCCTCAGTTTTTGCTTACCAGCTTTACTTACACGTTCACACTTTTGACCTGCACTCTTTCGAGAAATACATCACTTACCTAACCGATTCTAAGTCTTTTCAAAGATTCAAACCGTCCCAGACTTAACAAATTCTTTATTCTATACCTAACAATATTATTTTTGAAACTTCCTCGATCATAACGGAATATAATTCCAAGAAAATCACTGTTTATTTCTCCATTTCAACCATTCACTTCTGACCAACACGTCTTCAATCTTGTCGCTACAGTCACATTATGTACCACTAGAATCACTTCCGCAACTGAGGAGCACAGTAGCTTTTCATCTTGGAAGTTTCCTTCAAAGTGTTGAGCTTTCACCTCTCCAATACGAGCGTGGAGAACTCCTCGAGGATGCTCGTGGGTCAGCAATCCGCCGAGGCAAGGTAACTGCACAGAACACGTCAGATATGTAGCTGGATGTTGCCGGTGTACCACTAGCTACGGTCTCGGTGTAGCACCTCCTGCGGGCTAAAGTGCACTATAACCATAGAGAACCAAGACAAAACCTCCAAAACCTTAGAGCTTACGGGGTCTTCCTCAAAAAACCGAAGCGTCGTCTTGGCATCCTCTAGAGTCTAGATGAACATGCTGGTTTATCTGAAATCAAGATCCTAACCATTCTAACCGACCTCTTTATATCCTCGTAAGATTATAATATCAAAAGATTCTGTTTGCGATAACTTTACCACTGTAGCCACTCTCAAGTAGAGCGTAGAGCTTACTTACATTATGAAACTCTGTAAAAAATTATCGTGTCACACTGTAACTAATCTCCTCCGAAACGGCTTGGCCGATTTTAATGAGATTCTTTGTCTACATTCGGTAGGTCTGAAAAAAGGACGTAAATATTTTTCCATGAGAAATAATTTATATGGCAAAATAAATTTTGCTGAGTACAAAAACCAGGTAGCCCTGTGTTTAGCATTTTCGGCGTTATTTCGATAGAACCAGAACCTAGGCAGAACTGTATGATAACTTATCCCGTGTCGGCTATTTCTTGAATTTTTAGTATTTTTTAAAACTACAATTTAGAGAAATAAAAAGGTTGATAGTGCACTTTAGCCCGGATTTCCCTGAACCTAACTTTTCCCAAATGTGAACCTTCCGCAGAAATGGTGTTTTAGAAGAAATGCTGCGTAGGTAGATTTTATGTGCAGGAAATGTGATTTGAGCAATAGTTATGTGTTTAAAATGATTTTAATAAAAGAAATAACAAAGCCATACTAAATAACAAATAATGTGTTTTTTTTTAATTACTTAGTTAATAAATTGATTGTTACTAAAATATATGATTAAAACAGAGCCTTTATGTTTTATGTGTTACGCAATATCATTAAGTGTTTTGAATATTTAATTAACGAATTCTTAATGATTTTCATTTTTAATTATTGTTGGAAAATTTTTAGGCGATCAATATTTTTTTAAGAAGAATTTTTAAAATATCTTCCTAGACCATCCATCCGTTGTGATCCGTATTGTATTTAATTGGTAAAAATTGGTATACCGAAAACACTTCAAACTAATAATTATGACGATGTAAAATTCATCAAGACCTACTTAGAAAAGAAAATCTAAGAAATAGTGCGAAAACATTGATTAAACAATAAAGATCAGCACTTAGTGACGTAACACATTTATTTTTAGGCTCCGCTCTGAAGTCGGATTTTTTATTTGTCAAATAGTAAAATGGCGCTAATGTAAGAGACCGTCAGCGGTATGTGCTGTCAGCAGACCGAATGTACAAATTAGTCAATGACGAAATACGTTGCGCTAAGAGGACGGGAAAGATATGACGTATGTTGAAGCCAAAAATTTCTCAAATATGGCGTCACGGGTCGCACATTTCGGTATCGCTGACAGCACATACCGCTGTCGGTCGCATACATTAGCGCCATTTTACAGTTTTGAAAAATTAAAAATCTGGCTTCAGGGCGGAGCCTAAAAATGTATGCGTGACGTTTAGTAAGTGCTAATAATAATAAGAAATAAATTAGTTCACAGCACGTACGCGTTTAAAAATTCGTTCCATTTTAAAATTTTCCAACATCCCGTCGAGACTAGTCGGTGTGGTGTCGCTCTGCTACTGAACTGTACACCGGCAAGTGTGCGACCCGTGCGTGTGTCCGCAGCGCGCAGCGTGAGCGAGGAGTTCAGCTCGGGCGGCGAGGCGCGCGCGGCGTCCGCCGGCGGCTCCACGGGCGCGCCCGCCGACCAGGAGCACCGCCCCGACCACAAGCAGCACCGCGACCGCACGCCCGACGACAGGGACGAAGGTATACCGACTACGACTGTAGTGTACACCGGCAAGTGTGCGACCCGTGCGTGTGTCCGCAGCGCGCAGCGTGAGCGAGGAGTTCAGCTCGGGCGGCGAGGCGCGCGCGGCGTCCGCCGGCGGCTCCACGGGCGCGCCCGCCGACCAGGAGCACCGCCCCGACCACAAGCAGCACCGCGACCGCACGCCCGACGACAGGGACGAAGGTATACCGACTACGACTGTAGTGTACACCGGCAAGTGTGCGACCCGTGCGTGTGTCCGCAGCGCGCAGCGTGAGCGAGGAGTTCAGCTCGGGCGGCGAGGCGCGCGCGGCGTCCGCCGGCGGCTCCACGGGCGCGCCCGCCGACCAGGAGCACCGCCCCGACCACAAGCAGCACCGCGACCGCACGCCCGACGACAGGGACGAAGGTATACCGACTACGACTGTAGTGTACACCGGCAAGTGTGCGACCCGTGCGTGTGTCCGCAGCGCGCAGCGTGAGCGAGGAGTTCAGCTCGGGCGGCGAGGCGCGCGCGGCGTCCGCCGGCGGCTCCACGGGCGCGCCCGCCGACCAGGAGCACCGCCCCGACCACAAGCAGCACCGCGACCGCACGCCCGACGACAGGGACGAAGGTATACCGACTACGACTGTAGTGTACACCGGCAAGTGTGCGACCCGTGCGTGTGTCCGCAGCGCGCAGCGTGAGCGAGGAGTTCAGCTCGGGCGGCGAGGCGCGCGCGGCGTCCGCCGGCGGCTCCACGGGCGCGCCCGCCGACCAGGAGCACCGCCCCGACCACAAGCAGCACCGCGACCGCACGCCCGACGACAGGGACGAAGGTATACCGACTACGACTGTAGTGTACACCGGCAAGTGTGCGACCCGTGCGTGTGTCCGCAGCGCGCAGCGTGAGCGAGGAGTTCAGCTCGGGCGGCGAGGCGCGCGCGGCGTCCGCCGGCGGCTCCACGGGCGCGCCCGCCGACCAGGAGCACCGCCCCGACCACAAGCAGCACCGCGACCGCACGCCCGACGACAGGGACGAAGGTATACCGACTACGACTGTAGTGTACACCGGCAAGTGTGCGACCCGTGCGTGTGTCCGCAGCGCGCAGCGTGAGCGAGGAGTTCAGCTCGGGCGGCGAGGCGCGCGCGGCGTCCGCCGGCGGCTCCACGGGCGCGCCCGCCGACCAGGAGCACCGCCCCGACCACAAGCAGCACCGCGACCGCACGCCCGACGACAGGGACGAAGGTATACCGACTACGACTGTAGTGTACACCGGCAAGTGTGCGACCCGTGCGTGTGTCCGCAGCGCGCAGCGTGAGCGAGGAGTTCAGCTCGGGCGGCGAGGCGCGCGCGGCGTCCGCCGGCGGCTCCACGGGCGCGCCCGCCGACCAGGAGCACCGCCCCGACCACAAGCAGCACCGCGACCGCACGCCCGACGACAGGGACGAAGGTATACCGACTACGACTGTAGTGTACACCGGCAAGTGTGCGACCCGTGCGTGTGTCCGCAGCGCGCAGCGTGAGCGAGGAGTTCAGCTCGGGCGGCGAGGCGCGCGCGGCGTCCGCCGGCGGCTCCACGGGCGCGCCCGCCGACCAGGAGCACCGCCCCGACCACAAGCAGCACCGCGACCGCACGCCCGACGACAGGGACGAAGGTATACCGACTACGACTGTAGTGTACACCGGCAAGTGTGCGACCCGTGCGTGTGTCCGCAGCGCGCAGCGTGAGCGAGGAGTTCAGCTCGGGCGGCGAGGCGCGCGCGGCGTCCGCCGGCGGCTCCACGGGCGCGCCCGCCGACCAGGAGCACCGCCCCGACCACAAGCAGCACCGCGACCGCACGCCCGACGACAGGGACGAAGGTATACCGACTACGACTGTAGTGTACACCGGCAAGTGTGCGACCCGTGCGTGTGTCCGCAGCGCGCAGCGTGAGCGAGGAGTTCAGCTCGGGCGGCGAGGCGCGCGCGGCGTCCGCCGGCGGCTCCACGGGCGCGCCCGCCGACCAGGAGCACCGCCCCGACCACAAGCAGCACCGCGACCGCACGCCCGACGACAGGGACGAAGGTATACCGACTACGACTGTAGTGTACACCGGCAAGTGTGCGACCCGTGCGTGTGTCCGCAGCGCGCAGCGTGAGCGAGGAGTTCAGCTCGGGCGGCGAGGCGCGCGCGGCGTCCGCCGGCGGCTCCACGGGCGCGCCCGCCGACCAGGAGCACCGCCCCGACCACAAGCAGCACCGCGACCGCACGCCCGACGACAGGGACGAAGGTATACCGACTACGACTGTAGTGTACACCGGCAAGTGTGCGACCCGTGCGTGTGTCCGCAGCGCGCAGCGTGAGCGAGGAGTTCAGCTCGGGCGGCGAGGCGCGCGCGGCGTCCGCCGGCGGCTCCACGGGCGCGCCCGCCGACCAGGAGCACCGCCCCGACCACAAGCAGCACCGCGACCGCACGCCCGACGACAGGGACGAAGGTATACCGACTACGACTGTAGTGTACACCGGCAAGTGTGCGACCCGTGCGTGTGTCCGCAGCGCGCAGCGTGAGCGAGGAGTTCAGCTCGGGCGGCGAGGCGCGCGCGGCGTCCGCCGGCGGCTCCACGGGCGCGCCCGCCGACCAGGAGCACCGCCCCGACCACAAGCAGCACCGCGACCGCACGCCCGACGACAGGGACGAAGGTATACCGACTACGACTGTAGTGTACACCGGCAAGTGTGCGACCCGTGCGTGTGTCCGCAGCGCGCAGCGTGAGCGAGGAGTTCAGCTCGGGCGGCGAGGCGCGCGCGGCGTCCGCCGGCGGCTCCACGGGCGCGCCCGCCGACCAGGAGCACCGCCCCGACCACAAGCAGCACCGCGACCGCACGCCCGACGACAGGGACGAAGGTATACCGACTACGACTGCCAACGGACTCCTTCTTCTTATCTTCTCGATGACGCGGCTATGCAGGGCTGTTCCGCTCCTGGTAGCATTTTGACCGTCTCCGATCGATTGTGCGCGCCGCTTCCTAGGTCTTCTCTTCAAGTCCAGTTGCCGTCAGGAAGAGAAGCACGTCCTTTGCCTCAGGGGCGTATTTGACCTCTGGGCGGAGAATGTGTCGTCTCATGAGACGACTACGCGCATAGATCAGGACAGGGCAGTTTCTCAGTATGTCCATAGGAGTCTCCCCCAACCTCTTCCTTACGCCTATTAAAATATTATCCAGCCCAACGGTGGGTTCAGGGTTATAGTTGTATCTAATAACTTCTTGTGAGCGAGCAGGTTGGATACTGCGAATGCAACTCAGGCGGCTCAAGTCCTTCTGAAGCGTGCTTGATAACAGAATAAATTACCCGAAATAAGTTTTTAAATTTCGATCGAAAGAAACGGCTATAGAGTCTGGACCACTATTTTACAAAACATAGGGTTAAGAAGGCTTCGGTAAGGACTGATGTCATCCAGGCACATTATGTTAAAGATACCATACCAATACTGTATTCCTTCCGCAGAGGTAGTGAAGGTGTACGACGGCGAAGCGGCGTGGGCGAGGAAGCTGTACCGGCCGGTGGTGGTGGGCCGCAACTTCAGCGAGCGCGAGCTGGTGGCGGCGGCGCTGCGGGCCTTCCACGTGGCGCGCGACCCCGACCAGTTCGAGCTGACGGACGCGCTGGCCGGCGACGAGCCGCCGCTCAAAGACCCCACGCCGCTCGCCAGGGTCACGCGGCTGCCCAACAAGAGGCCAGCGCTCTTCCTGCGCTTCAAGTTAGTACACTGACTTCTTCGTACAACAACACCTGCAACGCGTCACTTGGTAGTGGTTAATTTTCGTAAAATTTCCAACCGTAGAATATACCTAGCTAATTGGATCACGGACACTATTGAAAAGGTCGGTTCAGAAGCAGAAACTGGAGCGCATAGTCGACCGGTAACAAGATGGCAATTGTCAAGAACTGCCATAATGGTACATTGTAAAACGACAAAGATGCAGATGTGAAGAGGTGTCTTGAGGCACTTGAGCAAGATTAATAACTTCTTCCTTTTGCTAAAACGCCAGTGCAAACCTCCAACTGCTTGACCACCAGGGAGCCGGAGTCGGGCGGCGGCGAGGTGCGCGTGTACCCGGGGCGCGTGGCGGGCGCGGGCGACACGTTCGTCACGGTGCACTGCACGGGCGACCAGGGCGTGTCCGACCTGATGGCGTCCGCGCTTGCGCGCTTCGGCCTCGACCCCGCCAGCGCCTCGCTGGACTACCGCTGCTCCGAGATCCTGCTCGACCGGGGCGGTACGTTCAGCTATCGCCCGGGTATTCTATCCGTCATCGTTTGGAAATCCCTGGGTTTAGGAAAATTGCATAAATGGTCGGGTATTTTAAAGCTTCAACATTACATACATCCAAGAGCCCGTAGAAAGTATTTGGTATGCTAAATTTAATAACTCTATGTACCCGTTCTTGACAAGAAGGGTCATAAGTAGACAGACGGACAACAATGTGATCATAAAGGACCGTCCACTGTAGCAATGAACGCGCCTGGGTCTGAAGGGACGGCGCGGGGTCTGTCATCAGATGTCCTAACACCATTGAGTCATGTGCGTGTGCTCGGTGCAGCGGTGTCGGAGCGCGTGCTGGAGGAGGAGGAGCGGCCGTGGCGCATCCTGGTGCGGCTGGCGCGCGACTCGGTGCGGCGCATGGAGCTGGCGCGCTTCTACCTGCAGCCGCGCCGCGACCCGCACGGGCCCACGCTGGCGCTGTTCGTGGCCTCGCTGCCGCCGGGGCTCTCCGAGCGGAACTACGAGAACATCCTCGTCGAGTTCCTAGGCGCCGGTCAGTCGCGCGAACTTTTAACTTTCATAATTTACCTACATTTGTCACTTTATACCACAAAGGCGAGACCTGTGGCGTTAATCTTTCTTCATGCTATGTTGAATTGTCCTTTGGAACATGTGCACTGACGTTGGATGATCAACTTTAGTAGTGAAGTGTAGTAGCATCGGACTACCAAACTAAGTCTCAAGTAGTTTAAATGCTTAAACTTCACTTTCTAGGCAAGCGCGTTAAAACCTAGGTTCAGCTAGCTCATATCAAATTCAATAAACCAGAAGTGACCAGTAATTGGACACTTTGCTCGTGCAGACAACAAGTTCACATCGATCGGGCCCATCTACTACGAGTACGGGTCGATGGTGATCACGTACGAGGACGCGAGCAAAGCTGTGCGCGCCCTCTATGCGCTCCGAGAGGCCAAATATGAAGATAAGCATTTATTAGGTAAGCTTCCATCATCTAAATCCTGATCGCTTCCTGCGCTGGATCCTTGCTTTAGTCACCAGTAAATTACTGAACTAGCTTACAAGTAAAGCGTTCCCACAAGACCACCACAAAGAATTATTCAAAGTCTTAATCCAAGCTTCATTACAATGGTCTTCTTTCCCTATTATACCATTCCTAATTCAAATGTGACAAGAGTCTGAAGTTCTGCTAGCGCCTAGCACGAACATCTGTGTGTTGATTTGTTGAACTGCGACCTGAAAAAAATGGATGGTAACGAACGAGTGAAGTGTCACGCTTTTGGGAAGGCGGAGCAGTGGACCAGTGTGTAGCTGCTGAGTATGTGATGTTACTGTGTCTGCCAGTGTTGCTGCTACCCAGCATCGAACCGTCGATGGTGCCGGCGGGCGTGAAGCCGCTGCTGGTGTTCGTGAACGTCAAGTCCGGAGGCTGCCAGGGCCTCGAGCTCATCTCCTCCTTCCGCAAGCTCCTCAACCCCTACCAGGTGTTCGATTTGGAGAATGGAGGGCCGTTGCCGGGGTGAGTCGCTTTTCCTCCTACGAGTAGATACATTGATTAGCACGGCATGTTCCAGAACAGTATGTGAAGGATTTCGGAATTTTAATTATAACATCGTTAGACGTCGATTGTATAGTTTTGATTAGTATCATCAGATAATTAACAAGCAGCTAAGCACGGGTCTCCTCTCATACTGAGATTATGCTCAGCAGTGGGACATAAAAAGGGGTTGAGAGGGATGTATGGTGCCCGCGAAATTCAAACTTTTCGTGGTTTTTCGCGATTTTCAAGCTAATAAGACTTAATAGGCTTATGGCCGTCAAATTGCGATAATTCCGATATCTTCTTCAAGTGTTTATATAAAAATCTCTGCTCGAAAGTGTCGAGTTAAAGAAATTAGTCCGAGATTTGCGAGTTACTTACATAAAACTCGATACTCGGACTAATATCCTAGGATACACATTTTTATGCAAATATTTTGATATAATCATGTAAAGATGATACTGCCATTCTCGCAAATTGATTGCCATAAGGCTATCATGTCTAATTAGCGTACAAATTGCAAAAAACCACGAAAATTTTGAATTTCGCGGGCAGACCCGTAGATTTCACGTTAAGTTTGACATTTTATGTATCTCCTTCTCGAAAATATTGTAATATTTTTATCTGCTAAAAAAGTGATAGCCTCGTGATAGCTGATAGCAATGATTAATTAAACGGAGGTTAAATTTTCGTCGTTTTAATCATTGCAAAGCCACATAATATCTACTATGGGCTGTAGAAACTTGTATCAAAATGCAGGTAACACTCATTGAAACGTCTGTTCACAGGCTGTACGTGTTCCGCCACATCCCCAACTACAAGATCCTGGTGTGCGGCGGCGACGGCACCATCGGCTGGGTGCTGCAGTGCCTGGACAACGTCGGCCAGGACTCGCAGTGCTCCAACCCGCCCTGCGCCATCGTGCCTCTTGGCACCGGTAAACCAGCACCACAATGCTTATTCTGCTACTCAGAGTTACCTTGCAGTTGCTGATTAGTTTGCGATCCCACAAAATTTGGATTACTCCTTCATACCCATTCACCCACACAGTCAAAACCAAAACAACTGCTAACTGGAGCGGCCATTGCAATCTGCGATGTCTGTTAATCCAAGCCTCGTTCAGGCTGCCATTCTTGTCTTTCCGTCGAGAATATGCAGCAGGAGATAGTCGTTTCGATCAGCCCCAAACACATCTATAGATCCTATATAGATCCCCGGTTTTGGGAAACAGCATCGTGTTTTGTATTGTTCAATTAGGACCACACGCACTTCAAGAACTCTTAATTTTCTTGTGCCAGTACCGAGTATTGAGCCTTCAGAAAATTGAGAGTACCTTGAACCTTTCTTCTTTAATAGCATCGTCGCTTAACATAAACTGACAATGGCAGTGCAGTCAGATGCTAAGGAGGTTACAGTTGAAAAGCATAGTAACCTGTATGTGCCGTGGTCGCAGGCAACGACCTGGCGCGCGTGCTGCGCTGGGGCTCGGGCTACACGGGCTGCGAGGACCCGCTGTCGCTGCTGCGCGACGTCATCGACGCCGAGGAGATCCGCCTCGACCGCTGGACCGTGGTCTTCCACCCCGAGGACAAGCAGGACGAGCCCAAGGAGCTCTCCAAGCAGCTGCCAGGCACGTAGCTCCTCTAATATTTCGCATTATCATTCTTGGCCCGAAGGCCTCCGATGATTTGATGATGACGAAATAGTCTATTTCTCTCTCTCTCTCTCTCTTCTCTATTCTCTTTGGTTTCTACATTTTTACACGTTTTGTACCTAGTTGAAAAAGACTCTACAGACTTCCTTTACAAGCAGAATAATCACTGCATTTACTTACCAAAAATATATAAGCAGATTTAAGATGCCAAAGACTTTTTTGTCCCATTCGATTCATGCTTTACAAAAAACTTTGTAATGAAGATAAATACAACTTGATCAAAATTGCGTGGCTGATGATGAATCTATGCTGAATGCTGTAATGTATTTTTGGTTCCACAGGTTCTCAGAGTGAGGACAATTCTCAGATTCTAGTTATGAATAATTATTTCGGGATCGGCATCGACGCTGATCTCTGCCTGGACTTCCATAACGCTCGCGAAGAGAACCCTAACAAGTTTAATAGCAGGTAAGACGAAACACAAAAGGCAATGAATGTTGATGTATTTTTATTGCCTCATGTTATACTACAGACATTATCCTTTAACCTTAAGTAAAGGAAGGAAAAGGTCCAGGAAAAAGTTCAAGTTCTTTGAGTATTGACACTTAATATTTACCACGCATGCTCATAAAATCTTCATTGAAACGAACGAAAATTGAGCTTTCAGCTTTTAGAGTGTTTATAAATAGACAGTTATGAGATCGCAATTTTACCTGGTTAATTCATTATTTTAAACCAAAAAAATAAATGGTTCGAGTTACAGGCTACAGCTATCCATGAAAATAAACATAGATAATTATGCTTCCGCGGATTGCTTATGCTTTCTGTTTTCATTTGTGCAGGCTCCGCAACAAGGGGGTGTACGTGAAGATGGGCCTGCGCAAGATGGTAGGCCGCAAGATGTGCAAGGACCTGCAAAAGGCCGTCAGGCTGGAGGTGGACGGCAAGATCGTCGACCTGCCCGCCGTCGAGGGCATCATCATCCTGAACATACTGAGGTATGCTGAACCAACTAGCCACCCGCCAACCTGCAGTTCACAGAATTAGATGGCTTCGCCTCTGCCAGCGCTGGTCATGATGGAATATCCTACACTCTATTGCATTGCTTGTTTCCAGCAGTAGATGGCGAAACTCTCGGTTTCATCGGTTCATCCGGGCAGCATTTTAAGCACCTTGAACTATGTCGGTTACTTCTGTGGTAATATCCACGAACTTTAAGTATATAGCTCTCTTACCGTTACCTCCCGAATGAGTTCTAACTATCTAAAGCTGTCTAAGAGGCTTATAGTCTGGCTATATCCTTTAATATTATGTTTAACTCCTGCACAGCCGGACAACTCATTGTCGCCTACTACTTGGTACCCCGTTTGTCTAGGCACCCTTTAACTTCTAAGATACTGAAGCATAAAAATACTACAAACTCTTCAACAAGTGTGATTATGTCTGTTCGTCAGCTGGGGCTCGGGCGCCAACCCGTGGGGCCCGGAGAAGGACGACCAGTTCAACAAGCCCAACCACTGGGACGGCATGCTGGAGGTGGTGGGGGTGACCGGCGTCGTGCACCTGGGGCAGATCCAGTCGGGGCTGCGCGGCGCCATGCGGATAGCGCAGGTACGACCCACTGAACCACCACCGGGGTAACACGTTTAGCAGAGTCCACGCGAATTAGCAAAAGTGTCAGATATGCTGCCGTGAAACAGTTTTTGAATTCGATACTGTATTTCGATTATGAGAGCACTGTGGTCGCCAAAGTAAAGGGGTAATAAGAGACCTAAGAACGAATGCAGTCTCAGGATGACGAGTGCAGTGCGGTATGACTATGATATTCCAGTGCAAACTCCTGTGAGTAGTCGAATATGACATGGACAGGCTTACCTATCACTTAGCATTCTATGTCGAGATGAGTAAGACATAAAAAAAGCTTCACCAGCCTCATAATCAATTGGCGCATTGAGGAACGCGCCCGCGTGAGAGAGCGCACAGATTATGCAAGTCGCCGGAAGAGTTGCGAGCACTCCTCAATCATCATGGAAGACGTAATCATCAAGCACTATATGCTACTGTGGCTATCCCACTGCACCGCTGTTGTACCTAAAACCTACCTGTTCCAGGGGGGTCACATCAAGATCCACCTAAAGAGCGAGATCCCCGTGCAGGTGGACGGCGAGCCGTGGGTGGCGGCGCCCAGCGAAGTGGTCGTGCTCAAATCTGCGCTTAAGGTAACCCCCCAGAACTAGACATTGAATAGCAGGACCACAAAATGATTTTGTCATAAAATATAGGATCGATGTGTATTGCTCACAAGCAGCTTGCTGTAGCACAATTTGTGTGGCACAAAACTTCCAAAACCTAGATGCAATACCGCACCCGCAGATTGTAAGGAGTCCATATTATAATATTATCTACGCATCTACCGATTTGAATATAAATAGATAGGAAGATAAGTAGGTAGTGTATTGTACTTATATGTTTCGTTGTGGAGTGTGGCAAAATTTTTTTGTGGTTCATTGCGTCAGTCTTGTCATCAAATCAGGCATTTCCTCATTATTGCCATATTTATTGACGCGGCAAATGACTACAGATCAGACTTATTGTGTTCTCACTCTAGGCTATCACTTCTTTACAACGCTTTTGCATGAAAGCTCTCG
The DNA here is from genome assembly GCA_963855885.1 of Coenonympha glycerion. Lineage (NCBI taxonomy): Eukaryota > Metazoa > Arthropoda > Insecta > Lepidoptera > Nymphalidae > Coenonympha > Coenonympha glycerion. Next base: position 545,680 of record OY979637.1, on the reverse strand, counting down.
CAATAAATACGCATTATTTTGATTTTACGCGACAGTATAGATACTCGCCTCGTGTTTTACTCGTATAAGAGCGATCTCGCACAGGCGCTTTGCCGCACCTTTTGCTTACCGATGCCCCTAAGCACCTGGCGTGAAAAAACAAAGCCTTTGAGTTAAGACTTTCGGAGTTACTTGTTCTCACCAATTAAAAGCGTATGAATTTTCAACAAGCATTGCTATTGTTTATTTACCTGAGTGTCGAAATCCTAAAGATTTCGTGTCGTTAAAAATTAAAACAATAGGCTTCCAACCAACGATCTTCTTTTACAACTTCCAACTTCTAACCAGCCAGTAGATTAAGCAATTTGTGTCGAACGGTAACGACTGTCTGCGCCTACTTTAACCTTACACACTTTAATCTTGCCTTATCAACAAGATTTTGTTGATTAGACAAGTTAGTTGGACATGTATTTAACTTTTCTCTAATGAGGAAGTGCCTTTGCCGTTAATGATGCTTCAATCCAATACAGCTTTAGTTAGAACTTAGGTCTAGACGCTTAAACTAAAGCGTAACCTACTTAGTTGTAAGTTTTACCTTATAATTGTCATTCCATGTGATTTGTGCAACGTGCATAATACCTAAGTGTGCTTTCAAGTACCTATGTATTTTGGACGTGCCTTGCTTGCCTTACTTATGTTAAAGAATGAATGGTTGACGACATTTGGTGGCATGGCTAAATGCAAAGCATGATCACTAGAACGACATAATACATAGAACTGTCATTGCTTTTGTAATTTGTCCCAATAGCGAACGAGTTTTATGAAACATCTCTGAAGTTTGACTTGAGCTACTTGAGCTATGGTGATAGGAACATGCTGTGGAAATTTATTGTAGTTCCCTGCTTCCAGTTCCAATCACTATTGGTCAAGTGGTGGTAGGATGACTTGGTCAAACGTCATGGAAGATAAAATACTCCTTTGCTATTCGCTTAAACAATGGACTAATTATACCAGAATGTAGACCAGGCGTCTAGCAGGGATCTTTGATGACAACGGCCTGATAGCAATGTTTCTTTAACTGGCACTACGAGTATTATACTCAATGGTTCAGTTATCAGAAACTAATCATGTGTTTATGTCAGACAAGAACAGAGGATATTAGTACGGTCTCATCTGCTGTTTCCATACAATATCGATTGAGTACGTACCTAGTGACGGCTTGTCACGTGCAGATATACCTGTAATTTGACCATTTGCGATGAAAACATGGACGTCAAGTTTGTTATCACTATTGGTCACTGGCTCACTGGAATAAAGTAATTTAAAAAATTCTCATTCCAAAATTGATAACGTAACATTATTAATAGACGCGATAGTGACTTAGCCCGCACCGAAAATCTTGTAGGTGTACTTATTGGGTATACCTTCTTCGTAAATAAGGTATAAAATGCAACATTGAAATATATTTTCCCCTGTTCTTGTCGCCGTCAGTATTTGTTTATTCGTGTACGCCATGTGTACGCTGCACTACCCACGCTATGCCCGTGTTTTCACTGCTCGAGACAGCGCCGGCCCTGACAAGCAATGTCATTCCTAATTTTAACGATCTAAGTACTCTCAATGTTACTGTACCGTGTGTGAATCCTGAAAAACTTTGATAACAAGCCTTAAGTTATGGATTTAAATTTCCCCTGGCATGTGGCATCGTGGTCCCAACGGCTGAAACCATTTCACTCCACTTTTTCAGATTTGTAAAAGATCTGTTATTCTGAGAAATCTTCTTATTCATTTTATTTCTGGGACTATTACCTATCTTTACAATTAGAATCTGCAATGATTAACTTTACCTCTGTGAAAAGTATTTATGGACCACGTAAGTGAGGTGTAATTCGGTAGTCTAAGGCTAAGACGACTTCAAAAATTAATATAAAAAAAACTAAACCTGATTTCTGTTCGAAAGTTTTTTTAAAAGAACATTGGTCTTCTGCCAGCTAATACGTGCATGAATTAAGTGATTTTAGTTGGAACTTTCTTTTTGATTAATTTATTTGTAGACCTCATTTTTACCTCTTATTTCGTGATAAAATTTGACTCAACTTTTTAATTCGTGAATTTAGGGTTCTTATTTCGGGATAAAATTTTGTACAATAATTCATGATATAATATTAAAACTTTTTAAATAAAAACATAATAGGAGTTTAATACATTAATATAGCAATAAAAATATTCAATATTTAAGCGTAAAACATGTTACATTAAGCTCAAATTCAGCTTTAATTACAAACTGTCCCCTAATCATAACTGTTTCCCACGATATCGATTGCATACCCTAGGTACAGTAGATTTTTCCGAGATAAAAAGTAGCCTATATCCATCCAGAATAATGTAGCTCTCCATTAGTCAAAAAAATATCAAAATCGGTTCAGTAGATTTCAAGAGAAAAAAATACTAAAAAATCACCTAAAAAGTAATAGTAATCACTAGTAAAACAACTCTTCATTGTTAATAGGTCTAACCATATTATACTGTAGAGATTACTCAAATATCTCTTACAATGTAACAATCAATCTTACAATCTTACAATGTAAGAGATATTTGAGTAATAGCAATATTGCAATCTTCAAAATTCGAATACCAATTTCTTGAAAAAGCATTGGAGTCCATGTTAAATCAAAACTTTTGATTTAACAGCTATCTGATGGGAACAGTTACTTTCTTTATGTTACAAAGAATTTTTAGTTGAGTTAGTGAGGTTTGTAATGATACTTAAAATGTAGAATTTAATTTTTATTAACCTAAGAAATATTTCATCAATAAAACTCATAAATTGATATACCATTATGCATACATTAATATTAAAGTTTAAGTTCCTTAGAAGGTTTACTTATCACGAAATTAAAATTGAGTGCTAAAATAAAAGCATCTTATTTCGTGATACTTATTTTGGAAAAGCCCTGTACTTAAGTTTGTAAATTACTCAAAAACCATATAAAGTAACTATTAAATAGTCTGAATATAAAGATATTATATGAAAATAAATGAAGCAAAACGAACTATAAATAAAACCATGCTGTTAGTACGTATGCGAGTTCACCTCAAAAATTCAAATTTGTCTCTAGTTCAAACTCGAATTTTAAGAATTTTATTGAACAAATCATATACCGAATTTAGCTCATAAGAAAGTTCATTACTTTTAAATAATGATTTTGATTTCATATGTAAAATATCTTAATTGATAAATTAATACGCAAGCTTTAAAAAAGAAACTCGTAAATTCTTAATTCGGTAGTGATACGAAATACGCAACCTAAGAATAATATGATGTCGGCTATTTCGTGAGTCGATTAATTGCAATTTTAAGAGAATTTAGTACTTGGATTTAGCTCTATCCTATATTATATTAATTGTCAAGAAACACAAATTAACACTATAAAAAATTTTATTCAAATAGACTTACCTTTGTCTTTCTGTAAGCTTATAAATTTTGATGTTTAAGCTTACGGTAAATACAAGCGCGCAGGCGTACTACAGCGGTTTGCGGCCAACTTAGGTTTGAAGAGTCGTATTGGTCTGAGCTTTTTCACCAAAATTCTCATACTCATTTTCTTAACGGGTAATATGATGAAGATTTAGAATTCAGGTTTAATTTATTAATAAGATGTTTTTTTTGCTTATTTTTACGCCAGAAGCAAAAACTAACGAAATAACCAGACATACCGAATTACCCCTCACTTACCTTATTTATGGATAATCAGGCAATACTAGAATTCTACGAAAACAATACGTACATTAAATTTCAAGTTTGGGTTCTACGATGCCGCAGTAATAAACAGACTTTTTTGACATTTGGTAATTGTTAACATTTTTTTGGAATTCAAGATGCATGTTAAAATAATTTCGCTAGTTACAGTAACATTTTCTTAAATGAAATACATTTTGCACTGAAGCGCAACGCAAGTGGCCATTCTTATAGTTTAACTAGATATAGAGCGTTTTCTAACTTTAGTAATGAATTCACACGACGCACGTTTATTTGGTTTATTTTGCGCAGGAACTTTTACTTCGCCTTGCAAAATATATTTTTAAGATTATTAGAGTAAATCTCAATCATCAAATACTTATACTTTATAAAAGCCATAGCAATCCTTTTCGTTAGCAAAACATAATGCACCTATGAGATTCGAAAAAATAATGGAGTTGCAGAAAATTAAAAACTAACTAAGTAAGTAAGTAACATTAAGAACAAATTTTCTCTCCATCCTTTCTTATTTAATAGTAAGTTACTCTATCTTACTTAAGATTAAGAAAGAAGACGGAGAAAATTGTTGCAATGAAAAGAGAAATTATTTTCTTGGTAACTTATAACATTTTACCTTCCTTCTTGTTTATGCTTCGTATCTCAAGGTCGAAATGTTTCGCTGACGAACCGAGTTTGCAATAAACGAGTCGTGTGTTTTCCCGTGTCCCTCCGCCGGTCACAGGCTCGAGCCGGCGCTGCCCGACGACTAACATTTGCTTGATGTTGCATCTGTGCTGAAGAATGTTTGTTCAGTGAAAACGCGATAATAGCCTGACCTCGATCATGTCTGTACTTCAGAATTGAATCACATCTAAATTGATTTCAAGTGGTATGCTAATAGAGTTGATCTCCGACGGAGCGTGGGACTTTACGTTTCATTAGATTTTTCAACCACTTCTATATTATAATCTAATGGTAGCTATCTGGGTTCTAAAAAACTTTTGCAAATTGACTTATTTCAAAATTCGGGCTTTAGAACTTTAGCAGATGGCCTTATATTATGACCAAAAGAGGTGAGCGGGCGACGGCAGGGTTGGGGAGATAAATTATGTTTTAAATCAAATAAGTAGGTATGGCGTCCGATCAGTTAATGATTTCACCAGATTTTAATTGTAGCCTTATCAGAAAAATAAAATCCCTCGTTATCTATATTAGGCCTACAGACAAAAACTGTAAAATTTTCTCAAATGTATTGCCATGCATGCCATGTGGCGCCCCCTGCAGACCAGGGTTTTTATATTGCCGCTCAGACTATACTTGCAAAGTCTCTTGTCGGGTGTCGGGAAGGCTGGACGCGGAGGTCGTAAGGTCCCTCGCTCCGTGGGGCGGGATGCAGCGGCAGCGGCTGTAGCGCGGGTTGTGTGACCGGCAGGCGACGATGCTGAAGAAAACGAAGCGCGGGTCGGGCGCGGGCCCCGCGGCGGGCCCGTGACGCCGGCCCGGCTCAGTGGCGCGCTGCCCGCAGGCCACCATGCTGAAGAAGCGCGGCAAGGTGCGGCGCCGCAGCACGGAGCCGGCGCTGGCCGCGCTGGCGCCGCCGCCGCCGCCGCCGCCGCCCGACTCCTGAATCTGGCTCAGCGAGCGCCTCATCTGACGCCTCGGGCTCAAGGCGTGGGCGAGCGCTCGCCACGGCTGCGCGCGGCGGCGGCCCGACTGTGTAAATACGACTAAACTATTGCAGCAAAAACAGATACTATAATATATAAAGTAAAAAAATAAATTTATAGTCATTAGACGTTGTTTCATTTCTAGTCGGGTACGATTTGAGAATGTGTATAAAATAAAGATTCAGAATATGTAAAAATTTGCATTTTTTATTACTTTGCGATTTATCCTTTCCCTGAAGATGTTTGTAGAACTGGCGCGGGATTTGTTAAACTTGACTGATATTTCAATCTTGATGCCTCATGCCACCAATCATTGAATAACCATTTCTAACAATCTAATTGGGAATCGAACCTCTGAGCCTTCGGATAGGAAAGTCTTGTAGCAGGACTGTGGTAAGACTGCCTTTATTGAACCGTCAGCTATGGGCTACAGGCTACAGCTGATGTTCGACACTGCTAAGGAATCGGGAGCAGAAGTTTACACGGGCGGCTCTACGTGCCATAAAGCGTTAAGTACTGGCACTAGACAGAGTAGATAAGTAGTTGGTGTAACTTTTCGACAGAAACCTAATACCTCGTACCTCGATACCTGGAACTTGACGTGCCGGGAGGATCGCATTCGGGACCTTGCACTCAAATACGAGACCACAGCGTGCCTTTGTTGCAGGGAGTTCATAAAAATATTATGTACGGTGCGACAAGGCTATTTTGGTGCGAGGCCAAAGTCTGAACTAACGCCGCTATCTTGCGCTACTGTTTCATAGTTCGCTCTGTCAGTATATCACTATTGTATGTTATGTTGTTTTTGCTTACTATTAACTATTTTAAACTAAAATTGAAGTAAAATTGAGGAGATTTTATTTTTTGGCTACCTTTGTTTTGCAACAGCGCCCTCCTTCAAGTGCCAAGAGAGCCTTGTCTGACTGTACGTAAGTTATAAGTAGTCTATAGCCATAGACAATTCCCTCAAGTGGGATAAAAAGAAGGCAGCCTGTACGCTTATCGGATACAATCTATCTCCACTTTAAACTTCAGCTTAGTTTAGCTTAGTTAGCAACTAGGTTTAGTAGTGTCGTGAAGTTTCGTCTTTATAATATTTTTTAATGCGACGTGGAGCAAAAGTAGGCAAAATGTACATTACAAAATAATACACCAGAGTATCTTAAGAACTTTATTTGTAACCCAAAAATATAATAATTACAAAAGCAACAGTTATTGTTATCCTTAACTCTCCAATCAAACAACGAACAAATCACGTATTATTCCACTAAATTAGGACCATAGCGAATGCAATGTTGTATCATTAAATTATAATAAAGTATTTTAATTCGGCATCCATCCCACCGCCGACGATTAGATAGAAATTTTATAATCTAATTTTTTCGCTATAAACTAGCCGATCTCTTGCCTAGAGGTCGCTTGGACAGGCACATATTAGTTTTAATAATTAGTTTTCTCACGTCTCTTTTGTATTGGCTTGGCGACTTTTCTAAAAAAGTGATAATTATAATCATTTAATCTCTTCGATCTTCGTGGCACAATTGACAAATTTGGATCGGGAGTTCCAAGTTCCAAGCTCAAGCGAGCAAGCAAGTCTGGTATGACGTGTGATGCTGTGTAGCAACCATTAGGAGCTTTTATAACGGTAGAGTATACAGCTTTTTTTACGAATTTTGAGTCCACTCGCATCGCACAAACATTCATTTACAGTCAGCGCCATCTATGGACAGTTACTGGCATGCAGCTGTCAATAGATGGCGCTGTATGTTATACTACTCCTTACAAGCTAGTACGATAATCTTCGGCTGCATCGTCACTTAGAACCAAATGAGATTGCAGTCAAGTACTAACTTGCTTGTAAAAACGAATATGAAAAAATATGTCCAGCGCATACAGACAAACGGTTCAGAACTTGGTGCTCGTTATTATAATGGTGAATGTGAAATTGACATAAATGTAACTGGCAGTGTACTGAATATAAATGTTTATACATAAGTTCCTTGATCAAGGAAATTATATTAATAATACAAAAAGCTTGGCCGTTATGCGTCGTCGGTGGGACGGGTGCTTTAGTTTAGTTCCCACTGGGTGTAATTGCGAAGAGCTAACAACCAACTCAGCGGCATAACCTTTTGTTCAAGCCACTCTGGCTCTCGCAGAATAAACGTACAGAGCTATGCTCAAAAATTACAGACTAAACCTAATAAAAGTAAATAATATAATAATTAATTATTTGAGAATTCACTAATGTACTTTAAACATACGGTGCTTAATCTGATAGGAAAAATACAATTTCTTTTTAGTTTTTAATAACAAAATATTTTTATTTTTCGAGTCATTCTTAAAACTAAGTCAAGTCCGTTTGCAAAACATTTCCATTTAATATTTCTATGTAAGGCTTGAGCCTGACCGATTTGTCAAAACGGCGGGCAAAGCTAGTATCCAGCACATATTTCATTAGGTTTTTGTACTTCCAGTTCCAATCAAAATGAAAAGTTAATTTTTACACAACCGATACGGCAGAATTATTATCGCCTTTTCAAAAAAATAACATTACAAAAATATTAATAGTTTTTCTATAAAACAACGAGTAAAAGTTGTAATGACTGTTTTAAAATGATTTATCAAGCAATGTTATGCTTTGAAATATTTATTTTTGTGAAATCTCAGTTGATAGCTGTTTTGATTCATTACCTTATCTACATAATTATATGTAGTGCTTTTTGATTGCTGAACAGTCCATAGTTATGTCATATGTTTATAAGACATTGAGGATCTCCAAAATTAAACACAAATTGTTTCCCTGAAATAACAAAGTTTTGTTTTATTACAAGTTTTGTTTTATTTTACAATTATCTAGTTATTATCAAGTTACGACAATTACACTTCTATCTCACCTGAAATAACAAAGAAACGACATTTAAAGTTCACTATATCTCGAGTCCTCAATCACATTCTTTCTATGAGTTTTTATTACGACAAAATGCACACAACAATTTCAGCGTCCCTCGCCATTTTAAAACATCGACACAGATCAATATCATAGATACGCGACAGCTGATACGCGAAGCGCGGCAAATTCAAATGAATGAAATGTCACTCATTTCATTACATCTCCCCCCTAAGAGCGAAAATTCTAAGCAATATATCTGTAAAATGTACTTATAAGTCATCTTCATATTCATTATCATCTCCTTCATCTTCTTCAGCCTCTGTTATGACAGGTTGCAATTTTGTTATATGAAATAATGTTGATTCTGTTTTTCTGTTGCCTGTATCAATCCTATAAATGGAATTCGATATTTTCTCTATTATTTTGAAAGGGCCTATTTTTAATTCGTCTAATTTCTTTCTATTCAGTCTATTTCCATTTTCTACATATACACTGTCTCCTACATTAAATTCTTGCATTTTTCTATTTCTATCAAATATTTTCTTGTTATACTCATGAGATTTTATTGTATTCTCTAATGCCAATCTTCTATCAGCAATCCACTTGTCTTCCTTTTCCATCGTTTTGAATTCATTTGGTAGAATACTGACATTTGTACCATCCAGTAAATATTTTGGTGCAAAACCTGTAACGGAGTGTTCTGTTTCATTATATTTTTGTATACATTCTCTTGCCAGTGTTGTCCATGTTCTCTTATTATTTTTCTCATTCATTTTACACCTTATTTTATTTACTATTGTTTGGTTTAATCTTTCATTCAAGCCGTTCGAGAATGGTGTATTCACGGCTGTAAAAATTAGTTTAATATTATTTTCCTGCAAAAATTGTTTAAATTCTCTTGAATTTATGCCCGGATATTGATCTGTCAGGATAATTCCAATCTCATCTGTCTCTAGTACTTTCTTTGTTAAATTTATAAAGTCACATGCATTCTGGGTTTTCGAAGTCGCAATAAATGCATATCTTGTGTAGTGATCTACTAAAAGGTGTAGATATTTCTTTGTAGACCTAGATCCTCCAAATCCACCAATAGTATCCATTGACATTATTTCAAATGGTTTGGTAGCTGGTCCCAGTTGTGACATTAATCCAATTTTTTTTTGACATCTTGATTTATTTTTTATGCATATTTCACATGTTTTACAAATATTTATGATATTTTTTGTTAGGTTTATAGCCGTATATATTGAACTTATTTTTTTCTGCAGTTGTCTGATCCCAATATGGCATAAATCTTCATGCACCTTTTTTATAAGTTTTTTACTAAATTCTTCTGAGAGGATAATCTTTTCCTGTTTCTTTATTTTTTTATAATAGATATTATTTTTTAGTATTAAATTTTGTTTCTTTTCTCTTATTGTTTCATTTTTCTCTTGGTCTCCAACTATATCTTTTATTTGTATTAAATTAACTATTCTCAATGTTTCCTCTCTGTTATCTTCTGGTTCTAATACAGGGTTTCGGCTCAAACAGTCTGCTTCTACATTTTCTTTACCAGGTATATATTTTACGGTAAAGTCATACTGAGATAGGTAGTATGTGAGATCACCCAATTCTTCATCTGTCCTGCATTTAATGTTCATGTTCTCTAGAGGTTTGTGATCTGAGTAAATGGTGAATTGTTTTCCGATGAGCCAGTGCTGCCAATATTTAACAGCTTCTTTCATAGCAAGACATTCTAAATATATAGCCTTTTTCCGTTTTTGATGTTCATTCAATTTTTTTGAGAAATATGCCACCGGTTTGTCTTTACCATCTAGTTGTGTCTGTTTTAATATTGCTCCAATGCCCTCCAAAGATGCATCGGTAAAGATTTTGATTGGTAAGTCTTTGTCGAATATTTCCAAGACCGGTTGCGAACATAAATATCTTTTTATCAGATTGAATGCTTCTTCACATTTCTCTGACCATACAAATTTCTCGTTTTTTCGTAATAAATTGTGTAATGGATCTAAGATAATTGCACTTCTTGGTATATAGTCATGGTAGAAGTTTATTTTTCCCAAAAATTGTCTGATGTTCTTTTGCGTCTTAGGAGTTGGAAAGTTCCTTATTGAAATCAAATTGTCTTTTAGTGGTCTTACTGAATTGTTCTGAATTATATGGCCGAGGTATTTTACTGAGTCTGAAGCAAAGGTACATTTCTTAAACTTCAGTCTAAAGCCTTCTTTAATTATTGCCTCTAATACATTTCTAATGTGCCTTATATGTTCTTCAAAGGTAGACGAGTATATCAAAATATCATCGATATAGTTAACAGAGTATCCTGTGAGATTGTGTTTTCTTAGAATATTGCTTAAGATTCTCTGGAAAATTGCTGGTGATGTTTTCAAGCCAAAAGGGAGGCAGGTCCACTGGAAGTGGCCATCTTGTGTGACAAATCCTGTTTTACTTCTGTCTTCCACCCGTAATGGTATTGCCCAAAATGCTGAGTTTATATCTAGTGTAGTAAAATACTTGCAATTTCTAGTTTTAATAATTAGATCATCTATCAAAGGAAATGGTTGAGCTTGTGGTATAACTATTTTGTTTAACTCTCTGAAATCTACACATAAACGGGATTTTCTATTTTCACCTTTTTTAAACGCCAATGTCACTGGAGCAGCGAAAGGACTGTATGATTCTTCTATTAAATTGTTCTTTAGTAACATCGATATTTGCTCTTCAATTTCTAATCTATCTTGTATTGTACATCTGTATGGTCTTTTACTACAATATTTATTTACTTGTAAATCTATGCGAGCTTCATAATCTTTAACTGAACCTATATCATACTTGTCCTTAGCAAATATTGTTTTATATTCCTTTATAATTTTCTCTATCTCAATTTTCTTTTGATTATCTAAATGGTCTGTCATACTTATAAATTCCTCTGTTTGTATGTGTTCATTGAAATTTACTGTATATTTTTTTATATTATTATCTTCATTTCTGTTATCTTTAGACATCCTGTCTATTTTATTTGTTATTTTCTTTTGTTCTATCTGCAAGTTCTCATTTTGGGTTAATCTGAATTTCTTTATCATATCTAATCCGATTATGAAATCATCAAAATCTTCATTTTCTACTATGTATACATCCACCTCTTCTTCTAAATCAAATATTTTAATTTTTATTGTTATCAAGCCATCCATCTTCTTCACACCATTAACCGTTCTCATGTATGCTATGTTCACATCATCTTTTTTTTCTTTTACTTTTATTAATCTTGAATTTATTATAGAAATCTGTGAGCCTGAATCATAAATACCACTCACTTCTAGTTTATTTTCTAATAAAAGCTTGATTTTGATTAATGGTGTGCTTACTAGTTTTTTTCTCAGTATTTATGTCTACTTCAATTATGGAGTTATTGTTTACATTTTTAGTTTTAAGATCTTTTTCAGGTTCATTTTTATTTTTCTTGAACCAACATGACTCCTCCGGATGATATCTAATCCCTTTGTCCAAAGACTCACAAGTCTTACATGACTTCTTCTCATAAGTTTTATTTTTATTATAAAATGTACTGCTCTTTATGTTAGTTGAGTTTTTCTTATACATCGTGCCTTCATATTTTCTTATCTCGTTGAACAAGTCAGTAGTGTTGTTGAGTTCATCCCTGTTTAACTTATTTAAGATAAATCCAGGTAAACCAGTTGCAATAAGATCTATCATTGTTTTGGAATCTATAGATTTGTTTATATCTAATAAAAGCCGTTCTTTTTTTATGGCATAATCAATTAACTGTCCTTCTTTATACCTAAATGCGAGAGCATATGTGACTATGTCCCATCCTTGGTTTTTAAAAGTTTCTAAAAACTTGTCTTTCCATTCACTCCATTCAGAATTTATTGTTAGTTTTATGATCATCGAGCTATACCAATCCAAACAAGGTTTATCTAAAAATAACCTCAAAATATCTATTTTTGTCTCATCTTTTGTTATATTAAAGCGCGCACACTCTTTTTCAAAAATTTCTATCCATTGCATCGCATTAGGATTTTTGCTTGTGAATTTTTCAATAATAAATTTTTCTGAGATATGTTTTAAGTTATGTTGACTTTCTTTCTTAGTTGTAGTTTCTATTAATTGTTCCAAGATTTGTTGCAAAGTGTCATTTTTGTCCTTTGCTTGTGTTGTGCTCACTTCATCTAAATATTGATCTAAAAATTGCATATTACCTTCATCATCTACATATGTCTTCTTTAGATTTTCATCCAACTTTATCCATACTTTTCTACTCTGGTGTCTTTTTTTAATGCTATTTTTTACTTTTGTGAAAGTGTTCGTTTTAACAATATATGTATGATGACTCACCGGCTTCAGTTCCTCGGGTAAAACATAACATTTTCCTTCTTCAGTAGATATTGAGGTTATAGCTAATACATTTGATTTGCCATCATTTGAGGCTATTATTGTAAACTCAAATTGAAGCCGGTCCATCTTCTTTTAGTTCACAAAAATGTCGTTTTATAAGACATTGAGGATCTCCAAAATTAAACACAAATTGTTTCCCTGAAATAACAAAGTTTTGTTTTATTACAAGTTTTGTTTTATTTTACAATTATCTAGTTATTATCAAGTTACGACAATTACACTTCTATCTCACCTGAAATAACAAAGAAACGACATTTAAAGTTCACTATATCTCGAGTCCTCAATCACATTCTTTCTATGAGTTTTTATTACGACAAAATGCACACAACAATTTCAGCGTCCCTCGCCATTTTAAAACATCGACACAGATCAATATCATAGATACGCGACAGCTGATACGCGAAGCGCGGCAAATTCAAATGAATGAAATGTCACCCATTTCATTACATGTTTTTAAATTTTACATAATATTATAAAAGACTAGAGTTTAATTTTAATATCCTTACATTTAATAGAAAGAAATTAAATCCAAATAGATGTCTGTTCATAAAAAATAAAGAGACATTTTTGTGTAACAACTCTTATTCTATAATAAATTTATTATTTCTAATATTTGAACATCAATCCAAAATAAAACTCCGCAGAACGCAGTTGTCTACATCTGAAACAAGTAAATATAAATTGTGACTAAAATATATACATTGCGATTGTATCTAAAATTCAATGAGCTTGGCAAAAATGAAAAATTATTTTTTATAATTTTAAAGACATCAAGATTACAAAAATATTGACTTTGATCTAATACTTCGTATTTAAAAAGTTATGAAACTTAATAATTTGGTTAAACTCCTCTTTTATCCTAAATAACTCTATTATCTTCTAATATGCTATTCTCTTAGTCCATATTTTTTTCTCTAATAATAATATTGACCTACCTACTGTCAATATTATTATTAGAGAAAAAAATATGGAATATATTTGAAATACGAAGTCTCGCACGTTTATACAAAGAAAACCACTCACCGCTGCACTTGCATTATGCATTGCATAAAACTTCCGAATCGCCAACTAGATGGCGCTGGTATGAGCCAACAAATTCATTTTAGTTGATATCGTATATTTTTATGAATATTTGTTTAAAAAAGCAAAAAAGTTATCAGCTTTACTTTATCATGCTAATAAGAAATTTTCATGTTATAGAAGTCCTAATAAGTTGTTCGATAGTGGTTTTATTCGAGAAAGTCGTACCTCGCGCTAGCGGAGCTTATCCGTCGCGCGGTATATATGCAGGCGCGCGAGTAATGCAGTTGGAAGTGTATTCTCTAGTGTGATGCCACTACTGTCTAGATCACAAGCTGTCGTTGGAAGGTGTCAGGCACGTGACGTCACGCGCTCGGGGCGCGCCCCTGTACCGTGCGCCGCGGCCGCTCGCCCGCCGCGCGCGGCTGCGTCGGCGGCGGCGCACGCTCCTCGGGCGGCCTCGTTTAAACCTCACGCGGTTTCAAGTAACTCGTTAGCTTAGCTCCTGTTAAAAGATCATGCACTTCTACGACCCGGCGGCGAGGGTTCGCTCTCGAATGCCAGCTTTTTGTCGTAATCTAACGAATCGTTTTATATCCATGTTTTATGGCAGTTGCGACGCGACAGTGCAGTTACTCGTACCTAGGCGCAGGTGAGCAGCGGCGCGCTGGACTCGGCGGTGTAGTGGCGCACGGCGCTGAACGCGAAGGGCGGGTACTTGCTGGGCACCAGCTCGAACGCGCTCCACTGGTCGCGGCGCGTGGACACCGCTGCGAGTTGCGACGCGACAGTGCAGTTACTCGTACCTAGGCGCAGGTGAGCAGCGGCGCGCTGGACTCGGCGGTGTAGTGGCGCACGGCGCTGAACGCGAAGGGCGGGTACTTGCTGGGCACCAGCTCGAACGCGCTCCACTGGTCGCGGCGCGTGGACACCGCTGCGAGTTGCGACGCGACAGTGCAGTTACTCGTACCTAGGCGCAGGTGAGCAGCGGCGCGCTGGACTCGGCGGTGTAGTGGCGCACGGCGCTGAACGCGAAGGGCGGGTACTTGCTGGGCACCAGCTCGAACGCGCTCCACTGGTCGCGGCGCGTGGACACCGCTGCGAGTTGCGACGCGACAGTGCAGTTACTCGTACCTAGGCGCAGGTGAGCAGCGGCGCGCTGGACTCGGCGGTGTAGTGGCGCACGGCGCTGAACGCGAAGGGCGGGTACTTGCTGGGCACCAGCTCGAACGCGCTCCACTGGTCGCGGCGCGTGGACACCGCTGCGAGTTGCGACGCGACAGTGCAGTTACTCGTACCTAGGCGCAGGTGAGCAGCGGCGCGCTGGACTCGGCGGTGTAGTGGCGCACGGCGCTGAACGCGAAGGGCGGGTACTTGCTGGGCACCAGCTCGAACGCGCTCCACTGGTCGCGGCGCGTGGACACCGCTGCGAGTTGCGACGCGACAGTGCAGTTACTCGTACCTAGGCGCAGGTGAGCAGCGGCGCGCTGGACTCGGCGGTGTAGTGGCGCACGGCGCTGAACGCGAAGGGCGGGTACTTGCTGGGCACCAGCTCGAACGCGCTCCACTGGTCGCGGCGCGTGGACACCGCTGCGAGTTGCGACGCGACAGTGCAGTTACTCGTACCTAGGCGCAGGTGAGCAGCGGCGCGCTGGACTCGGCGGTGTAGTGGCGCACGGCGCTGAACGCGAAGGGCGGGTACTTGCTGGGCACCAGCTCGAACGCGCTCCACTGGTCGCGGCGCGTGGACACCGCTGCGAGTTGCGACGCGACAGTGCAGTTACTCGTACCTAGGCGCAGGTGAGCAGCGGCGCGCTGGACTCGGCGGTGTAGTGGCGCACGGCGCTGAACGCGAAGGGCGGGTACTTGCTGGGCACCAGCTCGAACGCGCTCCACTGGTCGCGGCGCGTGGACACCGCGTAGCGCCGCCACACCAGCTGCGAGTTGCGGCGCGCGCGCACCGAGCGCACCTGCAGCTCCTGCGCAGCACGCGAGGCGGATGAGGATGTGCATCATGCGGCTACACAAAAACAGTATGAGCCGAGTGCAAGATGCTGAGTGACTGAACATAAAGTTGTAGAAAGTAAGTGACATTAGGAAGTACATTAAAAAAAAAGTAATTTGTTTAAATCAAATTGATATACAAGTAGGTACATCAAATTGATATACAAGTAGGTACTTGTCAAATAAGAGAAAAATGAGTAATACTCCCTAAAAAGACACACACGAATGATGCACGAGTGTTACCTCTGGATGGTTGCGAGGAATATTTTCCGCTGGGTTCATTAGCTGGCGAGCAGTTCGTGAAGATTTTTTTGTCTTTTTGTTGTTCGTTAGCACACTGAACTTTTTTGAATTTGAATTAATATGAAAAGAAGTCTGTTTTATATTGTCACTGTCACTGTCAATGTCTTATGTGTCTGTGTTGCCGCCACTGGTAAGTTTGATGACCACAGATTAAGGCGGTGGTTATCTGTGGTCATTTGTTGTGAGATTCACAACAACGAGTCAGAGCGCTCACCAGCTGGAACAGCTGCTCGTGCTGCTCCGCCTCCTTGCGGCGCGCGCGGAACCGCGTGCTGGCCGGCGTCTTCTCGCTGCACGCCTTCTTGATCAGAATCACCACCTGCAACGACAACGTTGTATTTTAATCCGCTCCATATCCAAATCCTTTTAAGAACCTCTGCTTTAGTATTATAATTTTTAGGTTTAATAGTTTTTAAGTAGGGTTTTTGTCTTCAGTATTTTACCACTCTTTTGCTTCTAGTCCGATCTAGAGATCGCTCAAAATATCTTCAACGATCAATTCAACAACGTCTGTCTTTCAGAAATTCAAAGTAAGTAAAGTTAGTAGTAGGAGTTAGTAGGAGGAGTAGTTAGTAGTAAGTTAGGAGAGGATTTTTGTGTTAAAGTCCTTTTGATCATCCCAAAGCTTTTACTATGCTTCAATTAAGGTCATCGGAGACTTCATGTAATGCCAAGGCTGTCCTTGGTCTTATGTACCACACAAGCCACTGGCACCTTGGCAGTGCTACGTATCAGCTGTAAGGCCTCGAGGTGAATCCCCAAGGTCAACTGAAAGTCGTCATACTCTCACCGTGTCTCCCACCAGGCGGTAGTGCCCCGACATGATGCCGAGGCTGTTCTTGGTCTCGCGGTACTTCAGGTGTCCCACGCAGGCCACCGGCTCCTCAGCAGTGGTCCACATCAGCACCACACCCTCGGGGAAGAACCTAGAAAATCGCTAAAATAGAGACACATATTCCTGTGCGCTATTTCTGATCCACAAGACGAGAATAACTTCTATACAACGTCTAGGCTAATTGCCCTAATTAGTCGAAAGCTTATTTAGGGAACAAATATATAGAATTATTAGTAGGAAACTAATGTATAGATGCATGAAAAGATATCACAAGAAGTGTAGCTCATATCCTGAGGGAACTATAGAAAAATCAAAAAGTATAATTTGAACAATAGATTAACAGGAATAAGAACTTTTTAACATAATTATTTTAGGGGTTATCTATTTTACACGTAGTTTCAAGTGGTAATATTAGACGATCTCAAATGAGCTCGACGAGCTAAGGTCAAGCGTCACGCAGCTCTCACCTCAGGTACCGGTAGTAGTCGATGAGGTACCAGGGCCGGTAGAAGTGGTCCTGGAAGCTGTTCTCGCCGTGGCGCAGGTACGTGGTCTTGCTGATGTAGCAGCCGTGCAGGTTGAGCCGCGCGCGCTCGATGTACATCTGCCGCCAGCCGCCGTAGCCGTGCGCGCGCGGCGTGCCGCACTCCAGGCCCCACGTCCTGCGCGGACACTACAACGGTCACTGGCTGACACTTGAAAACTTGGCAGGAGTGCCAGTTCCTGTCATTTAGCTGATTCAAACGTCCAGGATTGCACTAATTATTTCTGTCATTATCCTAGTAACTTTTCACCCCCTTTCTGAGCTGCCAGCGGCTAGGATGGGGAATCACCCGATAGCAAGATATGCATGTTACT
This sequence comes from Coenonympha glycerion, assembly GCA_963855885.1. Taxonomy (NCBI): domain Eukaryota; kingdom Metazoa; phylum Arthropoda; class Insecta; order Lepidoptera; family Nymphalidae; genus Coenonympha; species Coenonympha glycerion. The sequence continues at coordinate 527,963 of OY979637.1, read as the reverse complement.
ATTAGAAGATTCTATGAGGTCGCAGGTATAGTATATTGACTTGTGACCGGTAGGAATCCGCGGACTCACTTGACACACATGCAGCGCCACAGCTCCGGCTCCCTGGCCGCGACGTAGAGCCCGCGGCAGGAGGCGGCGGCGCGCTCCAGCGACGCGGCGTCCATCTCCGCGCCCACCACCCAGCGCAGCACCAGCTGCACCACCTCGTACGTACTCACTTGACACACATGCAGCGCCACAGGTCCGGCTCCCTGGCCGCGACGTAGAGCCCGCGGCAGGAGGCGGCGGCGCGCTCCAGCGACGCGGCGTCCATCTCCGCGCCCACCACCCAGCGCAGCACCAGCTGCACCACCTCGTACGTACTCACTTGACACACATGCAGCGCCACAGGTCCGGCTCCCTGGCCGCGACGTAGAGCCCGCGGCAGGAGGCGGCGGCGCGCTCCAGCGACGCGGCGTCCATCTCCGCGCCCACCACCCAGCGCAGCACCAGCTGCACCACCTCGTACGTACTCACTTGACACACATGCAGCGCCACAGGTCCGGCTCCCTGGCCGCGACGTAGAGCCCGCGGCAGGAGGCGGCGGCGCGCTCCAGCGACGCGGCGTCCATCTCCGCGCCCACCACCCAGCGCAGCACCAGCTGCACCACCTCGTACGTACTCACTTGACACACATGCAGCGCCACAGCTCCGGCTCCCTGGCCGCGACGTAGAGCCCGCGGCAGGAGGCGGCGGCGCGCTCCAGCGACGCGGCGTCCATCTCCGCGCCCACCACCCAGCGCAGCACCAGCTGCACCACCTCGTACGGCAGCCACGACACGTGGGCGCCCTGACGCAGCACAACCGTGATAGTATATGAAGGCGATATATAGGTATTTCAATCCACAAAAAAGCGCCCCATTCCTTCACAGTCTTGTTTTATGCGATTTATAAGGAGATAAGGAAATAGTAAGGCGCGTCTTCATGGATTGAAATTGGCACTACTTATAATCAACATAAAGGATTAATCTCCATGACAAAATGAGATTAAATAAGCGTAAGAACACAAAACCAGTTTGAACAACAGAAATGTTCCCACACACAGGCTCAAAACAATAAAAAAGTTTGGTGTATTGTAAACTAGCCTAAGAACAACTACAGAGTTATGGGAAGATTCTACCAATATGGAACACTCTCATATAGTGACAATTTGGTGCTCAATTCATTTGTGAGATTTCGTTTGGAGTAAGACATCAACAGTCGCGATTCTTAGATGCAGCGGAATATGCAACAAACAAATGCGAACCCCACTTTAACTCTTCAACTAAATCTCAAGAAGCCTTTGAAAACTTGGGCAGCTTGCAAGGCTTCTGTATTGACATTGGTCAATCTCGTTTGATCTAGCAAGAAGTCCTATAGCCTTTATAATATTATTCTCATCTTCCCCCCCATTTTCTGCCACAGCGCCTGGTTCCTTTTCATCTAGATTTGATTTGATAGTGAACATTTGTAATCTGTAACAAAGATAGGGCATTATTGCCCATCCTCTATGAAATCCTGTTCAGTTGGGTTTGTGGCTGCTCACCTTGGCCTGGTACTCGGGCTGGAACAGATGGCCCTTCCTGGCGAGGATCCTGTGCAGCCTGGCCAGCAGCTCCTCGCCCTCCACCGCGTCCTCGTCGTCGCTCTCTTCTGCTTGCTCCATCTGACCTACCTCTTCGATTTCATATTCTTCTGCAAGTAGAAATTGCCCAATATTGATATGAGCATATTAATAAGTCTTATATGCCTATACCATCGTTTTCGTTTTTATACCTTTTTATCATAAAGTAAATCAAATATTACTTTGTGCCTGTAAAGTCAAACAAGTTGGGCTTACTAATTTATAAAAAAAAATTGCAAGTCTTTGGGCACTAATCGAATTTAATTGTTTTTTAAAAAAGAATGGTAGTAATGATGAAATTATCATGCCCTCTTAGTTCACACCTTATTCACCAAATACTAAATATAACTACCATAACAGAGTTTTAGCCCGTCTTCCAGAAAGACACAGAGTCTTTAAGGCGCGTCATAAGATTTATTTGCATATAACTAAGCTTCCTTCTCAATGGTTGTTTCTCTCTACCTTGGGGCGTGTCAGCCCTCAGCTCGGAGGCTTCGTAGAGGCGCGTCTCCACGTCGGGCAGGATCTGTATGGCGCGCTTGTAGTGCTGGATCGCCTCGTACAACTTGCCGCTGCGCTCCAGCTCCACGCCGCACAGAAATAGCTGCTTCGCCTTCAAATACAAACATAGATGACAATGTTTGTAATTATTTTTTAAAGCAATAGTTTATCGTAAATACTCATGAAACACCATTGATTTAAAAAAAGAAACAGCAGATGACAAACACTCACAGCATTACGTTACTAGCTGTCACCCGCGGCTCCGTCCGCATCAATTTCGGTATTTCGCTAATAACGTGGGAAATGTAGTATTTTCCAGGATACAAAGTAGCCTATGTTCCAAATAATAGCCATATCGGTTCAGTTTTTGCGGCTTCAAAGAGTAACAAAGATCCATTCATCCATCCATATAACCCGGTTACAATATCTGTGGACCTCGCTGGAATGCGTAGCCCCTTCCCGTTCTCCTTTCACCTCCCCGCGCTCGCCCCATATCATTGTTCTGCGCACCATATCAGAGCGCTGACACGACGTGCCGGCATCGACGCCAGGTCCACAGATATTGTAACCGGGTTGTACTTACAAACTTTTGTATTTATAATATTAGATATTATTAGTAGGATATGGTATTTTACTATGAGGTAATGCTGCTGACTTTGATGCAAAGTGAAATGTTTGTGATATTTATAAAATGGATCCACTTACTTTTTCTTCATCAGTGAGCTGGGGCTGCGGCTCCCGCGGCGGCAGCGCGGGCGGCCGGCTCTCCCGCTGCGGGGACGGCGTGGACTCCAGCTCACGCTGCCATTGCTGGCGGAACACTGATAACTCATCTTCTATGTCCTGTTTCTGCAAACATACTTTTAAAGAGCTAGTTGAAGATATGGACAGAAGCTGCATAAAAGAAAATATAGAGAAAAAAATACTTAGTTTACGCTTAAATGGAAAAAATGTCTGAATTATCTTTATTAAACTTAACAGTGTCAGTCATTCATATTATATATTCTTCTACACAGATTATATTATAACACTGAGTGAATGATTTACTATAAGTCACTCAGTAAAGAGTTTCAATCTCATTCTCTAAATAAATAAATAAATAAATAAATAGCATTTATTTGTAAAAACTCATGATTACGCACCGCGCCTGTGCACGATGAATCAGCGGGCAACTGCCGGGCCCATCAGAGCAGGCCAGCGGATTCCCACAGGCAGCGGCGGTGGCGGGTCGAAAAAGGCCCGCCAAAAAATTTTATAGACGATTTGCACTGGGTTTTATCCCGCGGCACAGAGTGACTTACTACTAGGTACTTACCGGCGCAGGAGACAGCCAGCACGTGGAATCCGGGGAGTGTGTTCGTGTATGATGAATGTAGTGTGTGGTGTCTGCGGTGTTAAATGCAAAGGAACACACTCGCCCTCCTCTGAAGGGTCTTTCGCGGCGGCGGCACGAATTCGCGGGTAGCGAAGCGAGTCCGCGGCGGCGTGGTATCAAGATGGCGCGTGAGCACAAAAACCGTGCTCCGGACAGTCAAATGGGCCCGCGGCGTTAGAAGGACGCGGCGGACAACACGACACACGAAGGAGCGCAATAAATAGGGCTCGTAAAAACTAAACGACACGGCGTGGCCGGCAAAACTTCAACGCGGGCAACGCGGACCTTGGGTATTGACCGTTTCAGTCGGCTTGTAGAACCGGACTCTTAGGCGACCGCGGAGGGCAAGTGACGGCGTGGCCGGCAAACAGCACGCGGGCTACGCGGCACAAAATGGTACGCGATAAAAATCCTCATAAATAATAAGACGGCACTAGGCGGCGTGGCAGGCGATTTCACGCGGGCGACGCGGCAACTAACAGTCGACCGACTCCGTCGGGGTTTTACAAGAACTCCCAAACGGCGAGCGACCGCCGGGCGACGCGGCGTGGGCGGCGGTTCGCTAAGCGCGGGAGTGGACATTGAGTCCCGTCTCGCGCGACTAGTAGACCTTACGCTAATATACTTAAAGACGATTCGCGCAGCAAATAGGCGCCGCCGCACGGACCTGTTAACGAATGTACCTACTCGACTGCGTACACGGGGGGCTACCGCGCTGCCCCCGGAGCCGCGCGCCCCATCTCCCTCTCCAGCCGCAGGCGGGAGCGAGAAAGCGGCGTTTGGTCAATTTTGGCCAAAACAATCCCCCCGCCCGTGGGCCCAAGGATTTGGGGTCCACTAACCAATGGGCAAGCGGGATAAGGAAGAGACGGCTCGCTGCAAAACCGAATCTCCGACCATTACCTCGGCAACTCTGGGAACCCCATCGGATCCATATATCAATTTAAGAATGCGTCCACGACGCCAGCACAAAGGCAACAAATTGGGCTCCTTAACTAGGACAAGATCACCAACCTTAGGTGGGTCGGTCTTGTCTGACCACTTAACGCGCTGCTGCAAGAGATGCAAATAATCTAAATACCAACGATGCCAGAAATTTTGGGTCATCTGCTGTAGCAATTCGAAACGAGACAACCGTGAGACCTTCACGTCCCTGAAGGGGTACTCCGGCAGGGCGTTAAGGGGTTCACCAATTAGGAAATGACCGGGGGTTAAAACTTCCAGGTCATTGGGATCGGACGATAAGGGGCAGAGTGGCCGAGAATTGAGGACAGCCTCAATCTTACAAAAAACGGTAGCGAGCTCTTCAAAAGTCAAAATGGTTTCACCTATCACGCGTCGGAGATGCGTCTTTGAGACCTTAACGACGGCTTCAAAGATCCCGCCCCAGTGGGGACAAGCTGGCGGGTCAAAGTTCCAAGTTATCCCCATCTTGGACATTGCCGTGCCGATGCCTACCTTATTTTCATTCAAAAATTGGACGACTTCCTTCAAATACCTATCGGCACCCTTATAGTTGGTCCCACAATCCGATCGGATCAGGTGCGGATAACCTCGGCGTGAAACGAAGCGGCCTAGCGTGGCTACAAAGGCTTCGGTGCTGAGGGCACTCACCAGTTCTAAGTGTACGGCCTTGGTAGCCAGGCAAACAAAAACGCAAAGGTAGGCCTTGAGGGAACGAGCATTGCGGAGGCTGGAGCTCTTGACGAAGAACGGCCCCGCAAAATCCGTCCCGACCGCCGAGAAAGGGCGCGAGGCCACGACACGGTCGGTGGGGAGGTCCCCCATAATGGGCTGCATGGTGCTGGCCTTCAGGCGGTAGCACGGAATGCACTTAAAAATGACGCTTCGGATGGAGCGTCGTCCCGATAAAATCCAAAATTCGCGCTGCAATATGGCCGAAAGGGCGTTGCAGCCAGCGTGGGCATTTTTGACGTGGTAATGCGTCACCAACAATTTTACAAAAGCGCTATTGTTCGGAAGCAACAAGGGATGACGTGCCCCATAGGGTAAGTCAGAATTCCGGAGGCGTCCACCAACGCGTATCAATCCGGTGTCATCCAGGAATAGGTTTAAGCGGGCGAGCGAGCCTTTCAAAGGTAAACCTCGCTTCAGTGTCTCAATAGCGGACTCAAAATGCTCCAGTTGAACCAAACGTATCCAAAAGGTCCGGGCCTCCTGTCTCTCCAGGGGCGACAAGACCGGGTTCGACATTTTGTCGCGTGGGTTCCGAGCGTTGTGGGTGAAGCGCTGAATCCAAGCCGTCACCCCAATCAATTTATCAAGGGAACTGTAGCGTTCCTGAAGATAGCTCAGCGGATGGGCTGGCTTATCTTCGACAACTCCGACTCGCAAGCCAGGTAACTCGTCGGGCTCGGCGAACCTACTCTGAGGCCAGGCGGACTCATTCCGAGTCAGCCAGTCAGGGCCCCACCAAAGAGAGTGGTTGACAAGGTCGGAAGCTTCACATCCGCGGGAAGCACAATCTGCAGGGTTCAGGTCCCCTGGCACATGTCTCCAGGTCAACGGGGTTTCCGAATTCTGGATTTGGGAAACCCGGTTGGCAACAAAGACTTCCAAGTTGTGGGGAGCGGCTCGCAACCAACAAAGGACAATTTCGCTGTCCGACCAGGCGTACACGTCCGTCAGGTCAACAATCGATAGGAGGGACGTACGCACATGGTTGAGAAGGCGCACCAAAAGAGCGGCTCCAGACAACTCCAATTTGGGTATCGTCAAGCGTGACCGAATTGGGGCCACTTTACTTTTCGCCAAGACAAGGTGGGTTGCGACCTCGCCGGTGTCACTGACAGTCCGCAAATAGACCACGGCTGCGTACCCCTTTTCGGACGCATCACAAAAGCCGTGGAGACTGGCGTGGCACCTTCCGGGCGGTAGGAAGCAACGAGGCATCGAAATCCGATTAACATTCGGAAGTGAGGCCACAAGGGAGAGCCACTCCTGTAGCCTGAGACCCTAACCTCCCTGAGGCAGTCGACAAAGTATGGCCTGGCATACTGACTGCTGTAGATCCAAGGTCTCAGGGGAGGTGGCTAGGTGGCAGCTAGGGTGGCGGACACCCAGCGCGACGTGCCTTCACCAGCGGGAGCCCACTGACGGGGGTACTCCGGCTGGGGCGCTGCTAGAGAGGGGGAGGGTACCCAACGTGGGGACCATCCGCCATAACCAACCCGGGGTCGCACCATGCGGCTAGCATCCGGGGCGAGGTAGGGAGCGCCTCGACCTAGCACGGGTGGATGGCGCTCCAGTTGCGTCCACACATGGAGGGGAGGCAAAAACCTAGACGGTTCGACGCTCATTTGAGCGGCCGTCAGACCCCCGTCATAAAAATGCGAGGGGGGTGTGACCCTCCCCTGGGGGGGTGTGACCCCCCCCTGGGGGGGTGAAGCCCCACCGCCCCTAGGGCGCTGGTAATCAGCAGGGGACCGTTCACCCATTTGGGGCCGCACTATGCGGCTAACGTCCGGCACCCGGTAGGGATTGCCTCGACCTATGGTGGGTGGATGGCGCTCCAGTCGCGGCCACTCGTGTAGTGGCGGCGAGAACCGACGCGGGACGACGCTCAATGGGGCAGCCGCGATATCCCCGTCGTAATGACGCGAGGGGGATGTGACCATGCCGCGGGGGGGTGAAGCCCTCCTCCGGGGGGTGGAACCCCTACCTCCACTAGGAGGTTGGTGGTCCACCGAAGAACGCCTAACGGGACTGGTCGGGTGGCCAGGACTAGCGCCCCCGCCCATGGGGGGGGTGCGCGATCGAGCGCCCCCGCCCATGGGGGGGGGTGCGCGACCCAACGTCCTGGCGACCGGAACCACTCCGGTTAGCGCACAAAAGGGCCGAATGGGCACCGCCGCAATGTGGGCAGGGCCGCTGGCGCGGGCAGTCTCGTGCGAGATGCTGGCCCAGGCAAGAGAAGCACCACTGGCGTGTCGCCACGTATTCTCTCCGGGCCGCAACCGGTTTGGCCAGGAAGTGCGAACACGAGGAGACCTGGTGGCCGGGGTGCCGACAATAGGCACAGGGGGGAGCTTCGTGGCCACGGCCCCGCTGTACTGTGACACCCGGCGACCCTCTCTGGCGTCGGCTCCACGGCCTCGCCGGTTGGGGCCGGTCCCCGCCGAAGGGCCAGTCCTTGCCCCACCCCCTCGGACATGCTCGGACCTCCCAGGGGCCACTCGAGGGCCGGTAACTCCGGAGTTATCGGCCTGGAGGCACTCCTGCTCCAAAAACTTCAGGAGGTCGGAGAAAGGGGGCAGATAGGTTGCACCGTCCCCTCCGAAGCGCTGCTCGAAGCGGAGCTTAAGCTCCGACGGCAGGCGGGAGAGCACTATGTGCAACAACAAGAAGGACCACTGGTCGACGGGGAGATCCAATCGACGGAGAGCATTGGTGGCCACAATGCAAGGGTTTAGCAAGGCCTCTCTGAGGCCGGCCACCCCGGTGACGGCGGGCAAGGCGAGTAGCTGGGCTACATGTGCGTCGGCCAACCGGCGCACATTTTCATAGCGCCTGGCCAGCAATTCCCGAGCCGTGTGGTAGCTCTCCTCCGAGAGGTCGAGGTGTCGCACCACGTCCAGGGCCTCGCCCTGTAGCGAGGACAGTAAGTATGTCAGCTTCTGGGTGGGGGACAGGTCCTTCCTGGCGTGGACCAGACTGTCGAATAACGCCAGGAAGCCCATCCACTCTTGAAGCTGCCCACCGAATTTGGGCAGCTCGATCGTGGGCAGTTTCCCGAGTAATGCCGGCTGTGTGGGCGGTCGGCTGGGGAGTCTCTAAAAGCGCCACTTCGACGCCTTTCATCAGCGGCGGTCCGGATCCCATGGGCGGCCTCCACCACCGAGTCCATCAGTTCGAAGAACTGGTCGTAATCGGCCTGAGCCGTCCTCAGTACCTCCTGTTCGGGACCGAGGGTGAGCAGGTCTTGAAAGGCCTGCTCCACGGAGGCCTGCCGAGTCCGCACCTGGTCCGCTCGGTGTAATAGGGCGGCGGTTCTATCTTCGCGGCCTATCAAACCCGCGGCGGACGTCGCCCAGCGAAGCTCAGACTGTATCTGTACAGCTAGCTTTTTTATGTTCGCGGACATTCTAACAAATTAAATGTAAACAAAATGTAAAAATAAAGTAATAATAAATTGAAAAGGCGGCCGGCAAGTCGGCGGGCGGCGCGAGTGCAAGCAATAATAAATTGAAAAGGCGGCCGGCAAGTCGGCGGGCGGCGCGAGTGCAAGCAATAATAAAATTAAAGCAATAGTAAACAAGTCGTATCGCGGTCGCGGTCGTACCGTAGTCGCAATGAACAAAGCGGCGCGACCGTAGTAGGTACGCGTGTTAAATTACGGCGAGCGGGCGGTACCGGCACGCAAGCAAAACTTAAAATAAAAATTAAACTTATAATTATAATAAGCGGAACGCGGCCGAAACGCGGCGTTGACGCAGCGGAACTGGCGGCGATTGCGGAATTTCCGCTAACAGCGCGGCGAACGACACGGCGCGTGGCGGAAAGCGGGATTTATGCCAGCGGCGCAGAAAATAAACGGCGCGGCGGGCAAAACCAGCGCAAAACGCAAAGCGAGGTGTAGACAAACCACGCTCACTGCTACCAATAATGATTACGCACCGCGCCTGTGCACGATGAATCAGCGGGCAACTGCCGGGCCCATCAGAGCAGGCCAGCGGATTCCCACAGGCAGCGGCGGTGGCGGGTCGAAAAAGGCCCGCCAAAAAATTTTATAGACGATTTGCACTGGGTTTTATCCCGCGGCACAGAGTGACTTACTACTAGGTACTTACCGGCGCAGGAGACAGCCAGCACGTGGAATCCGGGGAGTGTGTTCGTGTATGATGAATGTAGTGTGTGGTGTCTGCGGTGTTAAATGCAAAGGAACACACTCGCCCTCCTCTGAAGGGTCTTTCGCGGCGGCGGCACGAATTCGCGGGTAGCGAAGCGAGTCCGCGGCGGCGTGGTATCAAGATGGCGCGTGAGCACAAAAACCGTGCTCCGGACAGTCAAATGGGCCCGCGGCGTTAGAAGGACGCGGCGGACAACACGACACACGAAGGAGCGCAATAAATAGGGCTCGTAAAAACTAAACGACACGGCGTGGCCGGCAAAACTTCAACGCGGGCAACGCGGACCTTGGGTATTGACCGTTTCAGTCGGCTTGTAGAACCGGACTCTTAGGCGACCGCGGAGGGCAAGTGACGGCGTGGCCGGCAAACAGCACGCGGGCTACGCGGCACAAAATGGTACGCGATAAAAATCCTCATAAATAATAAGACGGCACTAGGCGGCGTGGCAGGCGATTTCACGCGGGCGACGCGGCAACTAACAGTCGACCGACTCCGTCGGGGTTTTACAAGAACTCCCAAACGGCGAGCGACCGCCGGGCGACACGGCGTGGGCGGCGGTTCGCTAAGCGCGGGAGTGGACATTGAGTCCCGTCTCGCGCGACTAGTAGACCTTACGCTAATATACTTAAAGACGATTCGCGCAGCAAATAGGCGCCGCCGCACGGACCTGTTAACGAATGTACCTACTCGACTGCGTACACGGGGGGCTACCGCGCTGCCCCCGGAGCCGCGCGCCCCATCTCCCTCTCCAGCCGCAGGCGGGAGCGAGAAAGCGGCGTTTGGTCAATTTTGGCCAAAACAACTCAATATTACAATGAAATTTGGACTCCTGACCCCTAAACTAGGAAAGCCCGTATCTTAGGGGCCAGTGCCTTCCCATTCGTTGGATACATTTCAAACTTGTTAATACTTAGCTAACTACTAGAAATTTTACAATTTTAATATTTATTTGGTTTGAGTAAGTTTACAAAAAGAGAGATAGAGCAAAATTAACAACAATAAGATTGCATGCATCATTTTGCATAGTTCATAGATTGCATGTGTGTATGTGTTAGTGCATGCGTGTTTGTGAATGTGTGTGTGCATGTGCATGTGTGTATGTACGTGTGTGTGTGTGTGCATGTGTTTCTGTGTGTGCAATATATTAATACAATATGTTATAAAATATGTTTCAACAAATTTTCTGTATCCTCATAATTGTGGTTAGGCAATATTTCCTTAAGACACTTTTTGATTCCATTGATGGGTTCAAGTGCCCTTTCGGTGTGATTGGGATCTCTTGATTTCCAAATGAAACTATAATACTAACTCACTAAGCTTTATTTGCACAAAAAAATTAATCACAATCAAAACAATGCCGCGCGTAAAGTCCTATGCCGAGTTAATACTAAAAAACGTACTGACTTCTCGTTGATTTCACAACTACCTTCCGCGTGCCGTCCGAACGCGGTTTTTATGCGCCCGCGCACGGCCGCGGCTTATTTAATAAATATGCGTGTTAAGGTTTTATTCCTTAACATTCATGCCTATAAAGTTTATTAATGTTGGCTATTCTATTAAAGTGTCTATACAGGAACGGGCCTAAGTGATAGAACTGTCGTTATAATTTAGAAAAATATATTAAATTACAGAATAGTCACACGAAAAAGGTCACCTATAATAGACAGAATTATAGCTATTAACCTCATCAAGCTCCAATTTTCTAAGTTCCTCTGTGGCGTCACACACAGAGTTGTTGGAGGAAGAGGAAGGGTCCTCTTGCTCCTCTCCCTCGCAGTCGCCCGCTCCCCCGGCGTCCGCGCCCCCTGCTGATGCCTATCGTGAAATCACAATCAACGTAGTTAGCTTTTTAATGTACCACTACTCACTGACAAATTCAGCTAGTTAGGAATAAAGGTTACCTTCTATACTTCTATGAATAAAAATAATTTTTAAATAATTTTTATTCATATATAAAAATTATTTAGCTGGGTATCTTTTTAAGGTTTTATACCCAAAAGGTGGCAGTAGGACCAAATTAATAAATCTCTGGTGTCCGTCCATGTAAAAAACTAATTTTTTATAATGGCACAGAACCTCAATATTTAAATATGTGTCTTCATAGTAAATTTAAGTGGTTTAAGTTGATATAGTTAGCCAAGTTGACAGCATTTTGCAAGTAGCCTGTAGAACCAAAACAAAAAGTCTATTAACTGTATTTTATTGAAACTTAATTGTGACATTGATGTTGAGAGCTTATAGTACATGAAAAAGAACACCAGCTCAGTGCGGTGGTGTTTGGAACACCTGTAAAGGATAAGTGCACAAAACATTGTGTTGTCGTATTTTAGCGGTCTGGTAATAAATACGAGCTACGGTACTAAAAACTTAATTTAAGACGATCGTTTAAAGCCAGATATTATTTATTCCACGACCTTACTTTTTACTTTCACAGTAACATATTGTAAATATTTACTGCGCTGCTGCTTACCATAGTACTCGGTGAATATACTTTGTGGATGATTTGTTGCTGATACAACCGAATTCTTATTTAATTTTATAGTTTTTCTGCTATTACACAACGCTTAAAAGAAATGAATGGAATAATAGGATAAAGTTGTATTTTGCTAAAGATCTAAAAATACAATCAATTTACAATAACATCACATCACAGAATTAAAATTTCTCTAGTTTTGTGGTCTGTGATTCTTAATTCACACCACAGATCATGCACTGCCATAGATAATACATACACTTTCAGCAGCCCGATTCCGGTAGAGTCTTGACATTTCATAAGAGCTTACAACAATAAGCCTATGTGAAACATAGACGTAATATAATTATCATGATGTGAAATAAAGAATTTCATTTTTTTTCATATCAATCAAAAGTAACTATTCTATGGTAATAATGTTCTGTGGTGACATTCTAGTTTTGTAGTCTGTGGTGACAGTAGTGCTGGTGAGTGGTGACACTGCCAAAATCAAGTGATTATATACTCTTTGGCCAAAATACCTAAATGTTTCACAAAAAATAGTTGTTCTGTTGGTTCTGTGTCCGCAATTCGCAGTTTTCCAAAAATACATAAAGAATTTTAGTTTTTTAATGACAATGTAAAATAAAATTCTAATTAAGTAGTACAAATATTTTTTCATCAAATATTACTGTTACGAAGGAGTACATTTACGACGTATTAGCAATAAAATTTAATATACACAGGATAACAAAATGGTGAGTTACAATACATTATATTATTATCTATGACTTGATTTCCTAATTGCTATATTTCTTTAAATCAAGATTACGCGTGCGCTACCATCCTTAAAGCCTCAAGATCAAAAAAATTAGGGCTAGCCTATTCATTGAAGGCGTCGGCAGGAAGTTCCATGAAGGTCGGATAGTACTGATGTACCACGCACCAAAATTGGCAGATGCAGTTCATGCTGCTGTTCAGCCGGCAGGGCAAGCTGCGCCTGCAGAAGTGGTACGTGGCGCACCCCGACAAGCTGAAGAAGAAGATCACGCGCGAGCTCATCACCACGGTGCTGGCGCGCAAGCCCAAGATGTGCTCCTTCCTCGAGTGGAAGGACGTCAAAGTTGTCTACAAGAGGTGATCATACATGCTTACAGAAATGTCTGTTACAAAAATTCATGTTACAGAATGATATACATGAGCCCTGTGAACTACCATGTTTCCCATACAAACGTAATACCAAAATCATTTGTAATTAGTGTATATTTCGATCATGTTGTGGTGTTATTCGGGTTCGTATAGTAATAATCTATGCTCCTGGCCATATCTGGTTCCGAAATACTGTTAGGTATTATACGAAATTGTAAACGAATTTAGTTTTGCTTATTTTTATGTCAAAGAGTACATGTTTTCTGTTTATTTGTTTTGTAATAAAAAACAACACTATCTCACGTCTCATTAGTTCAGGAGCACAGTTTTTATTGTCCAGCTAAAGAAAAACACAAGTTAATAAAGGAACTTACAAGTTTTCATTCATAATTTTTGGTATTAACGGAACTCGACCAAAGTTATAAAAATTTTGATCAAAATTGATTATTATTTTATTTTCAAGAAATATTTCCGAACCAAATATGGCCAGGAGCATAGATTATTACTATATAAATCCGAATAACACCACAACATGATCGAAATATTCACGAATTACAAATGATTTGGTATTTTGCATTCACAGAGACATCGTAGTTCACAGGCCCCTTAAGTCACAGTCACACACGTGTTTGTATTTGATGTTGCACACCAATGCAATGGTTGAGCAACATAAAATAGAAACATAGTTTAAATTTATAATCTAAACATAAAAATTTAAAAATGAAAACATATCTGGGTTAGCTTTGCTTGGTATTTTTATGGTAATTACGATATTATCTTAAAAGGAATCCTGGCTAGATCAATTTATCGCCCCCAAAATCCAGTGTATACCTAATTGCATGAAAATCACTGGAGCCATTTCTGAGATTCATTATAATATATATATATATATAGATTCAAAGATTCAAAGATTCAAATCATTTATTTCATATAGGCCACTACTTGTTAGCACTTATGAAGGTCAAGTAGAAGGTCTTGTATATACAAGAATTGCTCGTTTAAAAGGTATAGGATTTATCATCCTTGCCTTAACCCATGACTGGCACTTTACTGGCATCTTGCTTCTCAACCCATTGATAGTCCCCTACTGTGCTGTTATATGCAAGTCACCTGGCCAATCTGGCCAACTGTTGATTGGTAGATCACCCACATTTGAGAACATTATGGATAAATGTTGAGGTTGAAAGTTTCTTCACTCGGCATTCCTTTGATGGTAAACCAAGGGATAGTTTCCTGATCGACAAATATACTATGTGATGATGGAGATTCTATGTTCTGTGGTCACATTGATTGCATAGAGCAATGAATCTATATAGTTATTGTAAAACTAGATCTGTTCAAACTAGATCAGTTCGCATTCAAACTAGAAGCAGACTAGATTGGGGCCAACTTAGAAATTATAAAATTCCAAACTAACTCATTCATCATGTTTTCCCCCTTTTTTGCAGATATGCCTCCCTGTACTTTTGCTGCGCTATGGAACAGGAGGACAATGAGCTTCTCACGCTTGAGCTTATTCATCGATATGTAGAGCTGCTCGACAAGTACTTTGGCAGTGTAAGACTTGTTACTGTTTCCTTCCTATATGTTATTGGTTACCAACTTCAAGCTCAGTGGGCTGATTCTCTATCATTCTGTTAGCAAAAATTTAAGAATGAGAATGAGAAAACTTTATTTCTGTTTTGTGCCACTATAACTAACTAAAACTACTACTAACACACACTATAAGTAACTAAAACTAAAAACGGGGGCTGAAACTTCCATCGCTTGGGCAACCAAGACAAAAAATTGCCCAAACAATGGAAGCCGCAGCCGCAGGCATACGTATGGGACACACAGCATGATGCTGTGTGTCCCATACGTATGGAAGCACACAGCGCTGATTTTCAGTTGAAGCCCTTTCTGAATGACTCCACGGAGATGCATGACATCCATTTTTTGCTATTGTGGAGAAAAACACAAAACAAAGGCTAAGACTTCAACTTATATGTTTATCACTGATGATGAGTCAATATGCTCTCCGAGGCACAGGATAGCTCACTGACAATAACTAGACTAGTACAGTAATACCCCGTTGTATACTACAACGTACAGTGAAAATTTCTTTTAACACGATTTTTGAAATTCACACAAATTTAGCCCGCTTTACACGAATGCGTGATAATCTGCATGCTATACAACAGTGTTGATTACTATAAAAGACTGCATAAATGCAAACAGAAAGCTTTTTATTGTTTATCATTTCAAAATACCAACAATATTAAGTTTAAGTCATATTTTCCAATCAATACTTTAATCCAATGCACTTTATAATATACCATAATAGTATAATCAAATCGATCAAGTACTGAT
Organism: Coenonympha glycerion; assembly: GCA_963855885.1. Lineage (NCBI taxonomy): Eukaryota > Metazoa > Arthropoda > Insecta > Lepidoptera > Nymphalidae > Coenonympha > Coenonympha glycerion. Next base: position 512,622 of record OY979637.1, on the reverse strand, counting down.
ACAAACTTGACTGGATTCATCGTGAGTGTCGAGTAGCGAGTCATAATATGGTTCATTACAAGTCTCGTTGAAATGACATATGCCAAAACAGGCTTTTTATATTTTTACAACTATAAAAACATTGAATGATTTTATTTCTCAGTGATGAATAATTCTGAGGATTAACTAGTAAGAGTAACTAGTGAAAACTTTACAGATGATTAAGTTAGTTGCTAGTTAATCCTTAAATTACAGACCATTTATTATTAATCGACTGATTAATTTTAATTTTGCAATAAAATACTATTTATTTGGAATTATTATTTCATTATAATCCATTACATTGCTATATGCGAATTTCGCTTAGCGCGATTTTGTTCAAAATCTTTTGCATAATGCTATATTGAAAATGACATATTATTAAGCATGTAATAATGCAGAACATCTGTGAGAGTGCGTGGTACTTCCCTTATATATATATCCACCAATCACAGCTTCCTGTCTCCGAGCTGTCACGAAATCCACCAATCAGAGCCGAGCTGCGTTTTGTTTATCGCGTGGTCACCGGAAGGGGGCCCTTGTGGCGCTTCCTCATAGCGTCGTTACTTCCCAGTGCGAAAACACGTTCTCACAATTTGTAAGTGAGGTTGTTTTCGAGTATAGTGATTTTCTGTTAGAAATTAAATTATTATGGAAGTGAATAACGTTAAAAACAACGTTACCGCCGCCGTCTTCACCGAAGATAGCGTCGCGACTGGTGCATACGCGGCGTTGTTGGGATGTTCTGCATTATTTCTGTTAATAATACAAGTTTTATTGTTTTGTAAAACTTGCACTATTATGTACTTTTGTATTGATTGGTGAATAAATATGTTTGCAGGTGTGCGAGCTGGACATAATCTTCAACTTTGAGAAGGCGTACTTCATCCTGGACGAGCTGGTGCTGGGCGGCGAGCTGCAGGAGACCAGCAAGAAGAACGTGCTCAAGGCCATCGCCGCGCAGGACCTGCTGCAGGAGGTCAGTAGCCAGGACAATGAGCTTGTGTGAACACGCACACACACACACACACACAGTACACAATGTAAACTCCACATAGCCTACTAATATTCTTCAGTGGAAAACTGTATTTAATGGAGAACTCTATATTACATGGCTATCACTTATTAGATTTATTTTATATTATGTTACAGATGTAACAGATCCTCCGTATTAATCTTATAATTAAAAAGAATCAGTCTGGACTCACTGACAATACCCAGACAGAAAAGGTGTTTCCTGACTTTCCATCAGGTGTAATTACAGTCACAGCTAGTCTATATAGCTAAGATAAATTCTTGGACCTTAAAATCTGGAATGCACAGAGGGTCCTTTTTTTCAATGGAGACAAGGGATAAGATAGGATTTTTTGAAATCCCCACGGACAAGCAGCACTGGTCTTTCATTAACTGATTCTTCATTGCAATACACACAAGAAATTGGACCCCATAAAAAGGGGTTGAGATATTATTTTCTAATTGATGGGATAAAGTCTGTCGAGTCAGCTACTACATAGAGATTCTCTCCATAGAATGCACTCAATAATTGAATTAATTTCCCTATGTAGAGTTTACATTAAATATACAAATTACCAGATCCAAATGCTGAGCGTCTATTTTCAGTTCTCACAGTGTGTGTATACTGTACAGTTAGTACCTAACCCTCAAGAGCACTAGTCAAAAAAAATAAGTAGTGTGCTACGTTATAGCTTCACTTGGACCAATTACTAAATTCATTGAAGCACTAGTTGCAATCTTAACATTCTCAAAATAATAAATTGTCAAACATAACTGTCCTTAACATTTTGGTTCAACACTTTATTATTTTTACTTAATTTATTATTTTTACTCCATTGTAATTTACTGTGTTTGGATCTGTTAATTTACGGCGTATTTATATGATTTACGAATAAAATAGCTTCGTCTGCCGAAATAATTCAATTTTCAAACGCCTTATTAAACACACATATCATTTATTAATATGCCGTTACCTTTGCCAATTTCCCTTTTTCGTATCTATATAGTTATACTGCTATTTACTTAATTTAATAGTAAGCTACTGAAAATAGTGGAATAAAAAAGTGTATACGAAGACATAGAACAATTTTTCAATGTTAAAAATAGCATTGTTGTTATACTTTTGCGTTGCTCCAAATGAATTTATTAGAGGGACCATTTTGCTAATTGAGAAGTTTATTCAGAATGTTTTAAAATTATTGGATAACAGTTTGCATGAAATTTGCATGTATTTTGATTGATATATTTACTGAATCAAATTATTGGAAACATGTTTAATTAATGGTGTAATGAAACTGAGAATCAAACTTTGGAATTGAAATACCATACAAGCTCAAACAGTTTTTTTTAAACATTTTTTAAACCTTTGTATGTTTCTTGAAAGTTAGTTAATAAGTTTAACCGATTTGACTAAAAACAGTAAAATTGGTTAAATCTTTCCTTTTGGAAGTAAGTTTAACCAATTTTACTAGCTGGTTAAAGTTCTTAGGATTATTGAAATAACAGTAAAAATCATTAATCATATAATTTATCAGCATTTGATTATTTAGTAGGTGCATGATGCTGTTAAGAGTTTTAAACAATGGTTTTAATAAAGATTTGATCAGCTTAATTTTATCACAATAAAAATTAACAGATAGTCAACTATGTTTAGAAATAATTATGATCATATAATTTATCAGCATTTGATTATTTAGTAGGTGCATGATGCTGTTAAGAGTTTTAAACAATGGTTTTAATAAAGATTTGATCAGCTTAATTTTATCACAATAAAAATTAACAGATAGTCAACTATGTTTAGAAATAATTATAATTATAATGAATTGTTGAACTAAGAATGAATTCGCATAAAACATTCTTAATATGGTTAGTCAGTAGTAGGGATAGCTAATTTCTTTATGGTTTCGACATTTAAGAAATAATTTTAACATCAAGAAGTTTTTATAATGTCCTTTAAGGATCTACTCAATTTTCAATATTTTAATTTTAAATACTCTATGTAAAGTGAAAATATTGATTGTGCCACTGCTGGGGTTGATTTATAGTTGTAGTCAAAATTGTAGTCTAAAAAGGTAAAAAAACGGACCAGTTGGACAGTGGCCTGAGTAGTGCCTTTTGATTATTGTATTAGCGTGTTGAAATATCTAAGACATAGTTCCGGAACTGCTTGAAAATTTTGTATCACTACAAAATTTATCAAACAGCTCTTGGAAGTTTAGTGTAGGAAGCACTGTCTTTAGAGGTCAAAAAAGTATGCACTATAAACATATCCAAAAAAATATGTAAAATACATAAAATAAAAGTATAGTGATTATTTGATAACTTATAAGATTTTTTTAAATAACTAAAGCTAAAACACACAGAACGTGAGGATGTACGATGATACGTATTCCTTTTTGTCGCGTTAATGAAGCAACGTGACTGCTATTAAATTTAGCACAATAATGCTAAGTGTATATCACAGTGAATAAAACATTGGTTAGAAATTCAATGGAGCGCCTGTATCGAAAGCCGAAGCGAAATGTAGAGGTAAAAGAAATTTTGTGTCTTTGAATCTTCATTGCGAACGTATATATATGTATAAGAAGGTTCAGCCTAGCGATTCGCGTAATTGACCTTAAGGAGCACGCCACGGGTGTGCCCGCGTTATTCAAAATTTTTGTGGTTTTTCGCGATTTTTAAGCTGATAATACACAATAGGCTTATGGCAGTCAAGTTGCGGGAATTCCAGTATCGTCTTCATGTGTTCATATATAAATCTCTGCTTGAAAGTGTCGAGTTAAAGAAATTAATCCGAGATTTGCGAGTTACTCACCTAAAACTATACTCGGACTAATTTCCTAGGACAGGACATTTTTATGCAAAATTTTTGATATAATGTAAAGAATAACATGTAAAGAAGTAACTGCCATTCTCGCAAAATGCCTAATATAAGCCTGCATATTATGTATAATTAGCGTACAAATTACAAAAAAACACGAACATTTTGACTGTTGAGTTCGCCTTAAATTGCACGGAGCGTGACTTAATAGTAGTAGGCGTGCCGCGTGACCGAGGGGAGGACGGTAGGAGAGGTGGGTTCAAGTGTAGTCTGTGTAAAGTCGCGAATGCTATGACATGTTTTAAGCATATCACTTCACATAATGCAGCCGATGCCAGGCCATACGTGAATCGCAAGGCAAGTTCAGGTGAATGATCACAATACACGCGTTCTGTGAGTTTTAACGCAACTCTAACAAATGTTACATATCACTTAACGTTTATCTCCAGCTATGTCTAAAATACCCTAAGTAACTATAATCTATTTTAATGTCTTTAAACTGTTTTCTATAAGTTACATTTTATTTTTGTTTACGAATTGGTCAAAGCTATTTAAAGTGTCTTTAACACCCTGTGTGAACCCCCTCGCCTTCGGCACTGCACTTGCTAATATTCCCCGTTTTGGTGTGATGTGTGCATGCTCTCGCTCGTGGCGTCAGGACCTGAACGATGGGCTGTTGCATTGACGACGACCTGCCAGATAAACTTTACTCCACTATTATATGTATCTATAACGTCATGTCTAGTAAACGCACATAAACACTTTTGCATAGGCAAATTAAATTAAATCTGTTGGAACCTTTAGTAAGAAGTTTTATTGACGACTAAAAATGCACCAGGGGCGAAAAGTCAATCTTGCCAGTTTTAAAAATGGTCATCCTTTGATGATTATTCTTTTAATCCCGTATTTATGTTACTCATATTATTTTAAAATCAGAAAAATCTATCAATAATTAAAATATATTATTCAAATTATGTTGAAGAGTTTATGTGAATCTACTTAGTTAGGAATTATATTATATTGAGTTTATTTGTGTATTGTGTTATATGTAGCTAGACAGCTTAGCTTTATATATTTGCTGCATGCAATGCTACTCACGAATTATCACAACCATTTGCCTACAACCTTACTAGATAAATACTATTTTTATGTTATTTTTAAAACATTAAAATGCAATTGATTCCTATCACACAACAAATTCAGTATCTGCCACCGTAAAATCTCTACTAAAATATTTAATCACAAGACACTCGTTTTGATATAACTTACCTAGATTTAAATAGATTTATCGGGTAGCTTTAAAAGTAAAAGCATTTATGACTTTACATTAAATAATTTTATTCCAAATCATTATTTTCATTCAATATTCTTTAGTAGCTATTTCTTATTTGTAATTAAACAATTATATACAAATAACCAAGCATCTGTCGGAACGTGAGTTTTGAAACTAATTATTTATTATGTATTCAATCTGTCTCAAATGTTTGAAATAAAATATACTTCACGAGCTTAATTAGAACGTTTTAACAATATCTTGTAAGTAGGTTAGGTTATCTTTGCTGCTATCGTATCACGAATAGTATATTTGAAATGACTGTATCCTCATTAATGTGTATGTGTTGGGCTTACTGATCGGCTTTGTATTTATGTAGCTTTGAATTTAAACTTATTGTAATACATACAATGGACATTGCTTTATAATAACAAACGAAAAATTATTCTAGATAAAATATTCGTGCAATTCAAAGTGCTGGTAAAATTATTACAAAAATTATCGACATGATCTCTAGCTTAAAACTTGGTTTTAGTAGTAAGTCTTAAGCTAGATAATGTTTTTAGTTGATATTGGTTACCCTTTGACCTTGAATACAAAAAATTAAAGTATTGTTATTTGATTAATAATATTTTCGCTTTTACCGCTTATATTTATAGAGCAGTGTCTTTTCTTTATTCGTAAGGTATGGCTGTTGGTGCATTGACTGTAATTTGATGTCTAAATACATTGGTTTTATCTAATACTACTGTTTTCTTGCATGACTCCACTCCTTATTAACCTTACATCACGGCATGAGTACTCCTCTGTATTAACCGACTAATTTCTGAAATTTAATTCGTTGTCATTTATATTGTAACAAGTCTATAACTTTATCATTCGTAACACATTATCAATTAAATTGAATATGCATGTAATACAATTTTACGATTCCAATGTCATGAATAAGCTTGTCATTGTCGCCATTTGTGGTGTTAACTGAGTTGTGATCCGGATCATCTACGCCCGGTTAAAAGTGAGGTCAGCATAATTTGCCACGTGACGTCTGTAACATAACAATCTGTCACGTAACAAAGGCCAAAATTCAAATTCTCTGTCATGGACATAATATACTCTCTGTACAATTTGTGTCAAATTCCTTATGTGACAAATTCATGGAGCAAGTTGATAATTTGTAAATGTTGATCATAAATAGACCGACTTCCGTATTGCACTCAAGATATTAATATTGCCAAGAAGTAAATTTTGCTTATTAATTATTATTGTTACTCATGCTGTGGTAATCCTCTCATAAGTATTGGTTGTGGGTGTATTGGATGGGATAAACAGAACTTTCACTGAGAGATTACGTTCCCGACCGACAGTTTTTTTTTCTACTTAAATAAAAATAAAATAAATAATTACTAAAATCAGGTATTGTTATATTGTTAGCTACAGTATCATGTTAATCATATGTCAGGGAATGCAGTCTCTCACTGGTCGTACGATAAAATGATGTAACGCTTGAGGTGTTGGCTAGCTGCAAAATACCCACTAATATTAATGTACACCTTTCAAAAGAGCATGCTATTGCATCAAATAACTATCCGAATACGAATATTGGCCATGAAGAAATAAATATAAGTTTAAATGTGCATATAAAAAAAGCCTAGAGCCCGGAGCAAAATTTCAATGTTTTCAAAAGTGCACAGTTAGCACTACTGGGATCAATATTTTTTTTCCTTTGTTGGTTTCGAACATAAATCATTCCATAATTCATTTTGCCAGCGACTGATTGGGTAGGAACATACATAAAAATTCAAACAGTCATTGAAATAAGCATGGTTAATATTACCAAATTGGTGGGATGCTGCCCAATAGGACGAGGCCGTGGACGGCGCCCTGCGCGAGGTGGGCCTCCTCTGAGCCCTGCCCGCGGCGGACCCTTGCCAAGACCCTCCGTGAGCGCTCTGCGAGTCGGCGGCTACAATATGGACTTGCGTAAAAGTGTTATTTTCTGTGGATGTAGGTTATATATCTGTCTAGATTTTGCCATTTCGTCACTTCACACAGTACTTGTTGGCGCAACAATTGTTAATGCAGTCAAGCTGGATAAAGATTAGCTCGTCAAATGTCATTTTTTTTATTTTTTACAAATTATACCCATTTTTTAAATTCATTTATTGAGACAAAAATTCAACCCGTTTGTGTTAGTAGTAAAAACAAAAACCTATCACTACGTCAGTACTTAACTATGTTAGTAACAAAAATAACTTAATATCTATTTTAGTACCTTATCACTAACATGGGTTTAGTCCTCTGATGAAGTACATATTTTTGAGTTACCCTGCTTATTTATTTCAATTTGCGAATAATCAAATGGAATTAGGTAGAGCAGCATACTTACTGTTGAAAACAATATTATACTTAATGAGAAGTCATCCTAAAAGTGGCTTTAGATATTTTTAATCATTGTAATTTGGAAGTTAAAGTAAAAATTTAAACTTTGGGAATAAAAATTTTTATGCTCTTTATTAAGGATAAGAATTACGTGTTACTGCTTCAATTCGATATTTTACCTGAGTTTAGCTGTATTTTTGCTCAACGGGAATAAATAATTGAATTCAGACAGATATATACTCTAAAAATACAAGGGTGCGTCTTATTTTACTACATTATTTAACGATGCTTGCTTTTCTTTTGAAAATAATTAGGAATTTATGCGTGCTAAAAATACACAGTATCTTGATTGAAGTGAAGGCCCATCTTATCTTAGGTTTTTACTATTTTTTTGTTTAATATTATAATGAATATAATAACTGAATCCCTAAAGCTGCAAACTACTCCCTTGTTTAAATGTTTTTTTAATTGGACCAATATTTTTAATTTAAAGCTTCAAACTCTTGATAATAATTAATGTTCCTTGAATATAGATGCTCAACGTCACAGTTTATAAAAAACACTAAGTGTTTATATTTATATTGATGAAGTATATGTATCAGGATAAATAACCTAAAAACAAAAAAATAAAAGAAATTGTAAATAAATTTTACTTTCAGTAAAAATACAGTAATTATCATTAAACGGTAAACAATTGTGTTACTTCTTTTGGATTTTCATATTATTTTTACTTCATCAGTTTTTGTATTGTAATAATGTTTTTCTTATTTTATTAATTTTATTTCTGTTATTTTTTAATATTATTAACTTTCAACGAATTTAAAATGTACTAAAAGTATATGTATCAGGATAAATAACCTAAAAACAAAAAAATAAAAGAAATTGTTAATAAATGTTACTATGAGTAAAAATACAGTAATTATCATTAAACAGTAAACAATTGTGTTACTTCTTTTGGATTTTCATATTATTTTTACTTCATCAGTTTTTGTATTGTTATAATGTTTTTCTTATTTTATTAATTTTATGTCTGTTATTTTTTAATATTATTAACTTTCAACGAATTTAAAATGTACAAAAAGAAATCAGTTATTTTTTATTTGAATTGTTATGGTTAAAAAAAAGTATTAGGTGTCTAGTTAATAATATGTAATTTTTTATTACGATCTATTAAGTAGGTCTAGGTAAGTACACGTATCATACTACGTAAGTAGTACGTAGGTGATTTCAAATATCGGAAGACTTGCCACCCTCAGAGTCATCTTTACATTGATTTATCCGAGAAATGGCTTTCTTCCCTTCTTAACTTCGAAATCAACCACAGAGAATAATTTTAGTTCATCACTGTTGTCTTCTACTATATCTATCTATACCTACTTATAATAAAACTGTAAAGGGTCGAATTCTGTACATTGAAGATATTTTGAAATTTTTTGTTGGAGGACACTATTTTAGTCGATACTGAAGCCAAAACTGTAATTTGTTTAATTTTTGTCTGTCTGTCTGTCTGTTTCACGACCGGGCATCACGGCTAATCCGCTGGATGGATTTAAATGAAACTTGACATGATTATAGTTCATACCCCGAGGTAGGACATACGATACTTTTTGTACCGAAATTCATCATGGTTTCCCTGGAAGACGGCATCAAAGTCCAAACGTTTTTTTAGTTATAATTCATTAACGCGTTGTCCGATTCCATTCATTCTTTTTTTGTTAGAAAGGAGGTTCTTTAAAGATTATTCCATACAAATCTTATCATCATCACTTGTGTAGTTCAGAAATTACAGACATCAGAACCTTTAACTTCAAGTAGGTAGGTGACTTGAAACTCGGAATGCACAAAGAATTTAGGGCTAGGACGTAGGGCTCAAGTAAGACTGGAGTACCCTAACAGCCGTAAATAAATAGGCTTAGCAGGAGATTTTGTATGGTTTAAAATTTTTCACTTTTAGGGTGAACAAAAACTGTATCATGTAACTGGCGTTATCGCTACGTTATACCGTATAGCGCCATCTCTACAATTTATGTGGAACTTGAATGTAAAACTCTGAGATAGGTACTACCGATTTTTTTAAAATAAAAATTAATTGTCATGTTATTTACTGTTTCCTGCTGTTCACGCGTTTGAATTGTGGTTTAGTCAAAATTTACGATTTCCGACGGCACATAAAACAGTAATGTGTTCAATTACTGATTTGATGATTGACATCACATTATTTGGAATTTCATAATCTTGTTTTTGTCTAGAAAATATTTGAAAATATGTGTATAATTTTCTCATTAGAACAGTTCTGGTACAGGCTGTTTGCTAAAATAGCGGTCGACGCTCTACGCAGACTCAAGATATTAGCCAAGTTTCATATTCCAAACTTATAAAATAGTCATATTTAGAAAATTTATAACATTTATGAGAAAGTGTGTAGAAAAAAAATACAATTTACTTAAATTTTCATTCAAAAACAGTATAACCAAAAGTGACATTTTTAGTATTTTTTCGAGATATTAAACGGGTTATTTCAGGATGTAATCCGAGATTTTTTGTTACTTCTTAGGTCTAATCATTTAATTTAATTAATATTCAAAGTCACTGTACATTTGCTTTTTTAATAAGTTCTGTATTTATTTTACAATAAAATATTTAATAATACTATAAATCGGCGCAAAATTGCGTCAGCGCTACAGAATACGTTAATAGTATGGGCCGAAACGCGATGCGCGCGAATTTGCGGTAACCCTCTAAAGATGGCACTGTTAGGTAAGACATGAACAGATTTAAACATTATCATCCGCAATATGGAAAGGGTATAATGGTTCACAAATATTTTTAACTCTTAGGTTTTATCGATCCTAACCGACCAGTAAGGAAATATATATAGCCATTGTCCATTCTGATGTTTTGGATTGTATTGAGATGAAGCAAAGATTTTTAAAAGACTCTTATATTATGTTGGGCTGGGGAATATTGTAAGTAGAGTAATTTATCCCAGTGGTACCTACCCGGCCGAACTCTGAAAGAAGAGTTCTACCACCAGTACAACTTTTCACATGGTTTAATAATTTTTGACATATTTCGTGGTTTCAGAATAAAAATCACAATGAAAAGGACGATTTTAACTGTCGATATTTCGATACATTGGTACAAGTCGTGGTCACGTAGTGAACACGACCAGTGCCACTGGGTCGAAATATCGACAGTTAAAATCGTCCTTTTGATCTTTCAACTACGTATTAATGAAACTTTATATTATTATTAAGAAAAAGGAGTTTTCAAAATCACCTCAAGATAACCCGTGCAAAGTAAGAACAGGTTTCTGTACAACATCACACCAGAATCCCGCGAAAAATCAAGGAATTCCAGTAGGAAGGTATTTATGTAAAAAAATCGTAATTCACGCGGGTGGAGCCGCGGGCAACAGCTAGTCTACTAAATAAAAATAAGTCTGGTTTTCCTTCCTGATGCTATAACTCTAGAACGCACGAACCGATTTCCACGGTTTTGCATTCGTTGGAAAGGTCTCGGGCTCCGTGAGGTTTATAGCAATGAAAATTCAAGAAAAATTAAAAAAAAAAATTAAAAATTAAAAAATGTTACATAAAACGAAGCCATCTGGTGGCGAAACGGAGTTCGCCGGGTTTGCTAGTTACTTATAAGTGAACTTTAGAAATAATGAGAAGTTTCTTCAACGGCCCCTACAAGTGATAACTCTGAGTGCGGCAACATACCTAACTGTTACCCTCTACATCGTCCGCGTGGTAGGTGAGTAAGCGATTCACCAAACGCAACGGTTGTGAAATGAATAGCGAAATGAATAAAAACGTCATAGCATTTAACGTAGCGTCATTTTCTGAGAATACTGAAAAAAAAACAATTTCACGGCTATTGACATATATCTTAAAATTAAATATACCTCAACACGCAATATGATCGAGAATTGTCAAATTAAAACTGAAATGAAAAATATTAAGCTTTATTGTATTTTCTGTGTTGAAATAAATTCAGGATGTCAATAGGCGTAAAGGAGACGTTTCAAATTGGGCTAGGTCTTGTACGTTATCTTAAAAAATTAAGAAAAATCTGTTGTTCACGGAAAAAATAAAATTATTTAGTTAAAACGATTACCTACTTTCGGTGTAAAAAATATCTTTTTTTCATTATTTTTATGATCGATTTTCAATATGGCGTCGCTGGCGTCTTACGATTTAACGTATATCACAACATAATATGTCAATAGTTGACATTTCTGTCAAAGCCAAATGTCAATTCACAATGAATGACATGTTAACGCCATGATGAATCTTTGTTAAGTGTTGCAATTATAAGCAGAAATACTTGTTTTGTACACCGAAAAAAGCCGTTTTTAAAGAAAACACATAACTAAAAACTGTTTTTTGTTATCTGGGCTACACTCAAGTAGTTATGCCTAGCTGATTGTCGTTGCTGCTTGTGCAACGTTTAAGAGGATCAAATGCCATATAGATATTTCAATCGACGAAGTACGCGCCCCACTTGGTTAAAATCGCAATCGACGAAGTACGCGCCCCACTTGGTTAAAATCGCAATCGACGAAGTACGCGCCCCACTTGGTTAAAATCGCAATCGACGAAGTACGCGCCCCACTTGGTTAAAATCGCAATCGACGAAGTACGCGCCCCACTTGGTTAAAATCGCAATCGACGAAGTACGCGCCCCACTTGGTTAAAATCGCAATCGACGAAGTACGCGCCCCACTTGGTTAAAATCGCAATCGACGAAGTACGCGCCCCACTTGGTTAAAATCGCAATCGACGAAGTACGCGCCCCACATCGACGAAGTACGCGCCCCACTTGGTGAAAATCGCAATCGACGAAGTACGCGCCCGACTTGGTTAAAATGGCAATCGACGAAGTACGCGCCCCACTTGGTTAAAATCGCAATCGACGAAGTACGCGCCCCACATCGACGAAGTACGCGCCCCACTTGGTTAAAATCGCAATCGACGAAGTACGCGCCCCACTTGGTTAAAATCGCAATCGACGAAGTACGCGCCCCACTTGGTTAAAATCGCAATCGACGAAGTACGCGCCCCACTTGGTTAAAATCGCAATCGACGAAGTACGCGCCCCACTTGGTTAAAATCGCAATCGACGAAGTACGCGCCCCACTTGGTTAAAATCGCAATCGACGAAGTACGCGCCCCACTTGGTTAAAATCGCAATCGACGAAGTACGCGCCCCACTTGGTTAAAATCGCAATCGACGAAGTACGCGCCCCACATCGACGAAGTACGCGCCCCACTTGGTGAAAATCGCAATCGACGAAGTACGCGCCCCACTTGGTTAAAATCGCAATCGACGAAGTACGCGCCCCACTTGGTTAAAATCGCAATCGACGAAGTACGCGCCCCACATCGACGAAGTACGCGCCCCACTTGGTTAAAATCGCAATCGACGAAGTACGCGCCCCACTTGGTTAAAATCGCAATCGACGAAGTACGCGCCCCACTTGGTTAAAATCGCAATCGACGAAGTACGCGCCCCACTTGGTTAAAATCGCAATCGACGAAGTACGCGCCCCACTTGGTTAAAATCGCAATCGACGAAGTACGCGCCCCACTTGGTTAAAATCGCAATCGACGAAGTACGCGCCCCACTTGGTTAAAATCGCAATCGACGAAGTACGCGCCCCACTTGGTTAAAATCGCAATCGACGAAGTACGCGCCCCACATCGACGAAGTACGCGCCCCACTTGGTGAAAATCGCAATCGACGAAGTACGCGCCCCACTTGGTTAAAATCGCAATCGACGAAGTACGCGCCCCACTTGGTTAAAATCGCAATCGACGAAGTACGCGCCCCACTTGGTTAAAATCGCAATCGACGAAGTACGCGCCCCACTTGGTTAAAATCGCAATCGACGAAGTACGCGCCCCACATCGACGAAGTACGCGCCCCACTTGGTTAAAATCGCAATCGACGAAGTACGCGCCCCACTTGGTTAAAATCGCAATCGACGAAGTACGCGCCCCACTTGGTTAAAATCGCAATCGACGAAGTACGCGCCCCACTTGGTTAAAATCGCAATCGACGAAGTACGCGCCCCACATCGACGAAGTACGCGCCCCACTTGGTTAAAATCGCAATCGACGAAGTACGCGCCCCACATCGACGAAGTACGCGCCCCACTTGGTTAAAATCGCAATCGACGAAGTACGCGCCCCACATCGACGAAGTACGCGCCCCACTTGGTGAAAATCGCTTATGTTTGATTCGAATCGTATGGAGTTTGACAGAGTGGGGCGCGTCATCGTGGATTGAAATATCTATAACAATAAGTAAACACACTTATTACTATTAGTTATAGTTATTAAGTACGTATTATCTATCTTATTAAATAACATCGTATTTTTCATTGTACGACTTTGCTCGTTTTCACCGACATTTTAAGAATCACCTAAGCCCTTAGGTGACAGTTGTTGTAAGTGAAAACTGTCACCTATCGACTTAGGCGTTTCTTAAAGTGTTGGTGAAAACGGGCATAAGCTACTCCTTATATCAGGTTACAAAAGTAGGTAAGTGCCGTTATATCAATAAGTATTATATTAGGAAACATTTTGTGGCAAATATTTTCTTACTCAGATACTACATGTGTGTACTATGTAATTTTCTTCCGAATATAATGGTATTTTAATACGGATAGTGCATTTCTTTTCAAAAATACCTAAATTACTTGATTGACTCTTATCTCCAAACCCTCGGAACTAAAGAGCTATAAGAGACCATCACTTATAGTGCAAGAGCTGGTGACAGCATCGGCATTTAATATAACGATTTAGTATTAAAAGACCCTTCGCCCAGCTCTCCAACGCCTACATCTACAGTGAACTCCCAGTAATCCGATAAGCGATTATGGACACTACAGTACGGTCTACGAATTTTTTTTGAAAAGGAGTTTACGTGATAATCTGACAAATTACAAATCAGAATGTATTATTTCTTCTTAAATACAAATTCTACATATCACTACATTTTGTGTGTCAAATTTAGTATATTACACTAATTTACTAAATTGGACTAGTATAAAATGTAGTCAAATTCATACAGACCAATCAGACTGAAAACGACAGACGTCAGTGATAGGAATGTCGGATTACAAGCAAGGCCGGATTACCGGGAGTCCACCGTGTTTAGAACACCTAAAAGTGATAAAGTATGTAGCTTTTAAATTCTCTAGTTTAGGTTTTTCTAGTCTTAAAAAAACTCTCAGGTAGTATTTCAAGTGTTTGGGTAAGTATGTATTTACTGTCTAAGTTATGACTGTGGTTATGACAATAAATAACAATAGTTATAAGTGTTATAACTGAACTTTAAAATGGAATGTGTCCTTTGTGTAAACTAAACTCTAAAGAAAACTTTATAACGTAAAATACTTCAAAGCTCTTTGACTATTAATTATACTAGTTCTTTACTTACATAAAGCTCAGATTTACTTAATCCCACGAAAAGAGGCATATATATCTGTCAGTTTTTTAAAATGTTCCCAATGGTGTGTGAAGCCTGCTATCCCGCAATTTGACATCCTGTTAGCTGACGTCCTTTTAGGCTATGGGAAAACTTGTATGTGTTGTGACAAGATACTAAAGGTTGTAATTATTGTCTTCGATTCATCTACCTAGTGAATGTAATCGGAATCCATTTTACGTATATAAAAATTGCATTCTGAGTCTGGTAATTTTGAAACGGGTATATAACCAGTTCTTCATCTCAGTGCAAATTTTGCTATCCGAACTTGCCTTTAGAGTTCTGACTTTTCTTGTTCTGATGTGAAAAATATTTTGTCATCATTTTCATTACGTGTAAGTTAATGCAGTGTGAACCGAAAAGCGATAGGTTGGCTAACTCGGCCACGAGCGGCTCTGGCTCAGTGATACCCTTGTTGCAGGAGGAGACTCCGCAGGGCTTCTTCGAGGACCACGGTCTCGGGTAGACCCGCGGCCTCGCGGCGACCGGCGGCGCGGCACTGAGCGACTGGCACTCGGTTACTATAAGTTTGCGCTTGCTTAACTCTTCAGCTTCCGACTCCGTCCATACCTCCCCGCATCCATCATTCAATACAGGTCTACCCTTGACATTATAAGTTTATAATGTCAAGGGGAGTCTACTCGCAAATTTCAATTTAGTAAATGCATAGCGATTCGGTTAGTCTCTTAATGAAGCTTGTTTGAAAATCTACTGACTATCCCTGTTACAATGTTATTTAAGAAAAGGGGATAGCACTAGTCTTTTGAAATATTGCTATCCCTTTCCAACCCTACCCTAAAATTAGAGACTAAAACCGAATCGCTAAGCATGGAAGCAAATGGGTGACCGGACCAGAGAAACCATGGATTCTTCCAAAATATAAATTAGTCATTGTTTGTTACTGCTTCACGCCAAAACCATTAACTGATTTGGCTGGGAATGGAGAAAGTTTTTATAGATATTTCAATCCTCGAAGACCTCCTCCTCCCCACTGTCAAAATCGATTTGTTCCATTTGATTTGATTTGTTTGTTTGACAGAGTGGGGTGCGTGTAATTTTGGTCGCTATTGCAAAAGCCAGTTCCTGCATATTTTTTACAAACTGTTTTCCTTCGGGTTATTTTTTCTAAAATGTTTTGAAAACCATGCAAAAAGTGGATAACCTTTAACACGTGGATTGTAATTTGTAATTCTGGTTATATGAAGATATACCTTCATCCGAACAGTCAAATTGGTTCGATAGTTTTAGGACTAACAACATACACACACATTACACATACTCGTAGTTCATAGTACCTATACAAACTTTTATATAATATTATTGGCTATTGCCTTTATAATATTAGGTTAATATTATAAAGGCAAAAGTTTATTAGCCCTATATCATAGATATGCGATGCAAATTTAAAGTAACCGTTTAGTACTTACTTAATATGATAATACTTAGAGCCAAGGAAAACCCACAGATATAGTCGTTACAAAAGACATTCAGACACGAGCGTGTTAGCGCCCAGTGAGCCAACATGCTGTGATATTAAATGTGTATTGACCTTAATACAGAGCGTCCCATGGCGTGGCCACATAGAGGGGAAATATAACGTTAAATGTTGCCCCTCCATAGGGCATCTCTGTGTGACACCCTGTATAATGTGCATTGACTACAGAGCGTTTGCTCTCTTACTAGTTTCTACTTTCTACATCATAAATTTTAAAATGTTTACAAATTATTATTATTATCTTTAAGCTTAGGCCTAATAGTGTTTCTAGGATAAACGGTCTGTGGTTCTTTTCCTCTATGATTTTTTTTTTTGATATTTTAAACTTTTAAAATATAAATTATATTAAGTAGGTATATTATAAGTATGTTTTATAGTATTGTCGAACCTATGTTATAAAGTATTTTTTTTAAATGTGCAATGTTTTAAGAAGTGTCAATAAAAACTTTAGATTATTCACAAGATGTGTAAGCAAATAGTCTTTATTCAAATATGATCAAATTCAAATAGTCGAAATAAAAAATAAAAGTTCCCTGACCGCTAAATATAATTGAATTTTATTTTGCATAGTTATCTGTGACTAACTATTCATTGTTACTGTGTAATATTTTATAATTATGTTCCTGCAAGCTTTTTATTGAGTAGGAAATCATAAAAAAATGTTTGTCCGAACTATCTTTATACCTACGATATCTATTTACTAAATATATATTCAAATATTACATAATATTTTATATATCATTGTTTACATAAAAATATACGATGTTGCGAAGTCCAAAAAGTATTTAGTTTATTAGTCATTAAGTCTTATTACGTTTATTTACACTATGATTAATGTTGGGTGATTTTATAGACAAACATTTTGTCACCATAGTTCGCATAATTCCAAGCTTTTTATTATATTACAAAGCTATTTGTAGTAATTAAGTTTTTATTATTATGACTGCAGTTTTTGACTGCTGTATTGCAGCTACTATGATATGATTATAAAATAGTTATTATTGGTTATATCCTAATATTTGTGAAATGTGTAAGCAGATCCATTTAAAGAATTGGTTCCTAGATATTATACACACAGATTATATATATGTAAAAAACTTGTCGAAATTCCAGATTTGCTAATGACATTCCATAACGCATTTAAAGAATAAAATTTATGAAATACCGACGGTTATGACCTAATTTTATTTATCAATAATATCGTGTTATTTACAATAGCATAAATTAGATTAACTATTTTTAAATAAAATCAATTATCAATTAATGATTCCTTGTTGTTTTTTACGTAACCCGTTGAGCCTTTGTTGACCGGAGGAGTTTAAGGTATTCGTCAATGGCGACATTTTAGGCTAACTTTTAGCTTGCGCGCCGATGTAGAAGTCTCTACGATTTCACATTGTGAAGTCAACATATCCTGAGGATGTCCCGGTGTCGGGACGAAACGTGCGTCGAAGTGTTAGAGAAGTGTGTGTGGTGTTTCATGTGGGTAGTGTTACCATACAGAATCTTTTCAAGTAGCGGATTATAGCAAAACAAATTAATCTGTCTAGCTAATTTAATATTTTTAACCGACTTCAAAAAAAGGAGGAGGTTCTCAATTCGTCGGAATCTTTTTTTTTTTTTTATCTATGTATGTTCACCGATTACTCGAAGACGCGTGGACCGATTTGAAAAATTCTTTTTTTGTTTAAGAGGGTTTTGTTTCCAGATGGTCCCATTTTAATCAGGTCAGGATCTGATGATGGGATCCTGGAGAAATCGAGGGAACTCTTCAAATTTTGTATGGACACATGAAACTATTTGAGTATTATTAGAAAGAGTAATATTTTCCAAGTTGTCCTATGGTCATCAGGTCAGGATCTGATCATGGGATCTTGGTGAAATCGAGGGAACTCTTCAAATTTTGCTAGTATACTTAAAGCGAGTTGGGTATTTTTTATAGTTACTGGTGCATATGCTACCAGATACTGATTTGATGACTAAAGTCATCAAGTCAGGGTCTGATGATGGGATCTTGGTGAAATCGAGGGAACTCTTCAAATTTTGCTAGTATACTTGAAGCGAGTTGGGTATTTTTTATAGTTACTGGTGCATTTGCTAGCAGATACTGATTTGATGACTAAAGTCATCAAGTCAGGGTCTGATGATGGGATCTTGGTGAATTTGAGGTATCTCTTCAGATTTTATGAACACACCTCAAGCAATTTGGGTATTTTACAACGCCTTGTGCATTTTATTGTTTTCCACTAAAAAGTAGAAAATAAAAATGGGAAATGCTTTCCAAAAAACCAACTTCAAATGCCACTACAAAGAGTGAAATAATTTTTATTTAAATTTTAGGTACCTACACCAATTCGAAGTCGGGCGATTGTCTATGACTTCGTCATTTCTTCGCACATCAAGTAAGTAAGAAGGACTATTAGGGATTGTATGAAACATTGCCCGACTTCGAATTGGTGTAGGTACCTAAAATTTAAATAAAAATTATTTCACTCTTTGTAGTGGCATTTGAAGTTGGTTTTTTGGAAAGCATTTCCCATTTTTCCTAAAGGCTGTCCATACAATACTCTCTAGCAACTTGGTATCTTAGCCTGGAGTGAATGTAAATCCTGACAGAATAAAATTATCTTGCACATACATGAATATTACAATATTGCAATGAAATTCATATTGATGTTTATAGAAGTAGGTTGCTGCATTGATCTCTATTGTTAGCTCATAGGGTAGCTGTAATTAAAAATCCAAAATCAAATCCAAATAAACTTTATTCATTTTTGATAAAAATATTTTTTCCATTACAAAAAGCGTATAAATACATCCAAAAACACCTCAGACTTGGTACAATTTACATTTCTCAGTACACAATATTAAAAAGTAATAAACATTCAATCCAAATTCTACCAGAACAATGGCGATACTACGACATATCAACATTGTGGTTTTGCTTACAGACTAACAATGATATGGTTAATATAAAACTAAAATTAAGGCAACAGAGCAGCTTTCTGGCATAAGTTCATAACACATTTATCTATAATCTATACATATTAGCAACAATAAAGTTAACTAATCCACAAGATCCACTTTTATCTATGTAATAGATATGGGTATTAAACTATTACTAACAAGCTCTTCAAAAAAACAATTTCATTTGCTTATACCTTGAGACATTTCAATTGGAAGAAGGTAAAATTATTATAAAATCATAGAATTAATAAGAAGTATATCTTGGATCAAAGAAGAGCGCTTTATAGGCTGTTGAACTTTTCATTATAATTGCTGTACTTTTCAATAAATAATACAAAACAAGTGAATCATGCAAGAGCGCTGATTCACCTTAGGTTATGACCTTTGATATTATTGCATTGAAATATTCCTGCCTTTACTAACAATGCCATTTGTTCTTGATGGCAAAAAGTCGCTTCTATCAGCAATTTGTAGTTAGTTTGAAAGGTATTTACTAATTTTGATACTGACAACATGAAAAACTTAATGAAATAAAGTAATCTCAAACCTTACTTTTGTGGGTAACACCAATGTTTTAAAGAAATATAGCCAAAAGTTATATGCCATTAAAACCACTCTGTTTACATAATGGAAAAAGTTTCAACGCAAGCCAGCGGTGATCACTGGTCGCCGGCATCTTCCGCGCCGTCGGACTTGGCTTCGGGGGTGGTCCTCACCTCCTGCGCGGTGGTGGGGAAGCGCGTCGGCTGCACGCGGTCGGCGTCGGCGCGGCCGTTGGCGCTGGGCGGCGACGCGGGGCCGCTGGGAGGCTGCGGCGCGTTGGCCAGCGCCGTCTCCTGCTGCTGCTGCTGGCTGGTCACCTTCGCGAGGTGCAGCGCCGCGAGCAGCGCGGTCACGTAGCGCCGCACGTCCAGCTCGATGCCTGGAAGCAAATACGAATATGAACAAGTTTTTTTTTTTACGCTGTACAAGTTAGTACTTGACTGCGATCTCACCTGATGGTAAGTGATGATGCAGCCGAAGATGTTAGCGTACTAACTTGGAGGGGGTAAGTTATGTCACCCCAACGGTTTCGACACAGCATCGTACCGGAACGCTAAATCGCTTGGCGGTACGTCTTTGCTGGTAGGGTGGTAACTAGCCACGGCCAAAGCTTCCCACCAGACCAGACTGAGCCAATTTAGAAATTATAAAACTCCAAAGTGACCCGTGGCGGGAATCGAACCCGCGACCTCCCACTCGAATCAGAGTGTGCGTCCCCTGCGCCACGGAGGTCGTCAATACAACAAATGTAGAAGGTCGTTCTAATTTTACGAAATTATCATTCAATTAGTGCATATGTGGATTTGAGTTATAGGTTCCAGGTACAGGCCCAGGTTTAATAATTTGGTCCATTTAATTATTTCCAAATTGGCTTAGAACTGCTCTGGTGAGAAGCTTTGGCCTCAGCTGGTCACCCAACGGCGGCAGCATCCCTTAACAGAAGCTCCAGATTCAGTCAAGTGTACTATGTGTGTTTGTGAAAACCGATGAGGATCGAAAATTATCTGCTTCAGAACAAAGAATCACTGCACAGGCAAACATCGCATACCCATGCCGAACGACTGATGTAAACATTAGGCACATACCTACACTCCCACATATTCTAATAACTTGTTAGTTGTAAGGTTAAATTTGTACGCCAGAGATGGCTGGATGCATGTAACTGTATTCAATGCAAATAAAATGACATCTATCTAACTATCTATCTATCTATCTATCTATCATACATCATGCTTATGCTGTTAGATGATAGAAGGGGTTCCTCACCATTAGTCCTTAGCTGCTGCACCCTGGCGGAGAGGTTGGCCCACACGCGGCGCGCCGCCACCGAGCTGAGGCGGCCCACCGTCTGCACCGTGTGCAGCGCGGGGTCGCTCTCCATCGGCACTATGTCGCTGCCCACTGCTGGAGACAGAGACAAGTAACATCAGAAGTGGGATCAAAATTGAACCTAAATTGATTGCTATACAATACGAGTATTGTCCTTCGAAAACATTAGGTACTGGTCAATCATAGAGATACAAATAAACTGGTGTATCCTCGCACGAAGACTGACAGGTCAACGTAGACAAAGCTTCACTTTAACCTCGTGAACTTGATCAATTCAATCTTATCCTCTGTGAGTTCTGACATATACATCCATGAGTAAGACAGAACTCGTGTCTCACTTGTCCTGCATTACAAAAACTTTGTCACACACTCTAAATCAGGAGGAAGTTGGTCCTCGTCCTGACAAAGGATGAATTGTTGGCAAAGGCTGTGTGAAATATGTTGGAGTCCGGAGGTGACCGTCATGAGGATGGCGAAATTTCCCGTGCACAAAAGACTGGCGACGTGCTGGCTAGTAGCGACAGTTAATATACATAGAAGTATAAGGAGCGTATTAGCACTTACCACTGGTCTCCTCCTGCGTGGGCGGCAGGTAGTGGTCCAGCAGCTGCATGGCGTAGGTGGCGCCGCTGTCCACGCCGTGCATGGCCTTCTGCCCGTACGCCGTGCTCAGCAGCACGTTGGCCTTGGCCCACGTCAGCTCCTTGAGCGACTTGACGCGCTGCTCCGCCACGTCACGCGCGCCGTACACCTGGGGAACAACGTCATCATCATTATGGGTATCATCACTGGTTTAAGCATTCAGTAGAATTAAAATAAACAAGGGACTCATGCTAAAGTTTGTGCCGTAGTGTAAGTTACCGTGAGTTTTCCAAGCGGTCGCGGTGTAGGTAGTGATGAAGACGGCGGTCTGGGTGGTGGCGTTCCCGGCGGTGGTGGTGGCGAGGGTGATGAGGATAGAGATGTCGGCAATGGCGGTGGTGGTCGCTTATTCACCAGCGTTAACACTATTATCACCAACATCACCACCACACTCAACACAGCTGTCGCCGCTCCGACCGTCAACACCAACGCCGCCGCCACCACAACTATCACCACCGACGCTACCATCAGCACCGCTACAGACGCCGCCACAACCAGCGCTGCTGCCGCCACAACAATCACCACCGCTGACGCCACCACCACCACAGCAGCCGCCGCCACCACCGCCACGAGCACGGCAACGACGGCCGTCGCTACCACCACCACCACCGCTGCCACCAACACTGCTGCCGCCGCTACCACCACCATTGCCGCTACCACCAGCCCCACAATCACAGCGACAATCATCGCCAATATCATCATCATCAGCCTGAACCACTGGCGTATTCCAACATTTACGTAATTTGTTAATCGTTCAAAGTAAGGTTCGCCAAATCGTCTTGGTAGTGGTGGTGGTTGTGGTGGTGGTGGTGGTACTGGCGGTTGTGGTGGTCCATCATCAGTGTAAGCAGTTAAATCAGGAATATCTTGGCGGTCCATCTCTATGTGTTCCTAAATAAGACAATGCAATATGTAGGTACAGTGAATAATTTAATTCAGTTCGTTTGACTTTCAAACGCGATATTTGACCAAAAAAAATACAATCGATACTTTACACACAAAAGGGTTGTACAATAAAAACGAGAAAAATATAAGTTTATTTTTGGTATTAATCAGAATATTATAAACCTGTATTTTGGATTTCCTGCTTTGTATACCCAACTGACTACTCTACTCTGATCAAAATATCTTCGAGTTACGAAAAACGAGTTTGATCATACATATTTTATCAACGTGATAGTAAATTATTCTCGGCTCATAGTGACCTTGACTAGTCTCGGTCTGTTTACATCATTTTTACATACACTACTTCTAAATAATATTGTTAGGGATCCACACGCTTGCAGTAAAAACTAAAAGAAACAGAGGCTGTCCACCTGCGTCTGACAAGAGGGCCGTGTCTATGGAATGACTCTACTGCGTACTAGACGCAAAGATCTGCCCGGGAAATTCAAATTCTACTTGTGCTTTCGCAGTCGAGGGTTATTTTTTTCGACATTTTGCCCAATAAATCAAAAACTACCAAGCATAAAGATAAATAAAAATCGGTTTTAAACGATTTTCAGTTTTTAATGTTTGCAATGACGTCGGGCCATTATTACCAACAACAATTCCAAATTTCATGTAGATATATTTAAAAGTTACTGAAATAAAGAGATGTGACTGACAAAATACAGACAGACGGACACCAAAATGATAAGGGTTCTGTTTTTTTTTTCGAGGTACGGATCCCTAAAATTGTATAAAACACCTTTTGTTTGAAGAACAAATGTCCAATCTCATTGATTCCGAACTTCCGACTTGGGGTCTGACATTTTAAGTTTGGCCTATGTGAAAGAATGATGAATTTTGATGCACTTAAAATTGTCACAGGTTATTAATATGTTAACAGTAACGATTCCGGTTCAATGTCCGTGACTGTCCAGTATCACATTATCTTCAGCCTGAACTGAGTACCCTACAACGATAACATTATCTAACCCAAAACGGATATTACCTATGTTATCGTCGCCGTGGGACTAAGGTCTCAGTCTGAGTATTTGTTTGATTTCACAACATCGGCTTGTTTGTGGCCTCAGCCTAGTGATAAATATTAAAACTATCTTAATCTTGTTATCCTTCTAAAATATATGATAACTAGCTGTTGCCCGCGGCTCCGCCCGCGTGAATTACGATTTTTTTTTACATATACCGTGGAATTCCTTGATTTTTCGCGGGATTCCGGTGTGATGTTGTACAGAAACCTGTTCTTACTTTGCACGGATTATCTTGTGGTGATTTTGAAAACTCCTTTTTCTTAATAAGTTTCATGAATACGTAGTTGAAAGAGCAAAACGTCCAATCGTCCTTTTAAAATAAAATCGTCCTTTTCAATGTGATTTTTATTCTGAAACCACGAAATATGTCAAAAATCATAAAATCATGTGAAAATTTGTACTGGTGGTGGAGCTCTTCTTTCAGGGTTCGGCCGGGTAAGTACCACTGAGATAAAATACTCTTCTAACAATATTCCCCAGCCCAACATAAGAGTCATTTAAAAATCTTTGCTTTATCTCAATACAATCCAAAATATCCGAATGGGCAATGGCTATATATTTCTTTACGTATAAAAAGACCTATGACAGTCAGTCGGTTAGGATCGATAAGACCTAAGAGTTAAAAATATTTGTGAACCATAATTACTCTATCCATATTGCGGATGATAAAAAAAAGACGCGGCACTCCGGGAATGTCGACAGAAGTGAAAACTTTAATCTGTTCATGTCATAACAGTGCCATCTTAATATAAAGTCATGAAACAGTAAATTACATGACAGTTAATTATTATTAAAAAAAAATCGGTAGTATTTATCTCAGAGTTTTACATTCAAGTTCCACATAAATTGTAGAGATGGCGCTATACGGTATAACGTAGCGAGTTTCATGATTTTTGTTCACTCTAAAAGTGAAAAATCTTAAACCATACAAAATCTTCTGCTAAGCCTATTTATTTACGGCTGTAAGGGTAGTCCAGTCTAACTTTAGCTCTACGTCTTAGCCCTAGGTTTTTTGTCCATTCCGAGTTTCAAGTAACCTACTTGAACTTATCGCTAAAGGTTCTGATGCCTGTAATTTATGAACTACAAAAGTGATGATGATAAAATTTGTATGGAATAATCTTTAAGAACCTCCTTTCTAAAAAAGAAAGAATGAATGAAATCGGACATCGCGTTAGTGAATTATAACTAAATACACATTTTGACTTTGATGTCGTCTTCCAGGGAAACCATGATGAATTTCGGGACAAAAAGTATCCTATGTCCTACCTCGGGGTATGAACTATAATCATGTCAAGTTTCATTTAAATCCATCCAGCGGATTAGCCGTGATGCGCGGTCGTGAAACAGACAGACAGACAGACAGACAGACAGACAGACAGACAGACAAAAATTAAACAAATTACAGTTTTGGCTTCAGTATCGACTAAATAGTGTCCTCCAACAAAAATTTTCAAAATATCTTTAATGTACAGAATTCGACCCTTTACAGTTTTATTATAAGTATAGATTTCATTGTCATGTCCTTGATCCTTATTAACGCTTAGGTATATTATTATTACCGCAATTTTGAGACATGATTTATATTGAGGGCAAAAAGCTAAAAGGGGAAAAAAGAGAAATGTGTAAAATCGAATTTCGACCGACTCAAAACTTTATTTCAGCTAACCGTTGCCCGCGGCTCCACCCCGTGAATTTTGTTTTCAAAAAACCCGTGGGTATCTTTGAGTTTTGCACCCACTAGGCTGACAAAGTGACGGACACTTTATGGTGATTGGTGACCGCTCGCAATCTGGTTTCCTCAAGATATTGTAATTCACTTCGAAGCAAGTGACATTTAGTTTTGACAGTAAGTAAAGTTTCCTTCCTTCTTTTCGAGATCCTTGAAGAGTAGCGGTCTGAACCAATGTGCTATCATAATATAATTGCTATCTAGCAAGTCTATATAACATTCTTGTGTCACAGGGTTTCAAACACCTCCGAAAAAGCTCGACGGATTACTATGAATTTTTTTTTATCTGCGATCGCTAGGTCTGAGACTAGGTCGTACCTAAGCTATTTTTCTTACCCTACACCGGCCTTACTAAATGGTAGAACAACGTTTGCGCGATCAGCTAGTAAAAGATAGATAGATAGATAGGTCAGTTCCTAACAGTGGCGCACGTAAGCAAACCACCATATAACCTATTTAATCGAAAAGGTTGCATCATAAAACCGCCTAGTAAGAGGTTAATATAAAACGAACTTAGTACGCAAAGTCTAACTAAGTAATTGTTGTGCAACCATCGTTACAAACACTGCGGCGACCTTTGGACGATTAGTCAGTTTATTTATAGGTAACTGTGCACAGCAAAAACACATGCGTGTCCGGTTTTCACGAGGGAGTACCGCTATGAGTCGTGGGAGGGTAAATAACAAATGGACTCTGGCTGGAGTCTGGACTGGTGATTAGTTCGCTACACCTGTGACCCGGTTATGTAGCAATTTTTGTATTGAATACGCACAAGTAAGCAACTCGCATGGTATATTCACATGAAACTCTACCAACCTAGGTCTTATTTATTACTTATGACAGAGAAAGGACAGAACAATTAAGGGGTTTCGGCCCTACCAGCCCGCGAAATTCAAATTTTATTTACTTTTTCCCTAAGATTGCAATAATATATCGTAGGCTTATGGCAATGAGTTTTGCGAGCATTACATTTATGCATCTACAATCTACATGTTTTTTTTAATAAAAACTTTGCTCAAAAACACGCAATTAGTTCATATTGGTTCCCGATAGCTACTTTGGGAAGTAGCAAAATATAATAATCTTTCGGGAACCAATATGAGGTGAATGAGAATTTTCGAGCAAAGTTTTCACTAAAAAGTGTAAATGCATAAATATTATGTGCGCAATACTCTTTGCTATACTGTGTAGTTAGTCTAATATTTGCGAAAAACTAAATAAAATTTGAATTTCGCGGACTAGCAGGGCCGTAACACCGTAACAGAACACTAAATAAACAGAAAGTACCTAGATACAAATATTCCACCGCTATTTGTTACCATTGCGTCTTGGATATGTAACTCGTACGTACATAATAACTATTATTTCAATAACATTTATTTTTAGGTTAGTTACCTACAGTTCATTAATTAATATTTTGCCTCGTCATGGTACGATAATTTACATATATTATGAAAAGGTACAGATATACGCGTTGCCGTGTTTATCACTATCTAGTACCTAAGTTAAGTGATAAATAAAGATAAAGACAAAACATTAAGTTTTATGACATAAGTTTAATAAACAACTTTAAGTTCAAATGTTACCTCCCACCTACAGATATTCTGAGTTGGGTCACAATTTGAAACATTCGAAATATAAAACTTGTCGCAACGGCAATCCATTGGCTAACTTTATCCTGTAGCAGACAGTCGCTTCTCATGGGGCAATAAATCAAATCATCAAAATCGATTCCACCAGATAAAAAACATACTTGTACATAGTCGAATTGAGAACTTCCTCCTTATAAGAAGTCTGTTGATAAATCATGATTCAGCAATAATGGTCACTTTATAATCAACAAAATATCTGTGGAAATCTGCTCCCTTCGGTAACATTATCACATTCGCAGGTTATCGCATTAAAACAATATGGAAGTCGACAAAACAAAGAAAGAGCCGATAAAAAAAACAATGCAGTACATATACCTACCTAACGACTTTTATTTTTCTTTGATAAGGTAATTTATGCCTATCCTCATTTAAAATCACTTCAGCTTTTGCCTGTGTGGCATACAGTTTTTCCCAGAATAAATATATGCAAAAAAGCAGGTACTTATTCATTGAATAATGTCAATGCAATAAAATAGCCTAAGCAGGATCGATCTACATGCATTCCAAAACAAGTCGCTACATTGGAGTAACAAAAATAAGTTTCGTAACAAAAACACTTTCGGCTTTATATTATTTCGTGAGATTTAGATACTATAGTCGGCGCAATCTCTCGCTGCCCGCGGTGCAATAAAATGGGGAAACTGAACGGAGATCCCAAGTCTGCTGTAAAACCTAAAGTAATATTATCAAATTAAATGAATGCATGCGACAGAGTGCGTCAGGTGCCCTTTTCCCCATTTCATTGCATCGCGGGCAGCGAGATTGCCCTGGCTATAGTATAACACAATCACACTAAATAAGATAAAGGGGAAATAAATATTAAATAAACATTGCACCGACTATAATAAAATAATATTGTTGATGGTATTTACCATCTTGCCTGTATACCCAACAAAGTATGGCTTTTTGCCAACAAGCAACAGAAAGGTCCAGAATTCCAGATCAATCAATGATAACGGTCTGTCATTAAACTTTGTCGTCATCGCAATGCATGTTGCTATCATGAGATAAAAAATTCTAGAAAGTGTAAATGTATCATCAGAGATATCCCCAAAAGATACAGATATGGCCATGCTATAATGAACATTGGTCTCAATAATCATAGTTTTCTAAGTCTTACAAGGAAAAATTGACTTTGTCCTGGTATCTCAAAGATCGGAAGAGAACAAGAGGATGGCCACAAAGAAGATTGGAAGAGGACTTGATAACTCAAGCACCCATTGCCAGGAGAGACTAAAGGGTAACGCGAGGTTTAGATTAGCAACAAAACTTGTAGAAGTTGACTTACAGAGAATGGTAGTTTAGAATAAATATATAGAATAGAAGTTTTATCAATGGTTTTGTCCAATAAATCAAAAACTATCAGGCATAAAAATATATTTAAATCCGTTTAAGAATACAGAAGTAACATACTTTCATATGGTAAATCGTTGGATACCGCACTTAATATTGTAATCTCATTTTAAAATTTCGACGCCCCGGTTTTCCTACTTTTAAATAAAAATGAAAACAACAAAGTGATCTTATATGGGCTCTGTTTTTTTTTTTTTGGAACAGAATTCTAAAAAGACATTATAGTGATTATGATCATTAAACACATTTGGGTGGTCTGATAGTGGTACCTGACAGTCTCAGTATCTCAACGTCAACTGACATCATTAGAACCCTGACATAGTTTCCAAACAATAGAATGAAAATATTATGTAGTGTGAAATTACAAAAACAATTCATATTTGTGATTATGTAGGTACTTATAATCACATGATAAAGGGATTTACATTATGACTGAATGGTATTCATAGTTCATCCAGTAGCTTCTTTTGACCGCAAATATTACGGTATAACTATCAACCACTCTGTACAGGAAGTCACTCAGTATATATCAGCATATTTTAGTTGAATGGCTTACACACCCAGTTAGCTGGATCTAACTGTTTCGCATAAAGTGTTCCTTATGCTATGATTGTTGGAGAGGTTGTACAATAAATCATATTTCTATTACTATTGAAATAGGAGAAATATTTCTGAAGTAGTTTCAGTAACCTGTTCGCAGAAGCATTGCCAATAACTTCCCTTCCCACTTCATATTAGTGTGGCCAGCATTCACTGATAATGGACAAGCATTCACCTGATAGCCACTGAACAAATTATCACAAAGAAAACAGCAAAAAAAAGTAACAACAAGCACCAAGTTACCTTGTTCAGCTGCGGAGTGATTCTTGACAGCACAGCCTGTTTGGTTGTTTCCACAATGACCTTGGGCTGCTCTGTGACGAGAGGCACCCTTCTCTCCAACTCGCCCAGCGCTGCAGCCACTCTGGCGTCCCCAGCAGCCAAGGGTGCTGCCACGTAGGGTGCTGCTGTGGTGGCCGCGAGGGTGACGCTGGCTTCAGCTGTAGACAGAGCCCATTCCAGCAGAGAATGTGCCCCTGGAATGACGGATTTCATTGTAGATCTTTTTTTATTGAAAACAAAAGACATTACTGCTTGTGGATGCTTACAGCAAGAATGGGGTACTCAGGGGTGAAGTTTGCCAATAAACCTCATTCCACTTCCACCATCCACACCCCATTATTGGCTTTAAAATATACAGTAATAACAGGGGACTGCTGGATCCAAGCCAAGATGCCAACGCAGTGCACAAATGAGTCTTTACTAAAAGGATCTTTCACTTGTAGTTTTTCAATGCTATCTACAAATGTTTGAACAAGTTACAATACAAATTTATATGAACCAACCTTTGACCTTAGAGTAGAATGCTCCCACCTGTCCCACAGCTGCGCCCACTGTTGGGAGGGCCAAGGCTTTCTGTACAGACTGCAGCTGCGGCATAGCAGGGGCTGAACTTACTTGTGCGGCCATCTGAGCAAGACAAACATTGGCACTTAATGGTAAAACATTTATGTAATTATCTACTCTACTGCTAATGTGATGTAAATTGTAATGATGTGAGCATTGATAACTAATGGTTACGCTTTCACCCTCTTGTTCAGGAAACCACGAGCCCATCCGGTTTATGTAAAACGATGTGAGTATATTATGTGAGTAATGGGGAATAGAGAGGTTTATTAATTCCAGCTGTTATTAATTACTGTAAAAGTGGGTAGGCTGACGACATGTGACCAATATTCACAGAACGGT
Organism: Coenonympha glycerion; assembly: GCA_963855885.1. Taxonomy (NCBI): domain Eukaryota; kingdom Metazoa; phylum Arthropoda; class Insecta; order Lepidoptera; family Nymphalidae; genus Coenonympha; species Coenonympha glycerion. Next base: position 482,140 of record OY979637.1, on the reverse strand, counting down.
AGGTATCTACTATCCCTAAGGTCATAGAAGAGTAGAAGAATAATCTTTCACTTTTTTAATAAATCATGAAGTCACGTAAAATTATTTAAATAATAGCTTATAATTAAGTAACCACCGAAATACACACATGAAAATTGAGGGTAAGTGTAATAAAAAATTTCATTCGAAAATTCTCGAAAAAAAAAAAACAAGTTCTCCGAATTAATCAACTTTGTAACTTTAGATTTCAACCCCTTATTATAAAAAGAGGCAAGGTAAAGAAGAAAACAGTTTATTCACAGCTACTCAACGAATAAATCAGGAAATAACGCAATTTGGGGTCACAAATTCACATTCTCCACAGAATGCAGGTAGGTTGGGCTAGTACAGAATAACTTACCGTAAAATGATAATGTCTTTGCGAAAACAGTGTACAAATACCAAAAAAATGTATTCAAATCAACTTTAAATATCGTCAAACTCAAATTTTCAACCAAGAAATGAAAAGTTTCATAAAAGTTAAAACTTTTACGAAGTTACGACAGTTGACCACTCGCTAAGAATCCTATTCGTTGAATGGAAAAAAATAAATAATTTCCTCTAACCGTGACTGATCATCATTCGGTGATATTTCACGTGTCGAAGATTTGACTTTTATTTTTTGAGCAATAAAGTGCAAAATTGTGTAACATTTAATTGAATGCAGTGAAGTTCGTCAGTTGAATGAGTATTTAGATTATAATACCAACTATAAACTAAAGAGTAAAGACCCATGGGGCTATGGCACTTTGGCCAACATATCATTTTATTGGCGTCACGATTGGCGTAATAAGTTCCTTGCTATTGGCGTTTGTACGACACAAACCACAAACATTGGATCTGAGCATTGTATGGAATAAATATTTTTGTAATCTCATTGGCTATTGCTCTCTCCTGACGCCAAAAACCCTTTGACACTTGACAGGCTTGAGAGGTTTGGCAGCACAAAACGTAGTGATTATATACTCTTTGCACTTGGCTTGAATTGGACCTTGGTCAGACATATTGTCAATTGTGGTCGAACAAATTGGGTACATATTTTACAAACATTTGTAATGTCTTGGACAAACGAAGTGTCACTGGAATTCTTGGACCACTACAGAGTTGAACAGTTGTTGTGGGACCCCAAGCATCCATTGCATAGAAACAGGTGCGAGGTAAACGAAGCATGGCGTCGAATACAAAACAACTTGAGTGTAAATTGTTCAATAGTAGATTTAAAGAAAAAAAAAGAGTCTTTGATGACATCTTTTAGATTGCACTACAACCGAAAAAAGAAGAATCCCTTAGACTATCGGACGTCGTGGTTTGCATACTCGTTTATGGAAAGTTTTCTTGGCGGGAAATATGAATGCGATAGTACAAATGAACATAACCTTGAGGTAAATGAGTCAAAAATAGAATACTAATTTTACGGCATTGTTGAATTTCTTTAGACTCCTTGAGAGTTATAATTAAATTTGATTACAATATAATGGACCGAATCCGTATATAACAAAGTGAAAACTTCATTTGGTTTTCACTATATTAACAAAATGAAAAGAAATGAAAGGATGTCTTTATAATAATTTATTTTCATTCCAAGACTATGATTGTTATTCGCAGTGCGCAGTTATTAGTGCGCAGTTGTAACGTGGAGTAAAAAAACTTAATTTCGTCTGGATACGATTTTTTACGTTGGCGCCTACGGCCTATACCCGTACCCTCTTGACGGACAAATATTTATAAGTAAAATTTCAGCAATTAGAATAATGAATAAACAGCAAAAGTTTTTTCCATAATATAACATTGTACTTAATTGCATTAATTTTGTTTCAGTACCTTTCAATTGAGAATGATAATGCGTCTTACAATCCTCAGGAGCCAGTCGGCAACACGAGCCAAAACATGAACAAGACGACAGACCGACAAAGTTCCGACAGAAATATGAACAGATCGTGCTCCAAGCCTCAAGTTAACTCTGAATATGTTTACAAGAGACAACTAGACAACAGCTATGTAAAAAACGAACAATGTAAACCTGACTACGACGAATATGATCTATATGGACAACTTTTAGCTAGAAAGTTGAGGAAACTCGACGAACATCAACGAGATATAGCAATGCACGAAATCGACAATATTATGTTCAACGCCAAAATGCAGAACGGTTCAACTCAAAACAGAAGTTACTCAACATCTCCTTCCCCTGTACCGAGGAAGATTAAATCTCCAGTCTTCATAATTACTCAACAAAACCACGACCCATTTGAAGATGAAAATAATATATCATATCAAGAACAATCCTAATAATTGTAATAATAATTAATTGTTGAGATACGTGCAATATATTATGTTTTCTCTCATTTTAGTTTAAAAATGTAGGTGTTTTTCCCGTGGCATCGCCCACGTGGAATTTAGTTTTTAACAAATCCTGTAAGATTTTATACCATATGGATTTCTGAACCCGTTCCTGTTTCCTTACTATTATTTTATAAAAAAAAAATTGTAATCCGAATCTCGGAAACGGCTTAGTATACAGGGGGTTTTGGGGGCGATAAATCGATCTAGCTAGGATTCATTTTTAAAAAATGTCGAATTTACCAAAAAATAAAAATATGACTCCTGCTGCCATCTATTGGCCAGAAGCTCGGTCACCCAGATATTTTTAAAATAATAATGATATCCAAAGTTTAATAATGGCTGAGATTGTTCAAACATTGTGCCAATATCCCAACCTATTCTTTGCCAATATCCTTTCAAACGAACCTCTCTTTATGTGACGCTGGCCAAAGGTTGCCATTGGAATTAAAGAATAATTGGACATTTGCTAAAAAACACAAAAGATATGTTTACGAATGACGAATAACTAATATTCCCTATAGTGTTTTATGTCTTTGACTAATATTTTTATTTATTTTTTAACGTGAAATCAACGGCTCTGCCCGCGAAATTCAAAATTTTCGTGGTTTTTTGCAATTTGTACGCTAATTAGACATGATAGGCTTATGGCAGTCAATTTGCGAGAACGGCAGTATCATCTTTACATGATTATATCAAAATCTTTGAATAAAAATGTGTATCCTAGGAAATTAATCCGAGTATCGAGTTTTATGTGAGTAACTCGCAAATCTTGGACTAATTTCTTTAACTCGACACTTTCGAGCAGAGATTTTTATATAAACACGTGAAGAAGATATTGGGATTATCGCAATTTGACGGCCATAAGCCTATTATGTCTCATTAGCTTAAAAATCGCAAAAAACCACGAAAATTTTGAATTTCGCGGGCACACCTGTGGTGTGCTCCTTAGGAGCATTACTCACGAAAAATCTATTTTTTACGTTTGATCGTCAGTGGGCTGAGTGAATGATTTCTTTATGGTCTAATATTTTTCTAATCTGTGGAATCGTGTTAGTAGTTGCAATGACGAAATACGCTAGGTACGCTAAGAGGACGGGAAAGAGGTGACGTATGTTGAAACGAAACCCTTTGATTAGCTATTAAATCAATGACGAAACCAAACAATTCTCAAATATGGCGTCGCACGTCGTACATTTCGGTACCGCTGACCTATGACTAAAGAGGTAATGGACACAAAGTAGTGAGTCTTTTCGGCTGGGTATTTTCGCCATCTTCTGTAGCATCAAAAATAGCCAATCACAGCTATCAGCCAATCACAGATAGGCACCAGTCAGCTGATCAGAAGGGCTGCTCTAGCTATCTATCGATATGGAAATATTATCGATGTAGTTTGTGGTTAGTAATTAAATATTTAAGAGCAAAAATGAATGAATTATTACTATTAAAAATTAATTATTATAGTAAAACTAGGTTTTGCCAGCGGTGCATGCGTTTCCGGATTAGAATTTTTAGCTTATCCCGCGAGACCAAACTACATTTGATAGCTATAGAAAAGCTCACAGCTTAGTTCCACAGGATTAAATCCTGGGAATACGGATAAAAAGTAGCCTTAAATGTTGTAGATGGAGTATTTTATTGAAAGAAGACTAATTCATTTTAGTTTCAAAAACAATTTAAACTGCATAAAATTTTAACATTTTGATTTCATGAATTTTAAGTTATCGCCTGATTGAACCGGAATTCTAACCCGTTCAGAGAAAAATACCAGTACAATAGTTTTATCATACCGATCGGCTTATTCACTAGGGTAATTTTTATGAAGTCTTCTTTCAGTAAAATGCTCTAACTACATTATTTAAGATAAAATTATATACCTTACCAGCAAAGACGCATCGCCAAGCGATTTAGCGTTCCGGTGTGATACTGTGCAGAAACCATTAGGGATGAGTTTACTTACCCCTTCCAAGTTAGTACGATAAAACATTCGGCTGTATCATCGCTTACCATCAGGTGAGATCGCAGTCAAGTACTAACTTGTATTGTGTAAAATAAAAAATCTTCTCCACCTGCAACTATTGAAAATCCTTTCAATAGTTGCATCGTGATTGAGTGACTTTTATGTTAAATGGATTAGAAAATATAAAATACTATACAAGTAAAATATAAGCCATGACGGTGTATTTACAAATATATTTAAAAAGAAAATGGTTTGGTTTAATTTACGTGTTTTTTTTTTAGGACATCCTCAGGAAATTTTGACTTCAAAACGAGTGCTTGTATAGTAAATGTTCGCATCCGCGGCCCGTTTTCTTAAAGCGGAAATAACTACGAGAAGTCGGAGGTGTAAAACCTCGAGGTCCAAATACCACTAGTATTAGGAGCCCTACTCATCTATTAACATTGAACTTTACATATATGAATTTTATCGATATCGGTATAGCAGCGGTCGCATCATTAGTACTTTGTTTTTGTTTTGTTAACATAACAACAAAAATTAAATCGAATTTATTTCAATCCTGAAGAAATATTTCTTCTTTTACACATTATATAAGTGCATGTAATATGATCATAACACATAATAACACATAATTTTTAACGATTTAACGATATAATAATGAAATCGAATACTGACCTATGAAATGTTAAATGTGGCCTATTTTTGTCTTTCCGCGATCTGCACTGCACAACACAACACTGAGTAGGCATTTTCACACCTGAATACTAATTATAATTCGCACGCAAATTAGAATAATAATATGATTGTCTGATATTTCAAAAAACATGATACGCATATACTTTGTATACATGTTTCGACATGTTCGAATCTACAAAATGCTACAATTTATGGAGGAATTGGCCACCCGGCTATTTTTTCGTGACGTCACAACTTCAGTGTTGCCGAAATCAGAAAAAACAAATATGTTGCTATCTCGTATAACGTAAACAATTTTGAATTAGTTAGAAAGAGACAATGTGATGTTTGTTATAGCTATGTCGATTTCACGCAACATATAAACGCATATGTGTGTATAGAAAACTACAGCTGCTCCACTTGTAGTTTCCTTTCTCGTAGCCGCTGACACATACCGCTGTCAGTCGCAGACATTAGCGCCATTTTAATCCGGCTTCAGGGCGGAACCTAAAAATGCATGCGTGACGTCAGTAACTCTGATCCTTTTTTTCAATGGGCAGTTGGCAGTTGGTTGGCAGGTTGGCAGCACTAGTTTTGAGATTTGATTGATCATTTGACACTTGTCGTAGTTTATTGCTCATTCGCTGGTCTGTGGTTTATACTGTTGACTGTTCACCACGTAGACAGAGAAAAGCTTTTCTCTGTCTACGGTTCACCAAACGCCAGTGATATAGTAATCTGTGTCACCATCTGTTCACAAAACAGACAAAACACAAAACAGCTGATTGATATTTGATATTTACAATAAAATAATGTAATGTGTATAAAAGGGGAAAATACATTTATAATATACTTTCTTCTACTTTTACGTCTGCATGTAACAATTCTGTCGAAAAATCATGGCTACTATGGTAAAAGAAAAACGTAGAGAGGTACGAATTGGTTTTCATTCTTTGTTTCTGTATTTACGCATTAGTTATGTTTTATAATAAAATTACTTTCATAATTATATAATTATCAGACTAATATTCATATACTTAGCAGGCGGTCATGTGTTAGCTTTTTAGTGTTTACAACTTTTTTTTTTATGAAATAAAAATGCTGCTTATATTTTTTAAGCAGAAGAAGAAAACCAAGGTCAAAAATTTACCCGAAGCAGAATCCAAAGATGAAGAAATCTTAGAAGCTCCTATAATTGGTTCCAAAGAATTTTCCGAAGATATAACCACAAATCTTAGTCCAGCTTCAACTAGTAGTACTGCAGAAGATCAACCCTTAACAAGAAATGTAATTCAAGAAAATTTAGTTACCTCTACAACAATTGACAACCTTAAGGAGCAAGAAGTCTCTTCCACAACTGTAGAACTTGGTTTGGAACCTGATACAATATCTAGTGATATAAGGAATGTGGTTAAAAATAAAGTACCAGAAAATACTATAGCTAAGGACAGTGAAATAACAAACATTTTAGCAGAGGCAAGAAGAAACCTGGAAGAAATAACTCCAGACTTATGTACTGATTCCACAATCTCAGTCACAAATATTAGGGATGAAATAACTGAGGGAAAGCACGATGTTGCTTTAGATTCAAATACTCTACCTAAATTACTATCTCCTGAAGGCATTATACTTGCTGAAGATTTAGTAATACCATCTGCACCTTCAGCACCAATAGAAGTTGAAGTAGAGCCCTATATGGAGGCTGCTCTGTGTGAAGATGTTCAAGAGAGGAGAATACCTTGTATGCCGTTGGAAGAAGCGGTGAGGGTGTTTGGTGGGAAGGAAATAGCTGAGGTTAAAGCAATGAGTAAGAGAGAGGAAGCTATTGTGGAGGCCGGGCCACAAAGCGGGCCTGAACATCCTTTGGTGGATCTCTTATCCACTTTCAGGTACTTTAACTTTTTTTTTTGTATGAATGGCCTAAATTATTGTTCATCAACATTCTTCCAGTCATTGTTCACTGCACAGGCTTCCTGACGGGATTTTGATGAAGCAGACCACCAAATCTGCATTTCCTGGTATTAGCATTCTTCAACATTTGGAGATAAATATGGTATTTATCTTACCAGAAAAACAGATTTATAAAAGCCTTTCATTTTAAATATACATGAACGTGCAGTTACAGAAATATAATTTAGAATAGCAAATTCTTTTTGAGGCTTTTGAAAGAGGACAGTGATTTGCTAATTACATCGTATTTAATTAAAAATTTCAGAACATCTTTAATATCCATAGAGCGGGAACGCAACCGCATCAGCGCGGGCTACGTGGACGAGGACAAGTCCCGCGCGGCGCTGTGGCAGGTGGAGAAGCGCAGCATCAGCGCGTCGCGGACATGCCCGTGCGGCGCGGAGGTCAGTGTGCGGGCGGCGTACGAGGTGGCGCGCCTGCAGACGGAGAAGATGCCCGCCGCGAGGCTCCGGCTGGAGGCGCTGCTGCGGGACGTGCAGGAGTGCTACTGCCACCATCAGCACGCTGCGCTGCGCGCGCATTGTGATGTAGGTTCTATACATTTTACATTGCTACTGTTGCCCGCGGCTTTGTTCATAAATTTCGAATTTTACAAATTCCGTTGTAATGAGCCAACCTTAAAAGATATGCATGTGCTGTCGCAGACTTTTGTTTTAATTGTTAAAGAAAACAATTCCGTTATACATGTTTTTGCATAACTTTATGTACGCAGCGCATGCAACGGAAGCTTTCTAAAAGGTTTTTCATTTATGCTCCCGCTCATGTTTGTTATACCATGATATAGCCTTCCTCAATGAAAGGATTAAATATTTTTTTGGAAATCTAGCATTTTGTTGTTTATTTATGAGATAAGAGTGTAACTAAATGACTTGCCTAATGCCTTCACAGTTTGGTTGTGAAAATCTCAGTAAATTGTCATCCAAACATGTCATCAAAGAATTCAAAACTGTGCCAAATAGGCATGTGTGGGGAAGTCTTAGCGTGCACTGTATAATGCTGCTTGCGTCACTCGCAGCGCTTTACTCCGCTTCGCGCGAATTTCTCCAAAACTATATGAAAATGTTGCGAAAGTTGAGTCTATGATACATAATATATAATACACAGCCATTTTGAACGCACTTAGGATTCAGTAAAATAATACCTTCAGAATGTTCGGCTTGGATCCGATAAAACAGACGATTTCTACGCTATAGACTACAAAGAGTGTGGCATTCTGAAGGCGTACGGACAAAGACAACGACACTCTCCAGTATATTGGACTTATTTGAAATCGCATGTGGGTTAAGTTTTGTTTTATAAATTTCACATTTTAATAATTAAAGTTTTATGTATTTCTTATAGGTAATGTAATTTTTATGTGTATAAAATTATTTTAAGGGTTCCATACCAAAATGGTAAAAATGGAACCCTTATAGTGAGGCTTTCTACGTCCGTCCGTCTGTCCGTCCGTCCGTCCGTCTGTCGCACTCGATTATTTCAGTAACTATTAAAGCTATCGACCTGAAATTTGTAACAGTTGGAGGTAATTGCGGCGCGACGTTATTGCAATTGTAAAAAATTGAAAACCTTTTTTATTTTTATTTAAAAAGGGGGGAAAACCGGGTCGTCAAAATTTCAAAATGGGATAACAATATTGAGTGGGATATCATATGAAAGGGCGTTACTTGTGTATTCTAAAACCGATTTTTATTTATTTTTATGCCTGATAGTGTTCGATTTATTGGGCAAACTGTCGAAAAAAATACCGTTCCTCCCCCCTTATTTCCAAAGAGTTGTTTCCAATTGAAAAATCTGAAATAATTATGATCAATAGAAGTAAACGTATATTTTACAGAAAAAATAAAATCATCTCTCTAACTATTATTCTTTTTTAGATAATAACAATAAACTGGCAAAAACAAAGTTATGTTTGCGGTTTGCCAACAAAAGTACCTATGTGTAAATTATACTCGTAAATTCATGAACCAAAGTGATTCTTTTAATGTTTAACTTCTTTTATGGTATGGAACCCTCGGTGCGCGAGTCCGACTCGCACTTAGCCGGTTTTTTGTATTACAATTGGCCCATAGTGGTCACAAACAAAAAATAAATATATTTTTTGTTTACGTTGTAGATAGATGAGCTGGTAGCAGAAATCCTGCAGGGCAGCAAGAGCAGCGTGCGCGAGGCGCTGCTGCTGGTGCTGCAAGCGCTGCAGCTGAGCGACGCGGCGCCCGACGCCTTCGCGCACGCGTTACAGCGCTGGGCGAGCGTCCTCGCCGCCGCGCTGCTGGACCACAGGGACTGGGCGCACTTGCTGTTTCTGCTGCACTGCCTCTTCAGGTCAATTCTTTTAGATATTCTCAATGGCTGCGTCAGCTAAATTATGCTGTTCCTGTAAGCGGCTTAGATAACAAGCGCAGTAGCAAGTGGAAACTGTCAAGTGCCAAGCTTACAACACGAGACAAGAACTTGATTCAGTAAATGTTTATAACAGCTTATGGGTTTTCACGCGTATCGTCCATTGGCACTATTATTATAGCCTTTGTTCACATGCTCTTGAACTTCAGAAGTTCAGACTCAGTACAGCACGCAAGTAGGTACTCGTACTTTGATACCTTTGATAGATGCAGCTGAATCTGTCACAGATTAATTGTTGTCTATGCTGACGTCATTTCTAATGAACACCAGAATTCAGAGAACCCTCTGTTTTTTATGAACTATGAGAATGGAGATGGCATTCGAACGCGCCTCAGAGGTATTTGACTAAGTTTAACATTTTACTAAGTTTTGAATATAACTTACCCCTTCCAAGTTAGTACTCTAACATCTTTGGCTGCATCATCACTTACCATCAGGTGAGATCGCAGTCAAAGACTAATTTGTATTGCGTAAAAGAAAACACCTTTTTAAATGGACAAGTAGGAATTTAACAAACAGACTCAAGAAGTCTTGCTGGTCTGTGAGTGTCCGTGTCCCCCGCAGGCAAACGCGTTCGGTGCAGTGGGCGGCGCGAGTCATAGAGCTGCGGGTGCCAGACGTGGCGTCCGCCGCGCGCCTCGTCGCCGTGCTGGAGCTGCTGCTCACGAGGCCCTTGCTCGAGGAGGCTCTGGAGTGCACTGAGGGTAACATATTCACTTCGAACGTGTGCCCCTGCGAGTCATAGAGCTGCGGGTGCCGGACGTGGCGTCCGCCGCGCGCCTCGTCGCCGTGCTGGAGCTGCTGCTCACGAGGCCCTTGCTCGAGGAGGCTCTGGAGTGCACTGAGGGTAACATATTCACTTCAAACGTGTGCCCCTGCGAGTCATAGAGCTGCGGGTGCCAGACGTGGCGTCCGCCGCGCGCCTCGTCGCCGTGCTGGAGCTGCTGCTCACGAGGCCCTTGCTCGAGGAGGCTCTGGAGTGCACTGAGGGTAACATATTCACTTCAAACGTGTGCCCCTGCGAGTCATAGAGCTGCGGGTGCCAGACGTGGCGTCCGCCGCGCGCCTCGTCGCCGTGCTGGAGCTGCTGCTCACGAGGCCCTTGCTCGAGGAGGCTCTGGAGTGCACTGAGGGTAACATATTCACTTCGAACGTGTGCCCCTGCGAGTCATAGAGCTGCGGGTGCCGGACGTGGCGTCCGCCGCGCGCCTCGTCGCCGTGCTGGAGCTGCTGCTCACGAGGCCCTTGCTCGAGGAGGCTCTGGAGTGCACTGAGGGTAACATATTCACTTCAAACGTGTGCCCCTGCGAGTCATAGAGCTGCGGGTGCCGGACGTGGCGTCCGCCGCGCGCCTCGTCGCCGTGCTGGAGCTGCTGCTCACGAGGCCCTTGCTCGAGGAGGCTCTGGAGTGCACTGAGGGTAACATATTCACTTCAAACGTGTGCCCCTGCGAGTCATAGAGCTGCGGGTGCCAGACGTGGCGTCCGCCGCGCGCCTCGTCGCCGTGCTGGAGCTGCTGCTCACGAGGCCCTTGCTCGAGGAGGCTCCGGAGTGCACTGAGGGTAACATATTCACTTCAAACGTGTGCCCCTTTCCACGCGGTTTGAAGTTTTCATTTGGTAGATTGGAAATTGCTTTTCTTTTGTCACCTAAACTCCCCACAATCTGCAAAACTTCCACGTTTTTGTCTTGTATGCGCGACATGTTTTCACTCTCTCTCTGTCAAAAGTGAAACTATAACATGCTGATAGCGCTCACTCAATATGTTTGTGGACGTTTTTGATGTGCGCAATGTAGGCTTAGGGCACATCTAACGATTTAAATTGTTACAAATGTCTGGTCCACAGAGTCGGAGGCGTGGGAAGAGGTGGACCCGCGCGGGGAGGGCGGCGGGGTGGGGGAGGGCCGGCTGCGGGAGCGCGACCTGCTGGCTCTGCTGGACGCCTTGCCGCTGCGGGACATGGTCGCCAGGACGCTGCTGTTTTCGAAAGCCGTAAGTGCGGAGTGAATCTGCTCCATCATCAGTAACAGCACTATCTCCTGACGCAAAAGTTTATTAGTTGTGACAATCAAAGTAGTACTTGTGACAGTTTGTAAGACAGAAAAATTACTTAAATTTTAGAAAACTTTTATTTCGCAAATGTAAATTAAGAAGTAAACACATTACAATAATTCTTACAAAATATCTTAAATAAAAATATACAATTAAAAACTAAAATAATAAAACTACATAAACTATAAGATACGTTAAAACTAAATCCTAAAAAATACATGAAAGGGACCTAATCAAAAAGGCCACCCCTGGTTGAACCTGAGCCAAAGGTACCCATCAAGCTTGCAGCGTTGCCACGCTGAATGGCGATGGATAACCTTTGGACCAGGTAGGCTCCAGAGCGTGGATCGTAGCCCCTCTCTCTTAAACGACGGCCGATTTCTCTTATAAAGATTTTACATTCCACACCCCAACATCCCATGGTTTCCACTGCGAGTGGGACGAATAAATAATTGCCCAAGAGTGGCGCATACTTGGCCTTTTTCCTCATGGCAGCGGATTCTGCAGCGGAACCGGCTACGCGTGAAGTACGGCTCAGATGGCTTGGTGCCAATGTACAGGCGCATGTCGCATCCCATAGAAGGCATTTACCCTTTTGCCAGGGAACAAGAGTTAAGCCATCAGGACGCTTACCGTCTGTTCGGCTAAGACCTGGCGGTTCGAGCGTGCAGGGTACGTTTGCCAATACAAGGCCCTGCGGACGATATCATTTAAGGCGTGGTGACGAGGTAACCTGCCTGAGCAACGACAGCAACTCAATGCATGATGACCATTGGCTTCAACCATGGAGCCGCAAATGCATCGATGGGGTTCGCAAACATTGCAGCCAAGTCGGAAGGCCACCGCAACACGTAGAGAGTCACTGTCAAGGAGCGTGCCCAGGTTCGGTGATGGTAAGGCCTGTAACCAAGCCCCAGACTCTGACTTCGATACCGCCCTAAGTCTTGCGAGATCCGCACCCGCTGCCTGGTCCATAAGTTGTTTTAATGTGGCCTCTGAAGATATGTTGTCCCACTGACGCTGGGCGTGTGAAGCCTGAGGAGGAGGCACGTCCGGGTTGAGAGCAGACCAGGCCTTCAAGGCGTCGGTAAAAGAGGTCGTCATTTTAGAAATGGCGCTGTAAAATTCCTAAGCAACTGATAGGACACCCGGCCCCGGCCCGGTTGTAATGCGACCCTCGACATACTTGGGGCGTTACAATGAAAGTTTCACTTTAAATACTCGTTTCAGGATATAACAAAGGAAAACGATGAGTCCTGGGGCGACAAGTGGGGCGGGCACGGCGTGGTGCGCGCTAGCTGCGGCGTCCGCGCGCTGCTGTGCGTGCTGCAGCGCGCGCTCGACGCGCACGCCGGCTACACGCGCCTGCGCGCCACGCTGCGGCGCGTGGCGGCCGCGGCGCTCAGCGCGCTGGCTGCCTTGCACCTGCACTCCAGGTAACAGAGCCGCACGCGAACGTAAATCCTCATACAAGGGCATTATTTTTTTTTAACAAAATTTCTTTTGCGGGGTTTATAGCACAGGGGGTTAGGCGGAAGAAAAAGGATTTTTGGCGTGATAAAAACCCGTCACGGAAATCTAAAATGAAAGTTTCTTACTAGTTAACAGAATGGTTACGCATGTAATCACGTATATAGATTTGGTATTGAAATGTGATAAAAATGTAGCTTATACTAAATATAGTTAATCCTGTGATGTATGTCTGAGTATAATGATGAACTTTACGAGTAGAATCAACATACCACCAAAATCACTTATATACCGTGACTATGTCAAGCACCTGCGGTGACTTGACACTACTTCACAAGTGGCTGATTAGTGCCAGGAACTTGTAGCAAAAAATGTATTGTTCAAAAATGAACACTTCTCCAATACATTCGCTTGCATCCTTAAATAACAGTTTTAGCTCGTTGGTTAGAAATTCATGAAAGCAAGTACTTTGGCGCAAAATCCAACAGTAGGAAACGTGTTCCGCAGACATGGCTACGCGCCAGAACTGGAAGAGCATATAGCAGCGGAGTTGGAGGCGTGCTTCGTGGCTGGCGTGGACATGCTACGCGAAGAGGCCCACGCCGCGCCCGCCTCGCTGCTGAGACAACACGTGGCGAGAGATTACGTCGACACACTCGTTAATGGACTACACAGTGAGGGGTTTACTTACTTCGCTGACATCTAACTTTTAATCACCGATAAATCTCTTTCGTACAAGCAAATAGTAGCGCCATCTGTCAAAAGTCTATAGGTGGCCGCTGAGCGAACTACAGCGTGGCGAACTGTTGGCGGCTAAAAAGGATTTTTGGGACCGGTAAACTGTTGACATTCGTTCGCGCCGTCCGCCATGTCCAGACACATTTCTCATGCCAATTGTTGTTATCAAATTTCTCCAAAACGGCTCGACCGATTTTTATTTAATTTACTGTGCGTGTTCAGAGAGTTCTATTTTTATATTCCTAAAGGCAAAACAACGTTCGCAGGGTCGGCTAGTTTCATTATAAGTGCGGAAAGTAAGTGATTTCCTTACGAGTTTGGTTTGTTGACCCAAGACGAATTAGTCTTGATAGTCTAGTTGATAGGAGTAGGGAACCCTCAGTGCACAAGCCCGACTTGAACTTGACCAATTTTTTAGGAATTATTAAGACAGCCGGTTCAGGTTTTCATTTTACTTCCCTTCCCATCCCTGCAAATGACAAGTTTACAGAATATGACCCTTATTGTCGTGTTCAGACGAGGGGCCTCTGCGCGTGAGTTCGCTGTCGCTGGCGGCGGGCGCGGCGCCGTGCGCGCTGCGCGTGCGCACCGTCTTGCACGCCGCGCTCGACCGCGAGCTGGACCACGAGCTGGCGGGCACTGTGCTGCGGTTCCTGATGCACGTACGTAGGCGTGCCAAAACTGTAATCACGTCGGGGTCACCAATTATTGCGGCTCCTCTTGATGGAGGTAGAAGCCACAACTGTTGAGCACTCGCGAAGTGATAAATAAAGAACACTCAACAAAGTTTGACTTATGCAATTTTATTCCAACTTCGACACGTGTGTTATAACTCCCTATTCGTAGAGTACTGAATGCAATTACAAATCGTTGCTCGCAGGCAGACAAAAGTGCTTATGTTGCACTAATCGCTACACTGTCTTTCCACATCGTTATAGTAAGTTTCTTAATAACAGAAGTGTGGCGTCCTGTTAAGACGCCATACATAAATTACCGACAATCATTGTGACCTTTGTAAAATTTCTCTCCGAAATGTGCCTAAAAGTAATGTCAACAAATGCTTCCTTTTAGGTAGGTATAAAAGACGCGCGAGTGGCTTGCAAAGGCTCGTGTGACGTCACCGCGCGGCAGCTACTGCCGCTGTTGCTGGTTCAGCATCGACTGCACACCCATGCGTTCCACATCTTAGCAGATTTCTACCAAGGTGCGTATCACTTTACGTATTATTTTTCAATGATAATCTTCTAATTCAAAGCAATGGTGAGGTCTAGGTTGAAACACGTTAGCCGTGAAAATGTCTCTTCACACGCATACTTTTCACAGATTTAAGGACGTGTGGCGTCCGACTAATCAGTGGTATTTTCTAACAGTGTCAATCTTCCAGTACGAGGGGATTTTAATTTTATATACAAATGCCAGGTAATAAAATCTTAGAGTTAAATTTTTTTGTTGTCAGTGGAAGCTATAGATCCGTCCCTACTACCGTCGCTCGCGCCGCAGCAGTGGAGGCCGACGCCGGGCGAGGCGCGGGCGCTGCTGGACGACTGGGCGGCGCGCTGCTCGCCGCTCGTGCAGCACCTGCTGCTGCAGCTGGACTACACGCCGCACACGTGAGCGCTCGATCCGTCCCTGCTACAGCCGCTCGCGCCGCAGCAGTGGAGGCCGACGCCGGGTGAGGCGCGGGCGCTGCTGGACGACTGGGCGGCGCGCTGCTCGCCGCTCGTGCAGCACCTGCTGCTGCAGCTGGACTACACGCCGCACACGTGAGCGCTCGATCCGTCCCTGCTACAGCCGCTCGCGCCGCAGCAGTGGAGGCCGACGCCGGGCGAGGCGCGGGCGCTGCTGGACGACTGGGCGGCGCGCTGCTCGCCGCTCGTGCAGCACCTGCTGCTGCAGCTGGACTACACGCCGCACACGTGAGCGCTCGATCCGTCCCTGCTACAGCCGCTCGCGCCGCAGCAGTGGAGGCCGACGCCGGGCGAGGCGCGGGCGCTGCTGGACGACTGGGCGGCGCGCTGCTCGCCGCTCGTGCAGCACCTGCTGCTGCAGCTGGACTACACGCCGCACACGTGAGCGCTCGATCCGTCCCTGCTACAGCCGCTCGCGCCGCAGCAGTGGAGGCCGACGCCGGGCGAGGCGCGGGCGCTGCTGGACGACTGGGCGGCGCGCTGCTCGCCGCTCGTGCAGCACCTGCTGCTGCAGCTGGACTACACGCCGCACACGTGAGCGCTCGATCCGTCCCTGCTACAGCCGCTCGTGCCGCAGCAGTGGAGGCCGACGCCGGGCGAGGCGCGGGCGCTGCTGGACGACTGGGCGGCGCGCTGCTCGCCGCTCGTGCAGCACCTGCTGCTGCAGCTGGACTACACGCCGCACACGTGAGCGCTCGATCCGTCCCTGCTACAGCCGCTCGCGCCGCAGCAGTGGAGGCCGACGCCGGGCGAGGCGCGGGCGCTGCTGGACGACTGGGCGGCGCGCTGCTCGCCGCTCGTGCAGCACCTGCTGCTGCAGCTGGACTACACGCCGCACACGTGAGCGCTCGATCCGTCCCTGCTACAGCCGCTCGCGCCGCAGCAGTGGAGGCCGACGCCGGGCGAGGCGCGGGCGCTGCTGGACGACTGGGAGGCGCGCTGCTCGCCGCTCGTGCAGCACCTGCTGCTGCAGCTGGACTACACGCCGCACACGTGAGCGCTCGATCCGTCCCTGCTACAGCCGCTCGCGCCGCAGCAGTGGAGGCCGACGCCGGGCGAGGCGCGGGCGCTGCTGGACGACTGGGCGGCGCGCTGCTCGCCGCTCGTGCAGCACCTGCTGCTGCAGCTGGACTACACGCCGCACACGTGAGCGCTCGATCCGTCCCTGCTACAGCCGCTCGCGCCGCAGCAGTGGAGGCCGACGCCGGGCGAGGCGCGGGCGCTGCTGGACGACTGGGCGGCGCGCTGCTCGCCGCTCGTGCAGCACCTGCTGCTGCAGCTGGACTACACGCCGCACACGTGAGCGCTCGATCCGTCCCTGCTACAGCCGCTCGCGCCGCAGCAGTGGAGGCCGACGCCGGGCGAGGCGCGGGCGCTGCTGGACGACTGGGCGGCGCGCTGCTCGCCGCTCGTGCAGCACCTGCTGCTGCAGCTGGACTACACGCCGCACACGTGAGCGCTCGATCCGTCCCTGCTACAGCCGCTCGCGCCGCAGCAGTGGAGGCCGACGCCGGGCGAGGCGCGGGCGCTGCTGGACGACTGGGCGGCGCGCTGCTCGCCGCT
This sequence comes from Coenonympha glycerion, assembly GCA_963855885.1. Lineage (NCBI taxonomy): Eukaryota > Metazoa > Arthropoda > Insecta > Lepidoptera > Nymphalidae > Coenonympha > Coenonympha glycerion. The sequence continues at coordinate 465,264 of OY979637.1, read as the reverse complement.
CGTGCAGCACCTGCTGCTGCAGCTGGACTACACGCCGCACACGTGAGCGCTCGATCCGTCCCTGCTACAGCCGCTCGCGCCGCAGCAGTGGAGGCCGACGCCGGGCGAGGCGCGGGCGCTGCTGGACGACTGGGCGGCGCGCTGCTCGCCGCTCGTGCAGCACCTGCTGCTGCAGCTGGACTACACGCCGCACACGTGAGCGCTCGATCCGTCCCTGCTACAGCCGCTCGCGCCGCAGCAGTGGAGGCCGACGCCGGGCGAGGCGCGGGCGCTGCTGGACGACTGGGCGGCGCGCTGCTCGCCGCTCGTGCAGCACCTGCTGCTGCAGCTGGACTACACGCCGCACACGTGAGCGCTCGATCCGTCCCTGCTACACTTGGGATTGTCTGTATCCCGCCTGTGATTCATAGGCAATGGTTTGAGAGAATTTGTTCGTAGCTTATGGTCGTTCCGGAGATTACTCACTAAAAAGAGTTCAAATGTACTCGTATATGTCCAAAACTGATTAACAGTACAAATGTTGGCGTTGTTCTAGCGGTGTTTCACTGGAAAGCCAGCTGCTGATCGGCGCGTGGCTGTGCGCGTGGCTGCGGCCCCGGGGCGACGCGCCCGAGTGGGCGTGGCAGGTGCTGCGCGCGCTGCGCGTGCACCGCACGCAGTGGGGCGTGGCTCTGGAGGCGTCCCCTGCTGAGGAGGCCCAGGACCTGCTGTCCACCGCGTACGCTTTGATGGCGAGTGATTGGGGCCACTGCATACCGCTTGTGAGTCATTACTGATCATCGTCTCATCTCCCAACCTAGAGCCGCATCGGCCAGCTGCAGTTGTCGCCGTATTATAGTCGTTAGAGACAATCCTTAATTATGATTTTTATGCTTTTTGCTATCGCACAGATAAGTCTGTATTTTGTACCGCACTAGGGGTTTTAGCAAAAGCAGCTTTCCCTTGAGAATTTCCTGATATCCTATTTTATTTCTTACTTATATTATAGTGGAAGTCTTTTTGCAAACATTTCTCTAGGAGCAAGATTTTGGGCTCGGCGAGTTATTAATAAGTTAGTAGTAGTCAGTGAATGTACGAGTCTGCTGCAGTAGTGATGTGCGGCGCGGTTCCAGATCTGCGCGGCGGGCGCGGAGGCGCTGGCGCGCGTGGCGGCGGCGCGGCCGGCGGACGCGGTGCGCTGTGCGGGGCCCGTCATGCGCGTCATGGCGCAGTCGCCCGAGTCCGTCTCGTTGACGCCCAAGTATGTAGCCACACTAGCTGACTCGCCCGGGTCACCCAGGCGACAGCCCATCAAAATATTAGTCTTACCTTCTTATCTTGCCTTTCAGCAAGCATGCAATCAGTTATATATGATTAGGTATGAGAACTCCTTAGTGCGAGCCAACTCGATACATCGAGCGGTGGCTGAGCTTTGTTTCAACCAAGTGTTCTACGACACTCACGCATTCCTTTGTATGGCTCAGGTTCGCGGAGGTGTTCACAGCGATAGTGAGCTCGCGGCCAAGCCTCGTGCAGCGCGCGCTGGGGCGGCGCGCGAGCAGCGGCGCCGACCTGCTGCAGCAGCTGCTGCTGGAGCACGTGCAGGACAGCAGGTGCGTGTCAGTGTTGTCACAGCGATAGTGAGCTCGGGGCCGAGCCTCGTGCAGCGCGCGCTGGGGCGGCGCGCGAGCAGCGGCGCCGACCTGCTGCAGCAGCTGCTGCTGGAGCACGTGCAGGACAGCAGGTGCGTGTCAGTGTTGTCACAGCGATAGTGAGCTCGGGGCCGAGCCTCGTGCAGCGCGCGCTGGGGCGGCGCGCGAGCAGCGGCGCCGACCTGCTGCAGCAGCTGCTGCTGGAGCACGTGCAGGACAGCAGGTGCGTGTCAGTGTTGTCACAGCGATAGTGAGCTCGGGGCCGAGCCTCGTGCAGCGCGCGCTGGGGCGGCGCGCGAGCAGCGGCGCCGACCTGCTGCAGCAGCTGCTGCTGGAGCACGTGCAGGACAGCAGGTGCGTGTCAGTGTTGTCACAGCGATAGTGAGCTCGGGGCCGAGCCTCGTGCAGCGCGCGCTGGGGCGGCGCGCGAGCAGCGGCGCCGACCTGCTGCAGCAGCTGCTGCTGGAGCACGTGCAGGACAGCAGGTGCGTGTCAGTGTTGTCACAGCGATAGTGAGCTCGGGGCCGAGCCTCGTGCAGCGCGCGCTGGGGCGGCGCGCGAGCAGCGGCGCCGACCTGCTGCAGCAGCTGCTGCTGGAGCACGTGCAGGACAGCAGGTGCGTGTCAGTGTTGTCACAGCGATAGTGAGCTCGGGGCCGAGCCTCGTGCAGCGCGCGCTGGGGCGGCGCGCGAGCAGCGGCGCCGACCTGCTGCAGCAGCTGCTGCTGGAGCACGTGCAGGACAGCAGGTGCGTGTCAGTGTTGTCACAGCGATAGTGAGCTCGGGGCCGAGCCTCGTGCAGCGCGCGCTGGGGCGGCGCGCGAGCAGCGGCGCCGACCTGCTGCAGCAGCTGCTGCTGGAGCACGTGCAGGACAGCAGGTGCGTGTCAGTGTTGTCACAGCGATAGTGAGCTCGGGGCCGAGCCTCGTGCAGCGCGCGCTGGGGCGGCGCGCGAGCAGCGGCGCCGACCTGCTGCAGCAGCTGCTGCTGGAGCACGTGCAGGACAGCAGGTGCGTGTCAGTGTTGTCACAGCGATAGTGAGCTCGGGGCCGAGCCTCGTGCAGCGCGCGCTGGGGCGGCGCGCGAGCAGCGGCGCCGACCTGCTGCAGCAGCTGCTGCTGGAGCACGTGCAGGACAGCAGGTGCGTGTCAGTGTTGTCACAGCGATAGTGAGCTCGGGGCCGAGCCTCGTGCAGCGCGCGCTGGGGCGGCGCGCGAGCAGCGGCGCCGACCTGCTGCAGCAGCTGCTGCTGGAGCACGTGCAGGACAGCAGGTGCGTGTCAGTGTTGTCACAGCGATAGTGAGCTCGGGGCCGAGCCTCGTGCAGCGCGCGCTGGGGCGGCGCGCGAGCAGCGGCGCCGACCTGCTGCAGCAGCTGCTGCTGGAGCACGTGCAGGACAGCAGGTGCGTGTCAGTGTTGTCACAGCGATAGTGAGCTCGGGGCCGAGCCTCGTGCAGCGCGCGCTGGGGCGGCGCGCGAGCAGCGGCGCCGACCTGCTGCAGCAGCTGCTGCTGGAGCACGTGCAGGACAGCAGGTGCGTGTCAGTGTTGTCACAGCGATAGTGAGCTCGGGGCCGAGCCTCGTGCAGCGCGCGCTGGGGCGGCGCGCGAGCAGCGGCGCCGACCTGCTGCAGCAGCTGCTGCTGGAGCAGGTGCAGGACAGCAGGTGCGTGTCAGTGTTGTCACAGCGATAGTGAGCTCGGGGCCGAGCCTCGTGCAGCGCGCGCTGGGGCGGCGCGCGAGCAGCGGCGCCGACCTGCTGCAGCAGCTGCTGCTGGAGCACGTGCAGGACAGCAGGTGCGTGTCAGTGTTGTCACAGCGATAGTGAGCTCGGGGCCGAGCCTCGTGCAGCGCGCGCTGGGGCGGCGCGCGAGCAGCGGCGCCGACCTGCTGCAGCAGCTGCTGCTGGAGCAGGTGCAGGACAGCAGGTGCGTGTCAGTGTTGTCACAGCGATAGTGAGCTCGGGGCCGAGCCTCGTGCAGCGCGCGCTGGGGCGGCGCGCGAGCAGCGGCGCCGACCTGCTGCAGCAGCTGCTGCTGGAGCACGTGCAGGACAGCAGGTGCGTGTCAGTGTTGTCACAGCGATAGTGAGCTCGGGGCCGAGCCTCGTGCAGCGCGCGCTGGGGCGGCGCGCGAGCAGCGGCGCCGACCTGCTGCAGCAGCTGCTGCTGGAGCAGGTGCAGGACAGCAGGTGCGTGTCAGTGTTGTCACAGCGATAGTGAGCTCGGGGCCGAGCCTCGTGCAGCGCGCGCTGGGGCGGCGCGCGAGCAGCGGCGCCGACCTGCTGCAGCAGCTGCTGCTGGAGCAGGTGCAGGACAGCAGGTGCGTGTCAGTGTTGTCACAGCGATAGTGAGCTCGGGGCCGAGCCTCGTGCAGCGCGCGCTGGGGCGGCGCGCGAGCAGCGGCGCCGACCTGCTGCAGCAGCTGCTGCTGGAGCACGTGCAGGACAGCAGGTGCGTGTCAGTGTTGTCACAACAGTTAAACTAATAATAATCATTAATTAATCGCGTGCGCAATTGTTTGCGGCCTCCATATTATTATATATCTATCGCTACATATTATTTGCGACAGGCTTAAATCTTACGTTCGTTGTTGCTGATGCGATGCCACGTGATGTTAGGTGAAGATGTTAGGTGCGATGGGGTGACTATGCCTAAAGGTTGTTAAACAGCTTCGCACCGAAACGCTGAATTGCTTCGCGGTGCGTCTTTGTTTTTTCAAAAATTTTAAACATTTAAGACTTATTTGTCAGGATGTCAAAGCTGGAGCGCAGCGCGCTGCTGTCGGCGTGGCTGCACGCGCTGTGGCGGCTGGACGTGCCCGGCAGCGCGCGCGGCGTGCTCGACGCCGCCGTGCGCGCGTGCTGCGACTGGCGGACTCTGGACGCGCATGCGGCCTTCCTCTTACAGGTTCACTCTACTGGGACTACGTTGCATGTAGTTCATACTATTATGGAGATCGGATATCAACAACACTTTAATCAGGGGGGTTTATTAGCATTGTAGGTACAAAGGCTACAAGTACATACCGCCGACCGCCCAGCGGTTACATCAGAATCCCCGTAGCGGGCCGAAAAGAGATAAAGGGGAGATAAAGTAACGCGACATAAAGAGAGCACAACGTTTAGATTAATAAAGTCAGCTTACAGACGATTATTTTACGTGATAGGTTCCTAAGAAAACTCACACACACTCACACCACAAGCCGAACGCTTACTTAGCCCAATCGTGCCTCTATCGCTTGTTCTGCGCTTTCGCTTGCACACTCAGTTCAGGTGGAAAGTGACAATTACTTTTCGCCTGAGCTGAGTGCGTTTTCGTGCGTTCAGCCGGCGTTAAGTCACGTCAAAAATACTGTCAACACTCCAGGAGCAGAACTACAAAGAGCACCTCTCGGACGCGGTGCGGCACGCGTCCTCGGCGCCGCTGCTGTGCGAGTCGCTGCTGCGCGCCGCGCACGCGCTGGAAGTGCACGCGCAGCTGCACGCGCGCCTCGTGACGGAGCTCGCGCGACAGAGGGCCGCCGCGCAGAGGATCCACGTGGACAACGCGCTCAAGGTATGTCCCTCAGTCGGTATGGTCAACACGTCAGGAGGAGCCTGATCGCGGGAGGGTGTCCGTTCGGTACTCGCTCTAGGTGGGATCCCGGGCGCCTTCTAGACTCCCTACAAATTGTTTTTTCTCGCTCCTTGCAGATCTATGTGCTAGATGATACAATAATTACTGACTCGCATCGCGCCGTAGCTGTAATTCCAAACCGCTCCGCCTTTTATGACACGCGTGCGCGAATTCTCGTAGCTTGGCGTATGATCCTATTCAGCAAAAAGCACTTCGAATCGGAAACTATCAAACGACCCATCCCATCGCTAGCACAGAGCACTTCTCCCTTTCTAACGTATACCCCGAATTCGCCCTTGAGTCTACTCAAGTCATCAATAGTGAATGCGTGTTGAACTCGGCAGCTGATAGGCTCGCCGCTGTCGGCCGACGAGCTGCCGGTGCACCGCTGCGCGAGCGCCGCGCTGGCGGCCCCGCTGCCGCACCCCGCGCACCTGCTGCTGTGGCGGCTGCTGCTGCACATGTTCCTGCAGAGACCGCCCGCCGCGCCGTGAGTACAGCACCGACACAGCTCAGCTGACTAGTCGCTACTGAAGCCAGTTCTGCTGGGTCCTACTTTAACGCATGTACAGTGACACAAACTTATCTGGCCTGCAGCGCTAGACTTTCAGCCGGTTCCCAATATTCTATCTATCTTCCATTTGCCCTACTAGAGATAGCATTGTGACATAAGCTCCATACAAGTTACGTCAAATTTCTATCTCTAGTAAGGCAAACCATGGAAAGATTGAATATTGGGAGCCGCCATAAGTGACTTTGGCGTTAAGCGTTGACGACAGTAGAAAAACCACGTGACCGAATGAAAACCAATGAAAGCAGACTACTCTATGCTGCTGCTGCTGCTGTTGCTGTTGCTGTGGATTGTCATGCGAAGTACGCTAAAAGTTATCTACAACGACTGCGTGAACGTCAAATTGTCGTAGTCGATTTTCAAAAACAGCGAGTTTTCCTCTATTCAGTCACGTGGTTTGTTCGTTCATTTTTATCTACTAGAAAGTACCTACACTAGTTACAGAGTTGATTTTAAGTGTCCCGTAAAATATACATAAATGCCTATTACCTATATTTTCTATTCCGATGCCAGCGTCGCTAATGGTTCCTAGCATTGCGTTAGTTTTTCCACCGGAACAGGTAAGTTGATAGCACTGTACCTGTTTTTTCATCTCTTTATTTTTGCTTCAGTGCATACCTTTTAACAGCCAGTTTCTCGTTTCGTACAGGCCAGATTCACCACCCGTCGGACCGCTGTTCTTCAGCGGCCTGGTCAAATCGCGAACACTTGCCCAACTCAAGAAGCGTCTCCAAGAAACCGCCGCCTACCACAAAACACAGGCAGAAACGCTCAAGACTTCAGAAGTGAACAAAGCTAGCCCAAACGCATCAACGAGTTCTAAGGACCAATCAGAACCCACTTCTGATGGCAGTTTATTTTCAACTTTAGCTATATTCGATCTAACGGGTGCGCCCGATTCGGAGTCGGACGGGAGCTCGTCAGAAAGAGACGGCGATAGTGATGATGAAGGTGCGAGAGAGACGAGTGTAGATAGAGACACGTTCAATCTTATTTGCTACCATACCGCTGCAGAAAAGTAAGTTTGTGTTGAAGTAAGGTAACTTTATCTAAAGTTGTTCGCAATATTTCCTCATAAAATGCAATGTTGCGGAACTTGAGTGCGCTCTCGAAAGTAACTTGAAAAGTAGAAGCATGATGTGAGAAGCCGGCAATAGTAGCTGATGTTTCTCTTTTGAAATTTAACTTCATTCAAATATAAAACACTTTAAAAGTTCTAATCTCTTATTAATCATAATACTAATGTGAAACTATAAAAATTAATTCAATTAAAATAAGGCGGATTTTCCAACCGTCAGATAAACTATCGGAAGAATAAATTTGAATTGTCAAATTTATTCCTTAGTTAACGATTATCCGGCGATTGAAAAATCAGCCCTAAAACTAAGAATTAAAACACCCATCGAAATTTTGTGCCCTACGTAGGGTGACCTTTATGCAGGCAGCATTCCCGCGCTGGATAGCAATTGAGGGCTCCCCCTAAGACTTTTACTGAGCTCCTTGTGGAGCCCCCGGGCACCCTTGCCCCGCGGAACCAGTGTCTCGACGCTAAACGGGACAAATTCATATTGGGCACCGAGACAACTGTATTTGTTTATCTTGAAAGTGTTAACTTTTGCTACAAGTTTATAACTGCGAGTGTTCTTGTACGGTAGGATAGTTCGCGAGTACCTGGTGTGGCTGGAGGAAGGCGCGAACGTGCGCGCGATGCCGCACCACGCGGACGTCGCGCGCTTCCTGTCCGAACAGGTACCTGTTACAAGCATTATTAAAAATCTTTCGAGTCTACTGATCCACGATGTCTCCCATACAAACTTAATACCAAAATCATTTGTAATTTGTGCAGATTTCGATCATGTTGTGGTGTTATTCGGGTTCATATAGTAATAATCTATGCTCCTGGCCATATCTGGTTCCGAAATACTTTTGTTAAACGAAATTGTAAACGAATTTAGTTTTACTTATTTTTATGTCAAAGAGGACATGTTTTCTGCTTATTTGATTTGTAATAAAAACAACACTATCTCACGTCGCATTAGTTCAGGAGCACAGTTTTTATTGTCCAGTTATAGAAAAACACCAGTTAATAAAGAAAGTTACAAGTTTTCATTCATAATTTTTGGTATTACGGAACTCGACCAAAGTTATATATTATTTCGTTTTAAAGAAGTATTTCCAAACAAAATATGGCCAGGAGCATAGATTATTACTATATGAATCCGAATAACACCACAACATGATCCAAATATGCACGAATTACTAATGATTTGGTATTTTGAACGAATGGAGACATTGTAGTTCACAGGCCCCGTGAAACAGTGGGCATAAGATGGCTGGCAGTGACCGTGGTTGGCTGGCAGTCTATGGCGCAATGTAGGCTTGCTGTGATTGGCCCAGGCTGTGTGACGTAACATTAATGAATGCTTATATAAATAGATACCACCCTTATATTATAAGTATTGAAAAATGAAATATCTCGTCATAAGCGCCTGTAATGAAGGCCTTTATGAAATAATATTAGATTGTGCTACAAAGGAATCAAACAATCTTCGACTCATACATCAACAAACGCCTTCGGCTCAAGGGTTTTCGATTAGAATTTCAAATGCTAATTCAAATTTTGTCACTATAAGGCGTTAGCAACAGCGTGGCGCGCCTCGATAAGCAGCGCAACGTCGCCCACCGCCTCGCCCGCCGCCCCGCCGCCCGCCTGTGAGCCACACGCGGCCCGCGCTCACACCACGCACACCGAGCGGGCCGTGCGGGCCGTAGCTGACGTCACCAGCTCCAAGAGACGCAGGTTTGAATACAGCTTACTAGCTTAAAAAATATATATTTGCATGAATTGTGGGTTACAACAAGATGACATGAAATACAATTATCCCTCACTATCTACTGCTAATAACAGTGTGCAAATATTTTAAGTCCAAGCTAATTGTACAGTTGTTATTTAAATTATTGATTATTAGCAGATTTCTATTAATTTAATTTAAAAAGAGCAATAATAGCAAGCAATAGAGCAAATACAATGAGATTAATCACGTTTTAAATGTAAATTTTAATAATGTAAAAGGAGACACATTTTTGTAATGCAAGTAATGTCATAGAGAGAGAAGAGAAAGAAAAGAATTACAAAAAATAATCATTGTTGTCTTTGGTATTGTGTTAAAAGGTTTGGGGTGTGAATGTAGGTTTAATATAATTGTTGGCAGGTACAAAGTTCCAGCGCTACCGGCGATCAAGGACGAGGCGTACTTCAGGGACGCTCAACTGGTCGTCGGAACTGTCCAGAAGCTTCTGACTGAGTTGGAGAAGCTCGCCAAGTAAGTGTTGAATATCTGGAAAGTACTCTTCTGAATATAACAGATAAATCTTCTCCAGAGGTTGCTTAAGTGTCATAGTACAACGGGCATAGAGAAGATTTAACTTTTTTTTTTTTGGAGTATGTCAATGCGTCATCTATCGTCAGCTATCGAAGACCTACAGATACTTGTATATTTGATCAAACTGATTTTATCTACTTGATATTGCGGAGTATATCCATGTGAAGTAATTCTATGGGTTCATTTGTCCGTTGCGAGGTTGCGGCTGCGACTTATTATCACCCTACAATCAAAGACGCCCCGCTAAGCGATTTAGAGTTGCGGCACAATGCTGTAAAACTATTAGGGGTACTGCTTCCAAAATAGTACGATAACATCTTCGGTCACTTACCATCAGGTGAGATCACATCATTATCCAGTGCCATCTTCAAATTGAAGTTTAGTGGTCAACATTCAAAAACCTTTTTTTATTTTTTTCCGTCTCAACTGCGGGTAGCTTAGACCCGTCCACCCTCTTATGTCATCCATACAGATCACAGTCAAGTACTAATTTAAGAGAGTAAATATATGATCTTGTCTCGTGTGTAGGGAGTGGGCTTCGGACGTGCAGCGCGTGCGCGCGTGCGACGCGCAGCTGTGGGAGCTGGTGGGGCGGCTGCGCGTGCGCCGCCCGCTGCCGCCCGTGCGCAAGGCGTGTCCGCACAACTGCAAGCCCGTCACCATACACATAGCGGTAACTGACAAACACCTAGGGATCAATATGGGCTGACCCCATCTTCAAAATTTTGCGAATCTATTTTTAATCTCTCAAGTGGCGTAAAAGACCGTCGTCGTCGTAATGGCGTCACCTAGGCTAGTCACTCGGTACATGAATTTTTTGACAACGAATCTTCGCGTGTCACGCAAGGATATCCTAGAGTTAATGAATGAATGAATGAGACGTCTCCATAATTTTGATATCTCTGTGGTAACTGAACTGTAGCTGTAGCCACATCTTTCTGCGTCAATCGCTGCAGAAACGCTGACGATCGCTCATTCCATAGTTTGTGCAGAAAGCAATCAATAATTTTCTATGGTTAGCGATCGCTAAATGTCAAGAATAAAATAACGTTACAATATAATAGCAAAATAACCATTGTGAAAAAACTTTTTGAGATGGGAAAACCCCATTGAATTCGCGACACAGTTACCACAACTGACTCCTCTTGCTGTTACCGTAACCGACACCTCACGTAATTGTTCAAGTTTCCACTCCTAGCGATACTGTGCCTGAGTGTGTAGTGCCACGTAGTTTTTTTTAATAGAAACTTTTCATTATCAGAAAGACGAATGGTGCATATCCAGCGGCGCTGAGCAAGGAATACAAGAGAACAGGTACACTATTAATATATGTCTACCATACACTCTGGGCCAATATTTTTATGCAAAATATCTAATTTAAGCTAATTAATTTGACGCGTCTAAAAATACTGCTACTTTTCAAAATGCTCCCTTTGGAAAATGATAGTAGTATATTTAGACGCGTCAAAAGTTTAGTTTAGAGATTTTGCACAACAGAATTGGCACCATTATAGTGATGCATTAAAGTTTATTGTTAAACAATTGACACGATGCTTAGCTATAGTTGAAAATCTATTCTTGAAGCAGAATCATGTATTTCAGTTTGAAGGGCACTGTATGTCGAACGCAGTGCAGTATGTCGTTTATGATAATGTAGTGCAAAATTGTGGGACACATCTATCATGAGCATGCGTGTCACTTAATATCAGGTGGATGTTTTTCTCGTGTTATCACACTGTATCATTTGGAAACTTGACTGAGAGATAGTTAAATCATCGACCGCAGACGCAGGGCTCGAGCAGCCATCCGACAGTTGTCCCGCCCGCGGCCGCACGACGCGCGGACCACTTCCAGACTGCAGTCCATAGCCAGGTAAGTTCAGAGGAAAAAGTATTGGCCATGCCAGTTTTGTTGATAACTAGCGGACGCCCTTGGCTTAGCTTACATGAAGCTCTATCTGACTATGAGTTCAGAGTATTCCCAAAAGTCCGATCTATCCAGTGGTTTGAACTCAGTCCATGAGAATAAAGATCAGTCTGTCGGTCAATCAGTTACCTTTTCCTCCTACATTTATTTACTGTTATAATATAATGGATTTTGTATGTTATTTCCCAGGCGTGTCCGCAGCCAGGCGTGCGCCCTGCGCGTGGCGGAGCTGGCGGCGAGCGCGGCGCCGCGCACGCAGGGCTACCCGCCCGCGCACGACGCCGTGTGCGCGCTCGTCGCAGACGTAGCTGCGGTTTGTACTGCTGTACTTTGTATGTGTATATTGCACGATTGCTACCTAGAAATGTTATGCTTCCAGGGTTAATGTATATGAGTTTCTTTATTCCACTATAACTGTACAGGGTCGGCAGCCGTGGGAAAATGATAAGCATTAAATCCCGAGCGTATGAGCATTTATTATAAACATTAGTTAGATTACATAAAATACGAAACCGCTATCGTCACCACGAGCTAGCTCGCGTCAGCGCCATCTAGTTTATGGAAACACAACTTTACAATTTTTCAATACAAAGTTGAACATACCGCCCGCCAAGGACTAAATAGTCCTTCAATATACAACTTCGAAAAAACATACAAGTTAATAGATGTTACACAAATAACAAAATAGTAAATACGAAGATTTACATCTTGAAGAAGTTATCTTCCATTATATGGGTAGGTAAGTATACAATTTTGTCTAAAATCAATTCCTAAAGAAAATTAAGTAAACATTTCTTTGACATGATGTTATGCTAGCAGTATAATATGCGATAATAAGTATAACACAATTTTAGACAAAGCATGAGCAAACTCAGACAAAATTAAAGGAGATCAAGATAAATAAGGCTTGATATTCTATTAGATTACGAACATACATAATGAAAGGAATTACCTATAACGCAATAAAATAAGTAATATAACAACAATAGAAAATGAAACTTAATAATAATTATTCAATGGAACGGGACGCAGACGCTATAGACATGACAGAGCCTTGAAGTTGGATGTTGAATTATAATGACTCGATGGAAGGAAATTAAGTGAAACTGACATTATTTTATCAAATATATTTAAAGCTTTTTTTTGTAGGCGGCTAAGTGAGTGTAATTACCATCCATTCTTAAAATCACATCCTGTTTGAAGCTCTGAAAGTTTCCCATGTAATTTAAATACCTTCGGATAAAATATGTATTCTTCCTTTGCGTAAGTCGCCATCGACGCAAAAGGTACTCATGTTGGTTTTGTTGTTAATTGCGACCCGGTTAGTGGCATTGGCATAACACTAACAATTAGATAAAACCAAAAGGGTCGAAGGGTCATAGCTCCGAATTGCAGTTCTTAATGGACTTCAATGAAGCATAGCTTTATTCGTAATATGAAAGCAGGAGAGTTCTGGGTTTCGAGATATGCATCGCAGTCAAATGTGCAAATTAACAAGCTTTATGTAACTCAAAGATGGAGCATTTCTGTAAAATTGACTTGGGCTACCCCAGAAATCTTCAAAACTACGCAACGACTCTGCTTTTTTAGGGTAAGAAAGCTGCTTCTTATTTCAATTTTATCTGGATCCGATGCTATAATATATAAGCTTTAGTATGCATTTCTACTGGGTACTTTTAACCCTTGATAATTGGGTCACTTTAAGCAGTTCGGGTTGTGCTCCTATGGTTGTTTGTCGAGAAATTATGTTGAGGAAATAACTTATCATACATTTCAGATGGATATAATATGACTGTAATTCTCTGTTTGCTGACTGGTCTGCATCTAGTTGTAAATTAAGTATTATGTGATGGACGATAAACGTACCGATTGCATCGTCTTGGATGTCAGCTCAGCCTACCCCATGATAACTGACCCCATTTATGACAGTAAAAGTTCAGCAACCTCCAACGATTATTCTACATAGGTTAGTGTTGCTTTGTAGAAGTAGAGGGATGGGATGAAATACATACTTATGTTTGATAGGAGAGCTTAGCCTTAAAGCTAGTTGTGTTTATCTTACACCTTTGTAACCCTGTTTACTAGTATAGGTAAGTTAGTTAATTTCTTCTCCTATTTCAGTTATCGGCAGGTTTTACCTGGACAGGCAAGGAAGAAATCATTTTAATTTGCATTTCGCAAAAAAGTCATAATTTTTCAATCTTTAATCGATACTGAATCTATTTACCTATCTTTTGATATTCTAAATTAGTAAAGCAATAGTTCTTGTATTTTCAAATCATTAAGCTGAATTTGCAATTTCAAAATAAAGGGGTACGCAATTTTAAAATAGAGCGATTAATCTGATCTTTGCACGTAGTTATATTCAAATGCTCGTCCTTACATTGTTCTATGTTATTACCCGCCACTAACTTCGGTTCGGATTCTAAAGGAACATTAACCTTTGTAACAAAGTTGAGTTGTGATGTGCGTATTTTATCCATATACTCGTAGCTATTTACTCGACCTGATAGTACCCATCCGAGGTATGTTTCCTGCGCAATTACCGATCCCTTAGGGTGCTTCATTAATCCCCGTTTCAGAATATCACCATATACTTCGGCACCTAGTAAAATATCTACTTTGTGAAGGGTGTTATATTGTGGGTCAGCTAGTACAATATGTCTCAGTTCTGCCCAAAACGGCAGGACAATTTTTCTTTCGGGTAGTACAGAAGAAACTTTGTTTAGTACATGTGCCTTTACCTTTAATTTGAAGTTAGGGTCATGAAGTGATTGCACGTTTAGCATCACTATGTGCTTGGAAATGAAGTCACTATGACCTCCACCTAACCCTGTTATGCGGCTTTTTTTCGCGATCATTTTTAAACCTAAACATTTAACAGCGGCTTCGGAAATAAATGACGCTTGAGAACCTTGGTCCATTAGAGTTCTCATTACGCGTGGATGACTATTTTGAGATTGCACTTTTATTAATGCCGTGGGTAGTAAGGTTTGGCGATGCATTTTCCCCGTTGCAAAATGAGTCGCAATATTAATGGCCTCATACGTCGGACTAACTTCCTCGCTATCTTGGGTTTTCTCATCATCTGTTGCTTCCGTGGCAACTGCAACGGTCAATGAATTGGCTGTTTCATGGAGTAAAGTGTGGTGTCTTTGCTTACAAATACGACAGTTAGTTGATATCCGGCAATTTAATTCAGTATGATTAATACCAAGGCAGTTTTTGCATAGTCCTAATGACTGAACGATATCTTGACGACGCTGTACATTTTCTGTATTAAATTGGCTACATGAGAAAAGCCTATGATTTCCAGAGCAGAGAGGACAAGTAACAACTGACATAATGTGCAAGGATTTCGAGTTATTATGCATAGAAAGAGTATTCTTAGGTTTAGGTTTGGCAGGCTCGACGAATTCTAACGCACGAAATCGACCTTCTAAAAAATCCTTTAAATGGGAAAATGTTGGTAGCTCTTCACTTAGATTATTAACATGTAACTCCCACTGTTTGCGCGTCTCAGCATCCAACTTCAGACTGACAATGTAAATTATGATGATGTCCCAAGATTCTACATTGATACCTAAATTAGACATTTCGTGCATACAGTCGGATGTTGTATCTATGAGGTCCTTGAGACCATTTGAGGATTCATTAGACATGACACGTTGATTAAATAACCGTTTAAGAATACAATTTGCCATAAACCGCTTATTGTCATATCGACTTTTCAACAATTCCCAACATTTGGAGTAATTCGCTTGTGTTATAGGGATGTGCTTTATTAGTTGTTCAGCCTCACCCTTTACTTGCGTTTTCAAATAGTGAAGGCGCTGGACGTCATCTAAAGTTTCGTTGCTATCGACTAAAGATGTAAAAAGATCTTTAAATGACGACCATTCCGAATAATTACCACTAAAAACAGGAATAGATATTTTAGGTAACCTAACAACTGAATTCCTAGGTAAGTTGCATACAGAAGCATCAAGGTTCGCATTAGTTCTATTGGATGAAGTCAACAACGCTTTTAACTCGCTCTTGTAGGTTAAATAACTTTCGTAGCCCACATCAAAGACGCTGCTTTCGAAATATCTACTTTCTTCCAATTCTTCGGTCTCATAATTGGAAATTATGCATTCGTGCTTGTTGGTAAATCTTTTTATCAACTCTTCTAATCCTTCTAATCTGGTCGTAATATACGATTCGGTAATCCTGTCCTTAGGAGACTTTTTAAAATTTGTTCTTCCCCTTTCTATCTGATTTTTCAGATCATGCATAACTCGTAAATCAGCTTCCATCTTTTCTATTTTGGTGTCGTAATCAAATTTCTATTTCCAATGTAAAGCTCAAAAGTGTTCTAAGCGGTTGCAAATTTTTGTTGAAATATTCTAAGTCCCAACATTTGAAAGTCCAAAATTTTTTCTAAGTGTTTAGAGGTTGAATATCGCGAGAAAATTGGGCATAGGTTCCCCGTCTTACCGTTTTCATGCGAATTATTCTAAGTCTAGCTAAATACTTTGAAATTTTACAAGTCTTTTGCATGCATTAATTTTTCTAAGTTATTCACTCACTGAGTCACTGCTTATAAGATTTAAATTTGCTGCTTACTCACAGTTTTTGCTGCACTTTACCACTTGACTAAATTCGAACTTCCCGCTCGTTGTCCTCTGGAATGTTGTCTGATATTTCCACCAGGCGGCGCCACTAATGCCTTGTCTTCTGTCAGCTGTCACTTTACTTCAAAATTTAGTAATTGCGGTTTTTTAATTTGTAGTTACACCACTTATCTTTAAATTAATTATTTTATTAATAGACAAAATAATAAATGTGATTCCCAAATTTCTTTGGTCAAAAAACGCTCCGACTTAGAAGGACCTTGTACAGGGTCGGCAGCCGTGGGAAAATGATAAGCATTAAATCCCGAGCGTATGAGCATTTATTATAAACATTAGTTAGATTACATAAAATACGAAACCGCTATCGTCACCACGAGCTAGCTCGCGTCAGCGCCATCTAGTTTATGGAAACACAACTTTACAATTTTTCAATACAAAGTTGAACAATAACTTCTGAACATTTTTTCTGATTTTATTGTAAATGGTATCTTAGTCTGGGTAAAAAGGATTGATGCAGGCGAATTTTTTGAATATTTAATTATTTACTCCTGTTATGCGTTTCGTTACGGTGTGATTGTACGAGTAGTTGTTTTAATTGTGCAGAGGTTCATAAGCGCGGACGCGGCGCTCGCCTCGGCATACCTCGAGCGCTGGAGTTCCGGCGGCGACGCGCAACGGAAGCTGTGCCTGATGCTCGTGGACCCGCCGCGGCTGCGGGCGCGCGAGTGGCCCGCGCTCTACGCCGCCGTGCTGCGCCTGAGCCTGCCACCGCACGTCACCTTCAGCTACATCTCCAAGGTATGTATTGGGTCATCTGGACGGTCCACAGCTGCGGCATCTATGGGATTTGACGGGACCACCTCTTTGGTAAACTTATATAACTACGGTAGTTCTGTAAGGGAAGGAAATAAAGAATTTATTGGAAGATTAAGAAGATCCCTGGCATGGGCCTAGATCAAATACCGAACGCGCGGTGTCTTTCGGTTTTCATTGTTGTAAGGTATATACATCTATAGCATTAGGTCTAAGAGGTAGAGAG
This sequence comes from Coenonympha glycerion, assembly GCA_963855885.1. Classification (NCBI taxonomy): domain Eukaryota; kingdom Metazoa; phylum Arthropoda; class Insecta; order Lepidoptera; family Nymphalidae; genus Coenonympha; species Coenonympha glycerion. Next base: position 448,484 of record OY979637.1, on the reverse strand, counting down.
GGCAGAATCACTGTGCCATTCGGTCGTCCGAAATTTGCTCATTTAGGTGCTTTTAATTGTATGTTCCACCTGAGTCCTGGCAGTGACGGTGTAAAGTGCGCTGGTTGGCCCGCAGTTCGAGCTGTCGGCGTGGGCGGACGCGGTGGATGCGGCACAGCGGGATCAGCTGCTAGAGGCGCTGCTGCAGGCGGCTCGGCGCATGTCTCCGGAGCCTGACGACCAGCACTTGATGCTGTTGGAGGTAACTCACATCGCCAATGTCAGAACTAAACAGTATGTACTTCTATAGAGGACTGCAAGCTGGTGTTATGCCTGGAGTCTACATAAACTTCACTCGTTTGAAGTTTTCGGTATAGAACTACTTCTGAAAATGTTATCAGTTTGATTCCATCACGCAACCACGGAGACCCCCGACGTGACAATGTACGTGCCAACGTTCTAATAGTCATGATTAAAGTAGTTCCCTAATTTTATTCTTGAAAATGTGTTACTAAAAATAGCATTTGGATGGAAATGATGTTTGATTCTCGTGTTTCTGTACCGTACGTTCTGTAATCCCCAACAGAATGTAGTTATTAACGTTTTTCAGAGTGACAGATTATTTTAGCTTTCTGTCTGAACATACAGCTGCTAGGCGTGCACTCGTCGTGCGCGGCGCGCGCGTCGGAGCTGTGCGCGCACGTGTTGCGGTGCGCGCGTGCGTGCGCGGCGTGCGCGCTGCCGCCGCCCTACCTCAGGCACCTGCCCGAAATCGTTGACAGATACGGCGAAGGATTGGATTTTGATCAGGTATTTTTGAGTACCTATACATTGCGGGTTATATATAGATATATATAGATATCATGTACATATCATTTATAGCCCCCATTCTGCATCCCCCCGAGCGATTAATGTAGGCTGTGCCGGTTTTAAAATAAAATTATAAAAAGAGTGAAATAAAGAAAATCAAAATATAATTTATTCGGTAAAGTTTTACATGTAAGTTTTCTAGTTCAGCGGAGGCACACAAATTTATTGTAGGGTCGTGGTGGCCAATCTGTTATTTTACTTCTGTTGCGGTTACGTAGCTGGTACTCCCCTGGCTTGGACCTAAGATGGCGGGCGGCCCAAAGTCAGAGGGGACGCCGCCGCAGGTGACGTCGCGGGGCGAGATGGTGAAAGCGGGCGATGAGTGACGGGTCGGGATCCCAATACCCTAGCCCGTACAGTGCTAAGCTCGTACCGTGCTCCTGGAAATGATACAAACCAAGCTAAGCAGGTTGCATCAACTTCCGTTCGCATTTGTCTACCCCGGCAAACGTAGGTACTCTCTACACGCAGTTATATTTGCCGGTGCGAAACAAATCAGAACGGAGTTTACAATGATAAAGTTTAAAAGCAGAAGGCTAGGATGAAATGATTATAATGAAACTGTAATGGATTACTACTATGAAAGGGCAAAATTATGAAATTAAATTTTTACGAAGGTAGGTAGTTTCTTCGATGTACAACAAAAAGGATGACGCAATATGTAGTAACGATTAAATTCGTATGGAATAGCTACTCGTAATTAACATTGAAAGAATGTATTGATTTGTACTAAACTGACCAAATAAAATTAATATAAAAACACAAATGGCAAATAGGTAAGACAGTGACATAGCAAAATATGCGTAGGTAGGTACATTATGTTAAAATAGAAAAATTGGGTGCGATTCACAACTTACCCGTATAATCGGGAGCACTTACAATATATTTTACATTTTAATAATGTTTAAAATAATTTAAAATAAAAAAATCCATCGCGACGAGCTAAGCGCGCTCGCGCGATGGCTGTGAAATGACGTGCGGTCACCTAGGAACGCCGGCGCCACACTGAGGTGAAATAGCGGTCATTGGTCAACCTCCGCGGTGCGAGGTAACAGCAACCAGCGCCGTCGTTCCGTTAGCGAGTAAAAATACATAAATTTTGCGTTAAACATAAAATAAATATAATAGAATAATAATAAATATACATTAAAAATATTAATAACATTATATTTTAAACAAATAATATTAAATATTAATAAAATATGTAACGTTTCGTTACAAGGCTTTCGGACGAAATTAATAATCCATCCTATTAAGACGTGTCCTACCGGGGATAGAAATATTATGTAAATCGTATGTGGCTCTGTCAAATTTTTATTTCGGATAAGGCAAATCTGGACAAGCTAATTAGACATGAGTGTTTTATGCTTCAATCGACGCAAACTTTGGTTCAAATTTATTTGCAACTAGCGAATACCTGCGACTCCGCCCGCTCGTACTTCGATTTTTGCACGGTTACCACGGTATTTTATCCAGGGTATTTTATAATCTATAAAAATATAGATTACTTTTAATCCCGAAAAATCCACGTTCCATTCCAAATTTCAGCCAAATCGATCAAGTAGTTGCGACGTGAAGGAGTAACAAACACACCCACACCCAAACTTTTATAATATTAGTTCGATGACCGTAGCTAGGAAACCTGCTGCGCGAGCTGGGCGTGCTGCTGTGGTCGGCGCGCAGCAGCGCACGCGCAGATCGCGCTTTGTTCGCGTGCTACGCGCCGCACTTCGCCGCCACGCTGCGCGCGCTGCTCCGCCAGTTCGTAGCGGCGGCCGTGCGCCGCACCTACCAGCCGAAGAGAGGTGACAAAATTTCCATTCCCGATTCGATGGCCACCAATTAATTTGAGCTCGTACTTTACTTATGGTATTAGGTTACCTGACCCGCTCATACTTGTAGGCACATATAGAATGTGAGACTCTAACGCCACGTTCACAAGAAACTCGGCACTATAGCTCTTGTTAAAATCATTTTAAAAGGAGAAAATTCCGAGCTTTCAAAATTATGAATAAAGAATTGTGTTCACAATTTTTTTTAATGATAATTATACTTCAGATTATCTTGTGAACATATTATGGAAGTATACTCAACTCCATAAAGAAAGTCTGTACTTTACGGAAACTGTTTGACAATTCAATGAAATGAAATGAATTGAAATTCTTATTTTCTTATACATCTAAGTTAGATACTCTAACTTATGCCGTACTTACGATAATGATAATTATCTTTATAAATAATTATCGTTTTGTTGGTCAAAAGTAGCGTTGGAATTAAACAGGAAAGCCAATGTAATCAATCTCCTTAAAGTGACGAAGAGATTCGCGAAAGTTTACTATATACAGCTCTGACAGCTCTTTTCTGCAAAACGAAGAATATCAGCAGCGTTGCCCCATAGTAAGATTCCATGTGGCAATGCTGCACAACTGTTTTATGCACAATAATATAATTGTTACCGCTGATCCCGTGGTACGCAGTGGCGGCGTACGCGTGGTCAGCGCTGCAGGAGTCGTGGTCGGCGTGGGTAGCTCCGCACTGCAGCGCGCCGCTGCTGCCGTCCACGGCCGACGCGGAGGCGTACACCGAGATGCTGATACGCTTCCGAGACACTATCACAATGGTCATGCAGGATTGTCCAGGTAATCCATTAACCACAACAAAAACTATAGGTTAAGAGAGTACTACTATACAATAATCTGCCATCTTTGAGAATAAATGTCTTTCTACTTAACCAATCTAAACCATTAATCATCGATCGAAAATACTTCCAAGTTCCAGTAGAAAGTAAAGACCATCGTCCGAAAAAGCTTCCAATTGTAGACCACCCCAGATACTATAAAACTCTTTGAGACAAATTTTAGCTTTGTAAACTCTCGACTCGAACAAACGCTGCTGCAAGTTTTTGTCTGTCTCTTATTTGACGGTATCATCTGGATATTTCCACATTTTATATCCTTTCTTTAACATAGTCTAACCAATCACACCTGACGGAAACTAACGATGCAGTTCGACTGCAGATGGAATGGACAAGAAGAACTCCAGAAACATCTTGGAAGCAAATTAAAAATCTAGCCATGTGTACAAGAAAATATTTAGCGAACCTCTGTTTCCTACCACGCCACCACGACTGCGCCATGTATTGTTATTGTAATTAAACACATAAAATGCGAGGTGTACTGCTTTATTTTAATATTATCTTTTAGCAATACGGGAATACACTTTTATATTTTTTGGAGATATGTCCATTGACTATACTTCTGGCTGTCACCATGACATCTGTCTGTCAACACAGAATATCATATAAATTTTTACAAACACAGACTACTAACATTTCAATACAGTATTGGGGTCCCCAGGACGTAGCGTTGAAAGTCTGACCGGTGCCAATGAACTCGTATTGCCCGTCCTCAGGCAGCGAGGACGTGCTCCTGCGCCGCGTGTTCCAGTGGGCGGTGCAGTCGTACCTCGGCGCGGAGCCGCAGTGGCCGCAGGAGGCGCGCGTGCAGACGTCCGCGCTGCTGGCGCAGCTGAGCGCGCTGCCGTGGCGGCGCCAGTGGTTCGCCGTCGACCTCCTCAAACTCACCTTGCAGGTAACTTGACTGGCTTAATATGTCCTCAGCGTTGAAGGTCATTGAAGAATCGCTCCGGAACTTTTGATGTGGTTTTTATTTTTAAGGCCTAATTGGCCTTAGGATCCCATTAGTTTTTTTTTAATAATAATAACGTCCTATATAAATCGATGCCACCCAGAAGGCCGTAAAAATGTTGGCCAAAGCTCCGTTGGCTGGATGCAAGAGGTTGGAATTAAAAATTGGGAAGCGAAAGCATGGAGACCGGTGAAGGAATCTTTTAAAACAGGCCCGGGCCCACAAAGGGCTGTAGCTTGATGATGATGATTATGATAAATCGATGCATGCCAATTGCACGCACGAATGGCATGCCTCATTGTCAAGGTCCGCCTGAGCCGAGCGTGCAAGCGAGAGCGCGGAACAAACGATAGAGAGGCACGATCGGCCTAAGCATTCAGCTTGTGATGTGTACGAGTAGTTATCACGTAAAATTATCGTCCATAAACCGACTTCACAGACAACCAATTTTTTTTCATCTAGATGAGTAGATCAACCGAGCACGAGCTGACGTCCTGGTGCGGTGCGTGCATGCAGCACCTGCAGGCCGACGCCTGGCTCCAGGGCGCCGCGCACGAGCAGCTGGCGCCGACGCTCGCCGACCTTCTAGAGATCTTTACCTCCCGGCAACTGTTGCTGCCGAGCCAGGTATAATATTCGTACATAGACACATAGAGAAATAAAAGATCAAGTTTTCTTGCCAATGTATAAGCAAGGCTGTTAAGATTATTCCACAATTATTACGACCTCCATGGTTGAGTAGCTAGCATGCCGGTTTTCAAGGCGCCGCCATCTCTGAGGTTCCGGGTTCGGACCCAGTCGGGGCAATGTAGAAAAATAAGTTTTCAACATTGTCTCAGGTCTGGGTGTTGTGGTACATTCGTTGTTTATGATTTACTTAACACAAGTTCATAAGCTATTTACTAAAGGATCGGAGCTATGTATGTGATGTTGTCCACTATTTATTTATTTATTTACTAAAGATAGTATACGAATCTTTCGATATACATTCACACGAGTAAAATAGGTATATGAGTATAGGTCACGGCAATAATTATTTTAAGCGGTCAGGGAACATGAAGGGGATTTCAGCACATGACGGACTGCAGAAAAAGGACCGAATGTAACTCCAATACCCGCGTGCGAACGATACGCACGCCCGCTCCATAAAACCTGATTGTCGACTCTGCGCAGCCGCTAAACTCAGTTGCCGCGACTTGTAAACCAGCTGAGGTGGTTTGCAATGGTGTTATTACCGCGCTTGTGTCACTCGCAGACGCTGGAGCAAGCGTGTAGTCTGCCGTGGTGGCGGCTGCCGGAGCCCGCGCTGAGCCTCGCGCTGCAGCGGGTCTTCGCCGACCACCACTCGCCCGCCGCGCCCTACCACGACGCGCCGCACTTCCGGTACGCTCCACAGACAGCGCGATACTTTTCTTTTTACAGTCAAAACATGATATAAAGCAAATACCACATAATTAACTACAATTACCACATAATTACTAATTAGCTACAATTAGGTAGAAACTAGCATTGACCTAAGAAGAAAGTTAAGTTTTTAATCCCTTTGATCCACTGCAATACCCTTACCCTTGACCATGAATTATTCTGGGTCTGCTCCACATATTTCGGCCCGAAAACCCGACACAACATTTGCTAAGTTTGGTCCTCACATCACACCAATCAGTCATGTCATTCTTTTTCTACTAGCTCTCCGAAATAGTTCACTGATTTAGCCAGACCTTGGTACAGTTCGTACCACTATGCCGCTCCTTGCATTGGCGCAGATATCTGCGTAGAGTTAAATTACTCTCTCTACTAAACGGCTACTTGTAAAGCCTTCCTTGGGCTACGGGTTGCTATGCAGGGTGCTGCTGTCCGCCTGCCAGCTGCTGCCTCCCGCGGACGCGTGCGAGTCGGCGCACGCGCACGCGCTGTCGGCGGCGTGCGAGAAGCGCGCGCTCGCGGTGTCGCAGTGGGTGCGCGCCGCCAGCGTGCCCGCGCTCAGCGCGCACGTGCCCGCGCACGCGCAGTGCCTGCTCGACACGCTCACCGAATTAGGTATAACTAATACACCTGAATACACCTATTATGTGTCCCTTGCATAGTAAAAGCATTTAGAAATTAATGTCATTAGATTTGGGGGATATAGTTTCAGTTGTATCTGGCGACAATATTAGGAATGAATCTTAAAGCAATTAATGAAAAAATTTACTGGTGAATGAATAGTCAACGTCAGTGCAGTGAATTGTTATTGCAGTGCAAAATACTGTGTATAGTCTGTGTGTGACTTACTATTGTTCATCTCATCTTTCTTTATGTATGTATGAAAAATGTATGTAATAAAACACTGCACTATGTTATGTTGTGTCCCACCAGCGCCACACATCGGCGCGGAGGAGCTGACGCAGCTGCTGAGCCGCGCAGTCGTCGTGATGTGCGTGGAGCCCGCCGCCGCGCGCGCGCTGCCGGTGAGACGCGAGCGACGCGATGTCGATACTATATTACTACAGGGTATACGACGCAGAACAATAGCTCTATGCCAATCTACGAAACGAGACGGCACTTTAAGAAGAAGATATCTTTAATCGTATGTGACAACGTGGTAGTAAGAGACGGTAGCACTGATTCCGTGGCGTGACCGTCAGGTGTGGGTGCGCTGGGCGGGCGCGTGCCCGGCGGCGGCGCGGCGCGCGGCGGCGTCGGCGGCGGCCACGCTCACCACGCTCGACTACTTCGCGGCGCTGGGCGACGCCGTGGCGCGGGTTGTGCTCGCCGAGAGAGGTGAGCGTACTCACCCACACTTAATCTGTCTACTTGTACTACTACTACTTTGAATTTAATGGTCTTACTGGTGATAGGACTCTTGCGGAACCCGCCCGAGTTAATTTTAACTGGTAATTATTCCACCGTGAAGCAAAATTGTATTTGACGTGATTACTGTGAGGTAAAATGAGACATAAGAAATCATGGCTCGCGATTAAAATCACAGTGCAAGGCGTCGTGTGATAATGCATGTAAATTTGTGAGAAGCTCTGCATCTGACAGCGTATCACCAAACACCTGGTGAACGTCATACTCGCCTCATGCCTATACAAACGTGCAGAGAGCGCGGGCTGGTCGGAGCTGGTCGCGCGCTGGGCGCGGTGCGCGTGGTGGGAGGGCGGCGCGTTGGTGTCGCGCGGCGCGCTGCACGCCGCCTACGCCATGCTGCACGCGCGCGCGCACTCGCACGCGCACCTGTGCCACGCGCTCGGCGCGCTGCTCGCCGCCGACATTAACTTGTGAGTGCAGTGAACAACAAGCCGTAAGTTCGGGCGCTACCGACACATCTGAGTGTAGCCGCTAACCTCCAGAAGGATTTTATGAACTAAGAGCATTCCTTTCCAATTCTCGATTTATTTCATAATATAGTCCTATGCTTAGTGATGTAGACTCCATAGTCAAGTCTTAAAGTTCAGGCATAGGTGTGTGACTAGGTCAGACACTCATGTCTCGCGTGCTTACAGCGTGCACGACGAGGCGGTGGTGGGTGTGTGGGTGTGCGTGGCGGGGCGCGCGGCGGGGTGCGGCGAGGCGGCGCGCGCGCTGCTGTCGCGCTGGGCGGAGCGGCGCCGCACGCTGCTGCAGGTGGTCACGCTCAGCGCGCCCGACGGCTGCCCCACTCCGCAGTGAGTACCAGCGCTCGGTGTGTGGCTGTGCGTGGCGGGGCGCGCGGCGGGGTGCGGCGAGGCGGCGCGCGCGCTGCTGTCGCGCTGGGCGGAGCGGCGCCGCACGCTGCTGCAGGTGGTCACGCTCAGCGCGCCCGACGGCTGCCCCACTCCGCAGTGAGTACCAGCGCTCGGTGTGTGGCTGTGCGTGGCGGGGCGCGCGGCGGGGTGCGGCGAGGCGGCGCGCGCGCTGCTGTCGCGCTGGGCGGAGCGGCGCCGCACGCTGCTGCAGGTGGTCACGCTCAGCGCGCCCGACGGCTGCCCCACTCCGCAGTGAGTACCAGCGCTCGGTGTGTGGCTGTGCGTGGCGGGGCGCGCGGCGGGGTGCGGCGAGGCGGCGCGCGCGCTGCTGTCGCGCTGGGCGGAGCGGCGCCGCACGCTGCTGCAGGTGGTCACGCTCAGCGCGCCCGACGGCTGCCCCACTCCGCAGTGAGTACCAGCGCTCGGTGTGTGGCTGTGCGTGGCGGGGCGCGCGGCGGGGTGCGGCGAGGCGGCGCGCGCGCTGCTGTCGCGCTGGGCGGAGCGGCGCCGCACGCTGCTGCAGGTGGTCACGCTCAGCGCGCCCGACGGCTGCCCCACTCCGCAGTGAGTACCAGCGCTCGGTGTGTGGCTGTGCGTGGCGGGGCGCGCGGCGGGGTGCGGCGAGGCGGCGCGCGCGCTGCTGTCGCGCTGGGCGGAGCGGCGCCGCACGCTGCTGCAGGTGGTCACGCTCAGCGCGCCCGACGGCTGCCCCACTCCGCAGTGAGTACCAGCGCTCGGTGTGTGGCTGTGCGTGGCGGGGCGCGCGGCGGGGTGCGGCGAGGCGGCGCGCGCGCTGCTGTCGCGCTGGGCGGAGCGGCGCCGCACGCTGCTGCAGGTGGTCACGCTCAGCGCGCCCGACGGCTGCCCCACTCCGCAGTGAGTACCAGCGCTCGGTGTGTGGCTGTGCGTGGCGGGGCGCGCGGCGGGGTGCGGCGAGGCGGCGCGCGCGCTGCTGTCGCGCTGGGCGGAGCGGCGCCGCACGCTGCTGCAGGTGGTCACGCTCAGCGCGCCCGACGGCTGCCCCACTCCGCAGTGAGTACCAGCGCTCGGTGTGTGGCTGTGCGTGGCGGGGCGCGCGGCGGGGTGCGGCGAGGCGGCGCGCGCGCTGCTGTCGCGCTGGGCGGAGCGGCGCCGCACGCTGCTGCAGGTGGTCACGCTCAGCGCGCCCGACGGCTGCCCCACTCCGCAGTGAGTACCAGCGCTCGGTGTGTGGCTGTGCGTGGCGGGGCGCGCGGCGGGGTGCGGCGAGGCGGCGCGCGCGCTGCTGTCGCGCTGGGCGGAGCGGCGCCGCACGCTGCTGCAGGTGGTCACGCTCAGCGCGCCCGACGGCTGCCCCACTCCGCAGTGAGTACCAGCGCTCGGTGTGTGGCTGTGCGTGGCGGGGCGCGCGGCGGGGTGCGGCGAGGCGGCGCGCGCGCTGCTGTCGCGCTGGGCGGAGCGGCGCCGCACGCTGCTGCAGGTGGTCACGCTCAGCGCGCCCGACGGCTGCCCCACTCCGCAGTGAGTACCAGCGCTCGGTGTGTGGCTGTGCGTGGCGGGGCGCGCGGCGGGGTGCGGCGAGGCGGCGCGCGCGCTGCTGTCGCGCTGGGCGGAGCGGCGCCGCACGCTGCTGCAGGTGGTCACGCTCAGCGCGCCCGACGGCTGCCCCACTCCGCAGTGAGTACCAGCGCTCGGTGTGTGGCTGTGCGTGGCGGGGCGCGCGGCGGGGTGCGGCGAGGCGGCGCGCGCGCTGCTGTCGCGCTGGGCGGAGCGGCGCCGCACGCTGCTGCAGGTGGTCACGCTCAGCGCGCCCGACGGCTGCCCCACTCCGCAGTGAGTAATAGCCTCTGATATACACGTACTCTAAATGGATCTCATCATTGGTCTCCAATTCTCCATCATGGCATGATTGTCTTCAAGCGCTATACTATGCTTATTGCCTTTATCATGCTTTAAAGGGGTGTCTGTCCCTCAGGCAGAGGAACACTGTCCGTCGTCGCACCGGAGGACACCGACAGCAGCAGCGCATCGCCTACCCCCGCCTCGCCTCTCGTCCGTCTATTCGTTGAAGCGTGCGACGACGCAACGCTTTGTGTCATGTCATTACGATAACGATATCAATCGATATGATGTGTATCCAAAGCGCGGGAAGGACCCAGGCTTGCAGATCGAATTGCTTTTCTTCTATGACTTTTTATTAAACAATAACTTTATTCGATTATTTGCAGACAACTAACAAGAGATCTTACGTTTCAGGCATCGGTTACTGTGTCGGTTAGCGCTCTGCATCGTGTCCCCCTCGGAAGCCAACGTCAAGGCTTACGAGGCCGCGTGCAGCGCACTGCTGGGCAACACTGACGCGATGGCGTGGGGGCGCAGCCCACGCGTGGACCTGCTGCCTCGCCTCGCAGTCAGGCTCTATCCGCATCACGAGGTGCGTTATAATATCACACTTATATAATAAATGCCAAGTTTGTGTGTGCGTGCGTGCGTGTGTTTGCTATACTCCTTCACCCTTAAAGTGATGTGGCCGAACGGAGATTAAATAAAAAAACACAAATACTCTACTTTCTATATCGTAAGCAGCCACAGTTACAATGGGATTTATGAAAACGGAATTTTTCATCAAAATCTAGTCTATTTGATTACGCACCGCGCCTGTGCACGATGAATCAGCGGGCAACTGCCGGGCCCATCAGAGCAGTCCAGCGGATTCCCACAGGCAGCGGCGGTGGCGGGTCGAAAAAGGCCCGCCAAAAAATTTTGTAGGCGATTTGCACTGGGTTTTATCCCGCGGCACAGAGTGACTTACTACTAGGTACTTACCGGCGCAGGAGACAGCCAGCACGTGGAATCCGGGGAGTGTGTTCGTGTATGATGAATGTAGTGTGTGGTGTCTGCGGTGTTAAATGTAAAGGAACACACTCGCCCTCCTCTGAAGGGTCTTTCGCGGCGGCGGCACGAATTCGCGGGTAGCGAAGCGAGTCCGCGGCGGCGTGGTATCCAGATGGCGCGTGAACACAAAAAACAGTGCTCCGGACAGTCAAATGGGCCCGCGGCGTTAGAAGGACGCGGCGGACAACACGACACACGAAGGAGCGCAATAAATAGGGCTCGTAAAAACTAAACGACACGGCGTGGCCGGCAAAACTTCACGCGGGCGACGCGGCACTAACAATCGACCGACTCCGTCGAGGTTTTACCAAGGACTTTTCGGCGATCGCGGACGGCAAGTGGCGGCGTGGCCGGCAAACAACACGCGGGCGACGCGGCACAAAATGGTACGCGATAAATAGCTCCTCATAAATAATAAGACGACACGATGCGGCGTGGCCGGTGACTTCACGCGGGCGACGCGGCACTTAAAGTCGACCGAATCCGTCGGGGTGACACGAAGCACTACTAAACGGCGCGTCCGACCGCCGGGCGCCGCGGCGTGGGCGGCGGTTCGCTAAGCGCGCGAGTGGACCTTACGCTAATATACTTAAAGACGATCCGCGCAGCAAAAAATCTCCGCCGCACGGACCTGTTAACGAATGTACACTCGAACTGCGTACACGGGGGGCTACCGCGCTGCCCCCGGAGCCGCGCGCCCCATCTCCCTCTCCAGCCGCAGGCGGGAGCGAGAAAGCGGCGTTTGGCCAATTTTAGCCAAAACAATCCCCCCGCCCGTGGGCCCAAGGATTTGGGGTCCACTAACCAATGGGCAAGCGGGATAAGGAAGAGACGGCTCGCTGCAAAACCGAATCTCCGACCATTACCTCGGCAACTCTGGGAACCCCATCGGATCCATATATCAATTTAAGAATGCGTCCACGACGCCAGCACAAAGGCAACAAATTAGACTCCTTAACTAGGACAAGATCACCAACCTTAGGTGGGTCGGTCTTGTCTGACCACTTAACGCGCTGCTGCAAGAGATGCAAATATTCTAAATACCAACGATGCCAGAAATTTTGGGTCATCTGCTGTAGCAATTCGAAACGAGACAACCGTGAGACCTTCACGTCCCTGAAGGGGTACTCCGGCAGGGCGTTAAGGGGTTCACCAATTAGGAAATGACCGGGGGTTAGAACTTCCAGGTCATTGGGATCGGACGATAAGGGGCAGAGTGGCCGAGAATTGAGGACAGCCTCAATCTTACAAAAAACGGTAGCGAGCTCTTCAAAAGTCAAAATGGTTTCACCTATCACGCGTCGGAGATGCGTCTTTGAGACCTTAACGACGGCTTCAAAGATCCCGCCCCAGTGGGGACAAGCTGGCGGGTCAAAGGTCCAAGTTATCCCCATCTTGGACATTGCCGTGCCGATGCCTACCTTATTTTCATTCAAAAATTGGGCGACTTCCTTCAAATACCTATCGGCACCCTTATAGTTGGTCCCACAATCCGATCGGATCAGGTGCGGATAACCTCGGCGTGAAACGAAGCGGCCTAGCGTGGCTACAAAGGCTTCGGTGCTGAGGGCACTCACCAGTTCTAAGTGTACGGCCTTGGTAGCCAGGCAAACAAAAACGCAAAGGTAGGCCTTGAGGGAACGAGCATTGCGGAGGCTGGAGCTCTTGACGAAGAACGGCCCCGCAAAATCCGTCCCGACCGCCGAAAAAGGGCGCGAGGCCACGACACGGTCGGTGGGGAGGTCCCCCATAATGGGCTGCATGGTGCTGGCCTTCAGGCGGTAGCACGGAATGCACTTAAAAATGACGCTTCGGATGGAGCGTCGTCCCGATAAAATCCAAAATTCGCGCTGCAATATGGCCGAAAGGGCGTTGCAGCCAGCGTGGGCATTTTTGACGTGGTAATGCGTCACCAACAATTTTACAAAAGCGCTATTGTTCGGAAGCAGCAGGGGATGACGTGCCCCATAGGGTAAGTCAGAATTCCGGAGGCGTCCACCAACGCGTATCAATCCGGTGTCATCCAGGAAGAGGTTTAAGCGGGCGAGCGAGCCCTTCAAAGGTAAACCTCGCTTCAGTGTCTCAATAGCGGACTCAAAATGCTCCAGTTGAACCAAACGTATCCAAAAGGTCCGGGCCTCCTGTCTCTCCAGGGGCGACAAGACCGGGTTCGACATTTTGTCGCGTGGGTTCCGAGCGTTGTGGGTGAAGCGCTGAATCCAAGCCGTCACCCCAATCAATTTATCAAGGGAACTGTAGCGTTCCTGAAGATAGCTCAGCGAATTGGCTGGCTTATCTTCAACAACTCCGACTCGCAAGCCAGGTAACACATCGGGCTCGGAGAACCTACTCTGAGGCCAGGCGGACTCATTCCGAGTCAGCCAGTCAGGGCCCCACCAAAGAGAGTGGTTGACAAGGTCGGAAGCTTCACATCCGCGGGAAGCACAATCTGCAGGGTTCAGGTCCCCTGGCACATGTCTCCAGGTCAACGGGGTTTCCGAATTCTGGATTTGGGAAACCCGGTTGGCAACAAAGACTTCCAAGTTGTGGGGAGCGGCTCGCAACCAACAAAGGACAATTTCGCTGTCCGACCAGGCGTACACTTCCGTCAGGTCAACAATCGATAGGAGGGACGTACGCACATGGTTGAGAAGGCGCACCAAAAGAGCGGCTCCAGACAACTCCAATTTGGGTATCGTCAAGCGTGACCGAATTGGGGCCACTTTACTTTTCGCCAAGACAAGGTGGGTTGCGACCTCGCCGGTGTCACTGGCAGTTCGCAAATAGACCACGGCTGCGTACCCTTTTTCGGACGCATCACAAAAGCCGTGGAGACTGGCGTGGCACCTTCCGGGCGGTAGGAAGCAACGAGGCATCGAAATCCGATTAACATTCGGAAGTGAGGCCACAAGGGAGAGCCACTCCTGTAGCCTGAGACCCTAACCTCCCTGAGGCAGTCGACAAAAGTATGGTCTGACATACTGTCTGCTGTAGATCCAAAGTCTCAGGGGAGGTGGCTAGGTGGCAGCTAGGGTGGCGGACACCTAGCGCGACGTGCCTTCACCAGCGGGAGCCCACTGACGGGGGTACTCCGGCTGGGGCGCTGCTAGAGAGGGGGAGGGTACCCAACGTGGGGACCATCCGGCATAACCAACCCGGGGTCGCACCATGCGGCTAGCATCCGGGGCATGGTAGGGAGCGCCTCGACCTAGCACGGGTGGATGGCGCTCCAGTTGCGTCCACACATGGAGGGGAGGCAAAAACCTAGACGGTTCGACGCTCATTTGAGCGGCCGTCAGACCCCCGTCATAAAAATGCGAGGGGGGTGTGACCCTCCCCTGGGGGGTGTGACCCCCCCTGGGGGGGTGAAGCCCCACCGCCCCTAGGGCGCTGGTAATCAGCAGGGGACCGTTCACCCATTTGGGGCCGCACTATGCGGCTAACGTCCGGCACCCGGTAGGGATCGCCTCGACCTATGGTGGGTGGATGGCGCTCCAGTCGCGGCCACTCGTGTAGTGGCGGCGAGAACCGACGCGGGACGACGCCCAATGGGGCGGACGCGATATCCCCGTCGTGATGACGCGAGGGGTATGTGACCGTGACGCGGGGGGGTGAAGCCCTCCTCCGGGGGGTGGAACCCCTACCTCCACTAGGAGGTTGGTGGTCCACCGGAGAACGCCTAACGGGGCTGGCCGGGTGGCCAGGACTAGCGCCCCCGCCCATGGGGGGGGTGCGCGACCCAACGTCCCGGCGACCGGAACCACTCCGGTTAGCGCACAAGAGGGCCGAATGGGCACCGCCGCAATGTGGGCAGGGCCGCTGGCGCGGGCAGTCTCTTACGAGATGCTGGCCCAGGCACGAGAAGCACCACTGGCGTGTCGACACGTATTCTCTCCGGGCCGCAACCGGTTTGGCCAGGAAGTGCGGACACGAGGAGACCTGGTGGCCGGGGTGCCGACAATAGGCACAGGGGGGGAGCTTCGTTGCCACGGCCCCGCTGTACTGTGACACCCGGCGACCTTCTCTGGCGTCGGCTCCACGGCCTCGCCGGTTGGGGCCGGTCCCCGCCGAAGGGCCAGTCCTTGCCCCACCCCCTCGGACATGCTCGGACCTCCCAGGGGCCACTCGAGGGCCGGTAACTCCAGAGTTATCGGCCTGGAGGCACTCCTGCTCCAAAAACTTCAGGAGGTCGGAGAAAGGGGGCAGGTAGGTTGCACCGTCCCCTCCGAAGCGCTGCTCGAAGCGGAGCTTAAGCTCCGACGGCAGGCGGGAGAGCACTATGTGCAACAACAAGAAGGACCACTGGTCGACGGGGAGATCCAATCGACGGAGAGCATTGGTGGCCACAATGCAAGGGTTTAGCAAGGCCTCTCTGAGGCCGGCCACCCCGGTGACGGCGGGCAAGGCGAGTAGCTGGGCTACATGTGCGTCGGCCAACCGGCGCACATTTTCATAGCGCCTGGCCAGCAATTCCCGAGCCGTGTGGTAGCTCTCCTCCGAGAGGTCGAGGTGTCGCACCACGTCCAGGGCCTCGCCCTGTAGCGAGGACAGTAAGTATGTCAGCTTCTGGGTGGGGGACAGGTCCTTCCTGGCGTGGACCAGACTGTCGAATAACGCCAGGAAGCCCATCCACTCTTGAAGCTGCCCACCGAATTTGGGCAGCTCGATCGTGGGCAGTTTCCCGAGTAATGCCGGCTGTGTGGGCGGTCGGCTGGGGGAGTCTCTAAAAGCGCCACTTCGACGCCTTTCATCAGCGGCGGTCCGGATCCCATGGGCGGCCTCCACCACCGAGTCCATCAGTTCGAAGAACTGGTCGTAATCGGCCTGAGCCGTCCTCAGTACCTCCTGTTCGGGACCGAGGGTGAGCAGGTCTTGGAAGGCCTGCTCCACAGAGGCCTGCCGAGTCCGCACCTGGTCCGCTCGGTGTAATAGGGCGGCGGATCTATCTTCGCGGCCTATCAAACCCGCGGCGGACGTCGCCCACCGAAGCTCAGACTGTATCTGTACAGCTAGCTTTTTGATGTTCGCGGACATTCTAACAAATTAAATATAAACAAAATGTAAAAATAAAGTAATAATAAATTGAAAAGGCGGCCGGCAAGTCGGCGGGCGGCGTGAGTGCAAGCAATAATACAATTAAAGTAATAATAAACAAGTCGTATCGCGGTCGCGGTCGTTACGTAGTCGCAATGAACAAAGCGGCGCGACCGTAGTAGATACGCGTGTTAAATTACGGCGAGCGGGCGGTACCGGCACGCAAGCAAAACTTAAAATAAAAATTAAACTTATAATTATAATAAGCGGAACGCGGCCGAAACGCGGCGTTGACGCAGCGGAACTGGCGGCGATTGCGGAATTTCCGCTAACAGCGCGGCGAACGACACGGCGCGTGGCGGAAAGCGGGATTTATGCCAGCGGCGCAGAAAATAAACGGCGCGGCGGGCAAAACCAGCGCAAAACGCAAAGCGAGGTGTAGACAAACCACGCTCACTGCTACCAATAATGATTACGCACCGCGCCTGTGCACGATGAATCAGCGGGCAACTGCCGGGCCCATCAGAGCAGTCCAGCGGATTCCCACAGGCAGCGGCGGTGGCGGGTCGAAAAAGGCCCGCCAAAAAATTTTGTAGGCGATTTGCACTGGGTTTTATCCCGCGGCACAGAGTGACTTACTACTAGGTACTTACCGGCGCAGGAGACAGCCAGCACGTGGAATCCGGGGAGTGTGTTCGTGTATGATGAATGTAGTGTGTGGTGTCTGCGGTGTTAAATGTAAAGGAACACACTCGCCCTCCTCTGAAGGGTCTTTCGCGGCGGCGGCACGAATTCGCGGGTAGCGAAGCGAGTCCGCGGCGGCGTGGTATCCAGATGGCGCGTGAACACAAAAAACAGTGCTCCGGACAGTCAAATGGGCCCGCGGCGTTAGAAGGACGCGGCGGACAACACGACACACGAAGGAGCGCAATAAATAGGGCTCGTAAAAACTAAACGACACGGCGTGGCCGGCAAAACTTCACGCGGGCGACGCGGCACTAACAATCGACCGACTCCGTCGAGGTTTTACCAAGGACTTTTCGGCGATCGCGGACGGCAAGTGGCGGCGTGGCCGGCAAACAACACGCGGGCGACGCGGCACAAAATGGTACGCGATAAATAGCTCCTCATAAATAATAAGACGACACGATGCGGCGTGGCCGGTGACTTCACGCGGGCGACGCGGCACTTAAAGTCGACCGAATCCGTCGGGGTGACACGAAGCACTACTAAACGGCGCGTCCGACCGCCGGGCGCCGCGGCGTGGGCGGCGGTTCGCTAAGCGCGCGAGTGGACCTTACGCTAATATACTTAAAGACGATCCGCGCAGCAAAAAATCTCCGCCGCACGGACCTGTTAACGAATGTACACTCGAACTGCGTACACGGGGGGCTACCGCGCTGCCCCCGGAGCCGCGCGCCCCATCTCCCTCTCCAGCCGCAGGCGGGAGCGAGAAAGCGGCGTTTGGCCAATTTTAGCCAAAACACTATTAATACCTATATATCATATATAATTCAAAATACTTGTCCAATCGAATTTCATCTATGGATGGTGGTCAGTAAAAAGCAAAGCTCCACGTTTACAACTCCGAGGTTGAAAACTTTTAACTTATCCGAGTTTTCGCTAGGATGTTCCCAGAGGTGTGTGAATTCTGCCAATATCCGCAATTAACTCGTGTGGCTGTGACCCACAGTCAGATTTTCTAATGCTAGTTACTAGTAACTAGACCAACAAAATAAACAGCGGGAAACCTTTTTATACTCATCGAGGTATTTCGAAGCGACGTTTCTCTTCGAACGGTACAGCTGAGGGCACTAAGCAAATCAAATAGATTTAGGTACATTTTGCTGTCGCGAAAATCTTAACATGATTTTATTAAAGATTCATACACTATTTAAAGCCGTGTCCACTTACAAAAAGTACCCGCCGTTGCAAGCATGCAATCAGCAATATCATTTGGCATAAAAAACTAGGTAGGCTAACTCGGCACTGCGCTATCAAGCAGTGGATAAACTTCGTTTCAACCGAGTGATCCACGATACTCACGCATTCTTTTCTTCTTCAGGTATACTTCAAAGAGGAGCTGCAGCTGACTGCAAACTTAGTTCAGAGTGACGACAATCGCTAGTACACAAGATAATAAAAACCTTTAGATCTCAAGAATTTAGACAAATGCCAAATGCTTTAATTTTAACCATGACTCGATTACCAGTGCAGGTAAATAAATAACAATATAATAATACGATTTCTTATTATTATAAGTAATAATTATAATAAGAAATCTAGGTAAATAAATTGTAAGGGTCTAGAACTCCGAACTTTTGTAGGATTTTATAATCGCAATTGAAGTAGGCGGGCACACCTACAAAAAATAGGTAAAATAAAAGAGTAGTTACGGTTTATTCACATTTTATTTTAGCCTAGTGTTATAATAAATACTGTTGATGTGACTAGAAGAATATTGTAAAAATGTAAATAATGTAGAGATCGTCTAATCTGAAAATGAACGCTCCGTCACTACATTTTTTATTCGACTTGTGAGCGTAAACACGTGGAGGGGCTCTCATTTTTAGATTCGATCTATACGTGTACTTATACAAAAATTGTTTTCTACTGACAACCTTTTTTTTTTTCAAATAAATGATGCGATATAAACTTGTGTTTGATTTTCATTTATTTTCTAGATTTTTTTAATCAACTGCTAGTTTAATTCACTCGTTATCTCATCTGATGGGAAGTGACGATATAATCGAAGAAGTAAACCTACTAACATGAAAGGATTATATAGCTATTATTTATAAGTTGCTACACAGCATCAAATCTTGCAGGCCAAATGTGGATCAACTACGATTTGGCATTTTATTACGAATACAAGCAATAGCAATTATATTTTATTTGTACAGCAATAACAGCATCGATTCCAAACCTGATTTATAGAGTGAGTTGATAAGATAAAGTTAGTATTTATTTTTGAGTAAAATGCATACAATAAATTAATTTATGCCTATGTACATAATACATACTCCACTATTTCATATTTGTTTATTAACATTAGATACTAGATAATCTAGCACGTTACAAGATCTCTCGTTTATGTGTTATCCATGATATTTGATAACAGAAAGTAGGTGTAGGTATAGAATATTAAGTAAATCGGAACGCGGTAGTATCGGAATGTAATCACGTGGATTAGATAGCGAATAAGTACTTAATGCTTAATCTTAAGGCCTAGGCTATGTAGCATAAACTTGTTGGCCTAACCATCTTCTGAATGACAGACATTTCTGGTACATTTGTATTGGGTATAATATTTTTGATTTATTGAGCAAAATGACTAAAAAAATCTGAAATAATTAATTAGGTACTATTGAGACTGATGAATATGATACAAAAACAAAGTCATAATTGTGGTTAAATAAGAAAAGTGATTCTTTTATGATTATACTTTTTCTGCTGTTTCTTGTTTCATGGGGCGATGGTGTTACTTATTATTTGTCTACTTAAAACTAACGCTACGGGTTCGTGAGAAACCCACATCAGCACGAATCTGGAGTCGTAGAGTGCGCTATCGCGGCAGCAGCCTCTTGGCGCGGTAGTGTATCGCCAGGCCGAGCAGCCCCGACAGCGTGGCGAGCCCCGCGGCGTGCTCGGTGCGCAGCGCGGAGCCCCACAGCCAGCCGCGCGGCAGCCAGCTCACCACGTGCGCCACGTCCAGCAGCGCCTTGCTGCTCACGAGCGTCGCCTGCGTGAAGCGCGCGCGCGCGCACTTGGGCCGCCCCGCAGCCTGCAGCGCCTCTGCTGCCGCGTGCAGGGCTCGGAGGGACCTGGCGGACATCGGACTCGTTCTATAAATGCCGCAGAACTCGTCACCCTTCCTCTCTCTAACGAGAGATAAATGCCACATTACCTTGGTGCGTCTTACTATCACATAGCAGCAGAATGCCAAATGCCATATTATTGTTAAGTTATAGGTACGCCTAGTCAGATGCAGTGCATTTCAGAACTTTGCAATCTGTCATCACAGAGTAGGTACTTGACTGTCACGTGATGTGTCTGAGACATCAGCAACCTTAGCCATAAGACTTCTTTGCGATCGTCATAAGTAGAACCATTTCGATCGCTCATTGCATGACTATATTAATTACAATTTTACAAGACTGAAGAGCCTGTCAGTTAGGCCTATCTGAAATAAAGATATCTCGAATTTTATATTGACAGCAATGCATGTAGCGGAAAGGGGCCTGAAAAGTGTAGGAAGTGAGTATTTCAACCGGGAAAAACAAAATTCCGAATAAAGTTGCGATCAATATCGGTAAGAATTGTTCATGATACACTTCGAACAGGAAGCAGTAGTGTGAGACTTCAGTTTATCTCATGATCGAGTTTATCTGGTCGGCGCGGCGAGATGAAAGCGTGGCGCTCCGACGTTATCGAGTGATCCGCTGAGGGCTGACACTTGACAGTAGCATAAACCACGTTAATCTTCGAGTTACGCAACGTGATTACATATTTGTTCGTTCTGTTCCTTGCCGATGTAGGTATCTTCTTTATATGAATAATTGATGTGCATGCTTGTCCTCCGGCAATAAGCCACGTGAACCCTTCATTCAGCAGATTAAAAAGAACAGGACAGATTAAATTGTTTCGCTAACACGGTCGGTCGGTTCGGTCGTAGGAACACCGCCCACATGACACCACACACAATTTGTCCAACAATTTCTTCGACGCACGTTTCATCCCGACACTGGGACGTCCTCAGGAGAGGTTGAGTTCACAAAGCGAAATCATAGAGACTTGAGCGGTGTTCCTGCATATTGGACCATACAGATTCTCTTCAGGTAGCGGATTATAGCTAAACAATTAAGTAAGTCTGTTCTGCTAATTATGGATTTCTGCAAAATAACACCCGCTTCCATTCAAGATAAAAACAGTCAGTATAACCCGACTTCGACTGGAATGCACAATTTCCATAATAAGGTCCGAAATGCTAATATAATAATTATAGCTTACGGAAATCCTTCTGGAGGTCAATTATGCTATAATGTTGGTGATTTTGGGTTTCTGATTTGGCTCAAAAATAAACTTGCGCCTGGCTTCTTGTAATGACCAAAAGAACGCGGGACGCGTAGTAACTAGATGTACCTACCTAAGAACGTTACTCACCTGAGAAATCCGACAAAAGTATACAAGGACCAGAACAGCTTGTGAGCGGTTCTGATGCTGTCCGCTCGTCGCGCGTCCAGCAGCAGCACTCCCGTGTCCAGCAGGAACAGCAGCTTCTCAGCCTGCAGGTACGCCAGCGTGAACACGCTGTGCGAGGTCCCCAGTGGGCCCCACCATGGACCGTCCTGGGGACGAGAAATGTTATGTTGAAACAGCAATAGCTTAGGGTAACAGCCTAGGATCGTGGTAAAGCATTCTCGTCCCCGGGGTGCACGAACCCTAGATTTTTCGGAGCAAATAACACGGGAGATGCCTGCCAGTTTACATTTGGTCTGCGTCATGCGTGATAGGCTGTAGATTTGGCTGATATGATCAAAACCAGGCCTTAAATATCTCACACTCTGAAAAGCAGCTTCCTAAGTTTTTGTAGTGAGACAGCGATAGGTTGACTTTATTTCGACAATGGTAGCCATCCATCCACGATCCATCCATGCAGGAGATGCCTGTTATAATGACAAGACTTTACTTGTCAGCCCAAAGCGTTACTTAGTAATTCACGAACTTTAAAGATCTGCTGAGTTTCTTGACAGAAAACTCAATAGGCTCTTGTCCGGGATCCGAAAATCAGACCTACAGACTTTTTTAGAACTGTTATCGGACGATACAGCATCCGACACTAAAATTCCAGCCTTATCGGGATACCTGTTTGCCAAGCCCGTACGCGTGCATTGTCCTGATGACCGCGGCGTCGTCGAAGAGTCTCAGGGCAGCGCGCGCGGCGGCGAGGCGCGCGCTGGCTGCAGTCAGCTCAGGCCGCTTGGATGTCGCGCCCCAGAACTTGAGCGAGTAGCATGCCAGGTACACCACCTGCCAACCGGAGAGCGTATCGTACTGCTATCGTATCGTAAACGGCTTCATCATCATTATTTCGTAAGAGCTTTTCTCCATTTCATGAACTCTTGGTTATCGGAGCTAAATGTCACATCATGAAGTTCCACCGGGAAGAGAGGACCTCAACACCGAATATCAAATCTACGAGTAGGTAGGTACGTGCATAAACAACGTGAAGAAGGTATGGGATAGATGGCCCCGCACTAAATTTGCTAGTGGATTTCATGAAGGATAGGATGCAAAGGGTCGTTGGCAAAGCTGGTTCCCTACAATCAGATGGCTTAACCACTCACAATGGAGTTCCACAGGGATCCTCTTTGTCAAACCTCGCATTCACTCTCCTTCTTAATGATCTTCCACTGAGTATAAGCAATGTTAACGTCTTCATGTACGCCGATGATGTGGCCATGGTGATCACTGCGCCAACGGTAGAGGAGTTGGAAAAACACCTTAATGCTAAAGCTAGGCAAACACTCGAGTGGTTCCAAATGAACGGCCTTGCCCTTAACATTACTAAAACTCAGTTTATACGCTCTAACTTAGCGGGTCGCAAGTGTCGCCCTCTGTCCATCTCTATAAATAATGAACGCATTGAGCAGGCGGAAAGTACTTCTTTCCTAGGCTTTCAAGTGGACCAAGGACTGAAGTGGGACGCCCATATAGACAAACTGTGCGGCAAACTATCAACGGCTTGCTTTGCCCTAAAGCGTGTGGCGTCAACATTGTCCGCAGAAACAGCTCGGGCTTGCTACTTCGCCTCGGTCCACAGCTTGCTTCAGTACGGTATCGAGCTATGGGGGCGAGGCGCAGACTGGGAACGCGCCTTCATACTGCAAAAACGTGCAGTCAGAGTCCTTGCCAAAGTGTCACAGGATACCTCAGCCCGGCCCTACTTCACCAGTTTGGGTATCTTAACGCTGCCATGTATACTAATATACAATACGGCACTGTATGTCGTCCACCACAAGGATGAATTTAAAACACGAGGTGAAACACAGTGCCGTAGCATACGATACCCAAACAGACTACTTAATAAGGTTGCTAGACTAAGTAAAACATCCAAAACTGCGAGGGGTAATGGGCGCTCAAGTTTTTAACCGAATACCATCAGAAATGCACCTAGTGTAATGATTTTCAAAATCAAGCTGAAATCTTGGCTTGTCGAGAGGGCTTTCTATAGCTACAAAGAATTCTTGGAATGCAAAATTACATAATGACATTAAAACCTATTCCTTATTTTTATGAACAATTATTACAATTTAAACGTATTGTATAAACTAAATACCTGTATAAGTGCCTACACATAGGTATATCTACCTATAAAATATTTTGTGTAGAACATGAAACTGTATAAAAAAAAATGTTGACTTGTATGAATTTAACACCAATAAATTGACTATTGACTATTGACTATGTAACAATTTTTTAAGAGCACACCTCGTTATAATTACCCAGAAAGAAATTGGTCGAATTAAAAACATCTTCCATTTTGACCAGTGCAGTGGCGTAGCCAGCCGCAAAAGCGTGATGAGAATGAGGCGATAGCACAGATAGACTAAGCATCTACTTCATGAAGGCTTTAATTGAAAGCTTCAGTTTCCATTAAAAAAATGTAAAAAAAAGAAAATATAAATTGCAGTTTTATTCAGCGCGTTGATAACAGAAAAGGATTAATAAGAGGATGTCAATTTTCACAGAAGATACGTACTTTATCCCGGTTAGTGTGGGTCTGCAACAGGTCGCAGAGCTCATTCACGAGCTCCATGCTTGCGAGCGTGGCCGGCGGGGCGCCACTGGTCACTACAGTTGCCTCTCCACTACTGGTGTAACTCATTCGTTTTCGGACTGCCCCAATATTATCAATTCTATTTTTCAGATAAGATTATTTTTCAAACGATAGATTAAGATTTTTTTTTGCAAATATACGTTCAGATAAATCGTAATAAATAAGATAATGCAACGCCTCATCAAAGATGTACGCAATTAAAACCGTGCTACTAATTGCTATTTACGTTTCAACAGGATATTTTGTTTTTGCGATAATGTAGGAAAAGGATATTATATTGTAGTCACTTGTTATTTGCTTTTAGCAAATAGTGACTACAATAATATCCTTCAAGTTCTATATGCTATTCCTAAATGTTCCAAAATATAGAATCCTTTTAGTTTTTCATTTAAAAATAACAGCACACTTTGTCTGCCAATGGAAGAGCTCTATTTGGCATAATGTACAGTTTTATACCTGTGTTTTACGAGTATATATCCAATTTCCTTACCAATTGGGTCTTACACTACTTTTGAATTTGATAAAAAATATTACTTTATTATAAAGTAGGATAAAAATAATAACGTGCAGTGAAAGAAATATTAAAATCCAACGAAGATTTACAAAGTTACAGGCGTTTAAACTTTGGAGTGGGGGGATCTTATATCCCTTTCTCGCAAAACGAAAATTTGTATGAAGCCGCACGAAGCTACTATGGCATTGGTAAGGTGTGACGTCACAATTTCATGTTGCTATCTCTGTCTAATCACAAATCTTTAAATGCTTATAACTTTTTTGTTATTTGATCGATTTAATTAGTTCTTTCAGTGCACGTCATTATTTTAATTCTACTTTATAATAAAGTTATAAAAAAATTGGAGTCAAATACCCTATTTCATAAACGCGAAACTCTGTGCCTATGAATTTGTCTCTCGTTCACGCAACTCTACTGAATCAAGCTGAAATATGAAATGGAGATAGGTAATAAATAGCCTGAGACCACATAGCCTGATTTGCATCTCCGAAAATTCCATGGGTCCCGCGGGATTTGTGGACAACCAAAATTCACGCGGGCGTAAAGGATTTGTCTGATGGAGATACGTAATAACTTGGATATAGGCTACTATTTGTTCTGGAAAATCCATGGCTTTCATGGGATTTGAGAAAAACGAAAATTTGCTAGGCCAACCATTTGCTAGGCTGCTCTAGGAAACTTGCTTGAAAGTAGGTGTAAAGGTTAGAAGGTAAAGGGAACAGAACGGAAAATTCACGATTCCGCCGGGATTTGTGAAAAAAAACCTGCCTTTCAAAAACGGTTACAACTTCTAACGTAACTTAAAGGTCTCGTGAAATAGTGAAATTGCAATTATATTATGTACATAAATCTCATTTATATTTACAAAATATTCTAATTTGTACGAAGAATTCAATTATTACATAAAAGAGACATAATATTATTTACTTATGGAATTTTAAGCTTATTAGAGCTTTTTATTGTTTAAAATTGTGTCTATTTTCGCTCTGATTACATGGAACTTGCTACCAGTGATTTATTATTGTGCAATAAATAATAGGATAATGTGATTATTTAACAGCTAAATTTTAGAATCATGTGTTAAATGAAAAATTAAATTGCCTTTTGTATAAATATTATAGTTACCAAAAACATGATTTTTTTAATTTGTGAAAAGCTAAATAAATATTTGGTACTCTACTTTGTGCACAATGAAATATTATCTATCCATCGATCTATTTTTAACCCGTTTGCAGAAGCTTTGCCGGTGACTTCCGCTCCCCCTTCATACTACCGTAGTTACCGGCAGAGCTTCTGCTAACAGGTTAATATTGCTTGTTTAAAACAAATTTATTAAAAAAAACCGGCCAAGTGCGAGTCGGACTCGCGCACCGAGGGTTCCATACCATATAAGAAGTAAAACATTCAAAGAATCACTTTTGTTCATAAATTTACGAGTATAATTTACATGTAGGTACTTTTGTTGGCAAACCGCAAACGTAACTTTGTTTTTGGCGGTTTATTGTTATTATCAAAAAAAGTATAATAGTTAGAGAGTTGATTTTATTTTTCCTGTAAAATATACATTTATTCCTATTGATCATAATTATTTCAGATTTTTTGATTGGTAAACTTCGGAGATAAGGGGGGGGGAACGGTATTTTTTTCGACAGTTTGCTCAATAACTCAAAAACTATTAGGCATAAAAATAAATAAAAATTGGTTTTAGAATACACAAGTAACGCCCTTTCATATGATACCTCACTCAATATGGTTATCTCATTTTGAAATTTTGACGACCCGGTTTTCCCTCCTTTTTAAATAAAAATAAAATAGATTTTCAATTTTTTATGATTGCAATGGCGGCGCGCCGCAATTACCTACAACTACTCCAAATTTCAGTTCGATAGCTCCGATAGTTACTGAAATAATCGAGTGTGACAGACGGACGGACGGACGGACGGAGAAAGTCTCACCATAAGGGTTCCATTTTTACCATTTTGGTATGGAACCCTAAAAAGAACAATAGAATAGCGAGTGTTCAAATGAGTGAATTCTTAGCTTTAGAAATAAATATCTCTCCTTTTGCCCTCTTTACAGTTCCTGATATGAATTAGCTAATAGCTTTACATTCCTGGGTAGTATTTACAAAAATAATAATTTATTGTAGGTTTTTAAAAAAATTGGATACATCTACCATGGTGCATATTCCTCTGAACTAGCTGAAGAATATTTGTGCTCCGGATGTGTGCCACTTTGCTCGGTCCAACGTTCATTACATAGCTTATGAAAATTAAACGTTTCTATGAAAATCGACACACTGACATAGCAAAGCACTGTAGCACATCTCTGGTGGACAAGTACCCTACAGCTTGTGCTAAGACTAGAGGTGGATGGTATACGTTGAATTATGAATGTCTCATTGTAGTAGTCACACACCATTTTGGCACCATACGCCACACATACGAGTTCGTTTTGTTTACGTCACACACGCACGACGCCGCGCGTCTCCTCGGTAGATCACAGCTCAGTAGCTCAGTAGCAGTTCATCACAGCGTCTACTTGACGAGCCGCTTCCTCGCGAAGTAGAGCGCGATGCCGGCGACGGAGGAGAGCGTGGCGATGGCGGCCACGGGCGTGGCGCCGATGCGCTCGCCCCACAGCACGCCGCGCGGCAGGCAGCTCACGGCGTGCGTGATGTCCAACAGCAGCTTGGCGGCCGCGCCCGCCTGCAGCAGCAGCCGCGCGTCCAGCTGCCGTCGCGCCGCGCTCGCCGCCTCCGCGCGCAAGCACTCGCGGCACCACCACGTGTGCCGGATCGAGCGCAGGGTCCTGAATGAAAGACAGAAGTCTTAACTTTGGTTGTACATAACCTGTTTTGACAAAATAGAAAGACAAACATAGAACAATATTCGATCGATTGTCGGATGTCGGTTAGGTGTCCAACCGCCGTGGGCCAGAAATTTTTTCGCGATTTTTGCGGTTAATCGCGTAATTTACTAATCGTGATTAAAACTATGCAAGCATAAAAAGCAATTATAACAATGAGATTTGTGAGTCATTAACTGATCGAATTGCACCATTATGTAACCATCATGACGTAATGGACTGCGGCACAACTAATAATTAGTAATTAACATAGAATTTTCCTTGACACGCCGATTTGCAGCAGTTTCAATCATTAGGTTTGCTAATATAACTTTGTCTACGCGGACAGCTGCAGCACGCCGACCTCGTGCAGCCAGCACGCCTTCTCGACGGGCAGGAACGTCTGGTCCACTACGTGTAGAGCTGTAGCTGTCGACACTCACTGTATGAGCGATATGTACAGGCTCGCGGCCCACAGAGCCGTACTGAGCACCTCGAGCCTGTCGGCCGTCTGCGCGGACAGCTGCAGCACGCCGACCTCGTGCAGCCAGCACGCCTTCTCGACGGGCAGGAACGTCTGGTCCACTACGTGTAGAGCTGTAGCTGTCGACACTCACTGTATGAGCGATATGTACAGGCTCGCGGCCCACAGAGCCGTACTGAGCACCTCGAGCCTGTCGGCCGTCTGCGCGGACAGCTGCAGCACGCCGACCTCGTGCAGCCAGCACGCCTTCTCGACGGGCAGGAACGTCTGGTCCACTACGTGTAGAGCTGTAGCTGTCGACACTCACTGTATGAGCGATATGTACAGGCTCGCGGCCCACAGAGCCGTACTGAGCACCTCGAGCCTGTCGGCCGTCTGCGCGGACAGCTGCAGCACGCCGACCTCGTGCAGCCAGCACGCCTTCTCGACGGGCAGGAACGTCTGGTCCACTACGTGTAGAGCTGTAGCTGTCGACACTCACTGTATGAGCGATATGTACAGGCTCGCGGCCCACAGAGCCGTACTGAGCACCTCGAGCCTGTCGGCCGTCTGCGCGGACAGCTGCAGCACGCCGACCTCGTGCAGCCAGCACGCCTTCTCGACGGGCAGGAACGTCTGGTCCACTACGTGTAGAGCTGTAGCTGTCGACACTCACTGTATGAGCGATATGTACAGGCTCGCGGCCCACAGAGCCGTACTGAGCACCTCGAGCCTGTCGGCCGTCTGCGCGGACAGCTGCAGCACGCCGACCTCGTGCAGCCAGCACGCCTTCTCGACGGGCAGGAACGTCTGGTCCACTACGTGTAGAGCTGTAGCTGTCGACACTCACTGTATGAGCGATATGTACAGGCTCGCGGCCCACAGAGCCGTACTGAGCACCTCGAGCCTGTCGGCCGTCTGCGCGGACAGCTGCAGCACGCCGACCTCGTGCAGCCCAGCACGCCTTCTCGACGGGCAGGAACGTCTGGTCCACTACGTGTAGAGCTGTAGCTGTCGACACTCACTGTATGAGCGATATGTACAGGCTCGCGGCCCACAGAGCCGTACTGAGCACCTCGAGCCTGTCGGCCGTCTGCGCGGACAGCTGCAGCACGCCGACCTCGTGCAGCCAGCACGCCTTCTCGACGGGCAGGAATGTTTGGTCCACTATGTTGGCTAGCACCCCGAGCAGTGCAGCTATTTTTGATGATTCCTAAAAAAATTTTCTCCAATAAAAATTAAGGATAGCGACAGTGGGGAGCTGCTGATGAAGAACAGTCAAACAAAATGAACAAAGTGAATTTGACTATTTTTTTCTTGTCATGGCCATTATTCATTGGTTTCTTGAGGGTCTGTTAAAGAGTCAAGAAATAACTATGCCAATCCACTTGATAGTTCTCAGTCACATCGTCATCCCCACAGACCAGGGTCATCCCTATTTGAAACTATGCAAAATACCCATGTAATGTCACCATTGGATTTGTAGAGTTATGGAAAACTAAAACCACATCAATCTACATTTATCCATTGGCGCTTATCTTCAAAAAATATAATTTACATAATAATAATCAATTATAAATGTATGTTTGATGAATTGTAATCACTTTTTAAGGTCAAACACATGCATGTTATCAATATGGATTAGATTTGTTGATAACATAAAAAAGTACTAAACAATTTATGAGAAATATTAGAGCAGATAATAATATAAAAGTACTAATTGCCTAATCTAAGGGAATTAGGAGATAGCAACACCTCTGTAATAATAATTATTGTTACGGCCCAGGGCTGCCGAGCATAAGAACGGAAACCACGGCCCATAGATGGCCCGTTCCGGCAGGCCTGGGGAGGGTCGAGATGGTGTGAATGTACCGCTCGACCGGGTGGAACTACAAATACGATATACTATTATCGGAGAAAAGAGCATACGAAGTATGATTATAATTTTAGTTAGACTAACCTTCTCGTCAGCACGAAGTCTTCATGGAGGTAGACCTGTGTAGTGTAGGTTATGTAAAATGGTGTGAGAATAATTGTGTAGATTATGTATACAAGTCTACCTCGAGGATCTGTCCCCGGATCCTACCGCCTCCGGACCAAACAAGCGCGGTATTCCGCGCCGGATGACGGCAGGCTTCTTCCAAGCCCCGTTATAGAACAGACCACGTGATGCACAAATATCACGAACTTCGAAGGTTCTTTAATAAGGTTAAAAAGTTACTGGAGTGCCATCAAAGGGTGGCCCGTCAAAGTGGCCAGCACCCCCAAGTCCTTAACATAACACCAATCGCCACAAATATAATTCGGACATACGTCTCGCGATGGTTCACACGCGGATACCTACCACGCTTCAAACAGTACGTACTACAACAACGATCCGACCGCAGACCTTAACAACAGTCTACGCGATGTTCTCGCACAAGGATCGAATCAGCAATCACTGTCTCCGCGAACAATTACAGGCTAGCAAGAAACACACCTCGCGGAAACACCTCGAAACGCACGTGACGGCTAAGCATGGCCGTCTAGTCAACTCAAATCGCGCGTCAGCGAACACGTTAACTCGTTCAACACAAATCCGGCGACCTTTTCATCCAAATTACAATTGTAAGCCGCGAGTCGCCATCAAATACCGCCACTAAAGGGCATCCAAGCCCGCGAAACCACGCGCGAATCCAAAAGCGGTTGGTTCGCCCCGAACAAAGACGCGCGCTCGCTTCAAGGTCAAAACCGTACTCGTCTTGCGCCCGCGTCGATCCGATATGCGAGGCGCCTTCCCCTCTCCCCCGTGGCCCTGCCGTTCTCGCCTAAACAATCCCCCGTCCCGGACATAAGGACATTATGTCCGCTAACATATGGATAATGTAGCAAAGTCAATACATTTTCTTTAATGTCTGCTGGCTCTCTTACACCTAATACCGCAATTAGTCCGGACCAAGTCAGGCAAATTCCGAGAAGAGGCTAATGCACCTAGCATAGCTACAAGGCCTCAGTGCTGAAGGCACCGGCAAACAAATGTAGGGACCTGAGGCAGAGGCAAGCAAGGCAACACAACAAGCCATGGTCAGTTCCAAGTAATACGAAGGGCACCGCTCTCAAGGGAGAGTGGACTTGCTCTTAAGCAAGACTCTTAATATCAGCTGCAGAGTGCCGGCGTCCAAATGACAGCAAGAGACGCTGTGACAATGACATTCAAAATGTGCGTCAGCCGATCAAATTTCAACCTTTATACGGTAAATAGCGTATAGCGTTACAACGACATATCAATTCGTCTTAACGAACATTCAACAAAGATGTGCTCTGCAGCGAGCAACAAGTTATCAACACATAAAATAAATAAATAAAATAGTTTTTATTCAGCCAAAAATAACTCAATACAAAACGTGGGCCATAGACCTCAGGGAACCAAGGAGTAAAATATAAATAATAAATCCCCTTGATTCCCCGAGTTCCGGGAACCCACCGCTTAAATCTAATTATTTGGCTGAACAGGGCGCTGCCTCAGCTTGATGCTGCAGCCGATGTGCTGCAGCGCTGATTTTCAGGCAGAACCCTAATAGGTGATGTCACGGGCTGATCGGGAGTGCGGTAAACCGTGTAACTTATAGTCAATTAGAAACCGAGACAGAGTGCAAATTTCATCATTGCTGAAAACTATACACATATACATATAGATAAATTAGTTTTGAGAACAAAGGGTAAATATGCGACAAAGTTTTATAATTTCTGTTTTTCTAATAAGTACTTTTTTGTTTCACTTTTAAAATAATAAATAGATTATAAGTATAGGGCAGTAAGTGAATTTACCAAATAGTCACCGAAGTGCATGACCCAATGGTCATTCAAGAAAGGAGACACAACCCAACAAATTAACTTCGTTGCAAAGGGTGATCAAATATCATGGAAGTTTCTCAGAGGCTTTAGGTGCAGTCTGCCAGTTCAACGCCTCAGGGGTGTGTTCCAAATTCAACTTTACAAATGTTAGAAGTTGCGATAGTCGTTCGCATCAATCTTCAAGAGGCTCAAAGCCAACAAAAGAATCTCTCTACCCGACAACCAACAGCCCACGTGTCCGATGTCAACAAAGATTCAAAAAGAAGTGGACGTGCGGGAGAGAAAGATCCATTTTATCAAACATGTTCAGTGTCAATCTGAACCAAAACGCGAAGGTCAACAATAATTAATAAGACCACACTGCAAGTTCGCGTGTCGACTGGGAGTTAAGCACTTGGCGAAACCAAAACAAATCAAAGGCCACTCCCAGGGACTACATGAGAGCCCTAGTATTCCCACTTAACAAATGAAGAGACACAGCACAATGGACCCGAAACAACAAGGCATGGCCAAACAAATGTTCGCCTTTCGGGTTAGTCACTCTCCCGGAGGCAGTCAGCAAAGGGAGCAGTCAAACAATCAGACTGTGAAGAGTCAAGTTTCTCCGAAAGAGTGGCTGTGGTGGGAACTAGGGTGGCAAACGCCTAACAAAGAGCGCCTCCCAGAAGCCGGTTTGTAAACCGGTCATCCCCAAATCGGGATGCAGGAGAGGCTCGAAAGACCAAAGGAGCCGGACCTCCATCCAACAAACCCCAGGCGGCATCCCAATACGAAGCTGCGGGTCCTGTGGAACAAACAGCATCCGGAACCGAGCCGTGCCGCTGTTGAGTGGGACGGTGCCCTAATCGAGGCCTCTCCGCAATTGGAGGTGATAAAGGAATTGAAGGTGAGGAAGGTCCTTGCAAAGATATAAAGCTACCATCAATTTGGCGTGGGGGGTTAGAACCCCCCCGCCCCTGGAGGGGTGATTTCTCCTCCCAACGAACCGGTACACTCCTAACAATATCGCGTGAGGGGGGTGAAACCCCCCCGCCCCTGCACGAGGGAACCGTCACCTCGAGAGGGGCTGGAACCCTCTCTACAACAGGCGATCGAAACACGCCGCCAGAGGGACGTCCACGCGGAGTGTCCACATTAAAATGATAAGTCGGGGGTGAAACCCCCCCGCCCTTGCCGAGGTATGTTCCCGCTCCATTAACGGGCGAAGTTCTATTTACAATGGGCAAGGGGCGGTCAACAAATGACTGACAAGAATTTTCAACAAGAGGATCAGGACACGCACCCCCGCCCGTGCGGGTTGTGCGCTCAACTAGGTCCTGTCTGCCGACGCCATCTCGTTTTAGGCACAGAATGGTAAGGTGCTCACCTCTACAGTAGATACAAGGTTTCCTTTGGGGGCAGTCACGCTGCAAGTGCCGTTCCAAACAAGAGAAGCACCACCGGCGCTCCTTGGCAATTGCCCGACGAGTCCTTACGGGTTTACTCACAAATTTCGGGCAAGCAAGGGTTCGGTGGGTTGGTGCACGACAATATGAGCACAGAGGTGACGCAGCAGTAGCAAGGCCACAATAATTTGGGATGGTCCTACGCCCTTCCTCGTGCGCACCAATCGGCTTGTTGGAGACCTTAGGTGCTCCCTTCGACTGCGTGACTGAGCCGGATTCCCTCGCCTGGGGAGCTGGTCGCACGGGTGACCCTATAGGCAAGACAGTGCCCACGGCATTCTCAACCTGCCTGCTCTGCTCCTCTAAGAACTTAGTGAGGTCCTTAAACGAGGGGATATAGTTGGCCCCGTCGCCGCCATACCTCTCTTCAAAATGGATGCGTAGGTCCAGAGGCAGGCGGGACAGGACCAAATGGAGGAGCCAAAATGACCATTGGTCAACAGGCAGGTCCAGGCGGCGCAGCGCATTGGTGGCCACCACTACAGGGTCAAGGATCTCCTCCCGTAGACGCTTCTGGTCTTTCAAGATCGGGAGGGAAAGTAACTGCGTCATGTGGGCATCCGCTAGGCGGCGTACGTTTGCGTACCGCCTTCCAAGTAGCTCCCTAGCCGTGGGGTAGCTGTCGTCGGTTAAGTCAAGGTGTCCGACGACCCCAAGCGCTTCCCCCTCCAGGGAGGATAGCAAGTAAGCCATCTTTTGAGCGGGTGCGAGATCGCGACGCGCATCGACCAGGCTATCAAAAATGGCTATAAACCCCATCCAGTCCCGCACCCGTCCCGAAAACCTGGGAAGATCCAAGGTTGGCAGCCGACCCAACAGGGCGGGCTGTGACGGCTGTCGCGGGGACTCACAAAGCGTGTTCGAGTGGCGGGCCTCTTTCTTGTACTTTGCTCCCGCCTCGATAAGCTCATCCGTCAGCTCGAAAAACTGGTCATAATCCCGCTGTGCGGACTCGCGGGCCTCCTCATCCTCGGTCATGTCCAAATATTCTGAGCAGGCCTCCTCAAAGTTTGCCCGCCTGGTCGGAAGCTGCTCGAGCCTGTGAAGCAGGCTGGACACTCTGTCAGGCCGCGCAACAAGACTATGGGCACTAGAAGCCCACCGGAGTTCAGCCTGCATCCGGCTGGCAGGAGACTTGTTGCTAGGCATGACAGCAGCTAAACTTAATAACCGACAACCAAAACTTACAACAATAGCCCGCAATAATTAACGCGAATGAAATCAAAGGCGCAACGCAACAAATACGCTTCAATTTAATCCAAATAAGTAAATGGCGCGACGCACAAAATGCACAATTAATTAATTGTTATTAAACTAATAAGGCGCGACACAAAACAAGTACGCAACAGCACGACGCGTTAAAATAACTCCATACGCAACGAGATAACGATACAAATCACTCCAAGTACATAACAACAAAGGCGTTAAACGTAAATAATACTTAACAAATTTAACACTAAACAATTAGTACGGTACGCGACGCACACAGTGCCACAATCGGCGTGAAACCGCAGGTAGGTAGGTGATTAATCGCACTCACTGTACTGCCAAGTGTACGTGATTCAACCGCGCTTCTGCTACCAGAATGTTACGGCCCAGGGCTGCCGAGCATAAGAACGGAAACCACGGCCCATAGATGGCCCGTTCCGGCAGGCCTGGGGAGGGTCGAGATGGTGTGAATGTACCGCTCGACCGGGTGGAACTACAAATACGATATACTATTATCGGAGAAAAGAGCATACGAAGTATGATTATAATTTTAGTTAGACTAACCTTCTCGTCAGCACGAAGTCTTCATGGAGGTAGACCTGTGTAGTGTAGGTTATGTAAAATGGTGTGAGAATAATTGTGTAGATTATGTATACAAGTCTACCTCGAGGATCTGTCCCCGGATCCTACCGCCTCCGGACCAAACAAGCGCGGTATTCCGCGCCGGATGACGGCAGGCTTCTTCCAAGCCCCGTTATAGAACAGACCACGTGATGCACAAATATCACGAACTTCGAAGGTTCTTTAATAAGGTTAAAAAGTTACTGGAGTGCCATCAAAGGGTGGCCCGTCAAAGTGGCCAGCACCCCCAAGTCCTTAACATAACACCAATCGCCACAAATATAATTCGGACATACGTCTCGCGATGGTTCACACGCGGATACCTACCACGCTTCAAACAGTACGTACTACAACAACGATCCGACCGCAGACCTTAACAACAGTCTACGCGATGTTCTCGCACAAGGATCGAATCAGCAATCACTGTCTCCGCGAACAATTACAGGCTAGCAAGAAACACACCTCGCGGAAACACCTCGAAACGCACGTGACGGCTAAGCATGGCCGTCTAGTCAACTCAAATCGCGCGTCAGCGAACACGTTAACTCGTTCAACACAAATCCGGCGACCTTTTCATCCAAATTACAATTGTAAGCCGCGAGTCGCCATCAAATACCGCCACTAAAGGGCATCCAAGCCCGCGAAACCACGCGCGAATCCAAAAGCGGTTGGTTCGCCCCGAACAAAGACGCGCGCTCGCTTCAAGGTCAAAACCGTACTCGTCTTGCGCCCGCGTCGATCCGATATGCGAGGCGCCTTCCCCTCTCCCCCGTGGCCCTGCCGTTCTCGCCTAAACAATTATTCATTATTGTATTGAATATTCTTTGAAAGATGCTGTGTTATTTCTTCATTAACAATAATTATTTCTTTAATAATTTAGTTGATAATATATTTTCTTCCTAATTATAAAGTAACTTATTGTATGGTTACTTTACTGTATACTACAATCTAGCCTTTCAATGAATTAGTTTGGTTTAAATGTCTGTTTCTCAACTCTAAGTTACAGTCCAATAACTGTCCATAGTTAGGTAGAGATAATAATAAACTTACATGTCTTCCCAAGCCGTAATTGTAGGTGTGTCTGATCATGGGCACGTCGTCGAAGAGGCGCAGCATGAGACGCGCGCCCGACAGCCGCGAGCCCGCCGTCTGCCACGCCTTCTCGCCGCGCAGGCAGCCGTACAGCTTGCACGAGTAGCACGCCAGGCGGACCACCTGGAATAATTCAATAGGAATATTCCAGAATTAGCCAAAGGATAATGACCATGGATGAATGGAATCTTGTACAAAGCTGATTCTAATAATAATTGTTAATCCAAACTTTATGACAGGAAATGTGCATTGAAAAGTTTATATTTTAATTCGTCATTTGTTATTGTAATACTTGCTTCAGCTGTGGTTCATTGTAATCTGTTATTTGATAAGCGCTTTTTCGGCAGTATTTGGTCTATTAACAGTTTTATGTAACTAAAATATATATTGTTATTAATGACTGTTATTGCCAGAATAAATAAAATAAAAATAAAATAAAATGAAAAGAGAGCAACCTTTTTGTACATGAATTCCGGATATGAAAAACAAATTCCTAAAAATGTTCTTAAAAATCTGTTTTTTTTTTCCTAGAATATTTTGGATTTGGTTCATGAGAAAAGTTGATACCACCTTTGAACATTCTTCTTTGTGATTGTCAAAGTAAAGATGCTGCTCACATCCAGCTCATGCACTGTTCAGTGTTTAATTATTCAGTTATTATTAAGTTAATGGTAGTGCATGACTGTTTGTGGTCCCATAATAAATAAATGAATTTTTTGTACTAAGATTAGTGGAGCTTGTTCACCATTCAATATGAGATAAAATAAAATGTGAGATGAATGTAATGAATACTTCCTTTCAAATCAATCAATATTCAATGACAACTACTATAACTATATCTATAGATTTGATTGATGATGTGTAACATGATAGGCATCACCAGTGTCCATTTACTTGGACACTGAAGGCCTTACTACTGTTACAATACATATTGCTATATTTATAATATACTTTAACTAAATTACTATTAACGTGAAATCAACGGGTCTGCCCGCGAAATTCAAAATTTTTGTGGTTTTTTGCAATTTGTATGCTAATAAGACATGATAGGCTTATGGCAATCAATTTGCGAAAATGGCAGTATCATCTTTACATGATTATATCAAAATCATTGCATAAAAATGTGTATTCTAGGAAATTAGTCCGAGTATCGAGTTTTATGTAAGTAACTCGCAAATATGGGACTAATTTCTTTAACTCGACACTTTCGAGCAGAGATTTTTATATAAACACGTGAAGAAGATATTGGGATTATCGCAATTTGACGGCCCTAAGCCTATTATGTCTTATTAGCTTAAAAATCGCGAAAAACCACGAAAAATTTGAATTTCGCGGGCACACTGTGGTGTGCTCCTTAACTGGGACAGTATGGGAACAACTCAAACATAACTAATATAATATTATGAGTATTTAATCTAGAAGTCTAGGGCTTGCTTGTCAGCATATAGGCGACTTTGAAATTTATTTAATTTGTAAATAGGGGAGAGTCTTCAGTCGCAGTTGTTTACCACCTTCAAATAGGGGAAGCAATGAATCATACCTAACTGTCAAGCAGTTTAAACAATCCCTAGAATAGCACATTCCCAGAAGCTTTGCCGATGACTAGGACTCTCATTTCATACTACCACCACCCAGTGCTCATGTTATAAAACGTCTGCATGTTGTGGTCACCTGAAGTAGGAGGGGAAGTCATCATCCAAGCTTCTGTGAACGGGTAGTAGTGATATTTTACCAGGCTAGGTGTAAGACCCTGCTTTAAAATGTACGTTTATAGCCTTTGTACCTCTTGTCTATGTTTACTACCAAAGCGCAGAACATTCTTTCTAAATTTTTACTTCTTGAAAAATCAAGAGAATGCATCATAAATATTCTAAATAGCATACTCCAATCTACAACCTCATCATCGCTTTTTATTAGACTTGACTGCCAACAAAAATTCTTAAATATTAATGTAGAAAAGTTGTATCTTTTCAACCACATTATGATAATTATAGTATGGATATAATCAACCTACGCTTGAACTTGGTTGTGAAAATACTTAATAAATTATATTGCATAATTTGTAAATAATTAGTTACTATTGTAGGAAATGATAAACGACATTGCTCAACAGGTTATTGACTGGTATTTCCACTAGTACTTAATACAATACGAAGGCTGCGATATTTCCGCATCGTTTACCTTGTCGCGCCCGTTGTAACTATCCAATAATTCGCATATATCCTCCACGACCGACGACATAGTTAATCACAACTTTGTATCTTTTTGTTTCACTGATAATATTATGTTATCTTTTGCTGAATCGTCGGCGGCAATAGGCACTCACACGAGGCACGTCTGATTGTGCAGATTTGTGTTTGGAAACTACTGCATTTCTCCATTCTCCTCGCAAAACTTGAAGGCCTTGATCATTGATGAAATTCGAAAAGTTATTATTGCGCCGAACACCGAACACAACAGCTGTGTGATAACATAACGTCAACAAAAATGACGTTGACACTAGTAGACAGACCAGCACCGTTCAGAAATTTTAACACTAGCAGTTAAAAAATCCTTATCTTCCTTTCTTTCTAAAATCCTTTAATAAATGAATCTCTTATTTCTAAAGAAAAATTTTCTTGATAAAGAAGGTTTGCACTGTTCTTTGTAAATTATTGTTTATTTAGAATACCTTTTGAAAAGTCTATGACTTGAGTTCAATTACTGAACTGAAAATTAATTTTTTAAATGTCTGTCACTGCCATGTGTCAAGTCTTTGTGAAGTCCAATTACAAATGTCATAACAAATGTCAAATGTTTGACAAGGCAACATTCAACAAATAGGATTTCATGTATTGTTTATTTCCCTTTGAAATGATAGAAAATGGCAAAAATATTCTCAATATCCGATATTCCCGAGTTTTCGCAGAAAGAGCGCATCGTTGTCGTGGGCGTGATAGGAAAGTCGCCGTACCGATACCCTAACAAAACCACTCCTCTTGTGCCGGCCGTCCAGTCTGAAGAGGTAGCTGCTTCTTATTAGTACCTACTTATCCTGTAATGTTTTACGAAACAGGAGTCACGGCACCAATACCTACACTATAATCACAGAACATTATTACTTGATAATTATGTACGGTTGGAGTCCAGTAAGCGTGACAAGGCGGAGGTGGATGAAAGAGGGGGGAGGGGGTGACTCCTCCCCGCCAAGCCAAATATTATCTAGAATCGTAATTGTTTTCGAGAAATAATTTTTAAAGTTTTAAAATTTTAAGGCCAATTTTGCTGCTATTCCACACACCTTGGGTCACAGCCCTTATTTTGATTAAGTAAATAAATATATATTTTTTTAATAAATGTAATAAACCTAAGTAAAAACTGTGTCCTTTTCAGAACGGTATAGAATGCCACTGGGATGAACGTAAATCCATCCTCTTCCTCCACACAGTGACACACCTCGACACCAAGAGGCTGGCGGCCTTAGCTGCCGAGTTGAGTGAGGAGTCAAAGACCAGCGTCAAAGACGCAGATGCGGCGCACTGGCTGGTTGCCTCTGGGGAGCTGGCGATAGAGGCGTGTAAGGCCATAGCACTGATGTTCCACCTCTGTCACATAGTGGTGCTGTCTTCCCCCACGCCGGTGTTTGACCTGGGCTACTTGCAGCTGTTCAAAGCTGTTGATGGATATAGGTAAAAGTCACTGGTCACTCATATAACCGCATTTAGTAGTCTATCAATTTGTCTTAACCCCCTTTTCCAGCTCTAGGTATAGTTGCATTCTCAAAATAACAGCAGTGATATTTTCGTGGTTAAGATCTTTGTCTATTATTCTGAGATTCAGGATTAAAGCATGAATGCATTCCTGCTACCCCTTTTCTTCTGGGGCTTAAATGAATTCCTGGTAACTAAGTATTGTTTGATTTTAACCTTAGGAAAATTTATTGAGGAGACCTAATATGCCTGAGGTTCTCTATAAGTTCTTAAAGGTCTATAAAAGTCTGTCAACACTGTCATTGGCTGACTAAAGATAAACAAACCTCTCTCTCATTTAGCAGTCTAGAAAATTTCCACCTTTAAAGTCACCTAAATAAGCAAGTTATAAGAAATATTGTACTTAAATATTACGGAGTGTGGGAAAAATATGATAGAGCAAGTTAGAGTAAACTCTATCTAACTTATTATTGTTGTAAAAAAAGGTCAATTGCTAATTTATTTAAGAGAATAGACAATATTGTTCTTTCATATGGCACTAGTGTTAGCGCCATAGGTAAAGTAGTTCTTGTTACATTAATGTAAGTTTCTTTTAAATCCAGCCCCTTCCATTATGCAGATAAATACTTTTTCTAAGATGGCTAACACTTCGAAAACGAAAAAATGCATAAGAATATTGTTCAAATACATTTTATAGTTATGAAAACATTTATAGAAGGAGAATCTATTTTTTAATATGATTTGCCATCCAGGGCGGAACTGACGGCAGCGACGACCGAGGCCCTCCTGCGGTGCGGCGCGGGCGGCGCGTGGGAGACGCACGGCCGCCCATGTTGCCCACGCCTCCTGTTCCATTTCCGGCGCGCGCCAACGCCGCTGCGCCGCAACCACGCTGCGCTGAAGCGGCTGGAGCACGCGGTGGAAGATCAGATCTACTTCATACTGCGGAAGGCTAGGATCATCACGAACGTCTGGTAAGAGAAAGCTTGTGAAAATTATTAAGCCAACTCTTTTGTTACTCTAATTATGGGATTGGAGTAGAAATGTGTACCATTACTCAACAAAGCAAAAATGAAACTGCTACCCAACAATTTAAAGGATCTCCATACAAAGCAGACGACTATTCATTAAACTAAACCTCTCAGAAGAACAATGACAATGTTCGGTGTCTTCAAAAACGACTAATTGGGATAGATAGATGTAGTAACCTCTACATACTGAAAAAAATTAACTCTACAAAATTAATGCAGTGTTATCTCTAACATTTCAGTGCAAAATCCCTCTTTGCAATTCCCAAAAATGAGGAGTTTGTATACATAAGCTCGGATGAAGACTCTGGCAATGCTCGCGACGTGAGCTCCCTGCTCAAGGGTCTGGTGCAGCTGTGTGCCGGCTCGGTCCCTGAGCCAGCCCCACAGCGCTCCTTCCGCATCTTCCTGCAGAGCCATCTGGACCTGGCCTTCGGAGAGGGCTTTGATGACAATGTGGGGAAGTATGCCATGAGCACTTCCTTCTTTGAGGTGAATATTCTCTCCTAATAAAATGTATCTATCACTGTTACCAATGCACACTTAGTAACCTCGTAAACTTAGTTTTTAAGTCGTTAAATAGTTATCACTTATAAGTATATGTACCTACTTGACCTTTCATAAGTGCTAACAAGTAGTGGCCTATATGAAATAATTGATTTTGAATCTTTGAATCTTTGACACACAACAGAAATTAAAGAAACTGGCAGAAATTTGCATTAGAGTGCATTTCCACTGAAGTTAAGGAGACAGTGAACTGGTCAATCAAAATGCCAAAAATCTCAGTTTGCATCAGTGTGTCAATCTGGGTTAATGTCTCTATATTGTAGTGAAATCTTTATCTAACTGACTAAAAATCCTTCAACAACTCAATGAATGTTATTGCAAAGATTGTAGATATAATAGATAGTGGAGTCTACATTCATAAATGTAGAGCTCACAAGAATTTTGCCAATGATGGAGGCACATGGGATATTTCTCTCCAAGCAGAAGTTACACCTAGGGACAGACTGACAGGCTTGGGAAAAACTTTTAGACCATAAGAGCATATTTATGGAATGGGCATCGAAAACTTTGTAATCATGTTTTATAGGATTCGAGACACAATCTATCGGGACCTCTACCAGGCCAGGTCCACTTATCACGTGATCTAGAAAATACAAGTAGACGTCTCGACGTACTAATTCCAGATGGCCGCCACGCGCCGAATACTTTCCTTGTGTTAGTTCGGGTACGGCCTATTTCACGCGCTTCGTTACGCGATAGAAAGAGAAGTTCTTTATTGGAGCGTGGCCAGGCGCTATTGCGAACTGAATTGCACTTTTTCGTGTCAGCGCTAAGGTCGCTATTTTTTTAAATCATCTTGCCGAGTGAGCCTTCTGTACCTTTAGTACTATTATGTATTCCGTGCCTCTACAGTGTTTCAAATGTCGTGTGAACCTTTAAACGCTCTCATTCCAGTTGCCGAGCGCGGCGTCGTGGCGCGCGGCGGCTCGGGCGCTGGCGCCGCTGTACCTGTCGTCGCCCGCCGCCGCCTCGGAGGAAGCCGGCGGCGCGCTGTTCGACGCGCTCGCCACGGACGTGCGCTTCTCGCAGGCGAGGTGCGCTAAGGTAGGTAAAAGGTTGCTGTAGTTCCTGGTGTCCCGTTACCAGATTCTGGGCTGAACGAAAAGCATCCTTTGGGTAAAAAATTTTAGGTTGCTGCATTTATGCGTCAGTGCTGAACGTCTGTTATCTATCATATCATGTCCATCCGCATTTCCATCGCCTCTTTGCAGAGTCTACACAGCCTGGCCAGCGATTTCAATCACGTAGACAGTACATTGCGTTTATCCGAGTCCCTTCATAACAATATAAAAGACTGTTGAATCTGTATTGCAGGTGCTGCCTATTGCGCAAGCGTCGTACGCTGAAGGCTTGCCGTCTCATTACTCCAGCCAACATCACGCACATAAGGTGACAGGATTGTAGTGCTTTAGTGTTTTATTTATGACAAGCTATCCTGGACCAGTGTTAGCGCTCAAACCGTGTCTGTTATGCGTGATGCGTTAGTGATCCTAATTCAAGTTCTTAGCCTATTCAAGAAGTTTGGCAGGCCGCATAATAGCATATTAAAGTAGCCAACTACCGGTAGTATCTCTAACGCCAATATCTATGACGCCAGTATAACTCTGCTGCTTCTAAGCAGCAGGTATACTGGCGTTGCATCCTTCTGCATTATTCTTTGTTATACATGCTCATTGGAATATGCGCAATACCCAGTTTTGTTTCCCCTAAAGTTTCATGGCCTGTAACATTATTCCTATTTTTTGGGGTAAAGCTGCTGTTCCGAATATGGTGGTAGAGTTTTGAATTTTGATTAGGGTTCATAAGCTTGATCCATGTGAAAAATGTAGACATTAGCGGTGACCAACTCGTGATATATATGCGCGTGCGTGTCGTGTGCAGGTGGGCGTGGCGCTGGGCGTGGTGGACGCGATGGCGCGCGGGCCGCTGGCGGGCGCGGCGCGCGCTCGGCTGCAGGCCGCGTGCGAGGCCACGTGGCGCACGCGCGCGCTGTGCGAGGCGCCCTCGCTCACCGGCCACCCCTGCGTGCACCCGCAACAGTGAGCTGCTTCCCCACTGTAACCCGATTGCAATATCTGTGGACCTGGCTCGGTGACGTCACGTCGTGTCAGCGCTCTGATATGGTGCGCAAAACAATCAAGCCAGGAGAATCAATGAAAGGAGAACGGGAAGGGGGTACGCATTCCAGCGAGGTCC
The DNA here is from genome assembly GCA_963855885.1 of Coenonympha glycerion. Lineage (NCBI taxonomy): Eukaryota > Metazoa > Arthropoda > Insecta > Lepidoptera > Nymphalidae > Coenonympha > Coenonympha glycerion. The sequence goes on along the minus strand of OY979637.1, from coordinate 405,028 downwards.
ACAGATATTGTAACCGAGTTTTAATTATGATCTATAATATATGTAATACACAAATTTGAAACCACACTCCTACCTTATAAGCCACAAGAAAATATTCCCTTATTTGTTTAAAATTAGTTAAAATTCACTCAGGCAGTTTATACTCAGGTAGAGACGAGTCCGACGATGAGTGCACCGTCTCGTTGTGTTGTTGCAGCGACGGCAGCACGGAGCACTCGTCGGGCGTGCGCTACGTGAGCGCGTGCAACTGCGGGCGCAGCAAGAGCTCGCGCGAGGACCCCTACACCGTGAAGCAGGCCAACTACACGTTCTACGCGCTCGCGGCCGACGAGTGCGGCGTGTGCGACTCGCTGCAGGCCGTGCCCTTCCCCGTCTTCCAGCCCTCCACGCCCAGCTTCAGGTGTCGTACTTCATATGCCCGGCCAACATTTAAGATACCTTTCACCCTGAAAAAATAAAGAGTTCCCATGGGATAATTAAAAAAACCTACGGCTACTTATCTACATAGCACAATCAAAAGGACGATTTAAACTGTCGATATTTCGACCCAGTGGCACAGATCGTGGTCACTCAGGTGCTGTCGTTCAAATCAATGGAGTTATTCAAATTCCACAATCATCGATTTCTTGTAACTTCCACTACTCTGAATTCTCAAACCCGTAACAATATTTAAGGTAGGAAAATGTCTCTTGTTTCATCTACGAGGTGACGGACGATTATACCCAACAAACAAAAACGTCATATAAGACAAGGCTTGTACGACTTTAAGTTGTATTGCAGTCTTACAATAGTAAAGAGATGACTACTAGGTCCTATAGACGTCTTCCATTTAACTTCTTAGTCGTGCGACTATATGTTATAATAAACTGGTCATAGCAACGTCAGCTAGACTAAACTACACGACGTTATATTACAGTTTTAACTATAACGTTAGTACGACAATGCAATAGTCATACTAACGTTACAGTCCAATAAACGGTTTCAACTAACCAAATTAGGTGATAGAAAAACCTGTATGTGACATTTGTATAATGAAGCAGTTGTATGACACGTTTTGACAATGACGTTTGTAAAACAATCCCCCATTTTGTCTTACAACAGTTAATTTGAGACACTTGAATGACTTGGTTGTTTATTTTGACTTAAATATGATCTCTATATTACAAGATGTCGATCAAAGGTGATGTCCTGACCTTAACCAGCCTTGTTGTCGCATTTGAGACAAGTTTTTACTTTTAAGCGACTTGGCCGCCATACTAACGAAAAGTTACACTCTTAACACCATTGTTTAATTCGAAAAATGAGCGAAAAATTAAAAAAAAATTAAAAATTCTTTTTAGTTTTTTGAGGAACCCTAACAGCAATGGCGTATTATGCATTGTATGGTCTTGAAATAACCTTAATATGACTTACTGTCGTTACAACGTCACATAGAGATAAGTGTACGACAAAAGCAATATGTCTTACATTTTTAGAAACAAACACTATTGTTATTAATAATAATATAATGTTTCAAACACAAAACTATGAAGGGGCATGAAAATATGAATAGTATTTACATAGGTATATTATCATAAAACTTAAATTCCCTGTCGAACTAAACGGAATTAGAAACAGTTACAGTTAGCAAGATATGAAAATTAAATTACAATCACCTTTTATTTCCTTGTAATTATTTATTTTAACACGCAAGACACTATCAAGAAATATAAATCAGTCATATAGGTGTTTGTTACTTGATTCTAATAAACCGTTTTAGTCATTCAAATCACCTGTATGACCACTATGTGACGAACTATGTATCGTTGTAAAGTTATAATGAAACTACTGTGCGATGAAAATGGTAATTTCTTAACGTTTTTACGACTTTTAAATGACTTCAACGTAGGCATCTTATGACTATTGTATGACGATAATACAACAACGTACGTCGTATAAATGGGGCCCTTTTCGCGTTTAGCAAACGTTATTAAAACGTTAGTGTGACTTAGCTGTGGTAATAATATAACGTTAACTAAACTATTGTACGACGATAATTTGTTAGTTGGGTACACCTTATTCGGCCAACCAGCGGCCAAACTGACAGGCACCACGGTAGATAAATATATCGCCTAATCATAAATATGCGTAAAAAATGGGTTCTGGCAAAAAACAGACGAACGCACCAATCCTGCAGTCGGGTTTTAGACCACTGTTGTATTACATGTGATATGTCTCACTAGGCAAGTGAATATCTTTCTATGCTCAGATCTATTACTACTATTCCTTTCATATTTTTTTTAAAGGGGTAACCCCGACGAATTTTTACAAGGAATCCATTTGCACGGAAGTGCGGTACGAGTTCACTTTGTAATCATCAACTTACGTGTTTCCACAGAGCGGCGTCGGTGAAAGGGGTGGAGGAGGCCGCCTCGCGCTCGCACAGCAAGGAGGGGCAGGGGGAGGGGGAGAGCGCCGCGCCCGCGCCGCCCTCCCCCGCCACGTCGCGCTCCCCGTGGACGCCCCCCGACGAGCTGTCCCCCGGCTCGGCGGGCGACGACGACGAGGAGGAGCCGCCCGCCTGCAGCGACGCGGAGATACAGCTCGTCACCGTGCAGGAGACCAGCACGTCCGGTGAGTGTGGACACCCCCCGACGAGCTGTCCCCCGGCTCGGCGGGCGACGACGACGAGGAGGAGCCGCCCGCCTGCAGCGACGCGGAGATACAGCTCGTCACCGTGCAGGAGACCAGCACGTCCGGTGAGTGTGGACGACCCCGACGAGCTGTCCCCCGGCTCGGCGGGCGACGACGACGAGGAGGAGCCGCCTGCCTGCAGCGACGCGGAGATACAGCTCGTCACCGTGCAGGAGACCAGCACGTCCGGTGAGTGTGGACGACCCCGACGAGCTGTCCCCCGGCTCGGCGGGCGACGACGACGAGGAGGAGCCGCCCGCCTGCAGCGACGCGGAGATACAGCTCGTCACCGTGCAGGAGACCAGCACGTCCGGTGAGCATGAGCAATCCGCAACACTACTGGCACAAGCCTCCTGTCCAATGACCTGTCGACGCTACGTAGGTATCTCTATCCATAGCTGGATGTGTTTGATCTTTGTCACACTCACACCAGGGTCCACTTATTACGTGATCGAGAAACTCCTGTAGTGTAGGCGTCTCGACGTACTAATTTGAGACGGCCGCCACGCGCCGGTTACTTTGCTCGCGTTAGTTCTTGTACGGTCTATTTCACGCGCTGCGTGCGAACCAACCTTAGTACGTCGGATGCGATAAAGTTACGCGATAGCAAGAGACCACAATTTTGCGTTTGTTGCGTTTTCTCTCCGGAGACGTGGCCAGGGAATATTGCGAACTGAATTGCACTTTTTGTGTCAGCGCTAGATTCGCTATTTTTAAATCATCTTTTGGAGTGTACGACATGAGCAATTTTAACCTACGCCACGCATGAAAATCCATGCACTGGTTTGTGAAATGAGATGTACTATTGCCTCGCCTGATCACACCACACGTTTGTGTTTCAGAGAAGACGATCAGCCGGCAGCCGTCGACGACGGAGTACCTGCCGGGCATGCTGCACACGGGCAGCCCGGCCGGCCTGCTGCCCGCGTTCCCCAGCTGGTCGCTGGTGTGCCTCGGCGCGTCGTCGCTGTACTCGCACAGCGCGGGGCTGCCCGAGCACCTGCAGCCCGGCTTCCTGCCGCACACCAACTACCTGCTGCCCTGGGACTGCACCGTGCGCATGGACACGCACGCGCCGTGGCGCGGCCGGGGGCGCGGCAAGCCCACCTCGCACAGCATGACCGTGAAGATCTTCATCGGGTTCGAGTACGAGTGTCCGAGGGGCCACAGGTGAGGTCCGGCGGCTCCGGGAGCGCTTGCGGCCCCGACCTTATATGTTTCGAATATCAGCAGCATTGCCCCATAGTATGATTCCATAAACCGGAAACATTAAAAAGTACCGAAGTATGCAAAAGAGATGTTTCATCATCTTCTGCCAAGCCAAGCTTACGTGAAAGAGAAGAGTGTTCATATAAAGGGACGCTACTTAATTTCAGTAGATCTTGCATGCCGTACATTAGAGCGGTCCTTAAGTAGCGGCGTGTCGTGCGCAGGTTCATGATGTCGTCGCCGGACACGGTGGTGTCGGGCGGCGGCGGCGCGTGGGGCGGCGCGGCGGCGGGCGCGCGGCTGGCGGGCAGCGTGATGCCGCTGGCGGCGCCGTGCCTGTGCCGCGCGCACGTGGTGGCGCAGCTGGCGCGCCTGCACGTCGTCACGCCCAAGGCCAACGTGCACGTCACGCTCGACCCCAAGGTACGACGCGCGGCTGGCGGGCAGCGTGATGCCGCTGGCGGCGCCGTGCCTGTGCCGCGCGCACGTGGTGGCGCAGCTGGCGCGCCTGCACGTCGTCACGCCCAAGGCCAACGTGCACGTCACGCTCGACCCCAAGGTACGACGCGCGGCTGGCGGGCAGCGTGATGCCGCTGGCGGCGCCGTGCCTGTGCCGCGCGCACGTGGTGGCGCAGCTGGCGCGCCTGCACGTCGTCACGCCCAAGGCCAACGTGCACGTCACGCTCGACCCCAAGGTACGACGCGCGGCTGGCGGGCAGCGTGATGCCGCTGGCGGCGCCGTGCCTGTGCCGCGCGCACGTGGTGGCGCAGCTGGCGCGCCTGCACGTCGTCACGCCCAAGGCCAACGTGCACGTCACGCTCGACCCCAAGGTACGACGCGCGGCTGGCGGGCAGCGTGATGCCGCTGGCGGCGCCGTGCCTGTGCCGCGCGCACGTGGTGGCGCAGCTGGCGCGCCTGCACGTCGTCACGCCCAAGGCCAACGTGCACGTCACGCTCGACCCCAAGGTACGACGCGCGCCTGGCGGGCAGCGTGATGCCGCTGGCGGCGCCGTGCCTGTGCCGCGCGCACGTGGTGGCGCAGCTGGCGCGCCTGCACGTCGTCACGCCCAAGGCCAACGTGCACGTCACGCTCGACCCCAAGGTACGACGCGCGGCTGGCGGGCAGCGTGATGCCGCTGGCGGCGCCGTGCCTGTGCCGCGCGCACGTGGTGGCGCAGCTGGCGCGCCTGCACGTCGTCACGCCCAAGGCCAACGTGCACGTCACGCTCGACCCCAAGGTACGACGCGCGCCTGGCGGGCAGCGTGATGCCGCTGGCGGCGCCGTGCCTGTGCCGCGCGCACGTGGTGGCGCAGCTGGCGCGCCTGCACGTCGTCACGCCCAAGGCCAACGTGCACGTCACGCTCGACCCCAAGGTACGACGCGCGGCTGGCGGGCAGCGTGATGCCGCTGGCGGCGCCGTGCCTGTGCCGCGCGCACGTGGTGGCGCAGCTGGCGCGCCTGCACGTCGTCACGCCCAAGGCCAACGTGCACGTCACGCTCGACCCCAAGGTACGACGCGCGGCTGGCGGGCAGCGTGATGCCGCTGGCGGCGCCGTGCCTGTGCCGCGCGCACGTGGTGGCGCAGCTGGCGCGCCTGCACGTCGTCACGCCCAAGGCCAACGTGCACGTCACGCTCGACCCCAAGGTACGACGCGCGGCTGGCGGGCAGCGTGATGCCGCTGGCGGCGCCGTGCCTGTGCCGCGCGCACGTGGTGGCGCAGCTGGCGCGCCTGCACGTCGTCACGCCCAAGGCCAACGTGCACGTCACGCTCGACCCCAAGGTACGACGCGCGGCTGGCGGGCAGCGTGATGCCGCTGGCGGCGCCGTGCCTGTGCCGCGCGCACGTGGTGGCGCAGCTGGCGCGCCTGCACGTCGTCACGCCCAAGGCCAACGTGCACGTCACGCTCGACCCCAAGGTACGACGCGCGGCTGGCGGGCAGCGTGATGCCGCTGGCGGCGCCGTGCCTGTGCCGCGCGCACGTGGTGGCGCAGCTGGCGCGCCTGCACGTCGTCACGCCCAAGGCCAACGTGCACGTCACGCTCGACCCCAAGGTACGACGCGCGGCTGGCGGGCAGCGTGATGCCGCTGGCGGCGCCGTGCCTGTGCCGCGCGCACGTGGTGGCGCAGCTGGCGCGCCTGCACGTCGTCACGCCCAAGGCCAACGTGCACGTCACGCTCGACCCCAAGGTACGACGCGCGGCTGGCGGGCAGCGTGATGCCGCTGGCGGCGCCGTGCCTGTGCCGCGCGCACGTGGTGGCGCAGCTGGCGCGCCTGCACGTCGTCACGCCCAAGGCCAACGTGCACGTCACGCTCGACCCCAAGGTACGACGCGCGGCTGGCGGGCAGCGTGATGCCGCTGGCGGCGCCGTGCCTGTGCCGCGCGCACGTGGTGGCGCAGCTGGCGCGCCTGCACGTCGTCACGCCCAAGGCCAACGTGCACGTCACGCTCGACCCCAAGGTACGACGCGCGCCTGACGAGCCTCAACAAACGCATGGCGCGCTGGCCGGTGCGTCGTGCGGTTGCTCTACTCTATATAACACGCCAGACTCTACGGCTATCGGTGGGACGTGGGTGCGACAAAGACTTTTTAAAGTAATTGAATTTTTTGTCTGCTCACATGATGCTAATAATATAATCGCATGTATTATTAAGAATGCTCGGGCGCAGGTGCAGCCGGCGCGCGGCGGCGCGGTGTTCACGCCGGGCGGCGCGCCGCTGCGGCTGAGCGCGTCCGCATACTGGGTGCTGCGCTTCCCGTTCGCGTTCGCGGACGAGCGCGGCTGCGTGCCGCGCTGCACGCCGCACGCGCCCGGCGCCGTGCTCACGCCCATGTTCGGCCTGCAGGAGTGACGGAAGGTAGCGCTCCACACACCATCACACTCAGCCGGCGCGCGGCGGCGCGGTGTTCACGCCGGGCGGCGCGCCGCTGCGGCTGAGCGCGTCCGCATACTGGGTGCTGCGCTTCCCGTTCGCGTTCGCGGACGAGCGCGGCTGCGTGCCGCGCTGCACGCCGCACGCGCCCGGCGCCGTGCTCACGCCCATGTTCGGCCTGCAGGAGTGACGGAAGGTAGCGCTCCACACACCATCACACTCAGCCGGCGCGCGGCGGCGCGGTGTTCACGCCGGGCGGCGCGCCGCTGCGGCTGAGCGCGTCCGCGTACTGGGTGCTGCGCTTCCCGTTCGCGTTCGCGGACGAGCGCGGCTGCGTGCCGCGCTGCACGCCGCACGCGCCCGGCGCCGTGCTCACGCCCATGTTCGGCCTGCAGGAGTGACGGCAGGTAGCGCGCTCCACACACCATCACACTCAGCCGGCGCGCGGCGGCGCGGTGTTCACGCCGGGCGGCGCGCCGCTGCGGCTGAGCGCGTCCGCGTACTGGGTGCTGCGCTTCCCGTTCGCGTTCGCGGACGAGCGCGGCTGCGTGCCGCGCTGCACGCCGCACGCGCCCGGCGCCGTGCTCACGCCCATGTTCGGCCTGCAGGAGTGACGGCAGGTAGCGCGCTCCACACACCATCACACTCAGCCGGCGCGCGGCGGCGCGGTGTTCACGCCGGGCGGCGCGCCGCTGCGGCTGAGCGCGTCCGCGTACTGGGTGCTGCGCTTCCCGTTCGCGTTCGCGGACGAGCGCGGCTGCGTGCCGCGCTGCACGCCGCACGCGCCCGGCGCCGTGCTCACGCCCATGTTCGGCCTGCAGGAGTGACGGCAGGTAGCGCGCTCCACACACCATCACACTCAGCCGGCGCGCGGCGGCGCGGTGTTCACGCCGGGCGGCGCGCCGCTGCGGCTGAGCGCGTCCGCGTACTGGGTGCTGCGCTTCCCGTTCGCGTTCGCGGACGAGCGCGGCTGCGTGCCGCGCTGCACGCCGCACGCGCCCGGCGCCGTGCTCACGCCCATGTTCGGCCTGCAGGAGTGACGGCAGGTAGCGCGCTCCACACACCATCACACTCATGGTGTGTAGGCGAAAGTTTGTATCTTACTCTTTTACAACGCGACTACCGCATCAATTTCACTGTGGAATGGAGATAAACTATACACCTATAACTAAACATCATAGGCGCATCCATAGGCTTGATTGTCAGTACCTGCACCAATATCACATGGTTCACGTGCTGACAAATCAGGAATGTAGTAGATATAAGTTTAAATTAAGATAGGTTTAAGTTTTACTTACATTATACTAGTGTCTAAATGTGTTACTAACAACATATTATAATCGAAAGGTTGAAATAAATGATTTTTATTTATTTATCCCGGAGAAAACTGACCTCATTTTCTTTTTTTGCTATTGTGCTCACTTACTGGCCGTCCGTCTGTCTATCCAGTCGGATTTTGAATCTATGGACTTCCAGCTCATTCACGTGATGACTGAAGCTTCCACCACCTGGGCAACAAATACCAGATTATTGCCCAAGTGACGGAAGCCCCAGACACCGCTCGTCATGTGTGGCACAATCCAAAAAATGGGCAACAACTCAGCATGGTGATGTGTGCCCCATAAGCATAGAGCGCTGATTTTCAGTTGGAGGTTAGAAGAATAACTTTTATTAATTATTAACTTCTTACTCTCTCAATATTAAATGTCCTATTGCTGAGCATGGGTTTCCGCTTAAAATGAGAGGAGTTTGTCCATACCCCACCATTCTGGCCAAGTGTGGCTTGGCGGGCTTCGCACACCTTTTAAGAGCATTATCGTGAACTTTCAAGGCATGATTGGTTTCGTTACAATGTTTATAGATTTTTCAATCCGGAATGACGCGCCAAAGTCTTTCAAACTCTATACGAATCAAATGAAACCTAAGCTATTTTGACAGAGTGGGGCGCGTCTTCCTAGATTAAAATATCAATACCTACGACTAGCAGGACTGATTAATTAGTTTTGCTATTATCCGCTACTTGAAAGGATTCTGTATGGTGCAATATGCAGGAACGCCATCCACATGAAACACCACACACAATTTTCTATCACTTTCTTCGACGCACGTGATTTCGCATTGTGAAGTCAACATCTCCTGAGGATGTCCCGGTGTCGGGACGAAACGTGCGTCGAAGAAAGTGATAGAAAATTGTGTGTGGTGTTTCATGTGGATGGTGTTCTTGCATATTGCACCATACAGAATCCTTTCAAGTAGCGGATAATAGCAAAACAAATTAATCAGTCCTGCTAATTATGGATTTCCGCAAAATAACGCCTGCTTCCATTCAATAATACCTACGACGTCGAGCAATGATACTGAATGACGACAATCATCATTTGCCCTTGTCGATAATTGATATCGCGTGTTTTTTTAGACGCAGCCAGCGTTGGACAGTTGACCACCATTTTGTTGTGCCAGCAGCACAAATGAGGGAACACATCGACCTGAATCAGCAGCTTTTGAACCTCAGATGCTGAACATCTTTGACACTCACCACACGCTTCAGCAACGCGGTTCGGCAGCCTAGTGGAATATTTTTTTGTGGAAATAAGCCAGACCTAGTGGTGACGACAAGACGGAAATATAACAAAGGGCTAAGAATAGTCCTTTCTGTGCATGGAACAATGTAACCCAAGAAAAAGATATACATAGTTTAAATTTATATCTAGTTTTAATTTATAATTGTAATTCGATAAATGATCAAAAGTAATTCATCATAAAATGATCACATTCGTTAAATAATGATCGTTACTAAATATTTAAATATGACAATACTCTATCACATTGAAAGCGATCGTTATTTTTTTTATTACATTTGCTTATTTTTGTCCATCTCTACTTGAAATAGAGGCGATAACTTAATTAGTCAGATATTTGCGAAAAAATAATTGAAAATAATTAAATATGTCGTGCTTATCTGTATTGACCACAACAGGATAATTAGGGAAGCTATGAAACTATGAAATGAATTTGAAAATCATGAAAATAATAGCAGTCCTTAGAATAGAGAAATCGAAAACATCAAAAATATCACAGGGGCCAAACAAAGGTTCTCTGTCACAACTTTAGTATTTAAATGCAAGTATGTAGTGATATAAATTGTAAAATAAATACTATGAAGACTTTAATTGAGTTTTATTTTGTTATTTAAGATGTTTGGGCACTGCCAGCCCGCGAAAATCAAATTGTATTCAGTTTTTCGGAAATATTAAAGTTAACTCTACACTGTCTACACATTGTAGGTTTATGGCAATTTTGTGGGCTGTGTTTGTGGGATATATTTCCCACTCACCTCATATTGGTTTCCGAAACAAAGGTTTATTTTGCAGTTTCCCAGATTTCGAGCTATTAGGAACCAATATGAAGTAAATGAGTATTGTTGGACAGGGTTTACTAAAAACATGTAGATGCATAAAATATGTTGTGCCCGCAAAACTCTGCCAGCCTGCGATGTATAATTAGCCCACTATTAGTGAAAAACTAAATAAAATTTGAATTTTCGCGCCCGGATAGTACCCAAAGGAATTTATTTTTCATATCCGGAATTTAATTTTCTTTTCAATGCACGTTTCCTGTCTTACAGATTTTATTGAGTAGAATTGAGATTTTACTGACTTGGAAAATTATATTACGGGGAAAAACAATTTTTGTAACAATTCTTGAAGTAATAAATATAAAAGTACAAGAAATTATCATGATTTTGTTTTTCATATCCGGAATTTAATTTTCTTTTCAATGCACGTTTCCTGTCTTACAGATTTTATTGAGTAGAGTTGAGGTTTTATTGACTTGGAAAATTATATTACGGGGAAAAACAATTTTTGTAACAATTCTTGAAGTAATAAATATAAAAGTACAAGAAATTATCATGATTTTGTTTTTCATATCCGGAATTTAATTTTCTTTTCAATACACGTTTCCTGTCTTACAGATTTTATTGAGTAGAGTTGAGGTTTTATTATATTAAATAATATTACGGAAAAAAAACATTTTTGTTACAATTCTTGAAGTAATAAATATAAAATACAAGAAATTGTCAAAAAGTAAAACTCAATTGATTTTTAAAGTTGTGACGTAATACGCATGCGCCGTTTTGTCAACCAATTGCAGTCGAAGGCGGCAATGTCTTTTACATTCTAATTTCAATTTTAGGCTCAAATTAAAAGCAATTCAATTTTAGATAATGGTCTTTTTTAATTTACGTATTAAACTATTATTAAAAATATTTTAGAATGTTAAAAAATTAAGAAAAGTATTGAAACTGTAATGAAACTATGTCTAGCCGTAGTTAGAGGGCGCGCGAGTCTTTTTCCCTTTTTCCCTTATAAAAGCAAGTAGCTTCTTATAGTCTTGTTCGGCTGCCGAAGTGGCCATATCTCTTTTGAAATTCGGACCAGTTGGACGTCTTCACAGAAACTTCAGAAAGTTCGCGCGCGCGGCACCTCATGCCGCTATTACATCGGGTGAGTATTATTTTTCTTTGTTTTATAAATGTTTTATAAATTTCGCGCATGTATTTTCTTTATATTCTAGCAGGAACTGTATTTATTTCGAAATTTTTACTCAAATTTAATATTTTTGAAACTATGGTATCCCGGTTTCTTCCTACTACCCTTAAAAAATTCTTAACAAAATTAACGATTTAGTTTTTTCTCTTGATAAATTACTCGCCCCTAAATTGATTTTTTTTAAACATTTGTCAGTTATACAGTCTCATCGATTTACACGTGGCCTTTAGGATCTAAACTATTACCACCGCAGCAAAGTCTTTGCGATATACCCTCAATTCTTACATTAATTGTTCGTTAAATCTATAAAACTTTCTTTTTTTAACAGGAAAACAGCCGCGGTGGCGGTGGCTCTCAGGAGAACCGCCGCTCGATGGCGGACATGTTCAATTTTGATAACCTGTTCACGGAAGAAACTGCTGCGCCTGCGACCAGTCGCGTTAATGTAAGTGCTTTTTTTTTAATTTTTGCGTGCGTTTTTTTAAAACTTAGTTCAAATTTTGTTTTCGTGGGTAGTTCTTATTCTAAGTGTACATTCGTGTAAAATTTTCTCGAAGTAAATTTACAATTTGAAGAACTTCATTTTTGCAGGTAGTTTTTTTGCTATATCCCTAACCGATTAGACATTGGCTGGTTTCATTGATTTTTGTCGGTAGTTATTTTTACTACATCCTTCTTTAGCAAAAGTTTCTGAAAGTAATTAAAACCGAGAGCAGTTGTACAGTTTTGTGGGTAGTTTTTTTTGCTACAATCTACGCGGTTTAAGATGTTGGCGAAGTAAACTTTTTTTTGTGGGTAGTTGTTTATGCTACTTCCACTTCTAAAAAGTTTAAAAGTTCTTAGTAAAACCAAGAACAGCTGTTGTATATTTTCGTGAGTAGTTTTTTTGCTACAGCCTATGCAGTTTAAGATCTTGTCAAAAGATAAACGAAACTTTTAGAAATGTACTTTTGTGGGTATTTATTTTTTGCTACAACCCTACATAGTTATTTTGTTGAATTAAAATAAGTTACTCGAATTTAAATTAGTTTTTAGTTATTTGTTTATTTTGTGGGTAGGTTTTCGCAAAGGTTACATTGGTAAAATTTTATTTTGGTATGTATTTTTTCTGGATATTCGTCCTATATCCCCTATACCGTTAAAGTTTTGCAATTACATTTTTTGCTTTTGTATTTTAGATTACTTAAGTCTTTACTCTTAAAATAGCTACCACAAAGTACCTTAATCATTTACTTTCAATTTCTCTACATATACGAGTAATTTAATTTTTTATTGGTTTGTCCTTTTATGGATGATTGCCAAAAATCCGTACAGCTGTTATTATTAGCCTACCTGTTCACAAAGAGCTTGTTCAGTTAAATAGAGTTAGTACTAATTGGAGTTAAATGGCGCCCAACAAGTGACTTGCGGCTTACCTCACATTGGGCGCCAAAAAGTTTTTCGAAATTGTTAGTTAAAATCTTGTTCCTTTCTAAACTGTCAATTAGGTAGGCACTTTTAATCGATTTCAAAGAATCCGCGTCATTGAATTTTTAACTAGGCCAATCTTCATGCAATCAAAACAATCTGAATGCAACATATTCGCCTAAACTACCTTCCCGTTGATCCCTAGTATCAGGCTTAAATCTCGATATTTAAGTACAAAGCACTCGACGGTTTTATTGTCCGTTCATAATGTTCGTACGACATCCGTTTTGATGCCAGTTAATGTAGGGGGGAGGCTGCCAGCTCCCCCTATTAATGGCCCCGCCGTGCCAACTGCAGCCGCGGCCGCGCCAGCCGGGCCTTGCATTAGCCGGGAATTCGGCGTTCTTTAATACCTCTATCAATGCTACGAGTATCATATTCAAATACTATTGGGATAATTGTTTCCGGAATTGAGATGTGACGTCATATACTTTTCCAAGTAGCTAATTTCTAGAAAGGTATAGCCTAAAAGCGCGGTTTCCTATAGATTTCTATTCCCACTAAAAGACCCTTGATGTGATATTAGAATTTGTTAATATTATCTTGTCTACAAATTACACATGTGAATTTAAAAAAGTAAAGGATGCCCTATAGGAGTAACATTAGGAAAACTATCATATTATAATTACAGTACAGTTGAATGGGATCTGAAAGCGTTTGTTAGCTACAGAGCAGCGTTGCATTGTTTGCAGTTTGGCCGGTCTCTCGAATGTCCTCAACTTATAAAATTGCAATACGGAGACCCCTTTGTCGTGGGTTGTTAATTTATATTTTCAGCATTGAAATCTTCTGCCAAGTGTCTATACAGCGCAGCGGTATTTTCTTTTATAATCTTGTGTTTACTAAATCAAAATTTTGGCCCAACTTTCCGCGTTCCTCCGAAGGCGAAGGCAATTATTTTAAATTTATTACTTACAAAATGGTGTAACGCGCAATCCTTCCAAACTGGAGCTTGGATGAAGCTAAGTCTAGGGGTTTTCCTAATGCAGTTTGTTAGACAAACTAGAAAACTGCGCTAGCTTAAGTTTATTGATTTGCTGTAAATAATGTAGTCTGTAACTTTTGCAATGGGTGTTTAATAAATCTTATCAAGTTTGCTAGCGTTAACAGATAATTTCCTCCCGGTTTAAGCGAGGTTAGTCAGACGGAGGTGTTCGTAATTATAAGCGGATCACGATCTAGTTCCCGCGCTCAGCGCTGCGAGCTATTTCTAACTTCCACATTGATTTTCATTTCCGGTTTCAGAGTTAATCTATTTTTGATACCGTGTTATTATTGAATGTTTTAAGTGTGCACTTAATGGTTTTATGCTTACTGGACGATCTAGTACCTACCAATTGAGGTACCGCACTTTCAGTTTCCAACATGTTGAGAAAATAAATAATGTAGTTATCATTTCTTAATTGCCTTTTCTGGTCTGGTTGATATCCGTCCTACGTAAACGTCAGTGTCTGCTTTAAATTTTTTTATTTCTCGTAGATCCCTAGAGGCGCCTTTGAAGTGTCTATAACATATTTGATCGATATGATTGATATTAATTGGCATAGTCAATTGGTCAGTTTAAAACTTCCATGACAACCTCAACGCGCCCTGCATCCACGTAATTTCAATTATTCAAATTCGTGCCTACATTTATTTTTGAGTACTTTTTTCTGTAGATGGTTGTCTGTGTATCGTATATCTCGCTGACCGCGGTAACCTCTAGACCCCTAACCATAACTGCGAGTCTATAAATTAAAACGAGCAACATTTCAGGGAATTTGAACCTTTTTGTTAGATTTTTCATTAAATGATATATATAAGGATTTACTTATATGCTAGGTTCTCTCTAGTTATGGCCTATGGGCAAAATAACTTTAGCGTAGACTTCTTATTTTTTTATCTTCATTATATTTTTCTTACTCCTTAGTATTATTGACTTTGCTTCACTGAACCCTAATTCGAGCTTATCTTGCACAATTTCTCTTTAAATATCTCGATTCAGATTTATTGTTTCATTGAATACTTTAAGAAATCTTGGAAGTAGCGAAGTAAAAATTTCAATCGGCTCACTTGGCTGGTAATCGCGAGTAGTTGCAACTCGCGAGTTTGTTTGGCAGTCGTCTGCCGGCTGTTGGCGGCCAAGATTCGATATCTGCGTAGGCTCTTCGTTCCCGCCAGCCGCCGAACTAATCTGTATCGTAGGACGCGACCTGGAAATTTACTTGCACCAAATTCGCTAATATTAAAAAGACCTAGTTTGGTTTTAGTCTGGTCTTTAGTTTCTTTTTTTGGGAAGTCTTTTTTTCCACTGGGCAGTTGTTTTTTAATTTTTCATTATTTACTTGTTCTAAATTTGAAATTTTTCCAAAATGATGAAAGGCATTTTTGGCGAATGATTATCGATTTAGTGCTTCATTTATTGTCACTATATTCGTTAAGCGTTAGCGTTTAAAATTTATCTATACTAATATTTTAAAGCTGAAGTGTTTGTTGATTTGTTTGTTTGAAATAAAGGTCCGAATTGAAAATTATTTTTGTGTTGGATAATTTATTTATCAAGCTGTAAATGTAATAGGAGCGGAGCATCAATTAAAAATCTTGAAAAAATCTTGCTCCCTTTGCAGATCTTTCGTTGCGTGCGCTGCTTAAACAGTTAAAGTTACACCAAAATCATCCAAGACTGAAATGTTCTCTATTAAAATTCCAAAAAGAAGCTCTATATGTAGTACCCAAATTCACGCGGGCAGCGCGCAACACCTAGTATTATAGCTATCCAAAGTGCGAAGTGGTAAGGTGTGCCCTCTGTCCGCAGGGGCAGGTGGCGGAGCGCGACGCGTGGCGCTGGGAGCCCCCCAGCAGCCCCGCGGCGGCGCAGAGCCCGCGCTCGCTGGTGCCGGCGCCCTGCTTCCCGCCCGCACACTCCGCCGGATACGCCAGCCTCAGGTGAGCGACCACCTTCACTTGTCGTTCCTAGAGGACCCTAGATACTGGCTGCAGCAGCTGGCGGAGCGCGACGCGTGGCGCTGGGAGCCCCCCAGCAGCCCCGCGGCGGCGCAGAGCCCGCGCTCGCTGGTGCCGGCGCCCTGCTTCCCGCCCGCACACTCCGCCGGGTACGCCAGCCTCAGGTGAGCGACCACCTTCACTTGTCGTTCCTAGAGGACCCTAGATACTGGCTGCAGCAGCTGGCGGAGCGCGACGCGTGGCGCTGGGAGCCCCCCAGCAGCCCCGCGGCGGCGCAGAGCCCGCGCTCGCTGGTGCCGGCGCCCTGCTTCCCGCCCGCACACTCCGCCGGGTACGCCAGCCTCAGGTGAGCGACCACCTTCACTTGTCGTTCCTAGAGGACCCTAGATACTGGCTGCAGCAGCTGGCGGAGCGCGACGCGTGGCGCTGGGAGCCCCCCAGCAGCCCCGCGGCGGCGCAGAGCCCGCGCTCGCTGGTGCCGGCGCCCTGCTTCCCGCCCGCACACTCCGCCGGATACGCCAGCCTCAGGTGAGCGACCACCTTCACTTGTCGTTCCTAGAGGACCCTAGATACTGGCTGCAGCAGCTGGCGGAGCGCGACGCGTGGCGCTGGGAGCCCCCCAGCAGCCCCGCGGCGGCGCAGAGCCCGCGCTCGCTGGTGCCGGCGCCCTGCTTCCCGCCCGCACACTCCGCCGGGTACGCCAGCCTCAGGTGAGCGACCACCTTCACTTGTCGTTCCTAGAGGACCCTAGATACTGGCTGCAGCAGCTGGCGGAGCGCGACGCGTGGCGCTGGGAGCCCCCCAGCAGCCCCGCGGCGGCGCAGAGCCCGCGCTCGCTGGTGCCGGCGCCCTGCTTCCCGCCCGCACACTCCGCCGGGTACGCCAGCCTCAGGTGAGCGACCACCTTCACTTGTCGTTCCTAGAGGACCCTAGATACTGGCTGCAGCAGCTGGCGGAGCGCGACGCGTGGCGCTGGGAGCCCCCCAGCAGCCCCGCGGCGGCGCAGAGCCCGCGCTCGCTGGTGCCGGCGCCCTGCTTCCCGCCCGCACACTCCGCCGGGTACGCCAGCCTCAGGTGAGCGACCACCTTCACTTGTCGTTCCTAGAGGACCCTAGATACTGGCTGCAGCAGCTGGCGGAGCGCGACGCGTGGCGCTGGGAGCCCCCCAGCAGCCCCGCGGCGGCGCAGAGCCCGCGCTCGCTGGTGCCGGCGCCCTGCTTCCCGCCCGCACACTCCGCCGGGTACGCCAGCCTCAGGTGAGCGACCACCTTCACTTGTCGTTCCTAGAGGACCCTAGATACTGGCTGCAGCAGCTGGCGGAGCGCGACGCGTGGCGCTGGGAGCCCCCCAGCAGCCCCGCGGCGGCGCAGAGCCCGCGCTCGCTGGTGCCGGCGCCCTGCTTCCCGCCCGCACACTCCGCCGGGTACGCCAGCCTCAGGTGAGCGACCACCTTCACTTGTCGTTCCTAGAGGACCCTAGATACTGGCTGCAGCAGCTGGCGGAGCGCGACGCGTGGCGCTGGGAGCCCCCCAGCAGCCCCGCGGCGGCGCAGAGCCCGCGCTCGCTGGTGCCGGCGCCCTGCTTCCCGCCCGCGCACTCCGCCGGATACGCCAGCCTCAGGTGAGCGACCACCTTCACTTGTCGTTCCTAGAGGATAGGTTCCTCTAGGAACGCCAAATGAAGGTGGATACTGACTGCAGCTAACTCACCGACTAGATAGATCGTTAAACCTTACGATAAAGGCCCCGTATGGAATCTTATAGTATGTTGTGAAGATCTTAATTGTACATTTTGTTATACTATACAAGTTCGTAACTGACTGCGATCTCACATATGATGGTGATGGAGCCGAAGATGTTATCGTACTAACTTCGGAGTAAGTAAACTCGCCCCTAACGGTTTCTAAACAGCATCGCGCCGGAAAATTAAATCGCTTGGCGGTACTTTTTTGCTGGTAGCCACGGCTGAAGCCTTCCACCAGACCGAAGCCAATTTAGAAATTATAAAATTCCAAAGTGGGCCCGTGGCGGGAATCGAACCCGCGACCTCCCACTCGAATCAGAGCGCGCTCCACTGCGCCGGAGGTCGTCAGATACATTCTTGCGATTAATTTATTTACTCTACTATAGACTACTACTAGATGGAGAACGATTGTAGAGTTGGTGACTTAAGTTTGCTGATGTGTCGAATTTGTTGCAGCGAATTTGCTCGGCCCGGCGCGGCCTGGGGCGGCGATTACGAGCCGCCCGGCATCACGGACCTCGTGGCTTCCTTCGTGAGTACCCTCATCACTAAATTAATAATAGACTATATACTTATTCACTTAACTTATACTTGGTGCTAAAAATAATATTCTGAAAAAAAACCGGCCGAGTGACAGTCTGACTCGCGCACGAAAAGTTCCGTACTACTTTCTTTAAAAACTGCAAATAAAAATCTCTTTTGCTGTATGAGAGTATTCATTACTATAAAGGGCGTGTAGTTAGAAGTCTTGCTCTACATAAGATCTGATAACTTTCCAACCGTGTGAGCCATTATGCTCTTCAGTCTTGGCACATTTGGCATGAATTTTTTTTAAATTAATGTAATGAAATGAGTGACATTTCATTCATTTGAATTTGCCGCGCTTCGCGTATCAGCTGTCTGTCGCGTACGTGTCTATGATTTAAAATGGCGTGGGACGCGCAGATTGTTTTGTGCATTTTATTGTTATAAAAACTAATAGAAAGTGTAGTGAAAAGTGTAGAATAATAAGTGTAGCGACATGCAGTAGTTAATTGTTGTTTGTTTCAGAAGGCCCTGGGCGCGCCGTCGACGTCCGCGCGACAGAACGGCGGTCCGTCGCCGCACGCGCGCCGCAACTCGTTCCACAGGACGCGGCTCAGCTGCGAGCTGCTGGTAAATACTGCCCACTCCTCGTTAGGGTGATGCCTCATTAGGGTCAACAGCGCCGCGGAATGGAATCGACCACTGGGGCCGCACCACCATCTCTTATAGCAGTATTATTGTAATATTGTTTTGACATTTTTTAGTATGAAAATCTTAAAACAATTTTTAGACAATACTGCTATAAGAGATGGTGGTAGGGTCCATGATCTCTATTCTATGATTATTAAACATTCTATACAATTGACAGTTAAGTTTTTGTGCCGATTTGATGCACCCCCGTCCCTCCCCGAAGGTCCAGTGGACATTTGTTGCTAGTGACCGTCGTTTTGAATGTAGTCTTGACTCTTGACGCTTAGGTACGCCATATTACGAAACAATGAGCGCCAAAATGGCGAAAATCAAACGTCTTCAATATAATATTGACAGTTTGAGGTTCAACGTACTAGAGGTCAATAAATTGGACGGATTACTAATCGAGCTCATTATTTGTTTGCAGCTGGAGGCGACGTGGCAGCAGGCGCAGGAGGACAGCCGCGCCTTGAATCGCCGCGCATCATTTTGTAAGTGTCAACGGTTTATGTATTTGATACTATGTACTTTTATCTTTGTAACTAACAATGCTGAACAGGAAAGTTCTCCAGCATAGCGGCAGGGCGCGTTTGGAACCCTCGTAAACTTAGTTTTAAGTCGTGTATGGTTATCACCATTAAAGTGACCATGTAAAACCAAACGACGTGTCATAAGTGCCTTTGTATGCTAGGCCTATATGAAATAAAGAATTTTTCTATTCTATTCTATTCTATTCATACATACTTGATATGGTTGATGCAGTCAATAATTGTGTAACTACTGGTAAACTGTGTATTGCTGTAGAAATTAGTTTAGATTCAATAGGCTCAACGTAAGATCACATTATTTGGTTCCACGCAGCCTTAAAAAATAATAAACACATTTAACTGAACAATGGCCAATGCGCTTTTTCATTTCTAAAATGGTACTCGCACAGACTTGTATACTAAAGACAGGGCGAACAGCGCGAAAAAATGTCGCCAGTTTAAGGGAGCAAGAATGACTCCCATTGCACCCTCCCCCGTCAGTAGTCAGTATAGGTAGATAGGTAAAGACCTATTTCTTTTTTTGAATTGATAATAATATTGCAGGCAAGGTGACCACAGACACATGGATAATAAAAATATAAAAAAAATAAACATGTATTTCGCAGGAGTTTCGACAGATGGCGCTACATTTTCTGACGAACATGAAGCTACATGAAGAACGTTTACGTAAAATGTTCGGATGGGCCTATCTTGACTATTTGTTGTATCTATTGGTACTAGTAAGATCGGTGAGTGGTCGCTAACGTGGCGCTTGTCGCAGGCGGCGTGACGGACGGCGAGCGCGGCGGCGGCAAGCAGCTGCTGGTGTGGTCGGGCGCGCTGCCGCCGCGCTGCGCGGCCGCGGAGCCGGCGGGCGGCTTCTCCGCCAAGGTGTTCCTGGGCGGCCTGCCCTGGGACATCAACGAGGACACGCTCGTGCACGCGCTGCGCGACTTCCAGCCCGTGCGGTGAGTCTGCTTGTCGCAGGCGGCGTGACGGACGGCGAGCGCGGCGGCGGCAAGCAGCTGCTGGTGTGGTCGGGCGCGCTGCCGCCGCGCTGCGCGGCCGCGGAGCCGGCGGGCGGCTTCTCCGCCAAGGTGTTCCTGGGCGGCCTGCCCTGGGACATCAACGAGGACACGCTCGTGCACGCGCTGCGCGACTTCCAGCCCGTGCGGTGAGTCTGCTTGTCGCAGGCGGCGTGACGGACGGCGAGCGCGGCGGCGGCAAGCAGCTGCTGGTGCACGCGCTGCGCGACTTCCAGCCCGTGCGGTGAGTCTGCTTGTCGCAGGCGGCGTGACGGACGGCGAGCGCGGCGGCGGCAAGCAGCTGCTGGTGCACGCGCTGCGCGACTTCCAGCCCGTGCGGTGAGTCTGCTTGTCGCAGGCGGCGTGACGGACGGCGAGCGCGGCGGCGGCAAGCAGCTGCTGGTGTGGTCGGGCGCGCTGCCGCCACGCTGCGCGGCCGCGGAGCCGGCGGGCGGCTTCTCCGCCAAGGTGTTCCTGGGCGGCCTGCCCTGGGACATCAACGAGGACACGCTCGTGCACGCGCTGCGCGACTTCCAGCCCGTGCGGTGAGTCTGCTTGTCGCAGGCGGCGTGACGGACGGCGAGCGCGGCGGCGGCAAGCAGCTGCTGGTGTGGTCGGGCGCGCTGCCGCCGCGCTGCGCGGCCGCGGAGCCGGCGGGCGGCTTCTCCGCCAAGGTGTTCCTGGGCGGCCTGCCCTGGGACATCAACGAGGACACGCTCGTGCACGCGCTGCGCGACTTCCAGCCCGTGCGGTGAGTCTGCTTGTCGCAGGCGGCGTGACGGACGGCGAGCGCGGCGGCGGCAAGCAGCTGCTGGTGCACGCGCTGCGCGACTTCCAGCCCGTGCGGTGAGTCTGCTTGTCGCAGGCGGCGTGACGGACGGCGAGCGCGGCGGCGGCAAGCAGCTGCTGGTGTGGTCGGGCGCGCTGCCGCCGCGCTGCGCGGCCGCGGAGCCGGCGGGCGGCTTCTCCGCCAAGGTGTTCCTGGGCGGCCTGCCCTGGGACATCAACGAGGACACGCTCGTGCACGCGCTGCGCGACTTCCAGCCCGTGCGGTGAGTCTGCTTGTCGCAGGCGGCGTGACGGACGGCGAGCGCGGCGGCGGCAAGCAGCTGCTGGTGTGGTCGGGCGCGCTGCCGCCGCGCTGCGCGGCCGCGGAGCCGGCGGGCGGCTTCTCCGCCAAGGTGTTCCTGGGCGGCCTGCCCTGGGACATCAACGAGGACACGCTCGTGCACGCGCTGCGCGACTTCCAGCCCGTGCGGTGAGTCTGCTTGTCGCAGGCGGCGTGACGGACGGCGAGCGCGGCGGCGGCAAGCAGCTGCTGGTGCACGCGCTGCGCGACTTCCAGCCCGTGCGGTGAGTCTGCTTGTCGCAGGCGGCGTGACGGACGGCGAGCGCGGCGGCGGCAAGCAGCTGCTGGTGTGGTCGGGCGCGCTGCCGCCGCGCTGCGCGGCCGCGGAGCCGGCGGGCGGCTTCTCCGCCAAGGTGTTCCTGGGCGGCCTGCCCTGGGACATCAACGAGGACACGCTCGTGCACGCGCTGCGCGACTTCCAGCCCGTGCGGTGAGTCTGCTTGTCGCAGGCGGCGTGACGGACGGCGAGCGCGGCGGCGGCAAGCAGCTGCTGGTGTGGTCGGGCGCGCTGCCGCCGCGCTGCGCGGCCGCGGAGCCGGCGGGCGGCTTCTCCGCCAAGGTGTTCCTGGGCGGCCTGCCCTGGGACATCAACGAGGACACGCTCGTGCACGCGCTGCGCGACTTCCAGCCCGTGCGGTGAGTCTGCTTGTCGCAGGCGGCGTGACGGACGGCGAGCGCGGCGGCGGCAAGCAGCTGCTGGTGTGGTCGGGCGCGCTGCCGCCGCGCTGCGCGGCCGCGGAGCCGGCGGGCGGCTTCTCCGCCAAGGTGTTCCTGGGCGGCCTGCCCTGGGACATCAACGAGGACACGCTCGTGCACGCGCTGCGCGACTTCCAGCCCGTGCGGTGAGTCTGCTTGTCGCAGGCGGCGTGACGGACGGCGAGCGCGGCGGCGGCAAGCAGCTGCTGGTGTGGTCGGGCGCGCTGCCGCCGCGCTGCGCGGCCGCGGAGCCGGCGGGCGGCTTCTCCGCCAAGGTGTTCCTGGGCGGCCTGCCCTGGGACATCAACGAGGACACGCTCGTGCACGCGCTGCGCGACTTCCAGCCCGTGCGGTGAGTCTGCTTGTCGCAGGCGGCGTGACGGACGGCGAGCGCGGCGGCGGCAAGCAGCTGCTGGTGCACGCGCTGCGCGACTTCCAGCCCGTGCGGTGAGTCTGCTTGTCGCAGGCGGCGTGACGGACGGCGAGCGCGGCGGCGGCAAGCAGCTGCTGGTGTGGTCGGGCGCGCTGCCGCCGCGCTGCGCGGCCGCGGAGCCGGCGGGCGGCTTCTCCGCCAAGGTGTTCCTGGGCGGCCTGCCCTGGGACATCAACGAGGACACGCTCGTGCACGCGCTGCGCGACTTCCAGCCCGTGCGGTGAGTCTGCTTGTCGCAGGCGGCGTGACGGACGGCGAGCGCGGCGGCGGCAAGCAGCTGCTGGTGTGGTCGGGCGCGCTGCCGCCGCGCTGCGCGGCCGCGGAGCCGGCGGGCGGCTTCTCCGCCAAGGTGTTCCTGGGCGGCCTGCCCTGGGACATCAACGAGGACACGCTCGTGCACGCGCTGCGCGACTTCCAGCCCGTGCGGTGAGTCTGCTTGTCGCAGGCGGCGTGACGGACGGCGAGCGCGGCGGCGGCAAGCAGCTGCTGGTGCACGCGCTGCGCGACTTCCAGCCCGTGCGGTGAGTCTGCTTGTCGCAGGCGGCGTGACGGACGGCGAGCGCGGCGGCGGCAAGCAGCTGCTGGTGCACGCGCTGCGCGACTTCCAGCCCGTGCGGTGAGTCTGCTTGTCGCAGGCGGCGTGACGGACGGCGAGCGCGGCGGCGGCAAGCAGCTGCTGGTGCACGCGCTGCGCGACTTCCAGCCCGTGCGGTGAGTCTGCTTGTCGCAGGCGGCGTGACGGACGGCGAGCGCGGCGGCGGCAAGCAGCTGCTGGTGTGGTCGGGCGCGCTGCCGCCGCGCTGCGCGGCCGCGGAGCCGGCGGGCGGCTTCTCCGCCAAGGTGTTCCTGGGCGGCCTGCCCTGGGACATCAACGAGGACACGCTCGTGCACGCGCTGCGCGACTTCCAGCCCGTGCGGTGAGTCTGCTTGTCGCAGGCGGCGTGACGGACGGCGAGCGCGGCGGCGGCAAGCAGCTGCTGGTGCACGCGCTGCGCGACTTCCAGCCCGTGCGGTGAGTCTGCTTGTCGCAGGCGGCGTGACGGACGGCGAGCGCGGCGGCGGCAAGCAGCTGCTGGTGCACGCGCTGCGCGACTTCCAGCCCGTGCGGTGAGTCTGCTTGTCGCAGGCGGCGTGACGGACGGCGAGCGCGGCGGCGGCAAGCAGCTGCTGGTGCACGCGCTGCGCGACTTCCAGCCCGTGCGGTGAGTCTGCTTGTCGCAGGCGGCGTGACGGACGGCGAGCGCGGCGGCGGCAAGCAGCTGCTGGTGCACGCGCTGCGCGACTTCCAGCCCGTGCGGTGAGTCTCGCCACGTCACCGTCGCGTGTTGTCGCAGACATTCCAGTCCACAGACCATCAGTTCAAAACTTTTTCTGCATGAGCGGGTCGGTGGTTAGACTCCTGGCCACGCATTATTGAATTTTCGGATCTTTATATCATTTTACATTACGTTAAGGAAACCGCGCATATCTGAGAATTTCCCATAGTTTTCTAAGGTGTAGGGAACCCGTTAACGCGCGCTCTTTCAGCTCCTGATTGCCAGACGAGTTTTAGTAACTCGTCTGGCAATCAGGTGTTGGTGTGTCGGCAGGGTGGAGTGGCCGGGCGCGGAGGCAGCGCCGCGCGGGTTCGCGTACGTGACGCTGGAGAGCGAGCGCCGCGTGCGCGCGCTGCTGGCGGCGTCGCGGCGCGAGGGCTCCAAGTGGATCTACCGCATCACGTCGCGCAACTTCCGCACCAAGGACGTGAGTGTCTCTCAGTAACGGAGTGGATTGAGCTCTGGCCGTGTAGGAGCTATCGCCCCTTACCTAACCGTGAAACTGCGAACTTATTGTGCAAGTGAATTCACTCAGAGATACATATTCCGCATAGGTCTTTTCCATGAAGATTACCCGTGTAGCTGAACTCTGCCAGGGAAATATGTTTTTGAGCCTGTTACTAGTCTGTTGTACGTTAAGGAAATTACGCTGTCACCAAACTACTCGATTAATCTTCTTACCCCCTTATTTATGAACGTGTAATAACCTAGTGATGAAATCGTTATCCTTTGTTTTGGAACTTACCTTCGAATGTCAAATTATTGTTAATGAAACACAGTACGTGTTAACTCTTCTTCGTCGTGGCCTCATGAGTGAGGGTCGTGACCTCCTAAGAGATCATCAGCTTATTGATAAAGGCCCGCCAGGTGATGCGGTCTTGCGCCTTGTGGAGGGAACCCTGGATGCTCATGCCGGTGGAACCGTGGTGCTGTGTTAACTACTCCACCGTTATTTCACGTTCACTAATAAGGGGGAAAATGTATGAACAAGATCACTAACTAGGTCGATTTTAGGATCTAACTATTTTCAAAACCTTCGTGATAGGAGTCATGCTTGGAGTAACGTTGTGTGGTGTTTGCAGGTGGAAGTGATCCCGTGGGCGGTGGCGGACTCGAACTGGGTGAGCGCGGAGGGCGGCGGCGCGTGGGGCGGCGAAGCGGCGGCGGGCGCGCCCACGAGTTCGGTGCGGCTGGAGCCCACGCGCACGGTGTTCGTGGGCGCGCTGCACGGCATCCTGTCCGCCTCCGCTCTGGCCACCATCATGAACGATCTGTTCGGCGGCGTCGTCTACGCAGGTGGTGTATCTCGCTCATATTGCATGACAGTCCGTTCCAAAACCAACCGTATAGCTAGAGAAATAAGTATTCTTTTGAAATATCGACATGTAAATATGTCAACATGTTAATTACTCTCGCTTCACCAGTGATCTGAATGCCGAATTTTATAGGACATCTTACCATTTCTCCCTATACCTATTTTTGTTATTTAAGCCAATAATTTATTTCAAATCGACTCTCAAATAGATATTATTTAGAGACTTTCACCAACATCTCTTGCCACAGAATTTGCTATATATATATATATATATTGTATATTGTATTTCTGTATATTTATCATCAGTTATCTATAATACTCGTACCCATACCACAAGCAATCGCTTACTTTAAGGTTATATTGCGATGTGTGTAAACTCCTGATGGTATATATTATTGTTACACGACTGTCCAAAAAAGGAGTGTAATGTTTTTTAGGGTTCATGCATGTTTGTAGGAGTTTTTTTATTCCACCATAACTTCTGAACGACTGAACAGATTTGGACATATGGAGTATCGTTACAATCCTTACATCATTCCGAATAACATAGGCTATATTTTTTTGAAAAAAAAATCGTTTTTCCACAGGGCAGTTTTTTAATTTTTTAATTTTCTTTTTATTATAATATCCATGGCATGTGATACATGAACAACAGCGACAGTTTGTAAGCTAATCATGTTTGTATCGCGCAGGCATCGACACGGACAAGAGCAAGTACCCGATCGGGTCGGGGCGCGTGACGTTCAACAACGTACGCTCGTACGTGCGCGCCGTGTCCGCCGCCTTCGTCGAGATACGCACCGACAAGTTCACCAAGAAGGTACGCTTTGTTTGTATCGCGCAGGCATCGACACGGACAAGAGCAAGTACCCGATCGGGTCGGGGCGCGTGACGTTCAACAACGTGCGCTCGTACGTGCGCGCCGTGTCCGCCGCCTTCGTCGAGATACGCACCGACAAGTTCACCAAGAAGGTACGCTTTGTTTGTATCGCGCAGGCATCGACACGGACAAGAGCAAGTACCCGATCGGGTCGGGGCGCGTGACGTTCAACAACGTGCGCTCGTACGTGCGCGCCGTGTCCGCCGCCTTCGTCGAGATACGCACCGACAAGTTCACCAAGAAGGTACGCTTTGTTTGTATCGCGCAGGCATCGACACGGACAAGAGCAAGTACCCGATCGGGTCGGGGCGCGTGACGTTCAACAACGTGCGCTCGTACGTGCGCGCCGTGTCCGCCGCCTTCGTCGAGATACGCACCGACAAGTTCACCAAGAAGGTACGCTTTGTTTGTATCGCGCAGGCATCGACACGGACAAGAGCAAGTACCCGATCGGGTCGGGGCGCGTGACGTTCAACAACGTGCGCTCGTACGTGCGCGCCGTGTCCGCCGCCTTCGTCGAGATACGCACCGACAAGTTCACCAAGAAGGTACGCTTTGTTTGTATCGCGCAGGCATCGACACGGACAAGAGCAAGTACCCGATCGGGTCGGGGCGCGTGACGTTCAACAACGTGCGCTCGTACGTGCGCGCCGTGTCCGCCGCCTTCGTCGAGATACGCACCGACAAGTTCACCAAGAAGGTACGCTTTGTTTGTATCGCGCAGGCATCGACACGGACAAGAGCAAGTACCCGATCGGGTCGGGGCGCGTGACGTTCAACAACGTACGCTCGTACGTGCGCGCCGTGTCCGCCGCCTTCGTCGAGATACGCACCGACAAGTTCACCAAGAAGGTACGCTTTGTTTGTATCGAATAATACTCGTTTTCACCAACCCTTTAAGAAACTCCTAAGCCGATAGGTGAGTTTTCACTTACAACTGTCACCTAACGGCTTAGATTGGTAGAAACGAGCATGTTTTCCAAGTCTATTTAAAAACTAACTAGTATCGATGACAGAAGTCATCGCAGGCATATTCACACCGTTCACAACTTTACTACAATAGAAGTACACTTCGCACGGTCTTTTGCCCATATCTCGGCCACTGACCATCCAAATTTCACCAAAAACTATACAGCTCCTCGGGTTAGTAATACCAATCGATAGAAAAAACTCGAATTCGATAGATCGTTTGCAAGTTGAGTTATCGCTCCGACTAACTTGCTTGCTTATGCTTACTTGTCAACAGACTCGTGTTTTTTTAAGGTTTTCTCGTGACTGATAGAGCACCAATTTTTATGCGGTTTTCGTCAGTAGACGTGAAATTCCAAACACAAACTGCTATCAGCGATACTTATGGGTCTAGCGATTAACCCTGGTCTACCAGGTCAAAAAAAATTGTTTACGAAATTAAATCAAAAGCAATATAATTCACTCGGAACGCTGTGAATATGAATAGCATCTGCTGGGGGAACCCAGGATCTCCCGCTTAAAACCAAGCGCGCTGCCGATTGCGTAACAGTGTGTGTGACAGTTTCAAAATTGGCGAATGTGGCACTGGCAAAATATCTGCATACTCGATTCCCGAACTGTATCGGTACTGTACAAGTAGTACTGTACCACATTCTGCCACATTCTTAAAACGATAGCTTATTGTACCAAAGAAATTTAGGAGCCAAATCTGCCCAAATGGCAGGAAAGATCTGCGACAAACGGTCACACTGCTGCGTAATCAAACTATTTCTCGGAATCTGAGGGTTTTCGCCATAGCCCGTTAGGCTGAGCTCTCCATTTCTGTGTTATTGTTCTGTGTGTCTAGAGGATTTATCCTAGGTTGTCATTAAACAAAGATTGGGAGTAGCAAAGTGTCCAGTTCCTTAATTCCCTTGTACAAGTTGAATTGGTGTGTTCCAGATCCAGGTGGACCCGTACCTGGAGGACTCGATGTGCTCGGTGTGCAACCTGCACCAAGGACCATACTTCTGCCGCGACCCCGCCTGCTACCGGTGAGACTTGCATTACAAAACATTCAAACTTGACAAAAAACTCATTATTTTTGTAACTGTTTTAGTTGGTAGAAGGCTAGTGCCGGCTCGCAATATTCTATCTTCCATTTGCCCTACTAGTTATTAATGTCATGTGACATAAGCTCCATAAGTTAGATTAATTGGAAACCGCCATAAGCGAAAGATTTTTTTTTGATTGACGAAAATCTAAACTGTTTCTTTTACCCAGTTAAAGTTAGCCCAACGGTTTCTACACACCATCGCACCGAAACGCTTAATCGCTTAACGGTGCTTCTTTGCAGGAAGTAGTAATGAGCTACGGCCGAAGTCTCCCACCAGACCAGACCAGACTTGAGCCAATTTAGAAATTATAAAATTCCGTAGTGGCCCGTGCCGGGAATCGAACCCGCGACCTCCCACTCTAATCCAAGCGCGCGCCACTGCGTCAGGGAGGTCGTCAACCGACTGATTTCAAAATTATGAAATATCGTTAATAAATACAGCAGATCGTGTATTGTGATTATAATTTAGGCGAACTCAACAGTTCTGCCCGCGAAATTCAAAATTTTCGATGTTTTTTGCAATTTGTACGCTAATTACACATAGGCTTATGGCAGTCATTTTGCGAGAATGGCAGTTACTTCTTTACATGTTTATATCAAAACTTTTGCATAAAAATGTCTATACTTGTCCGAGTAAAGAGTTTTAACTGACCAACTCGCAAATCTCGGATTAATTTCTTTAACTCTACACTTTCAAGCAGAGATTTTTATATAAACACGTGAAGATGATATTGGGATTATCGCAATTTGACTACCATAAGCCTATTAAGTCTTATCAGCTTAAAAATCGCGAAAAACCACAAAAAAATTGAATTTCGCGGGCACAACTGTGACGTGCTATCTCTGGTTGCAGCTACTTCTGCCACAAGTGCTGGCTGTGGCAGCACCCGGCCGACAGCCCGCCGGGCGAGGCCCACCAGGCGCTCATGCGCAACTCCAAGGGCAGTGCGCACCCGCCCGCCGCCCACGGGAGCGGCGCCAACGGCACCTTCGCCAGGCTCAACGGTGGTGAGTTCCAGCTCTTTACACCGTCCCTGCGGTAGCTGTACCACCCGAACTGCTGAGTAGGTCAAGGTGTTTCTGAATTAGCAAATATTAGACAAACTACACATTGTAGATTTATGACAATGAATTTTCCGGGCATTGTATTAATGCATCTACATGTTTTTAATAGAAACATTGCTCGAAATTTCCCACTCAGGAACCAATTTGAAGTAAATGAGTATTGTTGAGCAGAGTTTTTATTAAAATCATTTAAATGCGTTTCAAACTTAAAATTTAATTAGTTTTTCGCAAATATTAGACAAACTTCACATTATAAGTTTATGGTAATGAATTTTGCGGGCATTATATTAATGCATCTAGATGTTTTTAATAGAAACTTTGCTCGAAAATTCCCACTCACCTCTTATTGGTTCCCGAAAGATATTTGTTTTGCAGTTTCTCAGATTTCCAGCTATCGGGAACCAATTTGAAGTAAATGAGCAGAGTTTTTTTATTAAAATCATGTAGATGCATTAATGTTGTTCCCGCAAAACACATAGCCATAAGCCTACGAAGTATAAGTAGCCCACTATTAGCGGTAGTTAATCCACTATTAGGTAATCCCCCTTAAATGAGACACCTCTTTATCAGTTCATATATCAAGTAGAAAATATAGAGTGAACAATAAGCAAAAGCACTGCAACCTTGCATTGATCGTCATCCTATTTAAAGTAGCACCTGGTCGTGTTTTCCCACTTTTAAATTGACCAAATTTGGTATTCATGTCTACATTTTGTTGATCACGCTGCCAGGCATGTAGCGTAGGATTCAGGTATGATTATCTTGTTCATTGCTTACTTTTTAGGTTTCCGTACCCAAAGGGCAAAAATGTTACCCTATTACTACGACTTCGCTATCCGATCCGTCCGTCTGTCGACAGATTATATCTCTTAAACCGTGTAGTTAGTTACACTTGAAATATTCCCAGATGATTTATTTATGTTGCTGCTATATGGAAAAATACTTAAAAATATACCAAACATGCATAAAACATACAAAATAGTAAACCAGCATTTGAGGAGTTATTTCATCATTCGTTATTTGTTTGTTTCAGCAACTCCGTCCCCGTCCACCAGCGGGAGCGGCGGCTCCACCGACTGCATCCGCGGCGAGCTGCCCGCGCTGGAGTGGCGCCACTAGCGCCGCCTGAACCCACCACGCGCGACGCGTCTACCCGCACGCGGCATGCCCCCCAGCACTGACACACTACATTGCTGATTATTCTGTTTTAAATACTCTAAATTTAGCGCTTTCTATGGCGAACTAAGTCCCGCTGAAATCAA
The DNA here is from genome assembly GCA_963855885.1 of Coenonympha glycerion. Lineage (NCBI taxonomy): Eukaryota > Metazoa > Arthropoda > Insecta > Lepidoptera > Nymphalidae > Coenonympha > Coenonympha glycerion. The sequence goes on along the minus strand of OY979637.1, from coordinate 374,638 downwards.
TTTGTTTTACGCAATTTTTAAGCTGGTAACACATACGCTTGTGGCAGTTAAATTACGGAAATGGCAGTACGATCTCTGCATATTAAAAGCTACTATAGTCTATTTTATGAAATTAATCTGAGTTTGACGTGTTCCATCAAAAATAGATTCTGAAAATGTCAATATTTTTTAATATAACAATTGCAACTATGATACTGCCATTCCCGCAATTTTAAAATCTCAAGGCAACAATGTTACTAGTTTAAAAATTCAGGAAAACTGAATGAAATTTACACATGACGGGCGTGGGATGTTAAAATAGTCCATTGTGTAGTAATATCCATTGTAAACGGTAATTTTGAAAAGTTGCCTTTCCACAACTACCGCTGTGAGAGTGATGGAAATAGTCGTAAAACTAGTTGTATTTTAAAACAGTATAAGCAGTAATTGTCAGCGAGGGCAGTTGTAAAAAAATAATTTGTCAGCGAGGGTAGTTGTCAAAAAATAAGAAATCAAACTTCAAGCGATCAGAAGCAGCGTATCGTCGCGCTAGTGTGATGTCGAGCCGCGCTATTAAGTTTGGCGCTTCGTCAGCCAATAGCCTCTAGCTTGTGATCCATTGATAGTTCAATTGTTTTTAAATTTTTTGTTGATTGTATAACTTGTCATGTTAAATCAATTCTTTGTGATCCATTGATATTTCAATCGGTTAAATTTTTTTTTGTTGATTTTATGTAACTTGTCATGTTAAATCAATTTTAGACGTTATTTTTTTATATTTAAATTCAATTTTTATACGTAAATTAATATTAATTTTTTTTGTTGATTATTTAGTGAGCGATAATTATGAATTGAATGTTATTTTTTCATTACTTTAATTTTGCTGAAACTATTTGTTGGGTTTTTTTTATTTTTCAATTAATTTTATTTTTTGTGGATTATTTTGTACATGGTAGATTACATCTAATGTATTAATTATTTTGAATATTTCATTAATTTTATTTACTTCAACTAATTTTATTGTAGGTTCTGTTGATTACTTTTGTAATGTTATTTTTTTTTACTTTTATATTTGGGTATTTTGCAATTTGGATCTGTTGATTGCCTGATATAAGAATTTGATTTGTTGATAATTGACCGTTTTTTAGCAGATTAAGATAGCAAGTTTTGTAAGTTTTTAATTATTTTGCTCAAATGTCTTTAAAACTTGCATTCTTATTCTGTGTGTATTAAGTATATTTGGACTGATTTAGTAGTAAGATTTTCATTTGTTATACGCAGTTTCCATCAAATAGGCTGAAATCTGTATACCTATTGTTAGTAACTAGTGCCTATTTAGAGATTTTAACCGGTTTTAAGGTGCCTTTAGCTGTCCATTGTTACAAACTTTTAAACATTTTAAAAAATGCTTAGATGAAGCAAGTAGCACATGCTGGAGCGGGGGCCTCTGGGGTCTTAACGTGTGAAGTTTAAATTCGAACCCGCCAGCCCCCGCTCTGGCTTGTAATGCGTAATTATGGTAATCAAAGTAAAATTTTATAAGATTTTAGCAATCGTTTATAAAACTGTAAAAATTATAAAATGTAAATCGCAGTACGGAATGCTGTTTTTAACTAGCTTGTTAATTGATTTTAGATTATACAGATTATATGAATAAATTATATTCAATATTACCAGGATTTCATTTATTTTTTCTTTCATTAATTAACCTTGTTTCAAATTTCCAAAGCCAGAAGGGCAGTTTGGAGGGAATCCATAAAGGTTCAATTTGTAGTACGGAACCCTAATGGCCACCATATTTTAATTAGACTGGATTTTTTCAAAGTAGATATTATATCTATATCTGACCACTTGTTTGTTTATATTGGCGACGGAATCTGGAAAAAAAACATATATAGGCAGGTATAATTTTATTATACACTATTTTTTCTTAGAATAATTTATGTACATAGTTACACCTCTCATTCTAAAGCCTTTTCTCGCATGGGCCACCACACTCAAATGCAGCATACCAACTTAGCACATCTTTGATAGAGCGGATATATGGAAAATTTTACTTTAAAGTCCATCAAAGTGCTAAGTTGATATGCTGCATTTGTGGGTGAAACGTACCGATAACATAAGCGATTTTATTACTGCCTTTGATACTAAACTTGGCATAGCACGTAGCGCATCTCTGGTAGACGGGCACCCTCAACAGATCAACAACCGAACGGTACATTATGAGCACCGATCGAACACAGTTATAACCTTTTGGATGAGACAAGCATGATAGGAGGTTTGATGATTTCGATAAAATAAAATAACATAATAATATTGATGACCCACGAAAATCTTAAATCTTGTTTCCTCGAAAAAGGTTTTAGGAATATTCGCATTTTGAAATAGAACTGATGCTGCTTTTTTACTAAAATCGGTGACTTTGCAATATTGATAGATAAATAAATAATATACTTGTCACGATGTCAACAAAAAAAGAATTTCGATCGCTCATTGTTACACGACTGCCCAAAAAAAGGAGTGTAATGTATTTAGGGTTCATGTATGTGTAAGTATGTATGTGATGTTTCTTTATTCCACCATAATTTTTATTCACCACTAAGCAAATAATATTAAGTTACGCAAGCTGTATAGGGAGTTAAAATTGCTTGGGCCAAGCAATCTCTGCTCGAATTATGAGTATCAAAGGGCAGCCCTAGCACATTAGCCAGTCGCTGCGGACGAGCGCTCAGTGAGTGTGTGTGTGTGCGTGCGTGCGTATGCGTGTGTTGTGTGTGTGTCTCAGTCGAAGCACTCGAAGCTCATGCTCATGCTCATGTTGTCGGACGCGTCGGGCGGCGTCGCGGCGGCGGGCAGCGGCGGCGGCGGCGACAGCCCCTCCTCCGGGAACCGGAACGGCGGGATGTCCTCCTCTGGGGAAACAATCGCTTTATTACAATCCAACACCTGCATATTGCATATGACTTATCTGCGATCGTCATAGAAACCTATCCATCGCTTATTTCATTTCTCAATATTGATCACATGACTTACAAAGATAGCTGTTCGCGTTAGTAATAAAAATAAATATACGAGGATGACAGTCGATAAATCACAAATGGATACAATAACGGCGTGGTGGCGGCACCCACCCGTGAGCGCGGCGTCGATCCGGTCGACGATGGCGTCGAGCAGCGCCAGCGCCACCACGTGGTCGGGGTCGCGTGCAGCGCGTCCGCCGCCGCCGTCTCGCGGCCCAGTATACAATAACCCACCCGTGAGCGCGGCGTCGATCCGGTCGACGATGGCGTCGAGCAGCGCCAGCGCCACCACGTGGTCGGGGTCGCGTGCAGCGCGTCCGCCGCCGCCGTCTCGCGGCCCAGTATACAATAACCCACCCGTGAGCGCGGCGTCGATCCGGTCGACGATGGCGTCGAGCAGCGCCAGCGCCACCACGTGGTCGGGGTCGCGTGCAGCGCGTCCGCCGCCGCCGTCTCGCGGCCCAGTATACAATAACCCACCCGTGAGCGCGGCGTCGATCCGGTCGACGATGGCGTCGAGCAGCGCCAGCGCCACCACGTGGTCGGGGTCGCGTGCAGCGCGTCCGCCGCCGCCGTCTCGCGGCCCAGTATACAATAACCCACCCGTGAGCGCGGCGTCGATCCGGTCGACGATGGCGTCGAGCAGCGCCAGCGCCACCACGTGGTCGGGGTCGCGTGCAGCGCGTCCGCCGCCGCCGTCTCGCGGCCCAGTATACAATAACCCACCCGTGAGCGCGGCGTCGATCCGGTCGACGATGGCGTCGAGCAGCGCCAGCGCCACCACGTGGTCGGGGTCGCGTACAGCGCGTCCGCCGCCGCCGTCTCGCGGCCCAGTATACAATAACCCACCCGTGAGCGCGGCGTCGATCCGGTCGACGATGGCGTCGAGCAGCGCCAGCGCCACCACGTGGTCGGGGTCGCGTGCAGCGCGTCCGCCGCCGCCGTCTCGCGGCCCAGTATACAATAACCCACCCGTGAGCGCGGCGTCGATCCGGTCGACGATGGCGTCGAGCAGCGCCAGCGCCACCACGTGGTCGGGGTCGCGCGCCAGCGCCGCGTGCAGCGCGTCCGCCGCCGCCGTCTCGCGGCCCAGTATACACTACCCCACCCGTGAGCGCGGCGTCGATCCGGTCGACGATGGCGTCGAGCAGCGCCAGCGCCACCACGTGGTCGGGGTCGCGCGCCAGCGCCGCGTGCAGCGCGTCCGCCGCCGCCGTCTCGCGGCCCAGTATACAATAACCCACCCGTGAGCGCGGCGTCGATCCGGTCGACGATGGCGTCGAGCAGCGCCAGCGCCACCACGTGGTCGGGGTCGCGCGCCAGCGCCGCGTGCAGCGCGTCCGCCGCCTCCGGCTCGCGGCCCAGCAGCGCCAGGCACAGGCCGCGCGCCGCCAGCGAGCCGGCGCGCGCGGGCCGCAGCGCCAGCGCGCGCTCGTGCCAGCGCAGCGCCTCCGCCGGCTGCCCCAGCGCGCGCTCCGCGTGCCCCAGCGCGTCCAGCGTCGCCGCCCAGCACGGCGCCAGCTGCGGAACGAGACACTCGTCACTCGGTGCGCGCTGCCGCCCACCCCGCGCTGCGGTCGCCGTCGGCGCTGCCTCACCTGGTCGGGCGGGCCCGCCGCCTGCAGCGCGCGCAGCCACAGGTCCCTGGCGGCCTCGTGCTGGCCGTGCGCGTACGCCGCTGCGCCCGCCTCGTGCGCCACGTGCGCGCTCTGCACGCAGCGCAGCACGCGCTCCCACCCGCCCCTGTTCTCTGACTCCGCGTCGTCTCCTGACTCTCCTGACTGACGAAATATCACACCAAAACCAAATCAGAAAAGCGGTTTATATGAACGCAAATTCAGTATTATTGAGGTGCCACCGGTGAGACGCGGCGCACTGCAGTACCTCCACGTTGCTGTGCAGCGCGGCGGCGCGCGCCATGAACCGCTCGCACATGCTCACGTTGTTGTTGAGCGAGCACTGCACGCCCACGTACAGCGGCGGCAGGTAGCAGCCCGGCATCAGCTGGCTTGCCTGGGGAGGGCAGCACGGGTTAAACTCGCTCCCCGATAGTTATGAATTCTCAAAATGCGCACTTCTCTTTCTCGCAGACATCATCGTATTTCACATTGCAAAAATCAAAAACTAATAAAGGCCGGGATCGCATCACGGGCAGTGCTGAACCGTTCCTCACCTTGAAGTAGGCGGCCATGGCGGGGTCGTGCTCGTTGTCGGCCGCGAAGCTGTGCCCGTACGCGAGCCACACGCAGCCCGCGCCCGGCTCCAGCGTGCACGCCTTGCTGAGGGAGCGGCGCGCGAACTCGCTCTCACCTTGAAGTAGGCGGCCATGGCGGGGTCGTGCTCGTTGTCGGCCGCGAAGCTGTGCCCGTACGCGAGCCACACGCAGCCCGCGCCCGGCTCCAGCGTGCACGCCTTGCTGAGGGAGCGGCGCGCGAACTCGCTCTTGCCTACGAACAGTCACGTGTTTATGTGACGAATCGTAGTATTGTTATCTTGTTTATTTTTTATTTTATTAATATTTACTGAATTGTGACATCTTTTGATAATGAACATAATTTATAAAACTTCAAATGTACCTAGCTCATCTTGTACTTTTGCACGCCATTTTGGCAGGATATGTCGAACTTGTACTATATTTTAAGACCTCAATTATTATGTACCATATTCAAGCAAAAATAAACGATTGATTGATTGATTGATTGATTGATTTATACTGATGCTGACGTCGCGGAGTCGGCGGCGGGCGGCACTCACCGATGAGGTAGTAGTAGCAGCCGACGGCGTACCACGCGCTCCACGAGTGCGGGTAGGCGTCCACGAGCGCGTGCGCGAACGCGAACAGCTCGGCGCTGCGCCGCAGCTCCACGAGGCAGGCGGCGCGCACGTCGGGGCAGCAGCCCGGCCCCGCGCGCTCCAGCGCCGCCAGCGCGCGCGCCCACTGCCCGCCCGCCGCCAGCCGCCGCCCCAGCGCCTCGGCCGCGTCGGCGCTCAGCGCTCGGCACGCCTCCACCGGGCCCGGCGTCTGCGCAACGCCACACTGGAGCTCCAGCCGTACATTGTCCCGATCGAATTGAAAATAAAGTCAAACCGGGTTAAATGAAAACTCAAGGTTCTCCGTTTCTGCTCCCTCTCCTCCCTTTTTTTCTTATAGAGGAATCTCACTTACCCAAATTTCAGAGTTAGGAGGACAAAATACTCAGGTTTGACAGTACACGAATATGTATGCTGCTGCTTGGCGTGTACTCACGTTGTCGGTGTCTGCGGCGGGCGAGCGCTCGGCGTGCAGCGGCGCGTACCGCAGCACGCGGTCGCGGTACGCCGCCCGCAGCAGCGCGGCCTCCGACGCGCTCATCTGGTTGTTGATGGGCAGCGACTCGATGAGCTCGCTCTCTGAAACAGATTATTATATATTATATTAAACGAAAGGAATAAATGCGAACTACGACCAACAGAAACCAACATAGATAATTTTATAATTGTATGTTATAGTAGGCATAGTGTTGCGTATGCCATACCCTGGCCGGGCGTGAGCGCGTGCTGTTCCAGCAGCAAGTCCAGCGCCTCGTAGCACGCGCAGTCCGCGCGCAAAGCAGCCGTCAGCGCGTCGGCGGCGGCCTCGCGCCTCTCTAGCGACGCCAGCGCACGCGCTTGCCACACCAGCACGCTGGCTAGCGCCCTCTGAAATATTAACATTAAAAAAAAAAAAGTCAAAATATCTTTATTTCACATAGGCCTAACATACAGGCTCTTGCGAACGTCGGTATGACATTTCTTGCATTAGAATGGTGATAACTACAAGTCGACTTAAAACTAAGTTTACGAGGGTTCCAAACGCGCCCTGCCGCATTAGGTTATGTTAATAGGGATTAACTCTTCTGTAGCATCATCTGATGCCCAAGTCTCATTATTTTTGTAAATAATTTTAAAATAAAAAGACACGACTGCCCTATGGTTAAACTACTTTTTTTCAAAAACATATAGCCTATGTTACTCGGGATAACGTAAGGATTCTAACGATACCCCATATGTCCAAATCTATTCAGCCGTTCAGAGGTTATGGTGGAATAAAGAAACTCACATACATACATACATGAACCCTAAAAACATTACACTCCTTTTTTGGGCAGTCGTGTCGTAAAAAGGAAAATGTGCTGTACACCAGAAAAAAGAAAACAGTCTGAAAACTCAAAGAAGACAAAAGTTTGTTAAAGTTATTTAGGTAATTTTAACAATTAAATACAGAAATGCTGACAAAAGATATCATCATTAATTTATCTTACATTATGTGTTTGGTCCATGCTCCTGGGCTCCAAGAGAGCGGGGTCGCACTCCTCGAGGATGTTCAGCGCCGTGTTGGGCTCCTTCGCCGCGATGTAGGCGCGCATCGCAACGCCCAGGCACAGCAGGTGTCTCCTGCAACATTGTAGCCAAATACTCACTACGTCATGGATATGTTTGTTATCCCTCAAAAAGTTCAAAGTCGCTGTAAAACGAAAGCTTATTAAGGAGCACACCACGGGTGTGCCCGCGAAATTAAAATTTTTCGTGGTTTTTCGCGATTTTTAAGCTAATAAGACATAATAGGCTTATGGCCGTCAAATTGCGATAATCCCAATATCTTCTTCACATGTTTATATAAAAATCTCTGCTCGAAAGTGTCGAGTTAAAGAAATTAGTCCAAGATTTGCGAGTTACTCACATAAAACTCGATACTCGGACTAATTTCCTAGGATACACATTTTTATGCAAAGATTTTGATATAATCATGTGAAGATGATACTGCCATTCTCGCAAATTGATTTCCATAAGCTTATCATGTCTAATTAGCGTACAAATTGCAAAAAACCACGAAAATTTTGAATTTCGCGGGCAGACCCGTTGATTTCACGTTAATAAAGCTTACTATAGTATTAAGGATTACTTACATGAATCAAATCCTTGGGGATGAATGAACTGCTGTAATTATACTAGCTCAATTAGTTTTAAGAGCCTTCGTGAAGTGGTGATAACAGAAAACAAAACCCGGCTGAGTTTGTTGTGGGCTTCTTCTCAGTGCAGGGAGCGTTGGAACCCTCGTAAACTTAGTTTTAAGTCGACTTTAGTTATCGCCATACAAATGTGACAAATATCATATTATAAGAGCCTGTATATTAGGCCTATGTGAAATAAAGATATTTTGAATTTTGAATTTTGAGTTATTCCTCCTTGCCACAACTGCTGAGTTGAAATTAAAAAGTTTATATAATAGTCTCAAAGAACACTACCACACTTTCAAATTGTACTTAAGGCCACATAAACTTCTTTAGCCTCTCAATATTAAAATATTAAAATATTGGTAAGTTTTTGTGGTATATTAGACACCTCCGCATAAAAACAAAGAAACATTTATTCTTTTTGTTTAAGTTAAATGGGGAGTACTATTTAGATCAAATATTGTCTAAGAGCAAACCTATGCAGCTGCCTGGACGTGACGGCGTGCGCAGCTCTGTGCAGCTCCCCGCGCGCCAGCATGGCGCCCGCCAACAGCCAGATGTCGTCCCCGCTGGCGGCCGACGCCCCGCTCGACGCCGCCGCCGCCGCCGCGTCCGCCCAGAAAAACGCACTCGTCCATTGACCCTACAATGAACAGTTACTGTGACTATATTCACAGCTTCAGATAAATTTAGAATTTTTACAAATCCCGCATTTACAAAGAATTTACAAAGAATTACCAACACATAAATCACCAAGAGACGTTATGTTTATAGTAATTTGCGTTTTAAATCTGTACCGAACTTTGTGACATTACAAACGTACGTACACATTGACAAGTTTCACGGCAGGGGGTGGCAACTTGTGAACATCAGCCAAATGAAGGAATTTACAGCGCCATCTATTAATCTTAACCCAACACATAAACATAAAATTTCAAAGAGATTACAGCAGTGTCACAAGATGTCGTTACGGTCGCTCTTGTCAGCTCGACATTCCAATGAACGCATACCATTATCTTAGTTTGATTAAATAAATATATATTTTTTTGAACAATGCTGTGTTTCAATGTCTATTAATTATTCTCTTGGCGAAAAATAAATAATTTAATAGTAAAATAAATACATTTCGTTTTATTTTTTATGAAATCGGGCAATTGTTGTACGACGTTCTTACATGGTGTATGCGTTAGTCGGAACACTTTTTGGTAGTTGTCACTTGTCAAATGTCATGTCATTGACATTTCAACTTGAACTTTCGTGTCAAGTTGGTTTGAATTTTCTAAAACTTTTAAATTTTTAAAAGGCAGTTTTTAGTAACTTTCAAAGAGACTGAATTATTTGACTTTTACAGTGGTTGTGAATAAAATATAAGTTTATTTTTGTGATATTGACACTATTTTGTTTAGTTGCGAAAAGGACGCTGGTTTTAGTTATAATATGGTGAAACGGACGCTTTAAATACATTATTATTAGTTAAATTGCGCAGAGGACGCTCGTGTACTATTTAGATGTATAATTAATTAATTTTTTGAACTGTAGATAAGTTGTGGTCTGTGTGGTGAAGTGTTTTAATATAGCTAAGTATGTAGTATTTAATATAGTAAGTATGGAAAAATCACATATGATGGTAATGATGACTCTGTAAAAAGGAGCGCACAAATGTTTTATAATAGGTCTAAGAATTATAAAGTTAAAAAATAACATTTTCTTTTAATTATCACCCAAACACCCCTACTCCATAATAACCTAAGCAGATCGATTCTAAATTTGTAAATATAGTGATTATTATAATTGTTTAAAATATTGACCTTTTTAATTACGAAACAATTATAATTATCACTATATTTACAAATTTAGAATCGATCAGCATAAAATTGCTTGTCGTTTTGTAGTATGGACTATGGATAGTGGTTGTTAGTGTAGGGTCAAGATTTATAGATGGCGCTGATTTGTGTTGGCAAAAAAATTCCTAGAGAGGGCTCTCTATTCCCGACAATATTACTTTACTCTATGTTTCACGGATAAATAGAACAAAAGATACGGAACATCACGCAAACAAAAAAGACAACAATGACAAAACAACACAAACAAAAGAGGCGCAGACTAACTAACGAAACTTACATTGTAGGATTTTTTAGTCTTCACAACGCAGGTGCTTGTCTCATATCTGCCTCTTTTTATATATATAATATATCATTGTACCCAGTGGCGGTTTTTCCATACAAGCCCAAAATCCTGGCTTGCCCTATCAAAATATCCTCATAGTAGTAATACAACTTTTAGACATTTTTTCTTTTGTTAGCAGTCAGAAGTATTTGTTTTTTAATTCTATCAAGCAATAACAATAAAAAATGATATTTTAAAATTACGCGCTTTTGGGTTCAGTGACCTCACCGAGCGCAAGCGAATAGCTGTCAGCGTCGGCCGTCGTCCATTTTGGCAACTAGACCAATGAGGAAGACTTAAGACTATGACGTGTTACGTTTCATATCTCGCTCGCACACACTGGCTTTTTTTGGCTTTATATTCTCTTTCTAATTTGTTCGAATGGGCAATCCTGGAAGGCCCATGAACATCGTACAAGTGAAGTAATAAACGCTTTTGCGCAGGCGCGAAATGCTATGAAATTGAATAGGAATTTAGAAAGCGAACTTCAGTTCTTATTAGTTTGTGTTTACCTGTGATTTTGAAAAGTGTACATGTCGAGTTAATTTTGTGTTAATTATTGCCGTAAAATTTTAAATTCACTTAAAATGAGTTTAGGATTAGTCGAAAAAGTTACTTGTGACAAAAATAGGTGCGCCGTGCGTGCAAGTATTAATTGGCGAAGGTAAGTTAGCGCAGTTGTTACAATCCCAGCTACCAGTTGTTCCGCAGAACGTGCATTCTCCTCTCTGAAACGCATTCATACTTATTTGCGAAATACACAAGGACAAGAGCGGCTTTCAGATCTATCCATGATTGCTATAGAAAAACCTTTGTTGAGTAAACTGAAACTTTTACTCGGATGTAATACAATCATTTTTAAAAAAAGATAGAAGGTTCGATTTGCAATATAAATAATTTTTTTTATATTTGTTTGTTCCTATCAGCACTTCTCAGAATCACATTTATTCGCACATACGTAATAAAACGGCTTTTTTCAAAGCCACATATATTTCCAATTGATTTCTGAACATCATTGCGGTTATAATGAAGATTGACGTGAAAGAAGACTGAAGAATTAAAAAATATTTTGAAATCCTTAAAAAAGATATCTGGCTTGCCCTAGTCCTAACCTCCAAAACCGCCACTGATTGTACCAACAATTATTAGACAATTAGTTATTAGACTGACTGAGTAACAAATATACAAACTTGCACTTACCTTACTTGTTGGCTCTTATTAATAGTCAATAAAATATAATTTAGTATACTTAAAGTGCAAACAGGTAACCTTATGGTGCCCAAAAGAGGATACAAGAAGAAAGGGGTGCCCGAAGATAAGATGGAGAGATGATATCCGCCTAACCCTGGGGCCTTACTGGACCAGAGTTGCAGAAGACAAAACTCAGTGGAGAGAGCTGGAGGAGGCCTATGCCAGAAGGCACGCCGAATTGCGAGACATACTATAATAAATAAGAATGTAAAATATGTATTGCTAAAATTGTAGCTAATTCGGAATAAAACAACTTTATTACAATTATATACTTACAGTGGTAGTGATAATTATTTTACGACTTAAAAACTAAATTTATGAGGGCTCAGATGTGCCCTGAACTGAGAAAAAGTTCCATAAAATAGATGCTCCACAAGCACAGTTGGATGTCTGAAGTCAGATCTCGGCTCTCTAGGGTGAGTCAACTGAACAACCTATGTAATTATGATTATTACTATAATTTAAAAATTTAATAAACCTCTATGCTTGTCATATTATACTAGCATGCATGAAACACTTATTTGAGTTATCATAAGCCAAAAATGCCAGTTGGTCTTTAGCATCTGACCCGTAGCAGAGGGGAATGAAACACGGTTAGGGGGAGGGGGTCAGGAGGGGGAGTCTACCCCCACAAACTAAATCGTACGACGCGTAATGGTTTGCGTTTGTACGTGGCAAAAAATGCGATACGGGTTAGGTGCTTAAGTTGAGCCAAAATGCCTTACATCATTTTGGAAAAGAACTGATATTCTAACACTGCTGAACCGATCTTAAACATCAGGCAGATATTGAACGGGAGCAGAGAGCTTTAGCAGTGAGGTGTAACATGTTGGTTCGCAGGTTCGCCCGCTGTAGCAAGGAGGCGAAAATAACGCTATTCAAAGCTTTTTGTCAGACCTTCTACACGGGCAGCCTGTGGACCAACTACACCCAAAGGGCCATGGACACGCTGAAGGTCCAGTATAATAATGGTTTCAGGATGCTGTTGGGCTTGCCGCGATTTTGTTCAGCATCTGGCATGTTTGCACAGGAGCAAACTGACGACTTTTATGCCATGATAAGAAAGAAGACCTCGTCCCTTCTGGCAAGACTGCGTTCGAGCTCCAATAGCATCCTGAAAATGTTTGCTGCAAAATTGGACTCGCCGTTCCTCGAACATAGTCGTAGGGTTCTCATTAGATGAATATTTTTAAATTGTTCATCTAATGAGAACCTTTAGAAGTTAATTTTAATTTTAGCAACATTAGCAAAAATCAAGATTACTTGTATAACTAACATAGTTCTTAAAGAAAATAATACTAGCAAAAAAATTGGGCCATTGTTGTCTGAAATAAAGAATTTATTATTATTATTATTATATAGCTAAGAACCACCGCAAGGAAACTGGCTTTCAAATAAATAAAACCGCATCAAAATCGGTCTGTACGTTTGAGAGCAACGATGCCACAGACAGACATCGACGTCAAACTTATAACACACCTCTTTTCGGGGCCGGGGGTGAATAAAAATCAGCTAATATTAATATTTACCAGTTCAGAGTACTGCTTCACCAAAGAGCGCATAAATTCCACGTTCAGACACTCCACGTTGTTTCTAGCGGCAGACTCGGCTTTGGCCATGGCATATGTGAATATTTTGTGCAAAATTTACTGTGAAATACACATCTACTTTTCAGATTTTGTTATTATACTTTTTAGATTTTTATTCAAAAAACCGTTTTGAAAACTTTGGTTGTGTTTATTTATCGACCAAAGAGTATATCGACTGTCACTTGTCAGATACACAAATTACCTACTCTATGACTGTCAGTTTCACTGCACCACAGAATACATTATAATTTAAATCTGAAATGTCTCTAACCGTCTCTAACGCACTTTCCACTATTGAGAAGCCAAAAACCTCTTTATCTACACATTTGGTGGCTGCTTTTGGCCACAAATTGGATGTGCCCGCGAAATTCAAATTTTTTGTGGTTTTTTTGAGTTCACCTTATGTGTTTTCAACGATACCTACTTCTTGATCTGTGTTTTCCTTCGTGTGTTTCAATGCACATGTTGTATATAGTTCTGTGTAATTAAACGAGGTAGTATAGTGTTCTGTGATGCTGTATTGACTTGCATTGACATAATAGACTGTCAAATAAGTTTTGACAGCATGACAGTTTGTTGAATTTTGATGACGGAAAGAAAAAGGTTATACACAGAAAAAGAGGGAATAGGCTGATTATGATTAGTTTATTGTAAATAATTAATAGTAAATAAATAAAGCGTTCGCAATTTTGTTATTTTGTATTATATTTTGTATTATAAGAAAATATAAGCATAGTCGGTTGTGAAGATTTCGCAGTGATAAAAGGTAGCAACGTGTCCTAGGTTAGGCCGTTGGGGAATCATGTTACTTTTGGCGTAACATGACTGAAAGAAAAATGTGCAAGTTCTATAACTTGAATGTACCTGACCGCCGACCCGGAGACAACCCAAACCAGAGCGATGACGAGGAGGAAGACGACTACCGGCCGCCCGCGCACCCGCAGGACCGCTACGTGCCACCGCACGAGCACAAGCTGGAGTACAGCTACTGGATGTGGTTCTCGCGCCGCCCGCCCGCGCGTGAGCTGTCTTCCTCCGCCACGGGCTACGGGCAGGTCTGCTTCTTGCACAACAGCTCCCATTAATGCACTGCAGGACTGGCTTCATTAAATATTGATGGTGCTAACTACTCGTGTAAAAAGATTAAAACATGCAGTGAGAATGTTGTCCAATGCTGTAAATCCTTTATCAGGGTTTGTTCTGCTGGCGTATATTCTCAAGTTGGTATTTGCAGAAGCCAGCTGCCAGAGATGGTCACAACATTGCTAGACTAAATGCCTTTAAACATGACAGTCTGTGGAGTTGGTCCAGTGTAAAATACAATATTTAACATGCAGTGGATTTTAGTGACAACTTCATAACAGTATTTGTCTTGAATTGTATAAAGCTATGTCTGTTTGCAGGCGCTTCGAATGGTGGGTTGCGTGGCGTCTGTGGAGCAGTGGTGGGGGCTGTACTGCCACCTCGCGCGCCCCAACGAGCTGCCACCCCTGTCCGACTTGCACCTCTTCAAACTGGGCATCAAACCCATGTGGGAGGACCCTTCCAACATTAACGGGGGCAAATGGGTGAGTTGATGTGTGGCAATGTTGTGTTGCAATTCTGATTCTAAAAATAATGTCTAGTCTACCAGGGAATTGACAGAACATGCCCAGACTAAGAATTGTGGTGTCTTAGTCTGGGCATGTTCCTTGTTTAAAAATCTTGGAACATTTTATAGTCCTACTAGCTGATGCCCGCGACTTCGTCCACGTGGGATAAAAACTATTCTATCTTTTAAGTTGGACCAAATGACAGATATTCACAAAGTTTGAACTAAATGGGTTCAGTAGTTTAGGAGTCCATTGAGGACAAACATTGTGACACGAGATTTATATATATTAAGATTAATCTGTGGAAGTCATATTAGAATACAATTCTCTATGCCCACACATTTATAATAGTCTCCCACACTCTATAATTTATTATCTAGGAAGCAGCTAGATTATTAAAAATTCTCAGCCCAAAATTCTTTTGAAAGAGCTGTGTTGCAAGGCTCAAGCAAGGAACACTGCATCTATATAGATTGAACACCCTCTCATAACGGAGGGATTGTAATCACTCTTGTTGTGTTGTGCAGGTGGTCAGACTGCGCAAGACTCAGACGGGCCGCGCGTGGGAGGACCTGTGCATGGCCATGTTGGGAGAGCAGTTCATGGTGGGGCCCGAGATGTGCGGCATCGTGCTGTCTGTGCGCTTTCAGGTACCACACATTGGACATTAGCTGCCCGCCCCATGGCTTTTTACTTTTAACCTGTTATTCACACTGTCTGCATCATCCCAAACTGACAGGGGTTGCAATGAGGTTAGAGTTCCAGCCAGCGACAACAAATCTCTAATAGCACTTAATAGTTATTAGAGTGATAAGACACTGGAAAAAATTGCCCTAAGACACTGTGACAGCAAAGTCTCTCAACCGATTTAAGAAAGGGCAACACAAAAACCACAACACAAAACACCTGAGCAACAGTACACAAGCACAGTCAAAATAGGTGCATCAGCAAAAGCTGTTTAGTCTGTTAACAAATAATAATAATCAACATAGTTCTAAAAAAAGAGGGGTCGACTACAGCTCACCCCATCGAGTTTTAAGCTTATGGAGAGATGATAAATTTAATATTTGAATACTATTTGTTTCCCTGTCCCAGGAGGACCACTTGGCAGTGTGGCACCGCACGGCGGCGGATGCGGTGGTGAAGGCGCGGGTGCGGGACACGCTGCGCCGCGTGCTGCAGCTGCCCGCCACCGTGCCCATCGAGTACAAAGCGCACAGCGACTGCCTGCGCGCCTCCACCGCGCACGCGCTCGCCGCCAACCACGAGCACGCCTCCACCTCGCACGACCACGCCTCTGCCGCAAACGACTCCGGCGGTAGCAGCGCCCGCGCCGACGACGAGCGCTCGTAGCACTGCGCAAGCCTGCAGCCGCGCAGACCGTAGCCGCGCCGCCCCGTGCTCGCGACCGCGCCGACAGTGACTAACAGACTTACGTGTGGGCTTCACAATGATTATGTCAAAATCTATTCATTTTGAACATGTATGGAAGTTGTTGTACTTGGTGTTGTTGCTGTTCTACCTAAGGGCTAAAGAGGATATGTAAAACAGTTTGTATTCGTGATAGCGTTCTCTCAAACACAATTTGTATTCATGTTCTTAATTTATAGAAATTACATCCTAATTCTGTGAAGCCAACGATATTTCTAAATATCGTTGTGTGAAGCAAATTAATAAAACCATAAAATATACTATCAACAGTGTACCCTATTAGTGAATGAGTATTTTGAGCTACTCCCACTTCAGATCATGTGATCTTACACACCACTTGATTGATGATTCATCAATAACAATATCTGGGTGACCGAGCTTCGCTCGGTGGCCAATAGATGGCAGCAAAAGTCATTTTTTTTTTTGCTAAATTCGACATTTTCTAAAAATGAATCCTAGCTAGATCGATTTATCGCCCCAAAAACACTCTGTATACTAAATTTCATGAAAATCGTTTCAGCCGTTTCCGAGATCCAGATTATATAGAAATATATATACAAGAATTGCTCGTTTAAAGGTATAGGATATATACGTAACTAATTAAAAAAATGAATTTTCATTGAAGATACTGTGCAGTTCTTGTACATAAGAATGTTTCGTTACCTGATAAATATTCGTTTCTGTGGATTAAATCTTTCTGCTGCCTCATCTAAATGAGGCTTCTGTATCAAGACTTTTCAGTGAATATAGCCCAAACCAAGCATAGTCAAGCGTCGTTCGGCGCGCCATCAGCGCAGCTAGCGGTCTGCGCGTTAAGTTGGGAAGTCCTGACAGAGCTGGTTCTGACTATGACATGCTCTTGTTACAAGTAGAGCTAATCTTATCGACCTCTGCGATGGGAACTAAACACACCTTGTTGTTATAGAGTATAGACACCTCGGACCTTGATAGTTGCGCAATCTTTATTCTAAAAGCTCCTGAATGCTGAGCTATTAGGTCCTTTTCTTACTATGAAAACAATAACACGGTTATCGACTTGCTGACTATAGTAGACGCGCGCGAGTGAGTAGTTCGTGATTTTGACAGTTTCCAGTTTGACCCTTTTCAAAGTAGTATTTTCCAAAAATAGCTGTAGTAGGTACAGTGTAGTTTTCGTAAATAAAGAGGGTCTAAGACTGGCTATAAAACCAAGGTGTAAGTACTGATATGGAAAAGGATAATTTCAAATAAGTATCCTTATTGTACAACCCACGATGAAAAACGAGTCAATGTTTTCACCCTCCTCCCCTGTAATAAAGTCCTTACAGTTTATTAACAAATGTGTTTTTATTCTAACCCTTTTTTTGGCGAAACGTGACTGTCAAAAAGTCTGTTAAAAACGGTGGTTAAAATCAAAGGGCCAACTGTCAATTCGTTCTTACTCACAAGAAACAGCGCCCATAGAAAAGCAGTTACAATGGGTTTCTTTTTTATTCTAAACGGATTGTAAAATAATCATCGCGGATAACGACTTACAATAGATCAATTATAAGATAAAATTGTTATCTATTATACCTGCTAAGTTGGAGTAAGGTCTGGTTGCGTAAGAAAAATGTATTCATCGTTATCGTAATCGCTAGCAAATTCTGCCCCCCGATTGGCTGATGTAAATCAGAGAACCAATCAGCGGGCGGAAATTATAAACGATTACGATAACGATGAATACGTTTTTCTTACACAATCTAGGGATGGTTTCCACCAAAGCGGAGACGAGAGAAGATGCGGTACGAAGCTGTCTAGTAATGCGGAGATATGTGAGTTGTGCGTAGTGACAATCAAATGGTGTCGCGGGGAGGTGGTAGAGAACGAGCCTCGGGAGAGCCAGCGGAGCCCCTAGACTCCGCATCAACGAGTTAGACACGTCCGCCGCACCGCTAGCTCGCTCACGGCACATCTCTAGATACCTAACTCCTCCGAAACCGTTCGACTGATTGTTATGACTGTGTATGTTTTCAGCAGGTCGTCACTATACGGTAGCAGTTAGGACTCGAAGACGATTTAAATATCTAGCGGTGGGCGCCATCTAAAATTTTCAGAAAACTGGAAATGTCTCTGTCTCTGAAATACTTACAAAAAGCTGGTCCAGTCAAGTGTGACTGGCGCCTGGCTATTTCAAAGCGAAATCAACCATTTAGAGAGTTAGGATTTAGATTAAAAGCAAACGCAGGCTATGTCTAGAAAATATATTTTAGTACATCAAATTTCAACATTTATATTAATTATTTAAAAAATAAATGATAAACATCGCTGACTTCACGACACTTACTCCCACTACGACTGAAGAATCTCATGAACCGACTAAAATGACCTAACACTAAGAACACGCCTCGCAGCGCCTGCGAGATCCGGCCCAACAAAAACGAAAGACTGTGACTGAGCGACCGATATTTTTAGTTTACAGTATGATCCTTTCATCAGCCACGCGCGTGTTATTAGTGTGTTTCTGTCAAGATTCACTAGACAATAGACAATCTAAACTTTTCACTAAATTACCGATCATAAAGTACGTAAATTACTTACGCTAAACCTGTGGACACACTCGGAGCTAGGCCGCCTATTGTATGACTTTCGAATGGATATTATGTGACGTCAAACTTGCTTTCGTCACACATATGCCACAGTTTGTGTGACGTTACTAAGTATATAATTTCTGTTTTAATAGTATATTAAAAGAGTCTAGAAGCCTGAATTTATTTACAAATACAAAAAAACTATTTCAATAGGAAATAATAATAATAAATAGCATAACTCTTTTTTACATTTGTCATAAAGAATTTTACTATCATTTTTTACAGATTGAACTACGCATTTACAAATGATTTATAAATTACAAACAAACTCAGTTCATAGAACATGAAAATATTTTCTGTCTATTACTTTGATTATATTAATTTAAAGTTATACAAAAGCTTCTTTATTATTAATTAATACATTATGTTTATTTACTGTTTATGCAATAAAATATCATTATCATATTACATAAAATGATAGACCAATTCAAATAAATATTACACTTAAATTGTATTCGATTCAAATTAATAGATATGTGCAAAGCGGCGCTTATGTAGTTTGATAATGTATAATAGTTCAAACGCTATAATATGTGTCCACAACCTAAAACTGCCATTCAGAGAAAAAATCCTAATGGCGGAAACGTACCCGCACCGCGAGTTTTCACTGACGGAACATGCTGGAAACTCTATTTTCTACGTCTTTGCATCGCTACATTGGCTGAAAATAAGTGTTTTCAACATATTTCATGAGCATCGCCGACGCAACGCGAGAACACCGAGTGTTACGTTGCGTAGCATATCGCAAGTGTGCCTCCGCCCTAAAGCCTAAGCTATCTTACAGCTATAGTATTTACATTTTGGCAACCGTTATAGTGTGGTGACATCTGATATGTGGCGGGAAATCAAACCGTATTCCCAGTGATATAACGTCGTATCGATACACGTAACATGTAAGTAACATAATATACATCACATTTGTTTATTTATTATTACAATTACAATGAGTCAATGATATTATTTGAGGAAAAAAACTTTTTTCCTCTAATAATGTGTTCGAGTCACAAGTCTTAATTCTAAAAAAAGAGTCAATGATACATATTGATCGATATATTTCGTTTGATAAGGCCCGCACAATGGGATCTCGACAGAGTCTGCTTATTTCATTATTAAAGTAAGTGCATTAGAAAACTTAGATTCGATTAGCTAATTAAAAAAAAAACTGGCTCATGTAAGGCTTTCAAATGTTTGCACCATTGATATTTTGCTCCACCTGGAACGTCCTAATCATTACTCATTCATATATCAATGCTACCTATATAAATTATTGGAGTTTGAGTTATTGGAGAAATATTAGGTTCTAGTTGCATTCTAGTAATACCATACTTAGTAAATTTTTTAGTTTTACTTGATTGCTTGTAAAAGAATGCAATGATTTGTATAACTATTTTTTGCTCTGGTCTTTTAATATTATGGAATCGTAAATATTATTATTGCTGTGTTAAATTGTCCACAATACTTGAATGTGAATCGATTTTATATACATAGATAGTGACGCCTCCGATTTTTCTACTTACTCTTTTTTGCCAAACTCATAACAATAACTGCTGGCAAAATCACATTTCGAAATTAAAATAATTATGTAGAGTATACAGTAGATATCGTTTTACTCCCTACAAGTTACATGATTCACTTGATGGTAAGTGACGATGCAGCTGAAAAAAAGTAAATTATATAACAGTAATAGTATAAGTATAATATCTACATAATAAAATTTGTATATGGACGCAAAAGTTAAAATTAAACTTATTTAGTTACTAGTGGTAATGCCCACTGGTAGAATTTTTAACTGTCTGTACAGTCTAAGTATATTATGCTCATTGCTCATATATTATGTTTGAGGGATATTCAGGCAAAATCATTCTGAATAATTTCAGCCCAGTGCAGTCCAAATGAGTGCCATCCGTTAGGCCGAAACTGTTTTTAGTGAAGGCTTTAGACTAGCTAGCTAAAAATGTATCAAGCACTGCAACAATGTCCAAAGGTAATTTTCAAGCGTTTTGATTGGTCCAAAAAAAATTGTAATGATTGATACATTTTTACGAGATCGCCTTGCAAATTACAGCGACGCACTCGTTGCTCACACTTTTTATAAACATCTATTTTCTGACAACAAAGTGAAATTTGTTTATTCGAACGCTAAAAGAGGATCATAGAAACCACATTACTCAAGATAATATGTCATTTTTTATAAATACCAGTCTCTGTATCTTCCGATGGACGAATCTTAAAAACCGAAAAAGTACCTAACAAGCCAAAACATTCGCTTAAATTATACACTACGATCTAATGTAAAACAATATTATACAAAAATATTGTAAAATAAAAGTAATCGTTAAAAATATGGCCACGAAAATGACATTTATAATATATTTTAGGATATTTAGTTCCCAATGCCTACTAGACCATTTCACCAAAGTATTTACGTCACATGTAAAAATAAACATCTGTTAGTTCATTGTTATACATGCAATAACAATAACAATAAGCTATATTCTTAAATAATAATAATTATTAATTGATTAGTTAAAGTTAAAATAAATGCAAAAATGCGTATTGAAAATAAACAATGATTTTTAAAATACAAAATATTTCCATAATTATACTAAAGAAAAATCCTTTCCAATATTTTTCCCATGGGGTTAGTAAAACTAAGGCAGTTTTATTAATCGAATTATATTACTTGTTACTTGATTTTGCAAGCACAAAAATCATAATATAGTAACAGTTTCGCCCACAGACTATATAGTATAACAATTTTAGTCAGTCATTCACCGCCGACTTGCTTACTGGCACAAATAATTAATTTTTGGAAGTACAAAATTCAATTGTGTACTTCATGTATGCCTGTTTTACAATACATATTAATATGTCAAAATGTAAGAATGAAAACGTTACTTTCGTTTTAAGTAATTTTTAGTTAAATTTCAAGTGAGTGTTCCAGGTACTGTTAAAGTAATGAAAGTTACTTAACAAATCCTACACCTAATATTATTATTCTCTTATCATGATTATGTCATATGATCTGATATGACAATTCTTGAATACTCCCTACACTTAGAAATATTCTTGGCAATATTCTTGGCAAGCATTGGCATGAACATTAGACCAAGAGATTTTCTGGAAGATTCAGTTTGTTTTCCACAATATTGACTTATATTGAATGAACATTCAAAACTTAACTTCCTGTTGAAATAAAATATTTTCTCATATTTATTTAAATCTCTTCCTGGACCCAAAGATATCAACAGACATTGTCATCCAATAAAACAGGCTCCGAATTTTACGCTTGAAATAACTGTGTCACAGACTATAAAAGTTCCGTAACTTGTTGACCGTATGGTATAATCGGTACTGATGCTAAACTCCTAAATTGGCTTCATTTACAATACCTACTGAGTCTAGTATTTGCCAATGCTTGCAGATATATCTACTTGTCGTGTTGATTAAGACTTACTAAACTGAACTTATTGTTGATAGTTCCACTGTCACAGATGGCTGAAAGATTTACATGTTACAACATTCATTCACTATCTTTAATATACCTCTAACTATACACCAAAATACGTTGTTTGGGACGTGCAAACATGATATCTGCCAATGATTCACTATGTTACTACCCACCGCGGCGCTAGCACCTCATTGGAGTGGGTTGACACTTGACACTAACACTAGTATTGTTTTGATGATGTTATAACTAGACAAATAACCAGCACAGTCCAGTAGCACGAAGTCTGGAGCATATTTCGTTTTTTTTTTTTAACTTTTTTACTGAACTAGCACATGTCAAGTATATTGAAAGTGTGCAACAGTTGTCATCATAGTCCTACAATGACCAAATATTATGGTGACATGTAGGTTATTTTTCCTTACCACCTAAAAATTTAAGTGTTGTCTATATCCATGTCAAGCATGATACAATAAGCTCCATTTAATTTCTGTAGACAGTTCACGTTCTGTAGGTGGTTAGGTGCGTTGTATGCAGATGCCTCACATGTGGAGCTGGGTGCTGTGCTAGAGCAGTATGAGCGGCAGATCCTCGCCGGGCGCGTGCTTCGGTCAGCAGGCGGGAGCGGGCAGCGGGTGGATGAGCAGCGGCGCGAGCGACGTGTCCGGTGCGGCGTACAGCACGCGCTCGAGCACGCACGAGGCGGACAGGCGCGCTTCCGCGTCGTGGTCCCAGCACTCCTCCATCGTGTCGCACACCACAGCTAGACCCTGGCGATCGACAAATATGTTAGAAACACTACAAATGAGGAAGCAAAGCGCTCCATATGTGTCTTAGGCTCCAACAAATATATCACGCACATACGCAGGCATGGCAGGATTATATATTTCATGTTTTAATAGTCAAAAGGTACCAATGGGACTAAGTTCTTGAGCACACAAAAATACCAAAAGGCACAATATTACAACAGTGTTCTAGCTAGTTAAACTCACCGGGTGGTCCCGCCACTGAGGTTGTATGTGAGGGCGCAGCTTCCGTTGCACTACAGCTTCTTGCATTTCCTCCAGGCCAGGGTGCGAGCCCACCTCCTCCTCCAGCGGCAGGCGGTACTGCGCCGTGGGCTCCACGCCGCCCTCCTCGCAGCTGTCCAAATAAAACGTGTCATGCAGCAAAATGGACAAGTTTATCATTTTATTTATTTATTTATTTTATATCATATTAGAACGGCAGTGCCACTTACACTAACATGACATGATGGAAATATTTTATTTACAACGAAACAATTATGTCACTATTTATAAAAATACTATTGAAATGGAAAAAAAATAACATAAAATGATGAACATATAGGTAATAATTTTTCTCTCACATGGGCAATGTGGCTTGAACCCAGAGATTAGAAGTTATCTGTTAGTAGTGTCAATAAAGTTTTCATTAATAAAAATAGTCCAACAGAAGTTTTTATTAATAATAGTTTTAATAGTTTGTAATAATAGTTTTACTTACCGTGAAGCAATCTCCCATAAAACAAGTGCACAAGCATACATATCTATTCTCAGGAAGGCGTCCTTAGTGAAGTTGATGGCTCCATCCAACACTTCTGGAGCCATATACCTTCTCGTGCCAACCTGACCGTGCGCGTCTCCGCAACCGTGGCCCGCTACGAACACCAGTGCCAGCCCGAAGTCGGCAATACAAGCTGTTAAATCCGTTTTTAACAGAACATTCTTGGATTTAAAGTCTCTGTGTGCAATGGCGGGTTTGCCTCCGCCTTCTTCGTGCAAATGCGCCAAGCCTCGCGCCACGCTTGCAGCCACGCGCCATGCCTCCGACCAAGTTAGAGTGTGACTTTTTAGGTAATCACATAGGGAACCCTGTAAAATTATTATGTCTCAATTTTTGATGTTAAAATAGAAAAAATCCTACATTTGAACCATATGCACACAAGAACATGACAAAATGATATTAAATGCTAATATTAACTAAACCAAGTACCTTCTCATGATAAGCAGTTATGAGCCAGTACTCTGCCTGCAGGTTGTCTCCCTTCTTGTCAACTCCAATGTAATGCAGGATGTCGGGGTGGTCCATCCGTGGCAGTCGGTATATCTCCTGCTCGGCCAACCACGATTGCTTATCCTGCAGTGGAAACACTTTAACAGCCACATCCTTCTGACCGAGCTTAGCTCTCCAAACTGCCCCAAATCTGCCTCTAGCACGAACTTCGCATAAAGTTATCTGGGCCAGTAAACCTGCTGACTCATTCTCCATCCCTGCACCAGCAGACGGCGGTCGCGACAACGATGCTTCACCACTTCCCAATTCAGCAAAGGAGCTTCCTTTACGTTTTCTGTACAGCAGGTAACACCCAACCAGAACAGCAAACAGTAAAAACAATGGTGTCAAGGTATAAGCTATAACAGCATTCGTGTCATCTTCTGGAGTGGGTAACGGAGATGCTGGCACTTTCTCAGGAGGGAACTCTGTCTGGGCTGTAATCCCTGCAGATAAACCGGGGAATGTAGCATTTTCGTTGCACATGTCACCTTCACAACAGCAGTGGAGTAATGGCAGCTTTATACTATGAAGTCTGCAGCTTGAAGCTCTGTCGTTACAAGCGACAGTGTCCAGGAAACATCCCTTAACCTTGACGGTTGCTGTATTTGTTGTGTTGTCAAATAGCCATAGGGTAAAGCAGTGATTGCTTTTATCAGTTTCAATGGGTTGGCATTCTTCTTTGACCACTGGGGTGGGGATGCAGGTGTCATTGCTGGAGTGGTCACACGGTGGTGGTAAAGTGCTGTTGTAAAATTCACAGTATTTGGTTGCAATGCCCCCCTCTTTGGGACGCGGTGGCAGGTTTTCATCAGAGGGCGGAGCAGCCAATGATCTCATTGTTGTTCCATATATGCCTGCAAATAACAAGTATTCTATAACACTGTTATGCTAGCAGATATTATAATCTACCTAGTAGGAAGCACTCTTGAGTAATGATTTTCAAAAAAAATAAGATATTATTGAGCTGATGAGCCTCTCAAAACTATAACATTATTCAAGGGTTAAACGAATTTCTTAAGAGCCGGCAACACATGCAGCTCCTCGGGTGCTGCAAATGTCTATGGGCTGTGGTGATCGCTTACCATCAGGTGGCCCGCCCTCTCATTTTCTAGCATTGATTTAAAAAAAATATATATAAGTCTATTTACTACAACCTATAACTAATATGAAAAATAAGAACTGATTTTTCAATCACCAGATAAACTATCTGACGAATACATAAAAAATCTGTCATAAAGTCATATTTATTACTTGGTTAATGATTATCTGGCGATTGAAAATTAATCCTGCCTTACCAATTATACTTCGAGATTATGGAACAACTTTTATACTTAAACCTAATATTTACTAGTAAGTATAGTAAGTATTAGTTTATAAGTTCAAAAACAAAGACAAGTTTTATGATCAATATTGAAACAAGTAAAAGTTGAATCCTTTAAACAAGTTTGTCCTTTAAACATTACTTTTACCGAGTGTTTATTTGCAGCAATAAGTAGAACCCTATCCTAGACAGTGCAATTGAATAATCGCCCAAGACGTCTGTCTACAAATTACTCAAATGAGCGAAGTACCTACTCAGAAAGTCGGAACTCACCTAGCACGAGTAAAGTTACGCGCAGCAGCATCTTAGAAGTCGTCACTTGAGGGCGCAGGCGGGATTAGCGACCGGTCACTACAGCCCGATGTTATTTTTACACACGGCCCCGACATCAAAGGTCTATTTAGGAACATGTAAGGCCGTCACCCAAACAACGCACTTTATAAGATCACCGTATAACACAACACCACCATGATAAACTTCGCAATATATCACACTGCCGCAGCGTAAACAATTAATCAAAACAATTAGGCTAATCGCTGTGATTCAGTCTGGATTTTGTAAAATAATAGGGCAAACAAGTTGTGAAAAGCTTGGATTGGATTTTTGATCATAGACAAGGGTAATGTTCTGTGGACAAGGGCATAGCTCAGTCTCAGACTACGTTGGGCGTAGAGTACGTGGCGTAAAGGTTTTTGTTATCAATAGACAACTTACCTTAGTCTAGGGATACAAAGAATCGATTTCTAAGCCTAAGGAAATCGCGAGATTTTATTTCGCTAATGTTTGGAGCATAGTATTTTCAAAACTATTTTGTAATATATTTGTATTGCATTTTATCTTTTTGAATACGTTCTAATGTTTCATTAACCAGTCTATGGAAAACTAGTTATATGTTTATCTGTGATTTGGTTATTTTTTATCTTTTTTTATATCTGTCAATGTCAAACTCTCAATGTCAGAAACACTGTAACTTGTTTTTGTGTTGTTTTTCATAGATAATACATATATGTGTTTTTGTTTACCATTTTAATTTGCTTTTGCTTTACCTAAAATTTTAATGAAATTCATTTTATTTTAATTGATTAATTTTTACTTATTCTTCATGAATTGAACACTTAATATGTCATTTTTTTATTTAGCTGCTGTTAAAGGTGATATGCCGGTGCATTTGTTGGAAACAGTGGTTGCAAAGAGGTTAGAGTATTTAAGAACTATTATTAAAAAAGAAGACAGCGCTTACAACGAATACGTCGTAGAAGGAAGCGTGTACGATGTCGTGGGGCACTACATGGTGTGTATTATTGCTATACTGGTGCGTAGAGAAGAATTCACGCAGCTCATCATCGGCGGTGAGGATATCTTGTTTAGACGAAGACTCAATGCGTTATCGGCCTACGATTTGCGATCTTTTGCCAAGAAACTTTTACGAGTCATGAGGAAACTTAATTCAGAGGTACAATTTCTCACACCTCTCAGAACCTTGTGTCAGCATGTCATGTTAAGGGACATGGCGCACCACATATGCTCAGTCTGCAACGTGAATTGTTCCTTGCACAGCTTTAAAGTAAACTTCAAACATTGCCTCACGTTTGTCGCCAGAAGGGAAGTTATTTTAAAGAATGGCACGGCTAAGATCCCTTGCAGCAAATGGAAATCCTTTTTCTCACAGCTGTTTAGAACCAATTTGAAGCATAAGCTGTATACAACTGATTTAGACAGCTTGAGAAATGATCCCAGGATTACGGAGATACTAAGGAAAGTAGGAAAAGAAATTAGTCCATTGTACAATAATGCAAACATTCTAAGAAATGATCAAGTCGATTTGAATTCAAAACTGTTTCCTCCATGCATGCTTAATCTACATCAACATTTGAGGAAAAAACACAGACTAACACATGACCAGAGGTTTTACTACAGTCTTTTTCTCAAAGATTTGGGGATGCCAGTGGAGGAAGCTGTCATATTTTGGAAAAAAGAATATCAACAAGCTCCAGATGGAAAGTCTACTTGCTGTCATAACTGGGCCAAGGATGAAAAGAAGTTTGTCTATGGAATCAGACATATGTATGGTTTGGAGGGTCGTAGGAAGGAGTACAGCTGCAGGAGTTGTCATCAAATACAGAGTTCAGATACAACATACTCAGAAGGAGGGTGTCCATTCAAATCCTTTGATGATAACAAAATGGAACAAATATTAAATATTGCAAAGACTGATCCTGTATTGTCACAAATTAGAGAGCTCAAAAGTCAAGAAAGATACACATCTGCATGCATTATGTACTTACAAAACAGGATTTTTAATTTAAAAAAATCTCATATCAATGTAAACTGTGATAGTATTAATTTTAGCTTTACTCCTGTTAAATATTATTTAATGTTTACAAACTCTGAAGTGTTGAACAAATAAAAAATATGTATATAAGTGACAAATTTAATTTTGAAAATATAGACAAAGTAATACCTACAGTGGGATGTCACTTGGTTTGCTTCTTTAAATATAGAAGAAAAAATTAAGACCATAGTTAGCCATGCATGATATTATAACATCATTACGGTTCCGTGCCTCAAAAGAAAAAAACGGAACCCTTATAAGATCACTGTTGTATGTCTGTACTCTGTCTGTCTGTCTGTAATAATCTTTTCTTGGGTCATGACACTTACGATTTTTAAAAAGATCTAGTGGAGTTTGCAATAAATGCCCACAAAATTCCTAGTAAACAAAATAGCGACCTCGTTTCAGCCACTGGGCATCCACTGCTGGACATCCTGTAGGGATATCTACGACCTGCAAAGTTTTGCACCGCCCGGATTCCCTCGACTGTATGTTACCAGTCCACCTGCACTGCACTGGGAATCTGCCGACACTGATCGCTTCTGGGTCGCCCCTCCAGCACCAAATATACTCTATGTCCAGCACCTTGGGTCCCTAACGTCCATCGGTCCTGCGAGCTGACTACTTGTAATCCTTAGGCGTCGGGTAAGTTACAAGAAAATTCGATTCAACATATTCATATCCGCATGGTGCAATATTGTCACGAGATATTGCGCCGTAAGTAAGTCTCGGGGTATATTCCGACGATACAGAGATGTCCTCAAGCGTCATCTTAATTTTTACCTCGTGCAACTGGAGACGAGTCGATCGTCCCTTCTTTACATACGCTATCTTGGAATGAACTAAACTCCCATCGATGCTACCTGCATCGCGCTGAATGCTAAATCTTTTGGCGATTTCTTTGCCGGTGTAATTGTACTAGCTTCCAGCGGCAACCAGAGCCGCCACCAAACTTATTATTCCACTACTTAGTGGAATAATCCAAGCTAATATTACAGAAATCATAAAATCTTGAACTGTTTAGAGAATTTACCTCGTTACCACGGAATACCATAATAGTACCTACTTACCTTACGTTACTAGTTGAAAGAAACCCTCTACCGTTAACTAATAAAACATAATGAGGTACTCAAATAAGTATTTATCTTTATTCATTAAAAATGCACTAACCTACGTTTTCCCCATACATTCAAAATACCAAATAATTTGTAATTCGTGCATATTTCGATCATGTTGTACCTACCTAGTGTTATTCGGATTCATACGTCCTATAGTAATAATCTATGTTCCTGGCCATATTTGGTTCGGAAATACTTCTTTAAAACGAAATAATAATCAATTTTGATCATAATTTTTATAACTTTGGTCGAGTTCCGTAATACCAAAAATTATGAATGAAAACTTGTAACTTTCTTTATTAACTGGTGTTTTTCTTTAGCTGAACAATAAAAACTGTGGTCCTAAACTAATGCGACGTGAGATAGTGTTCTTTTTATTACAAAACAAATAAGTAGAAAACATGACCTCTTTGACGTAAAAATAAGCAAAACTAAATTCGTTTACAATTTCGTTTTACAAAAGTATTTCAGGACCAGTCACCACCAGATATGGTCAGGAGCATAGATTATTACTATATGAACCCGAATAACACCACAACATGATCGAAATTTGCACGAATTACAAATGATTTTGGTATTACGTTTGTATGGGAGACATCGTGGGTTAGTGGACTCTTAAGTTTCTATCATCATTATTATATATGGAGGTTGTCAAAAAATTCTCATAATTCGCAGATGCGAATGTAAATATCCGCAACGTCATTGCCTCCCTCGTATGTAACTATAGATAAGTACATAAGTACCTACCAAGTTATGCTACTTGCTACCAAGTATATTACTGACTATAATGTATCAAGTATCTATGTATTGCTACCTGCTTATATTACTGGACAGTGAACTTTACAAGAGTTGCAGCTTGCAGCGTGGCCTGGCGTCAAGGACCACGGTGGCGTTATTGATCCGTAAACCATTAGCGGGGCCTAACCACTAGGTGCCACGACGACGACCACAGGGGCGCGGGGCCACGAGGCGCGGCGGTGTATGAATATTAATAAACAAGGGAAATTACACTGTCAAATCGCACTGCCACTCGCTCAAAGGGAATTTAGCAAACTGGGGCACGGAGTCGCGAGCTTTGGCTTTAGCATAGGGCCGATTTACGATGAATAAGACGTACGACCTCAATGGCATGGTTGGTGCACCATTCTATAAACGGGAGGTCTCGGGTTCAAACTCTGTTCAAACTAGGCTGACTCTTGGCAGCAGTTATAAGTGACGCCTGAATCCTGATCTACCTGCAGGCAATTCTGCGTTTCTGTGCTAGTATTTGTAGCAACCAATAGGGGTTAAAGGTAGCGTAGCCAGGCGTCCGGATAAAGGCGGATATAGTTAGGCTTTTCGATTGCGAGTCCGGCCAAAACAAACGGTTTTTGGCTTGACCGGCTTGTGTCAGAATTTTACATTCGCAAATAAGCGCCGAGCGTGCCGATCAAGATTTTTGGGTTTTAATCAAATAAGCTTGTTGATGATTTTACATTTTTTTTGTTGTACCCAATGACTACTATGTGAGACAAAAATCCTCAAAAATGTATGGTCTGGGGCTGGCCTTTTTCTTTTTTTGGCCAAAATGGCTGGTTTGTCCGGCGGTTGGTTAGGTTTGGTTGGCGACGGTAACCCTAGTTAATTATAGGCCTCAAGAAAAGTTGGTAGGTAGGTAGATTAGGTACCTACGACTGCATCATACACTTCAACAGAAAATTGTCTTTTATAAAAAAATTGAAGAAAAAAATTGAAAATTGGCTTAACCGCTGCTGCTTCGCTGCTGGCGGGACGCTGCTGCTGGGAGCTGCAAGTTTAAAAAAAAAACTTCTTATTTATCTGTTGTCTAGATACCTCTGTGCAAAATTTCAGCTGTCTAGGACCAAGGACTTGGACTGAGCGATGACTTTATTCATCAAGTCTTTCCCTACATTTCATAGAGATTAGTTTTATAATGAGTAAGAAGATTATCGTTATCAGTTAACGAATTTCCGGCTATCGTATTTACGTATATTCGAGTATAACACTATATTACCTATTCGGGAGGTTACCGCGATCAGTATCGCGCGAGGCCCCGATGGCTCCTCAACATCTGTAGATATCTCACGGCGAGTGATAATTTCAGCGTCACACTCGGCCGAATAGTTTTCAGTGTGAGTCGAGGCGCCGGCCGACATGGCTTCGGCGCAGTTCGCAGTCCGTCACGCCGGGAACACTTACGACATACAGAGGTTCGTGCGCGACCACCCGGGCGGCGTCAACACGCTCAACAAGTTCCGGGGAAAGCCCGTCACCCAAGTGATGAGGCTCTACGGACACAGCAACAGTGCTTACCACATGCTGAATGACTTTAAGGTGGAAAGTGGCAGGGACGCGAACCTGACCGGCGGTGTCAGCGCTAACGGGAGGATCATCACCAACCACGAGGCTGACATGGATGACGAGGAGATAGCCTTCTTAGAGGAGCTCGAGGTACAGTTGAGGCGCTTACTAGCCGAGTTTGTATAGGTACTGGAACCTTCTCAGTATGTGCTTCCAAATTAAGTAGTGTACTTTATTGTATCCCAAATATTAATCACCAATATCTGGTTGTTTAAGAGTGCTAATAAATAGTAGGTCGGTACCTACATTGTGCTACAAGAGCATACAAGGGTTATATTATCCAGTGCCGACGAAGAGCAAGTGCCGAGTTCCTTGCCAGTTCCTCTCGGTGCAAACCCGCTTTCCGAACCTAGCGGTAGAGTTTTTGAATTTCCACAAGAGCCAATAATTTGGGCTTATTCAATTTAATTCAGACAACAAATTCAGTCCATTTGCTTATACCTAATATGAAAATAAGAAATTTCATTTTCATAATATCAACTATAGAACACTGAAGTTCTACGCAGAAGTTGCGTTAATAATGTTGTGAACTGTAATTACAGTACAGTCATCCACCTTTGTTTTTTACACACTACGAATTTGTCCCCAATCGTACTGACTTGGAAGAGGTTAGGATCCCCTAACGCTTGCTACACAGCATCGCATCGGAACGCTAAGTCGCTTGGTGATACGAGTACATCTTTGCCGGTAGGGTAGTCACCAGCTATGCAAATCAGACCTGAGCAAATTTAGAAATTATAAATTCCATACTGGGAATAGAACCCGGGCCTCCCGCTCAAACCAGCGCGCTGCCAACTGCGCAGGGAGGTCTTATGCGAAACCTGGGAATACGGGACCACTCCAATAGGGGTTAGCAACACATAAATAAGAGTTAATATTATGTTGGAATAACACCATCCGGTTTTTTTGGTGTCAAGTACACCAAAAATAACGGATTAAATAAATAGGTGCCATCCAGAATGGAGAATACCAGAAACGACAGTTAAAAAAATTCATAGGTATTATTTATTATTAAATAATTGTTTTGATATTATAATCTGCTTTTGAAAACAATATGCAGGAACACCGCCGATCACAATAATTCTTCTAACACTTTCTTCGACGCATGTTTATAAAGCAAATATACCTAGTACGTAATGTAACATACAATAAATACTACATTGATTATGTATTTAGTTTCCTACACAGGTAGGTACATACCGATCAAAGACTAATTTTTCATAAATAAAACGCTGTATCCGGTTTTCCTCGCGTACCTACGTAATAAATTTCCATTTTCCTAATTAATATTGAATTGAATATACAATTAATTATCTATTTGAAGCAGGTGCTAGTTTATTACTTCGTTAAGATAATTACTACGAAACAATAACATAACAAATATTAATACTTGCATAACATTGAGAAAAACCTTCCAATATCATTTATTAGGTAGGTTCTGTACGAAGTACTTATTAATTCCATGGTTTCTACATAATATTGAAGTGTTTTTCAGTATTTAGTAATACAGCATTACAGTGTGACAAGGCTGTCTTGGCGCGTGGCCAAAATCGGTACTAGGTAACATCGCTATCTTGTGATACTGTTTGATAGTCCGCTCTGTCAGTATATCGCTATTGTATGTTGTGTTGTTTTTGCTTACTATCAACTATTTTAAACTAAAATTGAAGTAAAATTGAGATTTTATTTTCTGGATGCCTTTGTTCTATAACAGCGCCCTCACTATTCAAGTGCCAAGAGAGCCTTGTCGGATTGTATTTACCACAGTTTAAAGATATTCTGTCTGTGGTACTTAGCACGTAACATGTTTTTCCGTCTTTGTGAGTGGAAATACATATTTCAAAGAAAAGCCAACTTGGTCAAGTGCGCGTCGGGCTACCTGATAAGCACTGCAAACTTAGGCCTTGAATGCCCTCCCAAGCACTGTCTTTCCTACCACCTATAACCTGGGCGCCTTCAAATCTAGAGTGAATAGACCTCCACCTTAGACTGAATCATCACTTTCCATCAAGTGTGATCACAGTCAAGCGCTAGTCTATAATGTAAAAAAAAAAGAGTTATTAATAAAACCGGCCAAGCGAGTATCAAATCAATAGATATGCGAAACGAGGTCCTTGTTTAGCACGGAACCCTAAAAAGTTGAATAGTTCGAATAGCGGAAGCGTGGACTCTAAAATTAGTAAATTAACTGAATTGATAATAATTGGCAACGTGACCTGAAATATTTACGGATCGGGTCAAGAGCGTAGAGAGTCAAGTGGAGTATGAATTATTACGGGAGCAACATCCATTACCTACTAGATTTTATTAAACTCATATATTATACAACGGTCAACAAATTATATATTCGTACTCTCTATTTATTACCTCGATGGAACAGAGTTCGAACTAACCACGGCTTTCCAAAACGATTTGCATGTAAGGGTGTTTGCTGCTAAAAACCACGAGTTTTTACCGCGGTAAAACTTATTTGAAGACTGCGTCAGGGTCCGAGTCCGTCTTTGTATCGTCCTGCCCCAGAATGGGAAGATCGAGCAAGACAAGGAGCGAGAGGAAACAATTTGTAAGGAGTCAAGAAGGCGCCCCGGGAACACGCCAAGAGCAAGTACCGAACGGACACCCTCCCGCGATTCGGCCCCCATAGCCGCGAGGCCATGGGTGGTGGAGGGTTGTCCCTACTCCGTCTGGGTAGGCCCATCGCAGCATTGAAGCGTTACTGTATTTCAGTTTGAAGGACACACAAAACAGGTAGGTATATATAGCATATGATATAATCCAGATGTATGTAGAAGTGCGTTATATATACAATCGCAATGCAGTCCTGAAGACTGAAGTCCAGAGTTTTGCTGATTCTCGTTTCATCAACCTTTACTAATTAGGTACGAGTAGGTCTATTAAAAAATCTCTTGTACGCAGTAGACCGCGGAAGACACGAAGAATTACAACCTTTAATATAATTCCTAGGTTCATATCGGTGAACAGTGAATCCTAGGTTCATACGGAACGTAACCCAAAACTCCGTTTGCTGCGCTGTTGGAATACCTAGAAAAGATGGTTAGTCCGCATTCCGCGCTGAAAGCAGCAGTGCTCTGAGGCCTCTGAGACTGATTGTTACAGACCATAAGTGGATAAGCGCCATCAAGGGTGCTGCAAGGAGGAGTCTTGGTCACGGCACCGTTTAAGTGGGCTGAGTAATTGTAGACTCTCAAGTAACACGCATGTTATCTGTGAGTAGGTATGGCAATATTCCGTGAAACAATTCGTCAGACGGATAAGCCAAATATCGATTTTATTATCTTTATTGGCTAACAGTCATAGTTAAGGAATAAGTAAGATTATCAGATAGCGAGACGACTCGGTACAGACAGCTAAGTACCTAAAAAACTATAATTGTTTGAATTGAGTGTTTATTAAAATACGAACTATACTTACCAGTAGGTATACATATTATAGCATACGTTGAATAAATATTGTGCATCGGCAAACGTAGGAAAAATCGCATTTCCCACATTTCGCATTAAACTAATTAACTAAAGTTACTGCAGTAGCTAGGTAGGTAGGTACTGTATAAATATAAAGGCGAAAGTTAATGATATAGCAGCCAAAGCTACAACTTATTGTGACAGCAACTTGTATTTCATTGTTGAGGTTCCCCGCCTGTGCATAGGTATTACAAAGACTTAGCCCGTCGCTGACCGTCTGCCTGTCACCAGGCTGTATCTCTTGAACCGTGATAGCCACAGACTTGAAGTTTCGCTGGTGACATTTACCTGCCTGATGCCTGGAATGCCTGGTGACAGACGGAGGGACGGACAGCGAAGTCTTAGTAATAGGGTCTCGTTTTTACCCTTTGGGTACGGAACCCTTAAACCCGATATTCAAAAATTCAAAATTCTAAATATCTTTATTTCACATAGGCCTAATATGCAGGCTCTTGTAATAGGTCAATATGATATTTGTCACATTTGTATGGCGATAGCTCCAAGTCGACTTAAAACTAAGTTTACGATTCATGCGGGCGAAACCGCTAGCTACAAGTGTGTCACTAGTAGTAGTGTCACTATGCAGCGCGTCCAAGGATACACGTCATACGGCGCACTTCCAGCAATGGACGGC
Source organism: Coenonympha glycerion (assembly GCA_963855885.1). Lineage (NCBI taxonomy): Eukaryota > Metazoa > Arthropoda > Insecta > Lepidoptera > Nymphalidae > Coenonympha > Coenonympha glycerion. The sequence goes on along the minus strand of OY979637.1, from coordinate 339,274 downwards.
CATCGCCTAGAATCTAGATGACCTTGATACTAGTTTTTGTCGATACTAATTCCGAATATACTTAGGAATTTACGCCGAGAAGTAGATTCCGATGAGACATTTATTTTATCGGCGGGTGTGAACGACGTCGTATTTGGGCCAGCTGTTATCAGTTTGGTTGTATCAGCGTTTATCAGTCAGCTATATCTCGTTTTGGACTCCATCGATTGGTCACGGCCCGCGTCGCGTGCTTCACAAATGTTAATCTCCAAATTGACACCACAATGACTCACCGAACACCTGAAAGCTTAGCGTAATTAAAATAGGTACATCGAAATCTTGCTACTTGCTCGAAAAAACATGCCAATTAACAAATGGAATCTAATGTCTTTGGGGATAGTGGAAAACACAATGAAAATGCAAATTTTATTTTTCATAGGCACACACAGGCCTAATTTACAGACTCAAGAAATATCAAAACTCTACCGCAAGTTCCGAAAGCACCGAAACGAACTAGCAAGAAACTCGGCACCAAGAAAATGTATTCTATGTTCCCGCCACTTCTCTTTAAATCCAACGACTTGGTAGAGCTCCACATTACGTTGGCTTTTTAAGTTCAATTTTAAAAATAAAATTTGGATGGCCTCGCAATTGAGTGTCCGAAGTGGCTTCCAAGTTCCAACATCTGGAACAAAAACTCGCGACTCCACCTGACTTCACAATAAAGCGTTTTTAAGTTTCATGCCAGTGCTGGGTGCATAATTTTCGGGAAAACAGAACACACCTTGTGGCATATTATTCTAAGTAAAGAGTCTGTAAAAGGTTTTTGCATCTCGATGTCAAACTTGGGGACTGATGTGTCACTACAGATACTAGTTTAATGTATATTGCACCTGACCTGACTACACGGTACCCTCGTAAGGTAGTAGGAAGTTGTTAAGTGCATGCTATGTGGATAACAAGGCGTGAAATTTCGCTCCTGTAATCACGGCCTAATTATCGAGCGGCGAGTCCACGCGAAGGTCAGCGGTTGTTGAATATTTGGCGGAATTGAAGATATGTAAATAGTGTATTGACTATTGACCCAGACAACGCTGTTTGTACGTGGTGAGAGAGGTATTCGGGACCTCCAATTTGACCACAGTGCGCCAGCCGTCAACCGCGCCAGGGAGGTAGCCTTCCTTGTCGTCATGCCTGATGCCAACTCATTCCACCGGATGCACAAGAAGGAGTTGTCATTCCTCTTCGAGGATGAAATTCTTTGGCAATCAGAATTCAGATTCAAGATGAAGAAATTTCTCACTTAGCATGAAAATAATTAGGCTTCGGTAGTTGTCTTTCACTTCACTTGTGACCCCAGCATCTAACCATCAACCGAGAAATACCACGTCAACTCGACACATGCTACGCGCGCGGGGGTAATAAATAATTCCGAACATTTCTTCCAGAGCAGACTGGACTGGTCGAAGCCACTTTTGCCGCAGCTGCACCTGGTGGCGCCGCACTACGCGCGCTGGGTGAACTGCGCCGTGTTCCGCAAGTGCCGGCTGTTCGCCAGCCCCGCGCTCGAGAGCCTCACCTTCACGCCCTGGTACATCGTGCCCATGTTCTGGGTCCCCGTGATCCTGTGCCTGGGCGTGCTGCAGTTCCGGGAGCATGTCTACTGTGGCGGTAAGAGGTCCAGGTTTCCTTTTATCAATCGCACTTAGCTAACTGGAACAAAGTGGGTGTCTTAGATCAAGCAATGCGGGCAAGAATTAGTCGGTGAGGAGACCTTTCCTAAAGAGAAACACGATTCCTACGTCTCTGTCAAAGATAAAACGACTGATATCAGCCCTACTCTAAATTGACTCTAACATCGTTGACCTTATGAAATTTGGTATACTTTAAAGTCAACTTAGGGTCGATTTTTAAGACATACTCGTAGTTATGTCAAGCACTGGTGCGATTCTGTCTCGGATTAAACGTAATTCAAGAAACGTGTTTTAATTACGTCACAGTAACGCAGTCGGTCGGATCCGAACCTACGCTGCCAAAGGGAATCTGATATCACAATACACAACTGCTTGAACTGTTCTATCAGTTGCAATGCTGGAACTCTCAAAACGCAAAGTAGGTATTAACAGGTGTCAATCCATGGAGAAAGAAGGAGTTCGAATATGGCTTGACGTTTCCGAAGCACATCGATATAATGCCGAAGCACTGATAAGTTTACGTCCATGTGTTACATTATTGCCGTCCTCACCTCCACAGAGGCGTGCGAGGAGAGCGGCATGGGGGGGCTGGTGTTCGCGGGGCACGTGCTGTTCGGCGTGCTGCTGTGGACGCTGCTGGAGTACTCGCTGCACCGCTGGGTGTTCCACTACGACCCCGGCTCCTCCGTCACGCTCATACAGATCCACTTCCTCATACACGGAATGCATCATAAGGTATAGCGCATTCGCTTCAATGAGCTTCCAGGAGTCACTCTGTCATCTATGTCATCATCACTGTCAAAAAAAAACTTGGACTTTTAAACAGTAACAAGTACTTCGCGCCGGAACAGCCTCCCCTTATACCAAGCACAGGTTAGATCATGCATGGAGTACTGTAACTAGCCACTTATGGGATGGCTCTGCCAACTGCCAAGTACCAACTTGATGCTTTGGATTCGGTGGATCGCCGTGCTAGAAGACTCATCGGCAATCCGAATCTGGGTCAATAATAAACTCCAAAGCCTTGAACATCGTCGTAAGGTTGCCTGTCGGTCAGTATTCACCAGCTAAGTATATAATGCCTTTCAGTTTCTCACCGAAAAAACCACTTCGAGTAATTATAAAACTTATGAACATACCTAATGTATATTCCACAGGTCCCATTTGACGGGTTGCGGCAGGTGTTCCCGCCCGTGCCGGCGCTGATGCTCGCCTGCCTGCTGTACCTGCCCGCCTCCATGGTCTTTACCTACCCGCTCATTAAGCTGACCGGCGCTCTCGCAGGTAATTTACTTTTATGGAGCTTATACTAGTGACCCACGTCAGAGCTTAGATGGCATTGGGTTAGCTACGTCTGTCGAAGATATCTACGTAAGATTGTGAGAGTTCTCTTATGGTATAAGTGAGTAAAGTTGGTGATTACCGCTGAGGCGCCATTGAGACTGAGCGTACAATATATTCAACTGTGGACAGCAGTGTCAGCGATGAGACCTCCATTATGTAGCAACGCTTGTTCTGTGCACTAACCTCTACTTTGTGTCGCATTGCAGGCTACCTAACGTACGACATGATCCACTATTATGTGCACCACGGCTCGCCGCGCGACGGCACCTACCTGTACGCCATGAAGCGCTACCACTCCGACCACCACTTCCACAACCACGACAAAGGTATTGCAAGTCACTCGCACAGAGATGTACTGTTGTGTGGTGGACGGCGCATTGCGGGCTACCTGACGTACGACATGATCCACTATTATGTGCACCACGGCTCGCCGCGCGACGGCACCTACCTGTACGCCATGAAGCGCTACCACTCCGACCACCACTTCCACAACCACGACAAAGGTATTGCAAGTCACTCGCACAGAGATGTACTGTTGTGTGGTGGACGGCGCATTGCGGGCTACCTGACGTACGACATGATCCACTATTATGTGCACCACGGCTCGCCGCGCGACGGCACCTACCTGTACGCCATGAAGCGCTACCACTCCGACCACCACTTCCACAACCACGACAAAGGTATTGCAAGTCACTCGCACAGAGATGTACTGTTGTGTGGTGGACGGCGCATTGCGGGCTACCTGACGTACGACATGATCCACTATTATGTGCACCACGGCTCGCCGCGCGACGGCACCTACCTGTACGCCATGAAGCGCTACCACTCCGACCACCACTTCCACAACCACGACAAAGGTATTGCAAGTCACTCGCACAGAGATGTACTGTTGTGTGGTGGACGGCGCATTGCAGGCTACCTAACGTACGACGTGATCCACTACGACGTGATCCACTACTTACTACGCGCACCACGGCTCGGATGATAGATAGGATGTCAGCTGTAGTGAAACGACACAACCAATTCGAGTTTGGGCTCGTTTGATTTGTCTTGGTGAATACTTTGGTCCTAGATGGTAACCATGAATCTAATGATGGAGCTGGAAAATGACCATAAGAACTCAGTAATTAAACGACTTAAACCGCATTGAGTTTGGGTTCCTTTGATTCGATTTGACGATTTGGCTCTAGATGGTTTCCATAGACTGATGATGGAGCTACAAGATGGCCATAGGAACTTATTGATTAAACGACATAACCGCATCGAGTTTGGGCTCATTTGATTCGTCTTGATGAGTATTTTGGTGCTAGATAGTGGGTGTGGTGCTGAAAAGAATACGGATAAAAGCTTGTTTAAGTGATATTTTGTTTTGTTTCAGCATTCGGCATCAGCAGTAAGCTCTGGGATCATATTTTCAAAACATTTGTGCAAGTCAAGAACCTGGGATTCAGTTTACATTGGTAATGGTGTGATGTGAAGGTATTGAAACTATATTTCATCCGTGTATTGATCGTTGTGAATTTGTGATCCTCATTCCCTTCTTAATTAAGTTCTTAGATCTCGAATGAAATCCTCCTAAGTTTATGAATTGCGAGGCTTTTCTGCTTGAAAGTGTTTTTAATTTTCCACCAAACTAATAAGTAATAAATAACAAAAGGCCGTATTGTTTTTGGTGCACATAAGAGCTACCTACCGATTAGGTACATTTAAATTTAAAATAATTATCTGGGCACCTGCCTAAGCTTGGGCGTGGAATATAAAATTATAATTAAAACAATGTTTGTTTAGTGTTATTTAGTGATTTTAATAAATTATTATTTATTATACCTAAGGTAAGTGAGGATAAAGTTGCTTAACCGTTAGATATAAGTCTGTGAAAATGTAAATGAATTGGCCTGAATGAATTCTTTGGCCGAAAAATCGAACTCTACCTTCAAATCCGGAAGCAGGTTTGCACCAAGAACAAAGAAAGAAAAAATTATTTCTTACTGCCACACATTACAAGTTACAACGTACATAGTACATACCTACTTATGTACCTACTAGAACTAAGGAAGAATAAGAAAATGTCAAGGTTTACAATTTGTAAATTAATTATTACAAATATTTTTATTTTGGTAGGTTGATCTTAGATTACTTACTAAGTTACTACTAAGTACTAGGTCGTAAGTTTTACGTGGGAGAGAGCTCATTTAATTTTGTTTTAGTTCATAGAGTAGGACAGAGAATAGAGCACAAATTCCTTAATTAATAACGAGTAGGTACAATAACGCTTTAGGAGCGGAGCATTGATGAAAAATGTTACAAAATTGTTCCTTTTGGAGCGCTTCCGTTGCGTGAGCGATGTAAACAGTGAGAGTAACGCAAAAATCAGGTACTCGTATGATGGAATTGTTCTCCTTTATAAGTCCTAAAAAAAGTCCGCGATACCAAATGTCTATGTTTAAGGGTGACCCACTATAACGGGAAATGTAAATACAAAAACATTGAGACCTAACACTTAAAACTGTGATAACTGATAAGTATAGTCCGTCAGAAAAGTGATTTTTCCTCCAGCCTCTTATACAGCCCAGATTAGAAAGTATGTGTATAAACAATATTAAAAACAATTACATACTTATAGGTAATTGTTTTTGATATTTTGATTATTTACTTATTTTTATTTACCATTAAGAATATGCTTTATTCTTGTTTTCATAATTAATTTTCAACACTTTTTTATTTCATGATATATTTGACAGACTATATTTAATTGTACGTGTTTTATGCAAATAAAGGATATATATTAAGTACCGAAATTCATGCGGGCGACGCACCAGCTAGTTTTAATAATAAGAGGTAATTTATAAGAACTTTTTGTGAACTTTAAAAAAAATATATAATTTTTTAAAAACTCATAAAGTTGTTTGATTTGCTATTTCTCTTGAGATCACCGGTCGAAAAATATTCGAAAATGAGATAGAGTTAGCGATGCTGCGTAGCAAAGGTTAGAGACTATTTGCCCTTCCAAGTTAGTACGATAATTGTCACTCACAGGCACAGAGTGCATAACAGCGTGAGTTTGCTGCATGTCAATTATTATATTACTAACAGGGGCACTGATAAGAACTCTCAGGATATGGCCGGGCATCCGAACGTTTAAGTAAACCTTCGTCGTACAAGCAAACAGTAGCGCCATCTGTCAAAATTCTATAGGTGGCTGCTCCGCGAACTACAGTGTGCCCTTACTGTTGGTGGCAAAACAAGCATTTCTGGCACCGATAAACTGGCCTTTTTTCAGTGCAAAAATAAAACTTTTTCATCATTAAAAATTTGTTAGAAACTAACCTCAACTGCAGGGAAGACTCCCACGTGATCTTCAGTTCTATCGTCACTTACTATCAGGTGTGCTTGCTGTCGAGTAGATACTTGAAGCGAATGTATGCCACAATAAATAAATTGAAGGCACCTGCGGAGTCGATAACATTATCAACCTAACATATTGTTACACTTACTCGTAGATTTTGATATGACATGACTCATACAATCTTATGCAAATCGTATCGATGTAATAATGATTTCGAAAAGATGGCGATACAAATAACACAGTAATAATATTACTACTAGGATTGTTTTCTTCGACGCGAATTAACGCAACGAACGTGACTCGATAACGCCGCATTAGGGCTCGACTACACGAACGACTTTATAGGCGCAGGCGACAAGCCGTACCGTACCGAACTAACAGCATTTTATCCACGATGGCGCGCCCCACTCTGTTAAACTTCATACGAATCGAATTGTCTTAAACACTAGCGTGACAGAGTAGGGCGCGTCTTCCTGGATTGAAATAGGTATCTATAAAATGCCTATATACTTACTAATGGACTAATTTTTGTAGGTACTTAAACTTATGAGTAACGATCAAGGTTGTCTTATAAGTGTTGGATGGCCTAACCGTAAGTTTTGCCTTTCTCTTACTTTATGTCAAGTGGCAAAGACTAATATTGTGAATAAGCTATTACGACACTATCGAAAGGTTGTGAAACAGGCTTCCTATAGTCCTTAGGCTACTTTTTATATCCATGCGGGTGAAGCCGCGGGGAGCAGCTTATATACACTAATAATTTATGGCGATATAGGTACGTAGGAAGGTATCTGATTATCTTGAAATCTAAACAAAAAAATCTCTATTTTTAGGGTTCCATACCAAAATGGTAAAAATGGAACCCTTATGGTGAGACTTTCTCCGTCCGTCCGTCCGTCCGTCCGTCTGTCACACTCGATTATTTCAGTAACTATTCAAGCTATCAACTTGAAATTTAGAATAGTTATAAGAAATAGTGACGCGACGTCATAACAATCGTAAAAATTTGAAAATTGTTTTTATTTTTATTTAAAAAGGGGGGAAAACCGGGTCGATAAAATTTCAAAATGAGATAACAATATTGAGTGGGGTATCATATGAAAGGGCGTTACTTGTGTATTCCAAAACTAATTTTTATTTATTTTTATGCCTGATAGTTTTTGATTTATTGGGCCAACTGTCGAAAAAAATACCGTTCCCCCCCCCTTATCTCCGAAGTTTATGGTTCGAAAAATCTGAAATAATTATGGTCAATAGGAATTGACGTATATTTTACAGGAAAAATAAAATAAACTCTCTGACTATTATACTTTTCTTGATAATAACAATAATCATCCAATTACAAAGTTACGTTTGCGGTTTGCCAACAAAAGTACCTACACTGTAAATGATACTCGTAAATTCATGAACCAAAGTGATTCTTTCAATGTTTTACTTCTTTTATGGTATGGAACCCTCGGTGCGCGAGTCCGACTCGCACTTGGCCGTTTTTTTTTAAATATTCATAATAAAATGCGCTAATGCTGATAAAAGGGGTTTTTAGAATTCACAAGCTCATCAAAATATATCGTGCAATTTTGCTCTACACTTAGGTATATGTTACATGTTTCTAAAGTTCGTCTGTTTAAGTACTTAAATGTAAAAAAAAACAAATGATTAAATTAACTCACGGTTCAACATTAACCTGTCGAATATTGCGATAAGTTTTCGGAATATCGTTCAATATTACACACAATATATTGTTATCTTTCCCATTTACATATTCTTTCAAATTACTCTATTAATGTTAACTAAACCGGCGAAAGAACATGTGAACCAATTAAAATTCCGTTAAATTAAATTTTGATACGTGTACTAACAATATTTAATTCTGTGGACTTTGTGCTAAAAAAAAATTGCTTTCTATAAAATCCTTTGTCAAATTCATTACAATTTATATAATTAGGTGCATATTAGTATTGTGTTTATGTTAAAAAAACAGACGATAAGATATTGTAAAAAAAATACATGTGAATGGGACAGAAGTACCTGAAGCATGGATGTAAAGTGGCCCCGTAGGAATGTGCTGTCGCTGTCAGTAGTGCTGTACCTCTTCTGCGCGTCTGTCAGCGCGTGCTTCAGCTCGGGATGGGAGTGTCTGCTCGAGGACCTGCTGGCGGACCTGTGTCCGTTGTTCTCTACCACCACCTCTGTTATCAACGAGCTGATCCTGTCTTCAGGCAAGTAAAATGATCAACGTATACTAACAGAATCGACATTACAATTTACGCACATAAAATAGCTATCTAGCCCGAAAGTAAGTTATACGAGTAGCTTATATTATGGGTAGGTATCTATTAGATAATTGATAAAATACATACTAAATATTTAAAATACACAAAGAAAAACACCCAGACACTGGAAAACATTCATAATCATCATACAAGTGGTGATTGGGAGAATCGATCCCACGACCTACAATGCAGAGGGTAGGACCACTACCGCTGTGCCATTCGGTCGTCAACTATGATCGACTAGGTACCTACATGATATTATCAAAAGTTCAAAGATCTAACTGGTTATCTACATGGGATACAAAGTAACAATACAGATACAATGGATGCAGGATATTTTGTTCTGGTGAGGTACAAGGGGCAAAGTGACCGATTTTTACACAGATCAGAGAGGTAAGTGTACATAATATATTTTTCACTATTTCTGAGATGGGAACGTGCCCCCGTGCCCGGCACACCGCTCTGCTAAACCACTATACAAGCAGCAGCAGCTATCAGTTGAAAAATATGAGGCTCATGCCGATCGAAGCTGCCTTACGTACTTTCTAAGCCACGAGGGTGGAATAAAAACACTTTTGAATTAATTTCTGAAAGTAACACTGAGTTCCTATGGCCTTATAATAGGACGTTAATGTATGATGATAAATCTTGCAGAAGAAGACGAACTCATAACCAAAGAGCTGGTCTCGGAAAGCTTCCGCTGCGGTCGCGAGTTGGCGCGTGAGGCCAAGCAGCGCGCCAACAAGCTGGTTCGCAACGGAGTCAGCCTGGAGGCCTGCTCGCCCACCTTGCTGCACTTCTTCTCCTCCACGCTCTCCGGCGACGCGAAGAAGGCCTCCGAGCTCTCCAACGAGCTGCTGGCCGCCACTAAGATACTGCAAATGAAGGTGTGCTCCAAGTAAGTGTTCTGAAGGTGGTTATAGCAAAACTTGCAAAGGTACCACAGATAGAGACAGCAAAGAGTCAAGACAAGACATGAGAGCTGGTTATCTCTCCCAAGGTGTCCAGCGACGCAAATAAGGCTCCGGGCTATCCAACGAGCTTCTAGCAACTAGTAAGAAAATATCCCACCAAAAATATTTTCATGTAAAATGCTGCCAAGAAGAGAGCATATGGCTCACAATGTCAAAAAGTTATCAGAAGTAATCTGCCGTGCTATTCTGCAAAACAGCGACGAGCGTACATCTATGCATCTCTGAATTTGTCAGTTGTAATAGAGTACAATTTTGCATGCCATACCTATTCGGGTTGGCAGCTGTCTGGCAGCTATTTCATTTTGTAGAATAGCACAGCAGATCTCATGCAGAGCAAGACTTACGCGCCCTAACTCTAACTGAAATTTAATTAGGGTTCATAAATCCACTATTGACATCATATCGCATATGTAAGTATTGGAAATCCTAGATCAAGTTATGAGGGTTAAAAAAACGACGAAACAAGCACTAAGAGGCTAAGTAGGTAGGTAGTTGTTGGGGAGTGGGTTAAAATGATACTGTTTGATACTAGCAAATGGACTGTAATGATAGATTGATTGATGTGATTGATAATAATGATATTGATAATTGATACTGATAATGAGTACGCGTCGCGAAACCGCCCGTAACGTGTCGCTGATATGAACGTACTGATTGAAAGTCTTTTGGGCACGCGTTTCGACGACGCTGGCGTAAAGTGCTGACGGAGCAGTGTTAGGTTACACGCAGTGTACCGAACATGCTGCCGACCGCGAGATGAGAGGGGAGAAGATGATTACAATTTGTAGTGCTGATAGAGCTGTTTACAATAAAGCATGATCTGATTGATTAATGAATGTAACAATATTTTACAAATAGTGATTTAACAATGTTTGACAAATAAATCTATGTTAAATAAAAATTAAATTGATACATAAAGTCCCTATAATTTTGAGTCTTCAACACTCTTAAATCTAACACACTTTTTAGGAATAGGCGAAGTGCCCATATCTCCCATCTGTATAATATCACTTTTTTGCCCTTGCACTGACACTACTTCACTATCACTACACTGTCGCGTTGTCGAGGCGCGGGCGGAGGAGGGAGCCACTGGCACGCGTCTCCACCTCCTCCACCAGACGAGAGCTCCCAGGGCCGCCGCTGCTGCTGCCAACGTCCCGTAGCTGACGATATATTGATGGATATCATGTCCAGAGAGATCGTATTCCGTTGATTCGGCATTCTCTTTCATTGCTTTTATTTGTTGGCCGATTTCATTTAATGTGTTATTGATATCCGATGGATCCGAAAAAGTGGAGTTTGATATTGGTATGTGAAAGAGATAATTTATTGGCGGAATCTCGGGAAGAATGCTTTCGGTATTCATAAGTAAGGTGTTAGTAGGTGCAGGCTGATGCTGGAATATAGTAAAATCTTCTCCCTTGGCCATGCATGATGCGCTGAGATGGATGACCCCTGCTCGATTTATTGAAAGACTTGATAAGTTATTGTTGCAAATTATCCTCCATTGATGTGGGTTACAATAGAAAAACAGGTAATTGTGGCCGTTGTTGAGTTTGGTAAGTTGGTTCTGACATTCCTCTCTCGTAATGGCACAGTTGTTTGACTTTTTATCTATAATACAAAATTTTTCATTTGATGCTAAATGTTGGACAGGGTTAGGTATTTTACATAAATATATTTCGCCATGATGTAAACACTCTTGTAATCCACTATACGTCGTCTTGATAAAAGAGTCCTTTTGTAAATTAATGGCAACGTATTCTGATATTGGTTTTATAAATCTCATGTTTTTATTATCGGTTTGTTGCGGGATAGGTATAATTTTGTAAATTTGATAGATGTCTCTATTAATTAATGGAAACTTTATTTCAAATATGAAATAACATCGGGTCATTCTGGCTCTCACTTTCAATAAATGATAAATTTCTTGCAGTTCTTCGTACACGTTTTGAATAGGTAGCGTTAAATCCTTTTTCAAATGACTAGAAATTAGCTGTAGTTCGGATCGCAGTTGTATGGGAGTTATTAAATGAATGTTAAGTTTTCCATGATAAATATCCGTTAATGTTTCCAATAACGTATCTTGCGTCCTTTTCAAGTTGTTAATGATGTTTATTGCGGAAATCGCCGATAATGTGAAATCTTCTAAAATAAATAAGTTTTGTAATTGATCTTTTAAGTAATTTGTCGACTGATCTAAAGAATTTAAATGTTTATTGACCATTTTATGTTGGGTAGAGATTAATTGCTCGGTCCTTTTTAATAAATTATATTCAGCTTCAACTATCGATGTTTGATTTTTCCAAAGTGCAGCTAAATGATGTTGGTTGCTTCTTATCTGTTCGATGTCTGTCGTGTATTTTTCAGCGAATCGCTCGTCCAATACGCCGAACAAAGAATTAGCTACATATCCTATTCCATTGATAAGCCCGCGACGCTGTCTGCCGTGAGCGTTAAATTGCTGATTCAGCAAAAGCTGGTTATAATACTGTAGTTCGCTGGTGTCATGACGTAACTGTTGTAGAATCATATTGCCCTTGCGCTTCGCTTGGCTCTTGTTGGCACTACCGTGTCCCCAGACAAAGATGTGCATATAAGGGTGTGTTCTAAGTACCTGCTGGTCATAATCATACGAAAATTGCGAGGTCAGCTATTGTTTATAAAAATAGCTACGAGTAAAACGCAAACTTTTTGAAGGTTAGTATGTGTATTTTCTGAATTTTTATTTATTTTAAGGTGGTCAAATTGACCTTCACTGAATGGAGACAATGGTCAATATTATCACCTTTGAACGAACCCTAAGATCCATTTCTCCACAGATCAGACGTAACTCCCAACACATTTCTGTCGTTCCTGGAGAACAACCCGGTGCGTCCCAGCGAAGTGTTCTGCAAGCCCGTGAAAGTGTGCTGCAGCGGCAAAGACAAGTACCGCAGCTTCGACGGCACGTGCAACAACCTGCAGCACCCTGCGTGGGGCCGGCGCGGAGCTCCCTTCACGAGGATCACCTCGCCGAGATATGCTGATGGTCAGTGGTGTCTTTTACTGGAAACGTTGCTCGTGGTAGGACTCTTATTGCGGAGTCCATCCGGTACCACCGCACTGTCAGTTATTCTGCCGTAAAATGGTTCAATCCGCAAAAACGCACCCCATTTCTTCACAATCGTTTATGTTTAATGGAAGTCGGAAGCAGTTAGGGGGCTCGTATTATGTACACACTACCTTTATAATGTACTAGCTGTTGCCCGCGGCTCCGCCCGCGTGAATTACGATTTTTTTACATAATATACCTTCCTACTGGAATTCCTTGATTTTTCGCGGGATTCTGGTGTGATGTTGTACAGAAACCTGTTCTTACTTTGCACGGGTTATCTTGTGGTGATTTTGAAAACTCCTTTTTCTTAATAATAATATAAAGTTTCATTAATTCGTAGTTGAAAGATCAAAAGGACGATTTTAACTGTCGATATTTCGACCCAGTGGCACAGTGACCACGACTTGTACCAATGTATCGAAATATCGACAGTTAGCATCGTCCTTTTCATTGTGATTTTTATTCTGAAACCACGAAATATGTCAAAAATTATTAAACCATGTGAAAAGTTGTACTGGTGGTAGAACTTTTCTTTCAGAGTTCGGCCGGGTAGGTACCACTGGGATCAATTACTCTACTAACAGTATTCCCCAGCCCAACATAACCAGCCCAACATAATATAAGAGTCTTAAAAATCTTTGCTTCATCTCAATACAATCCAAAACATCAGAATGGACAATGGCTATATATTTCCTTACGTATAAAAAGACCTTAGATGACAGTCAGTCGGTTAGGATCGATAAGACCTAAGAGTTAAAATATTTGTGAACCATTATCTTACCCTTTCCATATTGCGGATGATAAAGTATAAATCTGTTCATGTCTGTCTTAACAGTGCCATCTTAATATAAAGTCAGGAAACAGTAAATAACATGACAGTTAATTTTTATTTAAAAAAATTCGGTAGTACCTATCTCAGAGTTTTACATTCAAGTTCCACATAAATTGTAGAGATGGCGCTATACGGTATAACGTAGCGATAACGCCAGTTACATGATTTTTGTTCACCCCAAAACTGAAAAATTTTAAACCATACAAAATCTCCTGCTAAGCCTATTTATTAACGGCTGTAAGGGTACTCCAGTCTTACTTGAGCCCTACGTCCTAGCCTAGTTTCAAGTCACCTACCTACTTGAACTTAAAGGTTCTGATGTCTGTAATTTCTGATCTACAAAAGTGATGATGATAAGATTCGTATGGAATAATCTTTAAAGAACCTCCTTTCTAACAAAAAAAGAATGAATGGAATCGGACAACGCGTTAATGAATTATAACTAAAAAACGTTTGGACTTTGATGCCGTCTTCCAGGGAAACCATGATGAATTTCGGGACAAAAAGTATCCTATGTCCTACCTCGGGGTAGAAACTATAATCATGTCAAGTTTCATTTAAATCCATCCAGCGGATTACCTGTGATGCCCGGTCGTGAAACAGACAGACAGACAGACAGACAGACAGACAGACAGACAGACAAAAATAAAAGAAATTACAGTTTTGGCTTCAGTATCGACTAAATAGTGTCCTCCAATAAAAATTTTCAAAATATCTTCAATGTACAGAATTCGACCCTTTACAGTTTTATTATAAGTATAGATTCGTATCCATTGTGTTTTGGTTTGAAGTGCTCTGTAGGATTTTTTTAATTAAATAGGCTAGAGCTTGACTGCGATCACACCTGATGGAAAGTCATATTACAGTCTAAGTTTGTGGAGCGCTTGCCTTGTAAATGCCTATTTATTCTTGATTTGAAAGTGACCAAGTTGTAGGTGGTGAATCATAATAGCGACGAGATTACTGGACTAATATATGAATAAGCTATCACTTTGCTAGTAAAAACTACTTCTTCCTGAACTTTCTAATGAAATTGAAACAAGTATGGCTGTATACATATTATTACGTTAATCAGCCTGACCGATCACCAACAAGCACACACCATAGGGGTGGTCGATAGCCCATTTCCTAACATTCTGAAAGGTGAGTGGTGACCCATGCCCAGCGGTGGGACATAAAAGGGGCTGAACCACCACGTTAGCTTCAGTTCTCCCCGTCAGGTATCTACGCGATGCCCGTGGCGCGTAGCGGTCGGCCGCTGCCCAACCCGCGCCTGCTGTCCCGCCGGGTGTTCGCGGAGCACCCGCTGGGGGGCGCCAGCCGCCTGCTCACCGCGTTAGACATGCAGTGGGGGCAGCTTATCACGCACGACATGCTGTTCCAGGTCATGGACTCCACTGGTAAATGCCTCTCCATTTGTTAGATAAGTATGCACCATTATCGAGGTCTCCGTTATACTATAAGTACTAAGGTTGCCTCGCAATCGGGCGCATGCAGCGCGTGAAATAGACCACACGAGAACCAACGCGAGCAAACTAGTCAGCACACGGCGGCCGTCTGAAATTAGGACGTCGAGACGGCTACCTGTAGTTTCTTCGTGATAAGTGAGCGAACCTGATATGAGGGCTGGAGGCCTATTCCGTTTCTCAATGATGTTCGTCTTCATGTGTGTATTAAATACGTAATCTGTGATGTCTTCAGACATAAAGGGCCATATTTGACGATAATGCGTCTGGTAAAATTAGTTGCTTTTTTAGATTGATGGCCGACATTAAAAATAGTCACAGGTAATATTCCTACTTAGGCATTGAAAAATTCTTTTAGAGGTAATACTCGTAAGATCAGCATGAGTGGACAGCGTACATTTTGTTGTATTTGTAGACGAAGGCGGCATTCAGTGCTGCCTCGGCGACGGGCGGGACGTGCTGCCGCAGTCGCTGCTCAACGACAAGTGCATCCCCATCTGCGTCTCCGAGGACGACCCCTTCTACAGCCAGCACGGCGTCAAGTGCCTAAACTTCGTGCGCAGCGTCACCACTCACAGGGACGACTGCAGTTTAGGACACGCAGAACAGGTAACCTTTCACTGCTTTGTGGAAAGCAAGACCTCTGTTTCACTATTTTTGGATGCCGCTTTGATATTTGCAGAGGTACTTGGTTGGAGCTACCTTGAAACCTCACTTCAGGTTGATGCTAATGACATCAGGTATTTCTAAAGATGGACGTGACTGATATAAGGAATTTAGTAGCAGTGGAGAATGGAAATTTCCTGGATTATTTTCTTCATCATCTGAGTCACATACACACAAATCTCACGTATTTGTGGTAAATCGTAAACGTGCTCATATAAATCTGTTGCTAATTCCAGATGAATACAGTGACCAGTTTCCTAGATGGGTCAGCTATTTACAGCTCAGACCCCAAGCTCGCGGCCAAACTGCGAAGTTACTGCGGAGGACGAATGAAAGAGGAGACCAGGAAACATTGCAAAGGAGGTTTCCTGCCTTCAGTGAGCGATAAAAACGCTGTTTGCGACTTGAGAAACTCGTCGCAGCCGTGTTATTTAGCTGGTAATATAGCTCAGGCACTTACTTCCTGCAACCCTTAAGTTTTAAGACAATACATACATATAACAATAATTGAATCTAGGAACTGAGTTCAATTTCAAAGGTCCAAAGATCGAATCATTCAACTCAATCCTTACACATTATGTGAATAGTAAAAGAAAAGGCTCAGTAAGGTACTCGTAAGAAATTTTGTTGACGCAATTAACCGAAATAGTATGTTTCATTACAAGTGCGGAAAGGCTGTTATTGCAAAGAGTTCCGACAAATGTCTACCCGAGCCGAGGCGCAGCCGAAAGCGAGGGTTGACAGTCGGAACAAGTTGCAATGACGGTTCCGCACGTGTACTGAACGATTATTTTTAATACAGTTGCGAAAAAATGAAGCAATTTAATAAAATAATAAAAACACAATAAACTCAACTAACTTAACATTTTCTGAAAAACTATTTGCTTTTTTCTCTTCTCTCCACGCAATAAATTCGTCGTATGTAGATATGTAGCGACTTTTTGACTTTTCCGGTAAAATGTTCTCCGAAGCATTTTGTGCAACAAACAACTAAACTCGCAAAGAAAATTTCTGAAAAATGGCGCCAACCGTAGAATATAAGCAGTTTTTTTTTCTTCACCCATTCTGGTGATTTAAAAAAAAAATAAAAAAAATTTGGTCATAGACTAAATAATATTCTGGTACGCAAAGGGAACTATGCCCAAACTATGCCCATACCATAGATCAATCTATAATATATATTGATCTATGGCCCATACAGCCAAGTCTTCAGTAGAATTTATTTTTATTGATATGAAATGAAAATGAAATTTAATGAGATGAAATGAAACCTAACCAAACTCATTCAATCAAATCTGATATTGAAACAAATTAGTAGCTTCTTTTTAGAAATATACGTATTTGCATGAATCATAAAAACTTCTATGATTTTTTTTTAGTAAAAACTTCATGGTTGGTTTTTCTTTTTAATAGACATTATTTTGACAGTTGGGAAAGATAACGCACGAGTTCGGGAAAGGTAAAAAAAAAGCAGGAGTATGTAATAGCCCACATCCCGAACGCTATACGTCCCTGCGATACGCCACTTTTTGAGCAACTGTATTAAAAACGATTTTCCTTCTGCAAACACAGTAAAAGATTGCAGAGATCAATAGAGAGTAATTGGTTAGAACTTAGAAGATGAAATATAAAAGGTTACAACAGGTGCCGGTTACAACAGATAAACCCCGCAGGTGACAACCGAATCAACCAGACGCCGACGCTAGCGGCGCTGCACACGCTGCTCCTGCGGGAACACAACCGCGTGGCCGACGTGCTGGCCGGCCTCAACCCGCTGTGGAGCGACGAGAAGCTGTTCCAGGAGGCGCGCCGCGTCGTCGTCGCGGAGATCCAGCACATCACCTACCAGGAGTGGCTGCCTCTCAACTTTGGTAACTGCTTCTTTGTTATGTTCTTAGTGATGCGTCTACACCGATGTCCGTACCCGACCACTAACAAACTCGTGAGCCCCTGCGATCGCCTTTACCAGCGTGGCAACCCGGACGACAGATAAGAACGTTGCGAGCATTAGGGTATTACAGCATTACCAAACCTGACAACACCCCTGCTCTCAGCGACAAGCCGCAAAACCTGGTAATCTTCTACCAACTAGACTGGGTGGGCAGCCTCAGCACGTCATGTTGGAAGCCTCTGGGATCTCGTATTAACGCACCGGAGGCTCCCTGGAGCAACGACCGCGTTGGGGTCGCCTAGAGGCTTTGACTGACCCTTCTTGCCGGCCACCGGAGATGGAGATGACATTCTACTGTGTGATTCACCCGGCAAAAGTGAAGCTGAAGCTCATAATTTACCCTGAAGGAAACTATTTCGATACCTGAACTAATTAGCTAGAGTTCTAAGAGCAAAAAATACCGACAAAGCATCAAAAGTCTTATTTATAAGTTTTCAAATTTCCAGGTGAAAGCTACCTGCGCTACTACCGCATATCCCCGTCGTCGCTGTACAGCCGCGATTACAACGAGGAGGTCAACCCGGGAGTCATCAATAGTTTCGGCGCGGCCGCCTTCCGCTTTCTGCACACCCTCGTGCCCGACACGATCATGACGTGCCCGGCTGGCTCCCAGGCAGCTTACTTGCACAAGTAAGCTGTTGTTAGGGACTATTGGAGTTTTAGCAAGAAAACATTAAGAAAAAAAGAAGGAGATGGAAAAGACATTCCCCCGTTAAGTAATATCCGTGCCAAATTATTTTGATGTAATCCGCAAAAACAGAAAAAAATCTTTGTGATATATTTGGTGGTGTAAATTATGCCCTAGAAGCTAAGCAACGCTTACCTTCCCAACCAAGCAAGAAAGTCACCACCATTTTCCTGACACTTCTCTACTTGTAGACTGAGCGACCACTACTTGAACCCCGGGCTCCTGGAAGCGGGTCCGGAGTCGTTCGACGCCGTGATCCGCGGCGCCATCACCCACCGCGCCGGAGAGGCGGACCCGCACTGCTCGGCCGAGATCACCAACCTGCTGTTCAAGTCGCGCAACCAGTGGGGGCTGGACCTGCTCGCCATGGACATACAGCGGGGCAGGGACCACGGGATCGCCTCCTACAACGACTACAGGTACGAGCATTACTTCCACACTGAGCGGCCCCTACTGCAACCCCGGGCTCCTGGAAGCGGGTCCGGAGTCGTTCGACGCCGTGATCCGCGGCGCCATCACCCACCGCTCCGGAGAGGCGGACCCGCACTGCTCGGCCGAGATCACCAACCTGCTGTTCAAGTCGCGCAACCAGTGGGGGCTGGACCTGCTCGCCATGGACATACAGCGGGGCAGGGATCACGGGATCGCCTCCTACAACGACTACAGGTACGAGCATTGTTGCGTTACTGCCACACTGAGCGGCCCCTACTGCAACCCCGGCCTCCTGGAAGCGGGTGAAGCGGGTGAAAGAAGAGAGCAAGATGTTTATTGTTCAGAGAATCGCCTGCCAGGACTCGTCCTGCTCGTCTCACGACTTAGCATTGCAGTGTCAGTGATGCGCTGCACAATTAAGTACTTTCTTGCTTATAGTATCGAATGTATATCAGGTACCTGCTTTGAACGACGTTTAATGGATTCTTGCATTTCAATCTTTTACAGGGAAATCTGTGGCTTGCAAAGAGCTAGAAATTTCCAAGACCTAGCAAATGAAATATCTCAAGATGTAAGTATAATCCAGTAGGTATAAATGTGATATAAATAGATAATAGTCACTAACGTAATACAGGAAGTAATAATTATTATCATTAACGTAAACATTCACATGCAAAAAGTTTCTTCCAAACAATCTTCACCATAAGAACGGCGTTATAACGCTTTATGGGCGCAGGCCTATTTCCTAGGCCTAGTCCGTTTCCCTTTTATTCCTTTGTCCTTTGCATCCTGCTTTACACCATTAAGCCAACGAAGCTTTCGCTGATCAACATTTCTGTGGTCGTCTTGGTGTGAGGTCAGTAGTTTTTTGCCTCTGATCACTCATGCGCTGTGACATGTCCAGCCCAAACAATACTCATCCGAATATTTGTACATGCAGCGCATAGCCGCCCTCGCGCAGCTGTACGAGTGCGTGGACGACGTGGACCTGCTGGTGGGCGGCGCCCTGGAGCGCGCGGTGGCCGGCTCCGTGCTGGGGCACACCTTCCAGTGCATCGTGGCGGAGCAGTTCTACCGCACGAGGATCGGCGACCGCTTCTTCTACGACAACAGCGAGATGCCGCATTCCTTCACACCCGGTGAGACTCGCTCTCGACTCTTGATCTGCTGGTGGGCGGCGCCCTGGAGCGCGCGGTGGCCGGCTCCGTGCTGGGGCACACCTTCCAGTGCATCGTGGCGGAGCAGTTCTACCGCACGAGGATCGGCGACCGCTTCTTCTACGACAACAGCGAGATGCCGCATTCCTTCACACCCGGTGAGACTCGCTCTCGACTCTTGATCTGCTGGTGGGCGGCGCCCTGGAGCGCGCGGTGGCCGGCTCCGTGCTGGGGCACACCTTCCAGTGCATCGTGGCGGAGCAGTTCTACCGCACGAGGATCGGCGACCGCTTCTTCTACGACAACAGCGAGATGCCGCATTCCTTCACACCCGGTGAGACTCGCTCTCGACTCTTGATCTGCTGGTGGGCGGCGCCCTGGAGCGCGCGGTGGCCGGCTCCGTGCTGGGGCACACCTTCCAGTGCATCGTGGCGGAGCAGTTCTACCGCACGAGGATCGGCGACCGCTTCTTCTACGACAACAGCGAGATGCCGCATTCCTTCACACCCGGTGAGACTCGCTCTCGACTCTTGATCTGCTGGTGGGCGGCGCCCTGGAGCGCGCGGTGGCCGGCTCCGTGCTGGGGCACACCTTCCAGTGCATCGTGGCGGAGCAGTTCTACCGCACGAGGATCGGCGACCGCTTCTTCTACGACAACAGCGAGATGCCGCATTCCTTCACACCCGGTGAGACTCGCTCTCGACTCTTGATCTGCTGGTGGGCGGCGCCCTGGAGCGCGCGGTGGCCGGCTCCGTGCTGGGGCACACCTTCCAGTGCATCGTGGCGGAGCAGTTCTACCGCACGAGGATCGGCGACCGCTTCTTCTACGACAACAGCGAGATGCCGCATTCCTTCACACCCGGTGAGACTCGCTTCACTAACTTCACTCTTGAGGACATATGCAATGGGGTGTTGATGGGTGACGCCTTAAGTATTCATTGCAGTTCCGTCACACATATACTCAGGTAATACAATGAGATCTTCCCCCCTCTCCTAGCGTTCTGGTCTCACCACCCTCGTACAGTGGATGCAGTTTCGTAGAACCTGCCGTAATGGGTGGGTTGATACCCGAATTTCTGTGAAATGCTCATTGTACTTCCGTCATTACCGCAAAAATTGTAGATCCGCGGAATAATATCTATACTGACTTATGTATAGTATCGACTCCCGAGAATAGTACCACCAGTGGATGTCAAACCGAAACCAAACCCTCCCGTACTAAGCTAAGAGCTCACAACAAACTCAGCCGGATATTTGTCACCTTCCAGACCAGCTGAAAGAGCTGAAGAAGGCATCGATGGCGCGCCTGATCTGCGACAACAGCGACGTGCAGTACGTGCAGCGGCGAGCGTTCGAAGCAGAGAGCGCGCACAACCCGCGCCTCCGCTGCGACGACTACGCCGCCATCCCCTGCGTCGACCTCACCGCGTGGAAGCGCCCTAAGTACGAACTGTACGACTGACTACACCTGGTTACGGCCTAACATAAAAAAGGTGCTCTATCTTTGTGTTTCGGTTTGAAGGGCACTGCAGTACGCCGTCGTGATTACTAGGCAAAATAAGAACTGGGGCCTTATTCTGTATCGTTCACTTAGTTAGTTAGTAACCCTAACTGGGTTATTAACTAAGAAAACGAAGGCAAAAATCCTATTTTTGCACAAATTACCAACCTAGGTCGGTATGGTATCATGTCAGTATACCGTGCTAGTTGCTATCTTGTACAAAAATAGGATTTTTGCCTCAGTTTTCTTAGTTAATAACCCAGTGCGGGTTAACTAACTTAACGATACAGCTGGTCACGGCCTAACATAAAAAAGGTGCTCTATCCTTGTGTTTCGGTTTGAAGGGCACTGCAGTACGCCGTCGTAATTACTAGGCAAAATAAGAAGTGATGTCTCACGGTGATGAGCGCGTGTGTCGTATGCAATAGATATCGTTGGTCGTATGTTATTGCAATGGAAAATTATGATGGATTAAATTTGAATTTCGCGGACAGGCGCGTATAGATCGTTTTAACGGCGATGGAAATTATTAAGATTTTAAAATTAATAATTATAGTTTGACCGCTATGGCCCTCCCATGGTCTGCGGGACGCGGGGCGGGTGTGCGATTGGCTATACACGATACGATGTAATGACTCGCATCTTGAGAATTCGCCTATGGTATTTTCTTGAGTATGTATCATTATCCACGTCGCAAGATTAATATCATCGTGTGTAGCGTAATTCACGTCATTCACTGACAGCTGATAAGTTGAGCGCACTGATCCCTATATTCTATGGATCCACCGTGAACCTAGCCTAAATTGTATAGAATGTTTAATCCATAGATCAGTGGTAGAGTAGCTCCCGCCCCGCGTCCCGCAGACCATGGGAGGGCCAAGTTTAAAGCGGTCTAGCTATAATTAATATTAAAATTTAAATAACCATTACAAGTTATTTAATTTGAAATGAATATAAAAATTAAGTAACGTCTCTGTAGCTGAGATACCGAGTACCAACGTTAGTGTCATAATTAAAAAAGTTAGTAATAAAATTAATATTGTTGAAATAATTTATTGATTTTAATTTTGTAAATAACAATAAATTGTATAATCTTATACACAACACGCCTTTTCGTTGCTTAACCTCTAACTCAATATACATAGTTACACCTACAATCTATTCTACAACAAAATAAAATCAGAATATCTACAATAAGTTCAGTGATATCAATAGTCAGAACACATTTTAATCACACCTCTGTACAATCTTAGCTCGCTCGCGCCTGCAGTTGAACTTTACCTTGTTTACATTATGCAAACCTCTTGCAAAACTTCAGCTTTCTAGGAGCCAAGGTTTGGGTAGCGCAGATGAGTCAATGAGTGGTACCCTAATTTTTCTCTACATATTATAATTACAAGCTTTTATTTAGTTTCTACTGTCCCATGTTTGTTTTCTGCAAACAAATCTTGCAAGTTAAATTTGATCCACTTCTCCGTTACCCAATTGAGCTAAAATTTTGCATTCAAGTGTAAATCGGATGACAATGCAAAATTATTAAGACATGAAACTGATCTGATGATGGAACCGGAAGGTGGCCATAGGAACTCTCAACTCAGTAGTTAAATGACGCACTGATGCAACTCTATCGAGTTTGGACTCGTTTGATCCGTCTCATGGATTACTTTAGTGCTAGATAGTAACCAGAATCTGGCTGAGGAGAATATTTATAAAACGTGTAAAAGCTTGTTTTCTAAAATATTATTTAAATTATAACTTGTTTTAATACACAGTCAACATTACCCAACCGAGTATTTTTTATGTAATATTCCTAAAAGTAGAAAATAGTTGGCATTTTGAAAGCGCTGATAAGTTGTTACAATAATTTACTTATCACATTTAAATTACACAACTTATATTACGTTACTTGTAGCAGACAGTCGCTGCCCGCGGTGAAATAAAATGGGGATAAAGGCACCGCTTGTTGCCTGTAAGTGCAACAGAGCAAACTGTTTGCTACATATAAAGTTAAAACATACAACTAGGAATAAAAATTGAAATACATACATATCAATATTAAATACATACATAAACAATACAGGAAATCGATAACACAATAATTATTATAGGAATCATAGATTACGATAACAAAAATTACAAGTAATGTATCAAGAGATAAACCACACATTGTGTAAATCACAATAAAGGCACGAAAATTTTAGGCAAGGGCACAACCGCAAATATAATTAGATATAGTTTTTTAATTATAATTCGCTTTGCATTTTATGTTTAACCTACTTAATCTTTAGTAACACAATTATATTAATTTGCATACACTCCGGCGTAGAAACATGTTCCATTCATACCACCTCGATGGCTGGCAATCCACGACCACCCGGTATGCCAGATCCTTCTTTCCACGCACATGCAAACTACGGAACCAGCTATCAGCAAGTGTTCCCTCAAAATTTTTTGGGTATTTTAGATTAAAGACCCAAAATACATGACATTTAAATAATCCAATTGGTGTTAATTCTGTCGTACAAAATCGCTAAACGAAACTAATTTAAAATAGTTGTATCCTTTTGAAACTGCTTCCTATGGAAAAGGATAGCACTATTTTTAATCAATAATAATAATAATAATAACGTTTATTTGATTTCACACTAATGTAAATTAACAGTAAAACAAACACAATATAATTAAGTTGTTGAAAACATAATAAAAGGTACACCTGTTTCCCGAACTAGTTATGACTGTGTCTCGGGAAACAGGGCTTCCTGCAAAATTAGTTTAGTTTTGCGATTTTGCTCAACAGAATCGACCACACTGTCTTTTGAGTTTTTAACCGACTTCATTAAACTGCAGGTCATTAAAAATCGCTTAAATAGCCGCTTACGCCGTTTTAACCTCAGTATCCTGTTCCAAGCAAGCTCTATATGAGCAAGTTCCTGCCGGGCGGCTTGTCCCTGCTCCAGAAAGCCGCGAGCTTGTTCTGCACGGCGCTCCACGTGACGGAGGCGCCCATGAGCTGCGACAGGCGCGGCGCGGGCTCCACCAGGCGCTCCAGCAGCGGGCGCCGGTACAGCCGCTGCGCCTCCGCGCGCTGGTCGTCCGTCACTCTCCTGTCGTCCAGGTGGCTGAGCGACGGGAACTGGGAGATCACGAATAACCTGGAACGGAAACTGAGTTTAAGGCGAAATCAACGACTCTGCCCGCGAAATTCAAAATTTTCATGGTTTTTTGCAATTTGTTCGCTAATTGCACGTCAGAGGTTTATGGCAGTCAATTTGTGAGAATGGCAGTATCATAATATTTAGATGATTATATCAAAATATTTGCATAAAAATGTGTATCCTAGGAAATTAGTCCGAGTATCGAGTTTTATATGGGTAACTCGCAAATCTCGGACTAATTTCTCTAACTCGACACTTTCAAGCAGAGATTTTTATATAATTATAAAGATATTGGGATTCTCGCAATTTGACTGCCATAAGTCTATTATGTCTTCTTAGCTCAAAAATCGCAAAAGACCACAAAAAATTTGAATTTCGCGGGCACACCCGTGGTTTGCTCCTTAAACACGGCCAGTAAAAATCCTTCTTCATCACAATAGAGCTGACTTATTTTCTTTATTACAAGCTGAACAAAATAATAGGTGACAATGCATCTCGCAATTATTGCAATAACTTTAAAGGTGTTTTTGAATGAGTTCCTTTGCTACGTGACAAGCAGTTTGTCGTTCTGGAGCAATGCTGAGATCCCATCAGAATGCTAAACCGGTTTAGCAACCAGCCGGGACAAGCAAAGCCAAATTAATTTTTTTTTGATAAATATCAAAACAAATTAATCTGTCCTGCTAATATATTATCAGGGCATTACATACATCACAATGTAGCCCCAAATTAAGCAATATCCGGTTTTGTGGATACTACATACATAAATACAAAGTATTAAATGTCATCCAGACACTTGAAAACATTCAAGCTCATCAGACAAAAATTTTCCAGTTGTGGGAATAGAACCCACAACCTCCGAGGCATGCGGACCGCTACTGCTACGCCATTTGGTCATCAATTAGAAAAGGAGACTGCCACTAGCTAACCTGTACTGCAAGTAGTCGTAGAAGGTGCCTCCGTTGAAGTAGCTGGGTGCTGCAGGGTTGCCCATCAGGGACAGCAGGCACAGCTGCGGACACGACTCCTTCAGCCGTCCCACCCATGGGTATAAAGATGCTATCTTACATCTGTTCAGCCTGCCACAAATACATTTTATTTATAAACTTAGTTTTAAGTCATGAAGTTATCAGTACTTACATTCATAAAAGCCAACAAGTAAGGCCTATATGAAATCAATAAATCACTTGAATTTCTAAATCTATGGTCATAAGCTAAAATTTTGCACGGAGGTGGAATCTTCTAATCACAGCAGAGCTGGTTTAGCTAATTATCAATATTTACCACAGCAGCTGCAGTTTGGGCATGGGGGGCAGGAAGCAGTTCTCGGTGATGGGGTTGTCATCCGCCACCAGTGACGTCAAGTGCTTGAAGTGCACCAGTGCGTCCAGGTTGCTGGAACAAACATTGCAGTCGCTGAACCAGCAATAAACATTAATACAATTTATTCTCATCCAAACTGCTCAATGTATTTAGAGGGAGGAGTTATATTAAATTATTGTCATGTGTTAAGCAGTTTTCAATGATGACCATTTATCAATTATTGTGCTCATTTATTTCTGATTTCTCAAGTTATTGGTCTTCTTCAGAATTTCTGTATCTCTATCTGTATAAAAATATACTTTAAAAGATACTCTGATTCTGAGGTAAGGTGTTAACTAGCCACGGCAGAAGCCTCCCACCAGACCAGACCTGAGCCAATTTAGAAATTATAAAATTCCAAAGTGGCCCGTGGCGGGAATTGAATCAGTGACCTCCTACTCAAATCTGAGTGAGCGTCCCCTGCGCCAGGGAGGTCGTCAAAACCATCAAATCTATATTTAGATAATTTAATTGCATAGAAAGATAAAATGTTATTCACATTATTGTTATCCATTTGGAGCATAGTTCAAGAAATGCAAATTGGTTTTTACTTTAATAGATAAAACCGGTTCATTAAACAAGTTTTCAACATTTTGCCACTTGCTAGTTGTTATTTCCACAAAAAGAATCAATTTATTTTAGTAGTATTTTATCCTATTGATTACGACAAATAACATTACAGACGAAATTGAAGAAGAGATGGGGCAGTAAAACAGAGTATCTGAACAAAGTAAAGCACATACGAAAAGGGCAAACAGATAGAAATTTTTTACATCAATAGAATATAAAAAATACAGGCAAAATTATGGGTTGACGGTGATATAACAGAAAAAATTAGGTAGTGGTGGACAAGGAATTTTATACAAAAAGTAAAGAGGAAGGTTATGCTGGCCAGGAAGATAGAGCCAGGGATTGATGTAGAATATTGCACCAATTACAAAGCAGTTCAACAATGTAGATGAATACCTTTGTTACTTACTAAAGCTGTAAAGTAATATAGATCAATAAATATCTTTGTAACTTACGTAATTTTGTTATGGCTAATATCCAGGTACTTGATGTGGTCGCTGAATCTCTCCACGATGGTTCTGGGGAGCTCGTACAGCCTCTCGTACGCCAGGGTCAGCTTTGTGGGGTCCTCCTCAATGGCATTATCTTCATTTGCTGATCTGGACAAATTAAATAAATACTATTATTATGTCCCATGACTTTTTTACCATCAAACTTCAAGGCATTGAAAAGGCTTACACCCCTATATAG
Organism: Coenonympha glycerion; assembly: GCA_963855885.1. Classification (NCBI taxonomy): domain Eukaryota; kingdom Metazoa; phylum Arthropoda; class Insecta; order Lepidoptera; family Nymphalidae; genus Coenonympha; species Coenonympha glycerion. The sequence continues at coordinate 312,097 of OY979637.1, read as the reverse complement.
TTGTTTGTGCCAAAGACACATACAAAGCAGTTTGATTCCTCGTTCCTGATATGCACTGCAAAGGTTTGGAATACCCTCCCAGGCCAAATGTCTTCCCCACCACTTGCAAACTGGAGGCTTTCAAATAAAAAGTGAATAGGTATTTACAAGGCAAGCGCGCACCACCTTAGACTGTATCGTCACTCAGGTGTAATCACAGTCAAGCACTGGCCTATACGTTTAGTTAAAAAAAGTATTACAAAAAAATTGAGGAGGCTTTTGTCTACCTTAGTGAAAATTGGATGCAAAATTCGTTCAGTAGAGTTTATCGCTAACACACAGACAAACGCGACGGAGGACTTTTATAATATTATGTAGTGAATTAGTGATTGATTGCTATTCAAGGGCTTTTTAATGTAAAAAAATAGATACTCACTGTATCAAATCGGGCGGTATAACGCTGTGAGACATGGCGGTGACAGAGTCCACTAGCACTCCGCTCGCCACATCTATGGCCATCAAGCCTTCGTCCTCACTGTTAGTAGTAAAAATACAAAATGGTAAACATTAAAACTCTCCAAACAAAAACTAAACGAATTGTTTATTTAGGTTTACACGCACGTCGCACAGTCGCACTCATCAACGTCAAAATCTTGTGTCAACTTCAAAATGACTTTGACAATTTTAGTTTCGTTTTTAGTTGACACCATTGATAAAATACAATTGGGTATTGGTTGAAAGATTGGTTGACACGGAAGAATTTTATTTGCTTTTTGAAAAAAAAAATTTTTAATCAACGATCGGATTAACAAAGTTAAGATAGCTGTGTCCACTTATCTTTATTATTATAATAATAATTGTAAGAAAAGTGCCACAAACTTTTCTTGTCCAGTGGAGAATGGGGATGTCGCTGCCGAGAATAGCGAGTAGTGACACAGTGACACACCTGCGGAACATTCTGCTAAGTTTCCGCAGGCGAAAGTTCCGCTCAATACGCATGCAATGTTTTTAAAATACCTATATTACTAAGTATGAGACACCTACTACGCAACGCTAAACGCAAACGGTCTATAATAGTAGATTGATTCAATTTAATACGCGAATATTACATTCGCGTATGAACAATTTGAACCGAACTTTCAGCGGCGGAAGTGGAACGTTCCGCAAATGTGGCGCGGCACTTTGATATACCCAAGTACCGTCCGTAGGTTTGACTATTATTGTTTTCTCATAAGCACTCCGATTCCGACAATCGAGAATCATATCATATTATTATTATGGTGTGAATAATTAATTAATTTACTATTGAAAAATGAATGTTGTAGATATTACAATGATGAATTACTGAATTAGTATAATAGATAACGACTTACTGATTTATTTTGAATCCATTCGTCGACATGTTTACATAAAATATTATAACTAAATAAGAAATTATTAATTTATTAAGTAGGATCACATTGTCAATACGTGAATCATATTTGATAATACCTACTACACGAATGTTTATCAATCGGACTCTGCTACAATGAGCCGTATGATAAGAAGTTATTTACATTTCTCACAGCTTTTGTGACCTATCAGCATAGATTTATAAACGTCGTCGCTGGCGCTCCCTATCAGCTTTGTTATAACTTGGGGTTTTCTTACACAGGTACGACGTCACATACCCACAGCCCACAGGATGTATTTGAAATAATTGTATTGATAAACTTATTTATGACAATGATAAGTAGTCTCAGGAGTCGAGTTTGGGACTATAGGAATAGAGAGCAAATAATTAGGTACTCAACTCCTTTCACATCCATTGGAAAACTTTTTGTCCGATGGGCAAAATAGGAACTGAAGTTGTGATGTGGTTGTGATTTTGATTTGCTCAGTTTGTTGTCTACATTACTTACAGTGCTGATCCTTTACAAGGGAAATCTCAGTGCGTTTAGCGGCATGGATGGTTAGCGGTGAGTACTGAATACAACTACTTTTTGCGAAAAACTGAACATTGAATTTCGCGGGCTACTGGGGCCGAAAACCTTGAGAAATCAAAAGTTCACATCTATATATGTAATGAAATGAGTGACATTTCATTCATTGATTTGTCACACAAGATGGCCACTTCCAGTGGACCTGCCTCCCTTTTGGCTTGAAAACATCACCAGCAATTTTCCAGAGAATCTTAAGCAATATTCTAAGAAAACACAATCTCACAGGATACTCTGTTAACTATATCGATGATATTTTGATATACTCGTCTACCTTTGAAGAACATATAAGGCACATTAGAAATGTATTAGAGGCAATAATTAAAGAAGGCTTTAGACTGAAGTTTAAGAAATGTACCTTTGCTTCAGACTCGGTAAAATACCTCGGCCATATAATTCAGAACAATTCAGTAAGACCACTAAAAGACAATTTGATTTCAATAAGGAACTTTCCAACTCCTAAGACGCAAAAGAACATCAGACAATTTTTGGGAAAAATAAACTTCTACCATGACTATATACCAAGAAGTGCAATTATCTTAGATCCATTACACAATTTATTACGAAAAAACGAGAAATTTGTATGGTCAGAGAAATGTGAAGAAGCATTCAATCTGATAAAAAGATATTTATGTTCGCAACCGGTCTTGGAAATATTCGACAAAGACTTACCAATCAAAATCTTTACCGATGCATCTTTGGAGGGCATTGGAGCAATATTAAAACAGACACAACTAGATGGTAAAGACAAACCGGTGGCATATTTCTCAAAAAAATTGAATGAACATCAAAAACGGAAAAAGGCTATATATTTAGAATGTCTTGCTATGAAAGAAGCTGTTAAATATTGGCAGCACTGGCTCATCGGAAAACAATTCACCATTTACTCAGATCACAAACCTCTAGAGAACATGAACATTAAATGCAGGACAGATGAAGAATTGGGTGATCTCACATACTACCTATCTCAGTATGACTTTACCGTAAAATATATACCTGGTAAAGAAAATGTAGAAGCAGACTGTTTGAGCCGAAACCCTGTATTAGAACCAGAAGATAACAGAGAGGAAACATTGAGAATAGTTAATTTAATACAAATAAAAGATATAGTTGGAGACCAAGAGAAAAATGAAACAATAAGAGAAAAGAAACAAAATTTAATACTAAAAAATAATATCTATTATAAAAAAATAAAGAAACAGGAAAAGATTATCCTCTCAGATAATGAATCTCTCTCTCTCTCTCTCTCAATATGAAGTAAATGAGTATTGTTGAGCAGAGTTCTTATTAAAAACATGTAGATGCATAAATTCTGTGCCCGCAAAACACATTGCCATTATCCTTCGATGTATAATTAGCCCACTATGAGCGAAAAACTAAATAAAATTTGAATTTTCGCGCCCGGATGGTATCCATCGCCCTTAACTTGTAGTCTATACAAGACGCGAAAATGTGCACAATCACGTATGAAGCGTTATTTTTTCGAAGCTCAGTTTTATCACTTATCACCTCTTATTAGTTTTCATTTATATGACGAGTAATCATGACATGACAATACTATTAATTTATTTCACTTCGAGCAAAGATTTAAATCGTTAGATGAGCCCTAAACCTCCAAAAACGTCCACGTTTTTGTCTTGTGTGACACGTTGTCACTCTCTTTGACACATTAGTGGAACTATAGCATGGTGAGAGCACTCACTCAACATATTTGAGGACGTTTTTGATGTGCGCAATGTAGGCTAAGGGCCCATCTAACGATTTAAATCTTTGACGAATTTAGTAAAAAACTTATAAAAAAGGTGCATGAAGATTTATGCCATATTGGGATCAGACAACTGCAGAAAAACATAAGTTCAATATATACGGCTATAAACCTAACAAAAAATATCATAAATATTTGTAAAACATGTGAAATATGCATAAAAAATAAATCAAGATGTCAAAAAAAAATTGGATTAATGTCACAACTGGGACCAGCTACCAAACCATTTGAAATAATGTCAATGGATACTATTGGTGGATTTGGAGGATCTAGGTCTACAAAGAAATATCTACACCTTTTAGTAGATCACTACACAAGATATGCATTTATTGCGACTTCGAAAACCCAGAATGCATGTGACTTTATAAATTTAACAAAGAAAGTACTAGAGACAGATGAGATTGGAATTATCCTGACAGATCAATATCCGGGCATAAATTCAAGAGAATTTAAACAATTTTTGCAGGAAAATAATATTAAACTAATTTTTACAGCCGTGAATACACCATTCTCGAACGGCTTGAATGAAAGATTAAACCAAACAATAGTAAATAAAATAAGGTGTAAAATGAATGAGAAAAATAATAAGAGAACATGGACAACACTGGCAAGAGAATGTATACAAAAATATAATTAAACAGAACACTCCGTTACAGGTTTTGCACCAAAATATTTACTGGATGGTACAAATGTCAGTATTCTACCAAATGAATTCAAAACGATGGAAAAGGAAGACAAGTGGATTGCTGATAGAAGATTGGCATTAGATAATACAATAAAATCTCATGAGTATAACAAGAAAATATTTGATAGAAATAGAAAAATGCAAGAATTTAATGTAGGAGACAGTGTATATGTAGAAAATGGAAATAGACTGAATAGAAAGAAATTAGACGAATTAAAAATAGGCCCTTTCAAAATAATAGAGAAAATATCGAATTCCATTTATAGGATTGATACAGGCAACAAAAAAACAGAATCAACATTATTTCATATAACAAAATTGCAACCTGTCATAACAGAGGCTGAAGAAGATGAAGGAGATGATAATGAATATGAAGATGACTTATAAGTACATTTTACAGATATATTGCTTAGAATTTTCGCTCTTAGGGGGGGAGATGTAATGAAATGAGTGACATTTCATTCATTTGAATTTGCCGCGCTTCGCGTATCAGCTGTCTTTCGCGTATCTATGATATTGATCTGTGTCGATGATTTAAAATGGCGTGGGACGCGCAGATTGTTTTGTGCATTTTATTGTTATAAAAACTAATAGAAAGAATGTGATTGAGGACTCGATAAATAGTGAACTTTAAATGTCGTTTCTTTGTTATTTCAGGTGAGATAGAAGTGTAATTGTCGTAACTTGATAATAACTTGATAATTGTAGACTTGTTAAATAAAACAAAACTTTGTTATTTCAGAGAAACAATTTGTGTTTTATTTTGGAGATCCTCAATGTCTTATATATATATAAAAGAATGAGGCATTTTGGTTTGTTCCACGGATTCCGCCTAAACTATAGGTAGTAGAGATCTGAAATTTGGTGCCTAGGTAGATATTAGGTCATGAATTCGTACTAAGACGGGGATTCCAGAAATTCAAATCCTAAGGGGTAAAAATCGTACATTAAAGGGATTTTCCCATACAAAAGTTATTTTTTTTCGTTGTTCCAGGAATTCCCGAAACACTAAAAGTCGTAGAGCTCTGAAATTTAGTGCCTAGGTAGATATTAGGTCATGAATTCGTACTAAGACGGGGATTCCAGAAATTCAAATTGCAAGGGGTAAAAATCGTACATTTAAGGGATTTTCCCATACAATAGTGATTTTTTTTCGTTGTTCCAGGAATTCCCGAAAAACTAAAAGTCGTGGAGCTCTGTAATTTGGTGCCTAGGTAGATATTAGGTCATGAATTCGTACTAAGACGGGGATTCCAGAAATTCAAATCCTAAGGGGTAAAAATCGTACATTAAAGGGATTTTCCCATACAAAAGTGATTTTTTTTTCGTTGTTCCAGGAATTCCCGAAAAACTAAAAGTCGTAGAGAACTGAAATTTGGTACTTAGGTCGATATAAGGTCATAAATTCGTACTAAGACGGGGATTCCAGAAATTCAAATCCTAAGGGGTAAAAATCGTACATTAAAGGGATTTTCCCATACAAAAGTTATTTTTTTTCGTTGTTCCAGGAATTCCCGAAAAACTAAAAGTCGTAGAGATCTGAAATTTGGTACCTAGGTCGATATTGGGTCATGAATTTGTACTAAGACGGGGATTTCAGAAATTCAAATTTTAAGGGGTAAAAATCGTATAGTTAAGGGATTTTCCCATACAAAAGTGATTTTTTTTGTTGTTTCAGGAATTAAACTAAAAGTAGTTCAGATCTGAAAATTGGTACCTAGGTTTTTATCAGGTAATAAAATCAATTCGTACTCAGTTATTTCGGGGATTCTTGAAATCCAAATTTTGAAGTGGCCGCCATTTTGAATTTTTTTGTTACTGGGCCGATTGCTCTGAAAATCGATATCTGAGTATCGCGACAAGCATGGAGAAGGAATTTGTGGTCAAAATTAAAAAAAAGTGGCCGCCATTTTGAACTTTTTTGTTACTGGGCCGATTGCTTTGATAATCGATATATGAGTATCGCAGCAAGCATAGAGAACGAATTTATGGTCAGAATTAAAAAAAAGTGGCCGCCATTTTGATCTTTTTTGTTACTGGGCCGATTGCTTTGAAAATCGATATTTGAGTATCGCAACAAGCATACAGAAAGAATTTATTGTCAGAATTAAAAAAAAGTGGCCGCCATTTTGAACTTTTTTGTTACTGGGCCGATTGCTTTGAAAATCGATATATGAGTATCGCAGCAAGCATAGAGAACGAATATAATATGGTCAGAATTAAATAAAGTTGCCGCCATTTTGAACTTTTTTGTTACTGGGCCGATTACTTTGAAAATCGATATTTGAGTATCGCAACAAGCATAGAGAACGAATTTATGGTCAGAATTAAATAAAGTGGCCGCCATTTTGAACTTTTTTGTTTCTGGGCCGATTGCTCTGAAAATCGATATTTTAGTATCGCAGCAAGAATAGAGAACGAATTTATGGTCAGAATTAAAAAAGTGGCCGCCATTTATTATGGACAGACGGGCAGACAGTGTAGTCTCAGTAATAGGGTTCCCGCCTTTTTCCCTATAGGTACGGTACCTTAATTGAACTACGAGTATATTAAACTTTTTGTAACAACCTCATATTTTCAAAACCGATAAGTGACTATAGCAGCAAGCACAAAGGAAGAATTTGTCGTCTTAATATTATTAAAATAAATGGAAGTTAAGACAGGAATTTTAGTAATTAAATGCCTGAGGATGTAAAGCAGAGGTTAAACGCGAGCGAAGCCGCGGGCGTCCGCTAGTTGTACATATACAAGTCCGACAAGGCTCTCTTGGTCAGGAAGGTGTTGTTACTTGTTATATAATATCAAAGGCAGTCAGAAAATAAAATATTCTCAATTTTACTTAAATTTTGGTTTCATTTAGGTAGTTAATAAAACAACACAACATACAAAGCGATATACTGACAGAGCGAACTATCAAACAGTAACACAACATAGCGGTGTTAGTTCCAAATTTAGCCACGCGCCAAGATTGCCTTGTCACACCTGACTCCAGTTCAACTCCAGTTTGATTATACCATAGATTATAATACCCTTCAGCATAAAAACAATATGGACTTGCCCTTTCTACAAAAAGTTTAGTGTGAATATTTCTAATCTGTCAAGTGGCGTATAAGATGGCGTCACCTCAAGTGCGCTGATTGGGGATCAACGCTAACGTGAGCGTCCATGGAACTAAAATAAAATGTCATTCAAAACTACGTTAAATATCAATTTTAGCACCGTGGATCTAAGCCCTTCCTCTCGTCCTTCCTTCTTTTAGTTTTTAAATAGCTGTTTGTATTCGTTTTTTTTAGTTTGTTTGTTTGATAAGCGTGTATGTTACACTGTACTTAGTTATTGTACTATTTAATTGCGCATGCTATGTCCACATCCAGTAGACTCAATTAACAACTATATTTTTTAAAGATACTAACTTGCTTGATACATTAATTGTAGTCAGTTTTGTGGACTCAATAAAAAAAAAGCCGGGCCGCTTCTAATCGGTACAAAACAGGAACTGTTAATTGTGTAGTATAGTTTAATAGAGGTGGGGTAGTGTACGGTAGTAACTCAGTACGTGAATACTTGACAACAAATCTTGGCACTCATCATGGCATCGCATGACACGCAAGTTTAGGCTAGAATAAACATGGAATTAATAAGTACTTCGTACAACTGGAAAGCTTACTGTGTATCGAAACACGCGCCGAGGGAGAGGTCATAAATCTTGGTGCGTCTCTTTCAAAGTAGTGTAACCATTCTTCTTTTGGATTTGACAGGATTGTTTGTACCTAATCTAAATAAAATCAAAAATATATATACACTAGCACACACCGCTCTTGCGTCTCATCATCTAATAAGCAATGTGGATACTTACTAATAATAAATAAAAGAAAAATAAAAAGTCAGAGCAAAAGATTTTAAGTCGTTACTGTATCTCATGCCTTTCTCCGATTTTTTTTGTTCAACTGCTGATGAATATTTGGATAACAGTTTGTTATGACAGATTGTCATACCATTTAATAATTTTTACACCTTTTAAAAAAAAATCATAAGTGACTTTAAACTACTCCAACTCTTTTGATTTTATGCTTTCGGTTTTTTACCTCGCGCTTCAATTTTATTTTCCTTGGTGTACCAGGCAATGTTGATGTCTATGTACAGATATCAAGTTTCATCTTTTTACATGAAGGACTTTTAGAAGATCCAGGTTTTACATCTTCTGAATTAGTCTGGTATATATCGCGCTTAACACATTTTTTGTTTTCGGCAAAAATCTGTCATGAAATTACATAAAAATATGTTCCCATAATCATACCAATTATTGTTCAGTAACTTATTTATTAGGATACAATGTTGTTTATTTAAGTAGGTACTTTAGTAATACCTTTGGAAAGATAGAGGGAACCACTCCAAGTTTCAACTTTTTTTGGGCCTCTGTTCGGAATGCAGTGAACAAACCACAGAGCTTTTATTGAAGTTCCCAGGTGTCACCTCTTACTATTAATTTTTCCTTCAACTCTACATCCGAAGGCAAACTGGAAATGCAAATTGTTGTTATTATGTTATAATACATAAATAAATTAATTGAGTCCACCACTACAACTTTTCCAATAAAATTATTAAAATAATTCCACAATATGCAAAATTATTATCACACAAAGAAATCTTCTTTTTGATTTGGTTTTCAAATTGACGCTTTGACCGATGTAATATGAAATCTTTGATTAAAGTTAACGACCCTCATGAATTTTCAGTTAAGTATTTAAGTAGCATGAAATTACCAACGTAATTTGTTCGTACAAAGTACGTGGTACGAAGTACAATTCCATGATAAGTAGTTTCAAGTGTAGTCACCCTAGTTCACACGGATGTCAAAGTATTCATTATTCATTGTGCGAGAGGGACACACCAAGAAAAAAGATGTCTCGCTCGGGCTCATTTCTATACTGAGATATTGGTTACTTAAAAAAATACTTTAAAAAAATAGGAATGAGGTTCATTTTAATTGTTAAATTAATAGAAGTAAGCTTTCCAGTTGTACGAAGTACTTATTAATTCCATGAGAATAAATGAATGGATTATCTCCATACTTTTATTGTCTCTGTTTTTTTATTGACATTGACATCGAAACTATCAAGTGTCAATCATTGACACGTGTCGTCGTCCCTTTTAGAAAATATGCCACAAGAAAACAAAACAGTATGTTTATAATTAAAAAAAAATTAAACTATTAAGAAATCATCTATTCTATCGTTATTAAAGCTATGCTGTAGCACGCAAGTTAAAATTAGGCAGCACTCTGCATATCCTTTCTTCGAAAAAGCAAAAATGGATGTAAGTACACAGTTTAATATTTTATACTTTTGGAGAAAATATACTTGTTTCAACGGAGTTATAAAGTGTATTATGTATTTCTACCAGCTGTTATCGTTGTAGGAAAGCAACATCCCGATAGACATTAACATAGGCAAGCTACAAGACTGGCTCGTGAGTCGACGTCACGTCAACAAAGAGTGGCAGAAAAGCATCGTAGCGGTGCGCGAGAAGATAAACAACGCCATCCAGGACATGCCCGCGCACGAGGACATCGCCACACTGCTCTCGGGCAGTTACATCAACTACTTCCACTGCCTCAAGATCATAGAAATCCTCAAGGAAACCGAAGCCGACACTAAGAACTTGTTCGGAAGGTACGGGTCGCAGAGAATGAAAGACTGGCAGGACGTCGTGAGGAGCTACGAGAGGGACAACTTGTATCTAGCGGAGGCCGCTCAGATTTTTGTCAGGAACATCACCTATGAGATACCGAGCTTGAAGAAACAGATTGCTAAGGAAGAACAGATGCAAACAGTGAGTTATAAATCGTACAGTATATTTTGGTGCTTGTCAATCAGGTTGTCAGGCTTTACTTTACTATCAAATTACTAATTGAAAGAATTTTCATGCACAACAGACCCTGTGAGTGCTTGAAAAGAATATTAAAACTTCTTTTAATATATCAAATTGAATTTTTTGTGTTTTGTGTTTCTTTGTGTTTTAGGAATGTGAAAAGAAGCATTCAGATTACTTAAAGAATGAGGCGTCCAGTAAATCAGAGTTCCTGACTCTGTGCAAGCAGCTGGGCATCAAGGGAGACAGGATCAAACGAGAACTGGTTGAACGGCTGCAGGAGCTCCCAGACATTTATGACAAAGTAAGATGCTTGAAGAATGTTTCAAAAGTTTGCCTTAGTCTGTATTTTGAGTAAAAATAGAACCCTTATGGTGACACTCTCTCTGTATCTCCACCCATCCATCATAACTAATAACTATTTATATTTTAATTTAAAATGAGGAAAATTCAATAGGGATTAACATATATTTTACATGTAAAATAAAATCAACTAAAACAACCATACTTTTTTAAAATTAACCTGTGCAAGAAAGTTAGTTTTGTTGATAGTTAACAAAACAAGCTTTTGTAGTATGTAATCCTTAGTACGCAACTCGCACTTGGCAGGTTTTGTTTAAACATATGTAACCACTTTGTTTATTCATAGACTTTCCTGCACAAAAGTTCACCTGTAGCTAATGTAAAAAGTTAGTTTAAACCAAAGACATTTTTAGTTTATAATTCCACCACTTCATAACAACATCAACAACAAAAGCACATACATTGATCCGATCCCTTAGTAAGTAGCTTATGCACTTGTGTTAAGGAAATCAGAAACAACGAAGGTACTACAACATCCAGACCCCGAGAAAATGTAGAAAACTTATTTTTCTACATTGCCCTGACCGGGGATCGAACCTGGAACTTCAGAGATAGTGGCCCCTTGAAAACTGGCACACTAACCACTCAATCACGGAGGTCGTCAACTTCATAAAACGTAAACTTTATGAACAGATGTAGTTTTACCCTCTCAATTATGTGATCCTTATTCCTTACAGATAGGGAACTCCCTGAAGCCCGTCCAACCAGCAATAGAGCTGTACTCTGCATTCACCAAGTACATCCTGGGGGAGCAGGCGTCGCAGCTTCTGCCCCTACTGCAGTACGTGGTGCAGCACGGCAACACCACCGTGTACCAGTGGAGCTATGGGGAGCCGCCGCTCAGCATAGAGCCTGACCCCATACATATTGAGCTGGAGGACGACTCGCAGGGCGCCGGCGATCAGGTGAGGGCTCACATTTGTTGATATAGTTTTTTTTTAACCATTTTTGGTTGTACCATTACAAGAAAAAAAAAAGTCAAATAATGGTTCAGTAATTTTCAACTTATTGATATGGTTTGTTCAACATGAACTTTAATAAAGTCAATAGGATTAAGTTAGTTTACTAAAGTGTCCATTACACCTGTTCATTTTCACAGGGCTCCTTTAAAAATTAATGGGCTCTATGCATAGGCTTATAAATCTATGGACGACGGGTGTAATACAAAAATCACGATAAGTGTCCCAAGAAAACCTGTATAAACGAAACCTATACGAATGAACCTATGTACATGAGTATTTTTATAAATAAAGTAAAACATTGTAATATATCTTAAACCATTACTATACCCCCTAATTTTCAAACACGAGACTGAAGTGCGATTGTATGTCTTTTTGCATTTTGTATGTCATTCGGTTCAGACACTTAGTGCTGACCCCCAAATCCTTAGTTTATAAATCAATGGCTCTATGTCACTATGTGTGTTTTGGTTTAGTACCCCTGTTGCTTACTTTCAAGTGGAAACACGCCAGTTTATGTTGAACAGACTATACAACGCCACTATTCAAGTTGAAATTTGACCCTGATTCATAACCTTTTGTCCTCTTATCCTATAAAATAATGTAATGTTTTCAGAGAACTACGGTTTTCACGTATTATAACTATGAATATTGTATATACTCCAACAAAAGTTTTCCTCAGTGTATGAATCATTTGCAGATAGATTTCGGAGACAGAGGTGGAATAGACTTCGGTTCGGACGACGCGAGCGCCGAGATAGACTTCGGCGATGGAGACGCCGGCGCCGAGATCGACTGGGGCAACATGGACGCTGCTGTGGATGTGGTAACATTTGATTATCCTTCTGAAATGCTTTATTTTACTCTCTGGCTCTCCCTACTGCCTTACAGTAAGCGACAACTCAAAAAAACTAATTTGGATGAAAAAGCTACAAGAAGAGTCCAAGTTAATCAGTTTTCTACTAAAGAGTTACTTTACTATATTATATACTATACAATCAAGCCTCTGCTATATCTAATTAGTAATATTATTTTTACATAAACTTTCTGCTTATAATTATTTTCTTCAATCTAAATTACAGGCCCATTTTGCTTCTTACTTTTGACTCCAGCTTTTTTGTGTGACACATCTCCTGCTCGTCGCGGTCTAGCATGACGTGAGAGTGTATTTTGTGAACAGGACGTGTCGGGCGACATGGCGGCTATATCGCTCGACGAGAGCGGCATCGTGGTGGAGGCGGCGGGCGCGGCGGGCGGCGTGGCGCGCGGGCGCGACGCGCTCAGCGTGCTCGACTGCACGCACACCAGGAACCAGTTCCTCGACCAGTTGCTGGAGGTGAGACTATAGGGCTGATCGATTGAGTAATTCGTAGTAAAGTGCCAGATTTTTTTTTATTTTGATACATCGCCATCAAGTTGCTATCAAATCATCGCCACCAGCATTTCTTCTGCTCTTTTTTTTTGCCAAAGTATACGTAATCCATCACCATGTGTCGCAGCTGGAGTCGTTCCTCAAGATGCGGCTGTACGAGACGGTGGCGGCCAACGAGAGCCACACGTTCTCGCTGATCGAGCAGCTGCCCGCCGAGAGCGAGGCCGCGCTGGCCGCCATGCTGCGCGCCGTGCACGCCGCCGCCGGCGCGCTGCTGGCGCCCGAGATCACGCACCTGCACAACGTGAAGCACTCGCCCAGGTGATGCTCCCGCCACTCACCAAATATATAAAAACTAGTAGGGCGCGGGCCACATGTGGCCCGCGGGCTGTCTTCCCGCCTATAAAAGAATAGCCGCCATCTCGTATTCATATTCGCCAAAAATATTCTATGGCAAAAAAAAATTCGGCCATATTGGACTTTTTTCTATTCATAGCGTAGACCTTCGGGTCCTGATCAACTCTTGTCAACAAACCATTCTTCCATCTTTTATACTTTACGAGATGGACACCGATGAAGTTTGTATGGCGGCCATCTGATCTTGAATCCGCCATTTAGAATTTTTTTTTCAGCTAAATGATTTGGATGATATTTCAAATGACATTTGCTTGAGCAACCCCCACCTATCTCCAATACTCTGGCTGTGCTCTTCACCTGTCTCTGAAATTCTCTCAGTATCTCTATCTATCCGTATTTTTCCTCCAAATGTTTTTTTTTATATTCAGGTACGTGGACGTGTTGACGGCTCAGCTGCAGCAGAAGCTGGCCGTGTGCGACAAGCTGTCCCGCCTGGCGGCGCGCGAGGCGGAGCGCGGCGAGGCGGCGGCCGCGCGCGCTGCCGAGCTGCGCCCGCTGCTGGCGCGGATGCTGGAGCGCACCAGGGAGCTGCAGGCCGACGTGAGTGTGACAAGCTGTCCCGCAGTTACAGTGCGACAAGCTGTCCCGCAGTTACAGTGCGACGTGCTGTCCCGCAGTTACAGTGCGACGAGCTGTCCCGCAGTTACAGTGCGACGAGCTGTCCCGCAGTTACAGTGCGACGTGCTGTCCCGCAGTTACAGTGCGACGAGCTGTCCCGCAGTTACAGTGCGACGTGCTGTCCCGCAGTTACAGTGCGACGAGCTGTCCCGCAGTTACAGTGCGACGTGCTGTCCCGCAGTTACAGTGCGACGAGCTGTCCCGCAGTTACAGTGCGACGTGCTGTCCCGCAGTTACAGTGCGACGAGCTGTCCCGCAGTTACAGTGCGACGAGCTGTCCCGCAGTTACAGTGCGACGAGCTGTCCCGCAGTTACAGTGCGACGAGCTGTCCCGCAGTTACAGTGCGACGAGCTGTCCCGCAGTTACAGTGCGACGAGCTGTCCCGCAGTTACAGTGCGACGAGCTGTCCCGCAGTTACAGTGCGACGAGCTGTCCCGCAGTTACAGTGCGACGAGCTGTCCCGCAGTTACAGTGCGACGAGCTGTCCCGCAGTTACAGTGCGACGAGCTGTCCCGCAGTTACAGTGCGACGAGCTGTCCCGCAGTTACAGTGCGACGAGCTGTCCCGCAGTTACAGTGCGACGAGCTGTCCCGCAGTGACAGTGCGACGAGCTGTCCCGCAGTTACAGTGCGACGAGCTGTCCCGCAGTTACAGTGCGACGAGCTGTCCCGCAGTTACAGTGCGACGAGCTGTCCCGCCTGGCGGCGCGCGAGGCGGGACAGCTTGCTGTCACTGTCACTGTCACACAATTGAGTGAATTTTCGTACTTGCTTCATTATTGTTATGTACATATTATCGTCTGCCAAAAGGGCCAATTTCCTAAAGTTTATCTTGTCTTGTAAATTAAAACCATTGATTAAACATATAAAGGATCAGCACTTAATGACGTCACGCATATATTTTTAAGCTCCGCCCTGAAGCCGGATTTTTTAATTTGTCAATAGTGTAAAATGGCGCTCATGTAAGCGACTAACAGCGGTATGTTCTGTCAGCGGTAGTGAAATGTACTGCGCGCGACACCATAATATTTGAAAAATTTTTGGCTTCAATATACGTCACATCTTTTTCGTCCGTTAAGCGTAGCGTATTTCGTCATTGATTAAAACCATTAAAAAATTCACCAAGCTTTACAAAGTTCAGGTGCAATTTAACAATGATATGTGTTTGTTCGCAGATCGAGAAGGAGATATCGAAGAAGTACAAGGGGAGGCCGGTCAACATCATCGGTGGAGTGAGGTTCTTGTAGAAGAGAAACAGGCGGGTAGAGTTGACTAAGTCAAACTTAATTTTTTATCGTTGATAATAAATAAACTTTATTTTATTACGAGATTTTTGTATTATTTTA
Source organism: Coenonympha glycerion (assembly GCA_963855885.1). Lineage (NCBI taxonomy): Eukaryota > Metazoa > Arthropoda > Insecta > Lepidoptera > Nymphalidae > Coenonympha > Coenonympha glycerion. Next base: position 296,743 of record OY979637.1, on the reverse strand, counting down.
TTTTCCTGTTAAATCCAGCGAAACGACCATAATATGAAAAAAAAATAGGGAATGATTTATCCTACATAACAATTTCCCATTTTGCATTAATCATGACGTATTAATGTAGAGTTACACACAGTTGTGATGTGGCAGTTTCCTTAGATAGATAGCACCAGTAGTTATTTAGCTAAGCAGCTAAACTTTTGCTAAAGAACTTAAAACTCGGAAATCAAAGGAAGTCGCCACGTACTTACACTTTCTAAAAGCACTCACTCGAATGAACCTTTAAATTCGATATTAAAAAGGCAAAAGTAATCAAATAACAGAGTGCGCTTTTAAAATTTTATTTCAGTCAATTATTATCTATCCATACACATAAGGGTAATAAACGTAATACGGGTAGGGGTAGTAAAAGTAGGGATAATAGTAATAGGGGTAATATAGAAAAGGCACGCAGATCGCCTTTATCGTGTCACCGTTTTTGTCGTCGTTTCTTCTGGATTTAACGCATTCTGGCGGAAGCTGCGGTCGCTGGCTGGACGAGGGGGGAACTTCCTCCAGGATAAGGAGGGTAATGATGATGCACGGGGTAAGAATACTTAGAGGCGACATCTGAAATATTTCACGGATATTAATCTGATACTGCCTGATTAGAAAAGATTTGTTTCCTTATACCTACAATATCTGGGTGATAGAGCTTCGCTCGGTAGTATAACTACTGGCTAATAGATGGCAGCAGTAGTCAAATTATTTTTTTGGTGAATTCGACATTTTCTAAAAATGAATCCTAGCTAGATCGATTTAACGCCCCCAAAACCCCCTGTATACTAAATTTCATGAAAATCGTTCGAGCTGTTTTCGAGATAGCTAGATTATATAGAAATATATACACAAGAATTGCTCGTTTAAAGGTATAGGAATATAGGATTGCTATTAGATACAACCAATAACATTTTAATAATTGGCTGACCCTACAGTTGTTGTTTTTCCGTGTTAATTTTATATTTAAAACAAAATAAAAAACACTAAAATAATCATTAAAATCGGACGAGCCGTTTTTGAACTTAAGTAGAACAGCAATTCCTTATTTATATTTAAAGAATAAGACGAAGAAAAAATTTCAAAGATTCTTCAAGAATTGTTGAATGTCTTACCTGATTCAGCATTAGAAACAATATTCCTATCTCTTGATTTTCGTCTCAGTCGGTATGTTTTGGTTACATTTGTTGCTAATCGATCATCTGTTAATTTCACCCACTAAGAAAATTAATCATTGCTGTCTAGCTAGGTTCGTTTTAATTTTAATTTTCTTCATATTTTTGCGATTACGGTTTCACTTACATCTACCTACGGAATGTACCTACGAGTAGGTACTCGTATCTACACTTTACGACTGCATCTCGAACGATAAACTGGCTGCCGTGATTAGGAAAAACACAGATTTTAAGGAAAACTATTAAATAATTTGTAATTAAGTGTGTAGTTAAGTTCGATAATGAAAAATTTTAGTTTCTACTAAAACGTTCTACTACTTCTGCTGGATGAGACATTGGATTGTTCAAAGAGCTTTAGATTTTTAAGAACTTCTAGGACGGGTGAATGAATTGAATATCTAGGTTGTTAAAGAGAAGAAAAGCATATAATAAATTACTTGTAATTATTAAGTTTTGTTATTTTCCCGCGGGAATCATAAATTTTCCGATGTACAAGTAGTATAGTACTGTCCCGGATTATCTTCCGGTACTTACAATTATCCTAGTAACTAAATTTCTAGATTTGTTTTCTATGTTTGTGGCTTGTGAAGAATAGAAGTTACGATGACAATGAACATTACGAGATCATTACCCAGGTATAGGTAGGTTCTATAATTATTACTGCTGCAATCAGAGGATTGTCCTCAGCCTCACACGCACGTAGGTTTACAGTTTGTGTTCAATTTTCCGTTGTTCCGCACGCGAGCTTAACTCCTAACGGCCAGCGTTATGCCCGGACCACTCGCCCGTAATTACGCCTTCTAATCCACACCACAGCTGATCTCTGGCTGCCTTTATTCTAGCTTATAACATTTCGTTTGCCAAGTGGAATTTATTTTAGACACGTAGGTACGCTTGGATTACCTGCAGTGCCATACCTCCTAGCTTGTGTTCTCCACTTGATAGAGTTCTATATTTCTCTAGCACCCCTTGCTACGACGATCTGTCTGTTCTATTCTATCTGTAAGTTGTGCCATGTTGTGCTGTAAGTTCTCAATAAGATTTGATCTACGAATTGAGTTGGCAATTATAGGCTATTGAAAGTGATAATAAGTATGTAGTAGCCAAAATAAAAAAGTTAGTAAATTCGTACAGATTTATTATTACTTATCTCAATGATATTATCTATAGCTATTTACAGGACAACATTACTTAAGTACCTATAGGTACCTACTTAATACTTACACCGTATAAGTATAGGTATATACCTACCTAATATGTACATAGTTTAAAAGTTAATGGTAGGTATTACTTATGTAATAGCCTGGCTATTAAAAAAAACGTATTATATCTAATTAAATTAAGTAGGTATAATAATGTTAAATATCCGAAACAACCACTGTTTCGGTTATTTACCGAGATAATGGTGCTTATTTCGGATAGTATGGCAACTACACTAAGTGTGGTGAAAGTAGAAATAGTTCTTTTATTCTTTCTCCGAGCCCTTGACTCTAGAGTCTGAATAATTGGTACTTAACTGGCTTCACGCTATCCTTCTCGTCGACTTCCAGAGGTCTGAGGTAGTGTCCGCAGCAGCGGTTTGGTAGTGCTGTTGGAGGATGAGGAACAAAAGCTCCAGCAAGGTACTGTACCTAATGGTACGTTCGGAGGTCACCTTGATCGGCGAACACAATTGAGCGAGCTCGGCAACACACAGCAGAGCACCTTGCCGCGCGGGCACGAGTAGCGCTTCACGCACAACGCGAAGCGTCGGTCGTACTCGCACAGCTGGCCCGCGCAGCTGTTACTGTGTGTGGAGACGGCGCGTCACTTGTAGGACATGAGGATGTTCTGCAGCAGGCGCAGCGGCGACGTGCGGCAGAGCGCCTTGCCGCGCGGGCACGAGTAGCGCTTCACGCACAACGCGAAGCGTCGGTCGCACTCGCACAGCTGGCCCGCGCAGCTGTTACTGTGTGTGGAGACGGCGCGTCACTTGTAGGACATGAGGATGTTCTGCAGCAGGCGCAGCGGCGACGTGCGGCAGAGCGCCTTGCCGCGCGGGCACGAGTAGCGCTTCACGCACAACGCGAAGCGTCGGTCGCACTCGCACAGCTGGCCCGCGCAGCTGTTACTGTGTGTTGAGACGGCGCGTCACTTGTAGGACATGAGGATGTTCTGCAGCAGGCGCAGCGGCGACGTGCGGCAGAGCGCCTTGCCGCGCGGGCACGAGTAGCGCTTCACGCACAACGCGAAGCGTCGGTCGCACTCGCACAGCTGGCCCGCGCAGCTGTTACTGTGTGTGGAGACGGCGCGTCACTTGTAGGACATGAGGATGTTCTGCAGCAGGCGCAGCGGCGACGTGCGGCAGAGCGCCTTGCCGCGCGGGCACGAGTAGCGCTTCACGCACAACGCGAAGCGTCGGTCGCACTCGCACAGCTGGCCCGCGCAGCTGTTACTGTGTGTTGAGACGGCGCGTCACTTGTAGGACATGAGGATGTTCTGCAGCAGGCGCAGCGGCGACGTGCGGCAGAGCGCCTTGCCGCGCGGGCACGAGTAGCGCTTCACGCACAACGCGAAGCGTCGGTCGCACTCGCACAGCTGGCCCGCGCAGCTGTTACTGTGTGTTGAGACGGCGCGTCACTTGTAGGACATGAGGATGTTCTGCAGCAGGCGCAGCGGCGACGTGCGGCAGAGCGCCTTGCCGCGCGGGCACGAGTAGCGCTTCACGCACAACGCGAAGCGTCGGTCGCACTCGCACAGCTGGCCCGCGCAGCTGTTACTGTGTGTTGAGACGGCGCGTCACTTGTAGGACATGAGGATGTTCTGCAGCAGGCGCAGCGGCGACGTGCGGCAGAGCGCCTTGCCGCGCGGGCACGAGTAGCGCTTCACGCACATCGCGAAGCGTCGGTCGCACTCGCACAGCTGGCCCGCGCAGCTGTTACTGTGTGTTGAGACGGCGCGTCACTTGTAGGACATGAGGATGTTCTGCAGCAGGCGCAGCGGCGACGTGCGGCAGAGCGCCTTGCCGCGCGGGCACGAGTAGCGCTTCACGCACATCGCGAAGCGTCGGTCGCACTCGCACAGCTGGCCCGCGCAGCTGTTACTGTGTGTTGAGACGGCGCGTCACTTGTAGGACATGAGGATGTTCTGCAGCAGGCGCAGCGGCGACGTGCGGCAGAGCGCCTTGCCGCGCGGGCACGAGTAGCGCTTCACGCACATCGCGAAGCGTCGGTCGCACTCGCACAGCTGGCCCGCGCAGCTGTTCACGCCCTGCAAACACCAAAACACACGCGCTTAATACTGCAGTATGTACATAGTACAGCTGTCCTATTCTACAAAATGAAATAGCTGCCAGACAGCTGCCAACCCGAATACTCGTATGGCATGCAAAATTGTACTGTATTACAACTGACAAATTCATAGATGCAGAGATGTAGGTACGCTCGTCGCTGTTTTGCAGAATAGCACGGCAGGTTCAGCAGGTGCGCAAGTTATGATGAGAAAAGTCTCTATGAAGAATCTGTTGACATAGTTAGCCACATTGTGTTCGCTCTTGAAAGACGAAGCTTATGCCTAGTCGTGATAAAGTTGGAAACCGTAGAAATACCTTCCGTGATCCGAGGTGGTTCTCGAGCGCGCACAGCGGCTCGCCGTGGTAGCACTTCCAGTAGTAGGGCTGGAAGTAGACGGTGTAGAACGGGCAGTGGAACCGGTCGTAGCACTCGTCGTGGATGCGGCAGCAGCTGGAGTTGCAGTCATTTTATGTTAAAATTCAAATATAGAATTGCATTCAAATAAAAAAGAATGTCATGAAGTATAGAAAACCTCAGCAGTGCTTGACAAATGGCTTGGAGTCTTTAACGCGTAGGTACTTGAAAACAATTAGCTAATTGAAGACTGTTAAAAGGCTGAAACCAAGCGACAGATTCAAAGATTGCTAGGAATTTCAAGGAGTATAGATCAGCGTATGAGGTTGAGGGGTAGGGAGAGAAATGAGAATGAAGTTATCTCAAAGATAAACTTGGTCCACACTGATGTACGATAGGGGTGCACTATGGTTTATGGTTGGATAAAGGAGCAAGGATTGCAAACGCACAGATCTCTTCGCCGTAAATAAATAAATAAATAAATAAACGTTTATTTCAGACGTTTCCATCCATATGTTATTAGTAGGCATGTTAGTAACAATCTTTCTTAATTCCTACGTTAGTATTGTTAATTTTTTTCACGGTAAGAAAATAAGTAGGTATTCTATTCAATAGTAAAACCGATGCTCCTTCGAGAGTTCTTATAAGTGACTTATTGCATAGCTCTGTTTATTTTAGCTTTATCATCTAACTCAGGAAGAGCGTCGTGCCAACTCTTACACGATGGACGTTCTAGCGCCCTGATAGATGACATCATTTGTGATAAATTGCTCAGGACCCCAAGATCCATCAGAGGCACTTGTTCTGCAGAGAATAATATCAGTCACTTGTCAATGCCGTCCGTGGGGCGCCCCTCGCCCAGGAAGCCGCAGTAGCAGCCGTAGCCCTTGTAGTCCAGGGGGTCGCAGCCGGTGGCGCAGGTCAGCATGTTGTACAGGTGCACCACGCCGCGCTTGCCACGGTCGCCGTTGTTGGAGTACTGCTGCGGGTCCAGCGATCTGCAACATAGATCATACGATTAAGATTCAGCAACGTGAATTGAGCGGAAACGGTAAAATAGTTTTACTAATTTCTTGAGTCACGAACTGGACCTTTGAGGCTATATAGCTCCTGTCCACCAGTATCAATTTTGTGGTAACTTTTGTATATTATTCTGTTTCTGTAGAAACATAGCACTATGGTAAATGTTCATAGTAAACCAGTCCAAGATATACTTGAACTTGATATATGAGGCCTAGAATTTCAGACCAAGGGATTTTCTATTTTGAGTATGATTACAAGTCAAGTAGTTAATGTTATACATCGATGCATAGAGCAGTTAAATGTTTCCGCATGCATTCATTACAGCACCTTCACCTGAAGTCATTACGGTTGACCAAAGGCGTTTGTGGGAAGTGAATTAGGCTATTAATTTTCTCTCAATGTAGAGTGAGATTTGTTTGGTCCACCAAGGAAATTTCAAATATAATTTCCTCTAATACTAGTATTTTTAATTTCTTTCGTTTAATTCTATTTTTCAGCATTTCAGTCGGTTGATTAAAGTCCCTGCTTAGTAAATGGCTCCCATTTTAATTTTCGGCAATGAAAGCCATGCAAATAAAGTCCAAGCTCACGATCGGAGTCGGTAAGCAGTAGTGGATGTTTGCCGCGAGTGCGCTCACCTCACCCCCCTGTCGTAGTCCCCCGCAGGTATGGACTGGCGGTAGGGGTCTCGCGCGAACCCCACCAGCAGCTGCTCACTCGTGTCGAGCATGTTCGCGAGCTTGTTCCGTCGAGTGTCGTCGCTCGGCGGTCGCAGCGGCCGTGTGTATTGCTCCAACTGCGCGTAGTGCGTGCTGTTGTAGATTTGGTCGTACGTCAGAGACCGATCTGAGGATTAACAAGTAAATAATTAAAAAAGAAATCCCGATTGCATGGTAAAAATGCATAATTCTAAGTCCGATAGGTAATAGGTATAACTACAAAATTACAACCATTTGAATCAAAATTGCCACTTTATTGTTCCATATTAAAAAGAATATACCTATGTATATTTTGTCATGTCTCAAAAAAAATCAAAATATCTTTTTTTCACATAGGCCTAAGGTACAGGCTCTTTTAAAAAGTCAATATGGTATTTGTCGCATAAGTATGTCTTTTTAAATTGCTTCATCTTGATACCCTATTCTTTCAGACCTTACTCGATAGGACTAACGATTTTTTTAAAGTCGCTATAAGGTTAATTGAAGGAAACAATTCTCAATTCAACTTTTTTTAAATGTTTTTAACCTCAGAACTGAAGACTGGGTCAACCTCGGAATCGATTTTGATTTTTTGTCAATATTTTGTAATTTGTAGCTCTATTCATAGAGCAAAGAGTATTCTTGCAGATAGCTATTGCAGCATCAGAAGCTTTTTGTTGTTACGAAACATATAACAATAACTCTTTCTAAAGTTAAATCGACAGAATTGGAGATCAATAACACAGATCGATAAGTTTAAAAAATAATGAATGTTTTATAAGATCTATAATCGATTAATTGCAATAGTCTACTTACTTATCTATAATTTCAAAAAGGATTGCGATTTAGGTCAAGATTTATATGAATAGTACTTATATCTTTGCTAAATCACAGCAAATGGTTAACAATATATTACTAACGATGGCTACTATTTAGCAAGAGACTTAAACAAACACTTTAAGTTGATACGACTTAAAGTTACCACACAGTTACTTAACTATAATAAATAGTACCTACTAAAACGTAACGTATTGTTATTGCTTATAACTTATATTTTTATGTTATTCATACTTAATTATATTAATTCGTAATAGGACTAGAATTTTAATAATTATGTGTTACTAGAAATCTGCAGGTTGCAGTTGGATGGTTAAAAAATTTGGAAAAATTCTGTCTTCGCAGGGCAACTTTTTTACAAAAGTGGACCAAAATAAAGTTTTTATTTTCTCGCACAGTTTGCACCGAGAAGAACTGGCAAAATTTATATTTAGTTTTTCTTACATAATACGAAAGGAAAATCTCACAGGGAAAATCTATGATTTTTGTGATGCCTTAGGAGCAGACGGAAGCGCGTATCCTTAGCATTCTAATAAAGGTATCAATAATTGCGAAAACTAATTTTAGAAAAAACTCATTTTTCCCGAGATCCTGCATATCCATTAATAAGATCATCAAAGTGAGTAACAAAATTGACATATTCTGCACCACCGCCACCTCTGCACGCAAAACCCTGGCTGGTGAATTCTTTGGTTCGTTCAGCTCGGGCCGATGAATTTACTCACCAGTTTCTGACAAAGTATTTCTAGTAAAACCTTTATTATATTATAAACAAGTTGACCTTCTTCTTCTTTTTTTATATAACTTCAACTAAGTATATGTACCTATAGCGTCCATGTGAGCTTTGTTTCCTTTTATTGTAATTTTTAGTTGTGAAAACTTGTAATTGGCTTTATTTATTTTATGTATTTTCTCTGCTAATTTGTTCTAATAAGCTGTAAGTTTTCCTATTAAATAAAATAAAAATAAAATAAAATAAGTGAAGAGGTATTTTTGGAATTTCTACAGGATCTCCAGTCGGACCACGGCGGGTCAGCTTGTGAACAACATTTTTGCAACACATTTTAAGCAACCGATACATTGATAAGTCGATATTGTAATTCCATTGTATCATTGCAAAGATTGCGGAGCTGTATGTATATTGTATGTATTATGTATGTATTGTGTCTAATGTCAAGTTCGCACGTGCAGTAGATGGTAATAGCTGTCGATCGGGTCGAGGATAGTCGCGAGTTGCGACACTCGCCACCATGTCTTATAGCCCAGACACAACTCAATGCAAATGTCATCATTACAATTTATTGCCACTTTCCTTGAGCACCATACAAGTTCAGTTATATTTTTTATCACATAAAGCCATTTAAATTTATTTTAGTAGGTTAGTACAATTTAGTTGGGCGAAATTGTACCATCCTTTAGTAGAATCTTGTTGCCATTGCACTCTGCAGCATAGGATGAATTTGCACAGCAGCACAATACCATCGTAGGTACCAGTGTCTTTTTCACATAGACACTGGTACCTACGATGGTAGGCTGGTACCACTCAACTACTCATCATCAGGAGATACAACTTGACAGTGTCTTTGTCCTAAACGAGCCGAACACAGTTCGTCTAGTGTGGACCGACTTACAAGCCTCCAACAACTTACAACGACGAAGCCGAGAACGACTCCGTTTGTGCTTCGCTCGTACCTACTCGGTTCGTCTAGCGTAGACTTGATTTATCGCCTCTTTGCTAGCAAAACGGTTGTTAGCTCTTTGGTTAGCTCAATGTTAGCTCATATGACGAGGCTCACGTCATCTCAGTCTAAAAACCTCTATTATGATGTAACAGTGGAGGCAATTGGGTATTTGACTCCAATTTTTTTATTACTTTATTATAAAGTAGAATTGAAATAATGACGTGCACTGAGAGAACTAATTAAATCGATCAAATAACAAAAAAGTTATAAGCATTTAAAGATTTGTGATTAGACAGAGATAGCAACATGAAATTGTGACGTCACACCTTACCAATGCCATAGTAGCTTCGTGCGGCTTCATACAAATTTTCGTTTTGCGAGAAAGGGATAGAAGATCCCCCCCACTCCAAAGTTTAAACGCCTGTAACTTTGTAAATCTTTGTTGGATTTTAATATTTCTTTCACTGCACGTTATTATTTTTATCCTAGTTTATAATAAAGTGATATTTTTTATCAAATTCAAAAGTAGTGTAAGACCCAATTATGCAGCACTATAAAGCGTTTATAGTCCATTGCAGCGCGTGCGCAGCTCTCAGTACAAAAGCGGTCGCATTTCACGCCCTAGATGCGCGGGACAAAGCTGCGCGGACGACCCACGGGCCTATTATATTAAAGCCTGATTCAATCTACGAATCGGAAATGGGCTGGCTAATAAAATATACTATGTACTTAGGTACTTAATTTAATTTTATTTTATTCCATAAACATTTAATTATCAATATGACGATTTGTAATTGACCCAAATTCGCAATAAAAACATTGATTGCTTGAAAATCGAGTAGCAACTTCCACCCGCAAACAAACATAGCAAAAACTTGTAATAGAAGTACTTAAGATTTTGGGAAGTACCTTTTTAGGGTTCCGTTCCCAAAGGGTAAAAACGGCACCCTATTACCAACTATTACTAAGACTTCGCCGTGCATCCTTCCGTCCGTCCGTCTGTATCTCTTGAACCGTGATAGCTACAGACTTAAAATTTATTTACATAAAAAAATCATACAGTAAAATAAATATTTAAGGGGGCTCCAATACAACAAGCGTGATATTTGTTACTTGGCCAATTTTAAGAAGTATTTTATATCCTAGTGGGCCGAAGACTTAGATTTTGTTCAACCACTTTCATCCCACAGCTATGTACGGATTTCTTCTGAGAAAAGACGTTCGTAAAGATATTTTAGTAACTAAAACCTTGAGAAAAAATATGATTAAAGTAACATACCGATGAAGAATAGACAGACAGACAGACAGATAGACTACATACCAACTCAGCTAAGTGACTATTTTCTACCTAAATAAAACTTATTAACAACAGGTAAGTAACTTTCTTGCATGCAGTTTGCTACCAAGTAGAAACGACAATTCTAGGTTCCTGCGTCTAGCCAGGCGAAGCGGGGTCGAGGCACTAGGCAGCCAGTCTTTAGGTACAGTGTACAGTGCGACAAGGCTATTTTGGCGCGTGGCCGAAGTCTGAACTAACGCCGCTATCTTGTGCTACTGTTTGATAGCTCGCTCTGTCAGTATATCACTATTGTATGTTATGTTGTTTTTGCTTATACTATTAACTATTTTAAACTAAAATTGAAGTAAAATTGAGGAGATTTTATTTTATGGCTGCTTTTGTTGTGCAACAGCACCCTCCTTCAAGTGCCAAGAGAGCATTGTCGGACTGTAGATATAAATTCAGGCAAAGGTCGAAGGACCAAGCCGCGGTACTGCCCCTTGTCAGGAATCAGGATGACCTCGACAGACGAGTCGTAAACTGTGATACACCACAATGCCCACGTAGAGCAGAAAAATATGCGGAAGTTAAAATAAAAACTCGACTCAAATACTCGTACATCAGATGAGTGATAGGTACCTACACTTAATATAGCCAAACCTCCCGAAATCATCGGAAACTCGGTAAAAATAAAGTTTGAATTAACACCTAAAATGAAACTCCATTGTACCTATATTTGCATGTGTGATTTCACCCATCGGTCGATAGATGACGCTGTCTCCAGTTCGATCGCGCTAACGAGTTCAAAACCAAATCTATATACGTGATTGCATGCGTGCCCATTCTATTGGCTCATAAGAAAAACTATCATTCTACATTTTCGTAGATTTTCTTCGTAACGGGATTTTCGACACGTAAAATACATTTTCTTTCGGCCAGTGCGTGCGCTGCGTGACACTCCGAAAAGAAACTTTGTTTCAATAAATCCTGAGTTATGCCAGATGTATAATCTAACTGACGTGAAGGAGTAACAAACATAATATAACTATATACAAACTTTCGCCTCTACATAATATAATATTTGTGTGAGTTTTATCATGGTTTTATCGGTTGAACATCGTAGCTAGTACCGGTAGCAAGTACCGAGTTTCTGGCCAGTTCTTCTCGGTGCAAACCTGTTTTCCGAACCTGGCGGTAGAGTATTGACATTTCATGAGAGCTTATATCTAAGCCTATGTGAAATAAAGAATTTCGTTTCATTTCATCGGATGTTATTGATTATCTCCCTGGCGCTCGTTCGATTTCGGGAAAGGACCAATTTAGAACTAGGCGTTCCGGAGCGATGCTGTTTAGCAGTGTTTGTGTTTTTTACTCCTAGCGAGTTGGATAACGTCTTCCGTTGCATCTGCACTAACTATAGTAAAAATAAATTAATACTTAAAGCAACTTCACTTACTTTTTAAGAAACACATTGTGATGTTGCTATGGTAACCTCCGATATTCAACCGATGTAAATAATTTACTAAAGTGAAAGTATTTAAAGACCAATTCGCAGCATCAGTGTTGCAGCGACTTCATATCCAACAGACACTTATTTTATTATCTTTATTGTTGAACTGGATTTATGATCAATACATCACTTTTACGTTACACCTCCCAATTCATCCTCATTCCTCACAGGATTTCCAATCATTCCTCTTATTACTATTTCAACCTACTACAAATAAATATGAAGGGTTTGGTAAAATAATTGCAAAGTAATGTCGAATTTTATTATTGATGACAAATATTGTTTAATGTTTGTTCTGTAGGTACTGTGCTCTGTTTTTTAAAAATTGAAAAGTAGAAAAGACGATTGGGGGATTGGGTAAAGAGAAGAAGATTGGGGATTGGTTCCATAGAACTGCCACTCAACGATAAATAGAACAAAAGATACGAAACAGCACGCAAACGAAAGAGACAACAATAATGCTTGCGCTCGACGCAGACCAACTACGAAACTTACAATTGTAGGATTTTTGAGTCTTCACAACGCGCGCGCTTGTCACATATCTGCTCCTTTTTATATATTATATATCATTGATTGGTTCATATTTAGTTAAGTGCTAGGCCAGACACCTTATATTTTAGCTTTCTAAAATGGAGTGTAATTAGTTATGCTTTCTTTGCTCTTTTGTTTTTTTGCAAGATTTTTGAGGAGTCTACTCATTTATGGTCGATGGTAAGTAATGTAACCAGTGACCGGCGACGTTGACCGCCAACGAAAGTGGTTTTTGTTCATTTTTCAGAGTTCCTTAGTAAAATAACAAAGATAATAATAACCAAATGAATTTGTAGGTACCATATTCCAGATCTCTAGGACTTTTTGTTTTTCGGGAATTCCTGGAACAACGAAAAATTCACTTTTGTATGGGAAATCTGTCTTTAATAAATGACTAGTTATATCAGTTTATATAAATTTTCCATCAACCTGACTTAATAATAATTGCGGTCGGTTTTTTCGCGGAACAAAGGCACTGCCATGACCTTGGCTACGGAGTCTCGTTCTAATCCGCGTGTTTCGTGCTTCTCACACGCTCCCTAATGGCTATTATTTATTAAGATGACGTATAAAGTACTACATTAGTACCAGAATCGGCCATGACGGGGATTACAAGCGATTACGAAGCCAAATGCGTAGAGACGACAAGCATGGGTCTACCCGTCATCATAGTGATAGTTATATACCCGATGCCCATTCCGATTATCAAGGTATGAAGAATAGAAATATACTCATCGATCACAAAATATTTTATTCAAGTACAATTAAATAAGCGGCATTTATGAAAAGGCTACAAAAATGTTATTTGATCCATATGTTATGGCGGTAAATTATTGTCAAGTTAAGGCAAACTTTACGAAAATTCCAACTCGTTTTTTGGTAAAGTTTTTTTAATTATTATGTTATTCAGATGTGCGTGCATTAACATACAAATTCGTATAATTAATAATAATGGCAGCTCCTAACAATCAGCTGTAACGGCAGTGATGGCCAATCGTGTCACGAATTCCCGATCGGTGTTTGAGAATTAGCTGTTGGTAGATATTTACGATCATAATAATTAGTTTATAAATCAATGATTATAATTGGGTTTAAATACTTTATAATAATTATCATTTGAGTTCCTCATATATTTGAGGAACTTGCACTTTATTTGATACACTCAGAGATGTCACAGGTTAATCAGCATCAAAAAGATGTTATTAGACCTAACACTTGTAGTATGGATTATATGCAATTGTTTATTTTTTTCGGCTATCTATTTTTTTTTCAATAAAAATAGATAGCCGACTCTAATCTTCGAATAGTAGGTAACTTCAAGCTTTTTATTCAAATATTATACCGTGATACAGTGGACATTAATTGAATCTTTCGCTAAAGGGCAAAAATTGTGAAGGTGCATGTTTTGAGATAAATTTCATCAAAATTAATGTTACATAAGTAAACTGGATTGCAGTGCACCGTGTAAGGTGGCATTCTTCACTTATATCCTATACCTTTAAACGAGCAATTCTTGTATATATATATATTTCTATATAATCTGGATCTCGGAAACGGCTCGAATGATTTTCATGAAATGACATGGCCAGATTCTGCCCTGGAAAAAAAATATTCATGGCCATTGACAAACAGTACGTCATATTAGAGTTTATATTTATGTCTTTACGATCGTTTAATTTTTATGATCAGAAAACTTGCGAGAGACATAATATCAGCATAAAAACTTGCAACAAAATGCGCCTAAATAAGTTTAATAGCAATGATTTTTTTATGAAATAAATTCAAAATGTTTACTCGCATTTTCTAGGCTTTTTAATATGAAAAAATAATGAGTTCATAACCAAAACGCATCATTTTTTAATAAAAAATCATTGCTATTAAAATTCTTTAGGCGCATTTTGTTGCAAGTTGTTATGCTGATATTTTGTCTCTCGCAAGTTTTCAGATCATAAAACTTAAACGATTGTGAAGACATAATTATAAGCTTTAATATGACGTACTTTTTGTTGATGGCCATGAATATTTTTTTTCCAGGGCACAGCTCCATACAAGTTTCGGCCATGCAGTCCTTTAGTATACAGAGGGTTTTGGGGGCGATAAATCGATCTAGCTAGGATTCATTTTTAGAAAATGTCGAATTTACCGAAATAAAATAAAAATATGACTCCTGCTGCCATCTATTGGCCAGTAGTTAAACTACCGAGCGAAGCTCGGTCACCCAGATATTAGAGTTTAAACTTGATATTTTGTAGAGTACTACAGTAGTAGTTTTAAAATCATGTTAGCAATATCAGAAATTTTTGGACGGACTGGACATAATATTTGGCACACAAAATTATATCATGCCTAACTTTTGCATTCGATTTAACATACTATAGGATAAATTTTCAAAATAAGTAGAGTTCCTGTGATTGAAGAGTAGAGAGAGGCTTTCGCGTATTTCACTAAAATTATACTCGTATTTTCTCTACGCGTATGTTTTATTTATGTTCTACGCTTCTCCTTCAATTTATAATTAGTATTGAACCAATTTGGCTGAAGTTGGAACAGAGATAGATTGTAATATGGATTTCTTAATACATAGTTTTCATTCCGGAAACACTGCGTTAAACGGAAACGGTGTTAAACGGAATCGGCGAAGTCGCAGGAAGAGCTAGTTTATTATAAAAAAAAAGATTCCGACGAATTGAGAACCTCCTCCTTTTTTTGAAGTCGGTTAAAAATATACACACTTGGGAAGCAGCATGTGACCAAAACAATACAGTTGTTATTTAAATAATACAACTATTGTCAAGGTTTAATAATTAAAAAGTTAGGATTGCATCATATTATGTGCCCGTGAGAATATATCAACTTACAAAATAAACACATTTGGCAACTATAATCTTCATGTTTAAACCATAAGGTTACAATATTATATTTGAATACAAAACAGTTTATCTCTAATACCTAATGATGTTAACATTAGATTGCAGAAACTCCTATTTTATTAGGACATATTTTTTAAAATTTAAATTTATTGGGAAACATAATTTTGCATCGGTTTATAAAATCGCTCCTCTCGCAGTGGGAAGAATTTGGCAAAAGCCCACCACGGTTTGCCAGGTTTCACACCCCTTACAAATATTGGGGACAATCCTGATAACAAGTAACGTTACATCGCGGGTTCGATTCCCTTCAAGAAATTTTTATGATATCTAATTTGGCTCAGGGGCCGTACCACCGTCTCTTATAGCAGTAATGCTGCAGTATTGTTTGAGATTTTCATACTATGCTTGTATAAAATGTCAAAACAATTTGCTGCAGCATTACTGCTATAGGTCCCTGAGGTCTATGGCCCACCTTTTGTATTGAGTTTTTTAGGGTTCCATACCAAAATGGTAAAAATGGAACCCTTATAGTGAGACTTTCTCCGTCCGTCCGTCCGTCCGTCCGTCCGTCCGTCCGTCCGTCTGTCACACTCGATTATTTCAGTAACTATTCAAGCTATCGACTTGAAATTTAGAATAGTTATAGGTAATAATGACCCGACGTCATAACAATCGTAAAAATTTGAAAATTGTTTTTATTTTTATTTAATAAGGGGGGAAAACCGGGTCGACAAAATTTCAAAATGAGATAACAATATTGATTGGGATATCATATGAAAGGGCGTTACTTGTGTATTCTAAAACTAATTTTTATTTATTTTTATGCCTGATAGTTTTTGATTTATTGGGCAAACTGTCGAAAAAAATACCGTTCCCCCCCCCTTATCTCCGAAGTTTACCAATCGAAAAATCTGAAATAATTATGATCAATAGAAGTTAACGTATATTTTACAGGAAAAATAAAATGAACTCGCTGACTAATATACTTTTTTTGATAATAAGAATAATCCGCCAAAAACAAAGTTACGTTTGCGGTTTGCCAACAAAAGTACCTACACGTAAATTATACTCGTAAATTCATGAACAGAAGTGATTCTTTCAATGTTTTACTTCTTTTATGGTATGGAACCCTCGGTGCGCGAGTCCGACTCGCACTTGGCCGGTTTTTTTTAATATTAAGTTACAACTTAAGTTTTTTTGGCTCAATAAAAACTTTTTTTTTTTTTTCTATAAGCGACGGTGGTATAGAGCCCCAGGACTTCATACCTTCTAAGAAGGCAGACTTCTGAACCATTGTGCTGTCAGTGCTATATAAGAGTGTGGTCGGCTGAGAGAATCCAGGAAGCAAAGTGAGCACCACACCATGACTCGGCACCAACAACAATGCCGAGAACGGTAGGTACGGGAAGATACGAATGTGATATGCTAACTGGTGCATACAAATTGCCTTATTGTAGATTATTTATTACGTACACCGAGTAAGATCAGTTTCCTGTAGCAAAAACTACGGCCTTCGATGAATCACAATGTATTACTGCTTAATACGGCGCTAAATGAGACTTAAGAGCTGTTAACGGCTCAGGATGGTGAGCGCAAGTGCGTCGTTATGATATTGATATCCTGAGTCTTGAGACGCACGCCGAGTTTCTTGCCCGTTCTTCTCGGTGCAATGCTACTTTCCGAATGAGGCGGTAGTCTTAACGTTTCGCAAGAGCCTGTAACTTAGGCCTATGTGAAAGAATAAAATTTTTGAATTTTTTTTTGAACTGCATCTGACATGAGCATAGACATGAGAGCTCTTTGGAATATTTTTCTCTGAGTTCCTTTCCCCTTACACTGCAATAGATTATTATTAGGGATTGATAGCTCAAAAAAGTGCATTTTTACATAAAGAGTCATGGCAAAAAACTGTCAAATCAAAGGAGCTCGTTCTTTTTTCTTAATTATCTAGTATAGTAAATCGATATGGCTAAGGTTTAGCGATCGTACAAAGAGAATGGATACATCGCTGTATCTTCAACATCGAAACATTGGCTGTTGAACATGTTGGAACATCGATCACTCGACGCGCCTTTTGCCATGGCATTGATTATAATAATTGGCGAAGTGCGAGTCGGACTCATGCACGAAGGGTTCCGTAGCATTATCAATAAAAACGGCGAAAAAGTCACGGTTGTTATATAGGAGCTCTCCATAAATATTTGTTTAATTTTAATTAATTTATTTATTTAAAGTGAATATATTTTAACTAAATATTATAATATGAATATTTCAAGCGTCTACCTTGTCATTAACAATATTGAGCAAAACCTGGCCTAACCTAAAATCGTTCTATGGGAGCGTCTTTCATGTATATTTTTTTCTGATTTTTAATATTTTTGTTGTTATAGTGGCAACAGAAACACATCATCTGTAAAAATTTAAATTGTCATACTATCATGCGTCAAGAGAACATCGGCGGTGACAGACGGTCTTAGTAATAAGGTCCCTTTTACCATTTGGATACGGAACCCTAATTATTATGATATAATGAGTGGGTATGTCACCGTTGCGTAACTCACTGAGGTCCGCTACAATTACCGAATTTCTCTTTAAACTATAACCAGTTCTCGCGCCGCATTTTCGTACAAAACTTATTATAACGAGTACCTACGCACTCAGTGAATTATGAACCATTACAATTTTTAAAGTAACCGCAGTTACGTGCTGTGCTACTTGTTATGGCGGCAACAGAAAAGTACCTACATCATCTGTGAAAATTTTAAATGTTTAACTATCACGGTTCATTAGATACAGCCTGGTGACCGCCGGACAGATGAACGCATAGCGGAGTCTTAGAGGGTGCCGTTTTACTACGGAACCCTAAAAACGAAGCGTTTCGTATTCTATAATAATCTGAGAGGTTCGTAGACACCTATTTTTGGATAGCTTTATTGGTTTTCATTTAATTAATTGTAGTGTGTTTTATATCTAGTATATGAAAATGTTCGCACTGGCGGAATTTGAACCCGTATCCTGGGATAACTGGGAGGATAAATAGAATCACATGGAAAGCAGCACCTTTCAAATAAAAAAGGAATCATCGAAATCGGTTCACCTAGTCGAAAGTTCTGAGAAAAAAAAAGAATAGGTACAGTTGAATTGAGTACCTCCTCCTTTTTTGAAGTGGGTTGGAAAGGTACCTTAATTATGTAATATTCGTATCAGTTTTTACCTGTACTGCAATATCCCGATGGCAGGACCATAACATGTACTATCAGACCCGCATAGAGCAATTTCAAACTCGGCACCGTCCCACTTCCGATACCGCGCACTTTTTCACTATTATCATTTGGATGCTCCATAGTTTACATCAAACGTTTATCTGTTTTAAAATTTACATTGTATTACTATCAAAAATGATGCTCCATAATTAACATCAAATGTTTATCTGTTTTAAAAATATGTACATTGTATTACTATCAACAAAATGTCCTTATAAACCCATTACATTAAGATAATATTTCTGAACTAGATCCTAACTTTCAAATAGCAGTATAACATAAAAAAAAAAGTTTTTTTTTAATCTGTATCTGTATTCTGAACGCCATTTTATCGTTAAAATTAATTATACCTACTAAAACTATAAATTAATTTTTTTTTTGTTGTTTTAATATCAGATCACTTTCTGTCTTAGCCAAAAATTTTTGAATTTATGTTCGTGCTAATTTAATCTCGTAATTTCGCGCGTGCGTGCGCGCGGCGCGTGCGCATGTCGGCACGGAGCGGTCGCACACTGTATCGCGGGATTTATCATCATTGATCTCTCGCCATTCGACCTTTAAAAAAATAATTTTGAAGGTTCTATATGCTGTGTTATTAGTTTTGCTCATCAATTAAGCGTAAAGCTTTTGTTAGGGAGCTTCTACGATCACTTAAGTATCGCTTTTTTCATATTAAGGCTAGCGTATACTGGTCACGACATAGCAAAAGATTTCAAGTTTTTACACACAAGACATTCAAACGTATTCTTATAGAAATACGACATCAATTGCTATGCTTGAAACCTTGGCTCTCGGATGACGAGATTAGTAGGATGTTCATCTGATTTCAGGTGATACCTACCCTGTGAGAAGCTGAGCGTGCCAGGAATTTGCATTTCATGATGATTGATGATAGAGCGTCCTGCCTACGCTGATCAAGTCTCTTCAGTCTCTTTAATACGTCACCGAGTCCTAAGGCGAAATCAACACTCATCAATCTAGTTCACATCATAGGCTTATGGCAGTCAATTTGCGTGAATATCAGTATCATCTTTAAATGTTTATATCAACATCTGGGCATAAAAATGTCTAAGTATCCTAGGAAATTAGTTCGAGTAACGAGTTTTAAGTGAGTAACTCGCAAATCTCGGACTAATTTTTTAAACTAGACACTTTCAAGCAGAGATTTTTATATAAACACGTGAAGACGATACTGGAATTCCCGCAATTTGACTGTCATAAGCTTTATAATATTATGTCTTATAAGCTTAAAAATCGCGAAAAACCACAAAAATTTGAATTTCGCGGGCACACCCGTGGCATGCTCCTTAATCTAACATACAGCGCCCTTACAGGGTTCCGTTATTTTTAACCGACTTCAAAAAAAGGAGGTTCTCAATTCATTGGAATCTTTTTTTTTAAATGGACATGTAACTAAATAAACAAATGAATAAATGAACATACTACCTATTTATTGACTGTTTTATTGACGCTTCAAGTTCATCTTAATGCTAGAGTTTGCCAAATGACGTAGACCTTCGTTTTATTGGACTACATACGAGTATATTTTGATCATTATTACCATATTATTGTTGCAGAATTTTTAAAAGGATCCGTTTCCATTGGCTCGTCTCAACTCCTTCTTAAGTCCCAATGTTGAGAAAGGGTTTCCTGTCGGAAGGAGAGTGCGGGCATCAAGTGCGGGTTGCCAAGCTTCACCTACCTAAGAGATTATCAGGGCACACAGATTTCCTCACAACAATTTCCTCCACTGTTAAACAAATCCGATACTTAACTATTTAGTTTCCTACGCACATAGCCCCTAAAAGCCAGACGTACATGGATTTTGAACCCCTGACCAAAGATTATTGAATATTGGTATGTGAATAATCTTTGCCCTGACGAAGATGTAGTGGTCTTCGATAGCTGACGATAGATGGCGTAACCAGCGCAATAGCACACGCTGACAGAGCATTCGACGAGCGTTCTATAAATACAACTTCTGACGTCACACGCTCGGATCACAAGCGGTCCCCAGGCACAACACCTGCCTGGAGGGAAATTCCCCTATTGCCCTCTGCACCGCTAAAATGACAAAGGTTTGAATACATGAGCTATAAACTTTCTCCATCGACTAAAATAGTCTTAGTATTAATACATAATAACAAACGCTCGTACTTTATTCCTGCATGTTTATTGTTTATACGCAGGTGATGCTCAAAAATAATACGTTTCTTTATAGCGGTAGGCTCGTTGGAATTGTTCATCAATTTGATAACGCACTTGAAGGTTTATTAGGTAATTTTAGCGCGTACAAAATACCAACAAGTGTGGACTGGTGGGGCTGAGATCGATTTCTGCACCGAATATAACAGTACTGTGAAATGACTTTAAAAAATAATAAAATTAAATTTTAATATTAGCATTAGCATTTTGGTGCTCAAAACGCTGCAGTATTTCCTCTTTGTACCTATATGGCAAAACTTAGCCGTTAAGCTAAATAAACGCCAGCTCTTGGTCGCCAGAGGCTTGGACCAATTTTTGGCTACACTATATTTATTTTTTCACTGTAGAGTTAGCTGTGAGAGACCATATTTTGTTTACACCACTTCTGCTTTTAATCAAAGGGTTGAGTAGTATTCGGAACCCGAGTGATCTCTAACTTTTCCGAGTTACGTGCGTTTACAACTGACTGAATGTCACTTGACACTTCGTAAACGGTGAAAGGGAAAAATCGTCAGGAATCCAGAGTTCACAACATGGTGTGGGTCTACAAAATTAATCAGATCTTCATCGTAACGAGAAATAAAACAAATTTACATGACCATTTTGTTGGTCTGCATTCCAAAAACAAAATATCAAAATTTAAAAGACGGCATTCATTTAATTTTCATTAATAAGATCGACGGGCCTGCAACTGCTGAGTAATTCATTATTTAAGGTCATTTTATTGTTTCTCAGTTTCATCACAATTCTACAACCGTTAAGCGAACGAGTAAATATAATGCTCGAGTAAATTTTTCTTGTATTTTTGCTGTTTTTAAATATTGTTGGAACCCTCGTAAACTTAGTTTTTATGTCGTTAAATAGTTATCACTATTAATAAGTATATGTACCTACTTGACCTTCATAAGTGCTAACAAGTAGTGGCCAATATGAAATAAATGATTTTGAATCTTTGAATCTTTGAATCTATTAAAATACTATATAAATTAATACAATAATAATAAGGAAACATCAGTTATTATAAAACAAAATTATTAGATTCATGCACAATTTTCTTGCCCCTATTTAAAATAGAATAGCAAAAACTTTCCAATGCAACAATAATTACCATGCGGTTAGGTACACTTTCAATGTGGGATTCTATCAGTCAAGTACTAACTACCGCTAAGCGATTTAGCGTTCCGGTGCGATGCTGTGTCCATTGGGGTGACTTTACTTACCACTTCCAAGTTAGTACGTTAACATCTTCGGCTGAATCATCACTTACCATCAGGTGAGATCACAGTTAAGTACTAACTTGTAAAGTGAAAAACAAGTAGCCTGTATAGATTTAGTTCGATAAGAGATGTCGGTTTTTTTGTCAAAAATTTCTTTAAATATAAGATAATATTTTTATTAAGGCCGATGGAAGGTCGAATTTCAAGCATTATTCAATCGCCAAGTAAATGAGTGAATAATGAGTAGGCAACTCGTTATTCATTCATTATTCACTCATTAATATCGTGTGAGGTGAGAGGCTGTTCCAATAAGCTGTTTAATTATGGTGTTTTCATATAAATCGAGTCGAGTGTTTGATAGCAGATAACGTTTGGATAATTGATCCACTTTATCATCACTCCACTCTGATAAACTTGTTTTTTTTTTCTCAGGTTCCTGATTGGGGCTGGCTTAGATGTCCTCTGATTTGGTAAAAAGAAGTCATATTATGAACAGGACAGATTAATTTGTTTTGCTATACCTAATCCGCTACTTGAAAAGATTCTGTATGGTACAATATGCAGGAACACTACCCACATGAAACACCACACACAATTTTCCAACACTTTCTTCGACGCACGTTTCGTCCCTACACTGGGACATCCTCAGGAGATGTTGACTTCACAATGCGAAATCATGTTATCCGAGCAATTGTTGTATATATATATATATTTCTATATAATCTGAATCTCGGAAATGGCTTGCACGATTTTCATGAAATTTAGTATGCAGGGGGTTTTGGGGGCGATAAATCGATCTAGCTAGGATTCATCTTTAGAAAATGTCAAATTTACCAAAAAAATTAAAATATGACTCCTGCTGCCATCTATTGGCCCGTACCCGTAGTAATACTACCGAGCGAAGCTCGGTCACTCAGATATTGAACATTGAATTAAATAACCAGTTAGAGAGCAGAATTTGCTATTATATTTAGGGTGATTATTATTAATGAACTGATTGGTTTTTTAATTTTGATTTGTTGAACACCATTAAAATTAGTAGTAGAAGGTAGTACCCATGTACTTTTAAATGGTAAACATTGTTAGTAAATACTGGAAAATGTTTTCCTAACTTTACCACACGATAAGGTTCTACGTTTCTCACGTGTCAAACCAGTTAGACGTTATGAAACTTTTGCAAGTGGTGAGTAGTTTTCAATTTGTGCCTAATACTTGTTACTACAATATCTATAAATCGGTTTCACTTCACATCAATTGGTATTCACATACACATTAATATTTTATTTTTTGCGAAATTTCTATGCTTGAGAAAATAGAATTTAGGATAAGTGTGGTTTCGTCATTAGAACAATAGTTCCTATTTTGACTTGACGGAATAGCGCAGGGGGAAAGGCGAAAGGTCACGACGAAAATTCAAGAAAATTTCTTATTTCACCAGCACTTTAAGAAGTGCCTAAGGCGATTGGTGACAGTTTTCTTAAAGTGTTGGTGAAAACGAACATTGTCATTAGTTACAAACTCTCGTAAATAGTCTATAATGTCTCTGCCGATATATGCAGTATGCACGCTGTCAGCTCTTGAATTTAAATCGTTACGACAGCTATATTTTTGATAATAGAACTCGTTAGCGAGAGCTGACTCTACAAAGCGCCTTCTGTCGAGCGGTGGGTGAACTTAGGTTCCAGCCGAGTGTTCCACGACACTCACGCATACTTTTTTTAAATACAAAAAGCACACTTCTTTCAGATCATTATCACCATACATCTAACGGGTCTCTCCTCCAAGAAAAGGCGGAAAGACGTATCCTCCGAGAGCATTGAAAATATCCTGTACTACCAGGACTGCAACCATCACAAGCAGATCCCCCCACAACCCACGCCGCTCGCTGCGCAGAGGCCTCTGCCGCAGCAGCAGCAGCAGCAGTGCAAGATGTGCTGCACCATGTGCTGCGGCGACCAGTGCGTGGACTCCCACCAGCAGTTGCAGCACCAGCCAGGGAGGCAGCAATTTAACGGCCAGATTGAACCGAAGAGCGTCATCCAACCGGGAAGACTACCGCCGAGGGAGAGGCGGAAGAAAGAGAACTTCCCATTGCCCATGAATCCTCCATTGCCAGGCAGAAGAGGAATGGGTATGTAGTCTTTGTTGAAGCCATGATCATGAAAGGCTTTGGCTTTAGACCACGAGGCTGGCCAAGTTCGGGTGTACTGGCTACAAATTATGGATTAATCTCAGACGTGTAGTGTCCATGCGATGTGTTCTCGCACCGCAAAGTAAGTCACAAACACCCATAACGCTGAAAATGAGAGGTGAATTTCTAACACTCCGAAATATATCTAAGCATAGATAACAGAAGTAGCCACTAGGGTACATAGGTATCAATATGAAATAAGGTTTAGAAGTACATAACAGTTACCAGGCCAAAACTTTCGACTCCTTAACGTAAGGCTTAGTTAACAATAATTGTAAACAGTGTGGCAGTGTCCAGCAGTAGGTAACTTGTTATTGAATTAACACTGATGAACACTCGTAGGATTCACGCGAGAGAACATAAAGAGCCTGATCTCCCGCGACGAGGACATCAAGAAGATCCTGAAGGATCTGGTGCGGGTGACGATGCAGAAGGTAGACCTGATGCAGTTGATGGAGCAGCCGGGTGCCGGGGCCGCGCCGGTCGACTCCCCGTCACCTGTCGACGGCAGCGCTTCTCAGAATGACCTGTAGACACCGATAAGTTACCTGATAATATGGCCTTCAGGACATTCCACGCAAAGCCTCGTCATACAAGAAAATAGTAGCGCCGATAAAATTTCCCAATAATACGCCACGATAAGGCGTCTCCATGGCAACGTGCATGGAGACTTTAACAAGACGTGTAGTGTCGGTAGTGTAAGATCGGTAGCGGGGATCGCGATCTATAGGCGATAGGTCAGCTAGCTACTGACACTGTCGGTGCCAAAACATTCAATTTTGACACCGGCAAACTGGCGACACTTTTTCTCGCAGTCCGCCGCATCCAGGGTGTACTTAGGTCTTTTCCTGTAGATTAAAGAATATAATTTAGCCCTTTATGTTTAGAGTTACTTTTTATGCAGTATATTGCAAGAGCAAATCTTGTCCGTCCGTCTGTCATATTTGTCCTTATAAATTAAGTACATCAAATTCACCGATAATGTTGATATATTATTCGATTATATATATTTTCTAGTAACTAATCTAGTTAGAGCCTAGGAAAAATAATTTTAATCAGTTGAATTAATATTCAGGTAAGATGCTCGAAAAGTGATCAAGCGGCTTAATGTCCGTTTAAAAAGTTGTAATTCAGTTTATTCTACTTCCCTCCAAGGAGGGAAAATAAAAGAGCGGCAAACATTTAACAATTACCATAGCTAATGCTAAAGGAGGGAGGAGTGTAAGCTAGAATATTATGTACTCGTAGTTATTATGCGTTCTATTTATATTATGACACTAAAATAATTGTGACTTTTTATGTTTGTTTTACTCACAATTACACGACAACTACTGAAGAGATTTAGGCTAAGTGAAACTTTTTACTTGGATTAACAAAAATACTACTCTTTATCCCGGGAAAATCTACAGCTTATTGAAATCTACAGCTTGAAATCTACAGTTGGAATGAATGAGTGGAAACATGAAAGAGCATCTTTTCAAATTTCTATAGAATGGGCAAACTTTATGTAGCGTGAAATTTGAAGATCATAAAATAATTTCGTTTAAACTCGTCTGTATTAAGTTTTAAGCGCAGTTTAAATATGCGATCGATCAGAGATCATCAGATCACGCCGAAGTATCTGCTTTTATTTAACCTAATGAGATAAATGGAAACTCTGCAAACACGCTTCGAACAGAGTTCGCGCGAACTTTAATTATTCGAAGATTAACATTAAGTATTCGATAATTTAATAAACCTTTTACCTTTTTGCCGAGTGCTTTAGAATGTTTTTAATCCCAAACTCAAATGATTTATTTCATGTAGGCCTTACAGTATCGATTAAACCATATTATTATCTTGATTTCATAAATGAATAAGCTATCGCACAGCAATGATCACATTATGTTCTCAAATGATCACATAAAAATAATCTAATATCTTAAAACTACTTAACTAATACAATAAACAAGTAAGGGGACATGAACATAACGCTATCATGCCAAATGCTGCTTCATATTACATTCTGTAGTATGTTAATTTTATTTTTACGATGTTTCTTTTCGGACGGTTGTTACAGCAAGCTAGGCGCGAGCTAAATCGACACAGCGCTATCTATCGGGCGGTGGGTGAACTTTGATTCAACCGAGTGTTCCAACACTCACACATTTTTCTTTTACAGAAATAATGATGATTAGAAATTTAAAGAAATAGAAATAGAAGTAGAAATTTAAAACAGATAAAAAGTGATAGAAAACAAGAAGAGAAAAAGTTAGGTATAGAAAAGATAAGGTGACAGCTACAGTTGCTGAGTCAATTAAACGTAAAGGTGACAGTTGTAATGGGTCATTCAGCGGCGGTGCTCACTCGATGCGGGTCGCTAATTCTTACTAATCGCTTCTGCTGCCACTGATAGGGGGAATAAGGAAAGGAATAGGGAAGGGGAGAATCGCCACAATTTCTAAACTCTGGTTGGTATTAATTAAGAATCTCTTGTCAGAAAATCTCAATACTATTTACAGGCCTGATCCAGGGATCGAACCCAAGATCTTGTGAGCAACCCTCCGCCACCCATGGCCCAATCAACCTCGCGGTTATGGGGGCCGAATCGCGGGAGGGCGCCATGCAGGCGCTTCCGAAAGCGACCGTGCCCCGTCAGCATCTGCGAGGTCTGATAATCCGGGACGACCCGAGTCGCCTCGAGTCGCCGCCACGTCTGGAAAGAATCGACGAAGCTCACCGCCCTTCGTTTCGCTGGCCCATCTCGCTTGCCATTCCGCGACGATGTCTGCCCCGATTTCCCGCTTGCGTCTGCTCAACTCTCCTTTGGCCGCGGTCTTACGCGCCGCATCAATCCTGGCAGCACCGATTACCTCTAGGTCGGCCGGTAACACTCCCGCCAGCACGGCGAGAGAGGCAGCACTATTTGATCTATACGCCTTGGTCAGAAGGACCAAGGCAGGCCTCTGCATTCTAATCAGACCAGTCCGTACGACGTAGAGCGTACGACGTACATCCTCCCAAAGATCTTGTGAGCAGTCGAGTATGTTCACCATTAAGAGGAAACGATAGTGGTCTTTTCTCCATACAAACGTTCTCGTCTGTTTTCTTTCTGGTTTATGAACTTAAAGCAATGATTTTTTACAGTAAAATAAATATCAATCTTTTCTATGTTTCTATGTTTTCTTTTTTGATAATACATTATCTTTATAAGCACTAGAAGCCTTAGAAAATGCTCAAAATTGCCTAATTAGACTCGCTGTTAACAGATGCCTAGTGTACGAATTTGACAACTATTACCGAAAAAAGAAAAACATAGCGACACAGTATATATTCTCTATATTCAGTATACGAAATATCTTTTAAATTGGTCCAGTTTTGGAGGAGGAAATAGTCGAGAACAAAACCCCGAAATATAACATTTTACAAGGGCCTATTGTGTCGGATCTGCAGTTGTCCTTATTGCACGAATTTGCGGGCGGGGACGCGGGACGGTCTGATCATACGTACACAGATTGAAGTGATGCGTAGTAGTTGATAATAATATCGATAAACTAGTGTTGTTAACAGCTATCGATAAAAGCATTTACATTTTCAGGGTACTGTATCTTAAAAGGAAAAAGGAACCCTTATAGGAATCACTTTGTTGTGTGTCCGTATGTCGTGTCTATAAAAAACTGGCCAAGTGCGAGACGGACTTGCGTACGTAGGGTTCCGTACCATCATAGTAATATAATAAAGTTGAAAGTTTGTATGTTATATAAATAGATCCATGAATATCTGTTTTTAGGGTTCCGTACCCAAAGGGTAAAAAAGGAACCCTATTAGCGAGACTTCTGATCGCTGTCCGTCCATCCGTCTGTCACTAGGTTGTATTTCTTGAATCGTGATAGCTACAGACTTGAAATTATCATAGATGATGTATTTTCGTTGCCGCTAACAACAAATACTAAAAAATGGAATTAAATATATATTTAAGGGGGCTCCCATACAACGTGATTTTTTTGCTTGTTTTTGCTCGACCTTGATAACGCTAACAGGTAAACGCATCAAATTTTCACAAAATATTTAGTTATATGCTTACTTTAGAAATAAATAATTAAATTAAAATAAAATAAAAAATTAAGGGGGCTCCCATACAACAAACGTGATATTTATGCTCGTTTTTGATTAAGTGGGCACGAGTGTTAAGTTTACTTTAATAGTATAGAGAATGGGTCGTGATGGTACGGAACCCTCAGTGCACAAGCCCAACTCTCTCTTGACCTTTTTTTTACTATTTTCAAAGAAAATGCATAGAAACAATAGATTTCTCCGAGAAAAAAGTAGTTGATGTTATTACTCTAGGATATAATCTTTCTACATTCCAAATTTCAGCCAAATCGGTTCAGTAGTTACGGCGCGAAGTAGTATTTCTCTCGCATGAATATGTGATTTTCACTATTATTTTAGAAACTATGAATTTTTCCGGGATAAATAGTAGCCGATTTGTTATACCAGTGTAAAATCTTTCTTTTTTCCAAATTTCAAATCAGTTTAGTTATTACGCTATGAAGGAATATTTTACCGCGAGAAATTTCTGTTTTATACTACTATCATAGAAGCCATTGAGTTTTCCGGGATAAAAAGTAGCCTATGTATTAATTCGGGATAAAATCTATCTCTTTTCCGAATTTCAGTCGCATCAGTACAGTAATTACAGCGTGAAATAATATTTTCCTGCGTGAATATCTGTTTTTGAGTATTCCCGCGGAAACCATGGATTTTTTCGGGATAAAAAGTAGCTTTTTCATTAATCCGGGATATAATCTATCTTCATTCCGCATTTCAGCCAAATCAGTTCAGTCATTACGGCGTGAAGGAATATTTTTTCTGCGTGGATATTTGTCTTTCACTTCTATCATAGAAACCATGAATTTTTCGGGATAAAAAGTAGCTTTTGTATTAATCCAGAATAAAATCTATCTCCGTGCTAAATTTCAGCCAAATCTGTTTTGTAGTTACGCCGTGAAAGAGTGTTACATCCGGTTGAATATCTGTTTTTTACTGTTCCCGAAGGAGCCATGGATTTTTCGGCATAAAAAGTAGCTTATGTGTTATTCCAGGATACAGTTTATATACAGTCCTTTCCAAATTTGAGCCAAATGGGTTTAATGGTTGCGGCGTGAAGGAGTATTTAAGCTGGGTAAAATACAAAATTTGGAGCCCCGATGCACACCCAATTAGGGAATGAATTTTGAAAAATCCTTTCTTAGTGCACCTCTAGACCTCATAAAGAACCTGTGTGCCAAATTTAGAGTCTCTAGACCCAGCGGTTTGGACTGTGTGTTGATAATATGTCAGTCACTCAGTCAGGAAGTTTCTTTTTCAATACTAATACTTTCGGAGTTTAAGTAGGTACTGCTGCTTTTTCTTGCAGTAAGTACTTTGAATTGCTGCCACGCTCACGATTCAATATTTTTGTTGGTCAATATTAAATCAATAGCGTAGCAGGGAGAACAATTCCAATAAACAAGCCAAAACCATTAGAGATCAATCACTTTTCGTCAATGCGTAAGTAAAGAATGATGCGAACACCAGAAAATAGCAGGAACGAGTGCGGACTGCGGAGCGGCAACGCGTATCGCGGACACGCACACTTTGTCAACTTACACACACATGGATAGGGCTGCCGGACCGGACACGGCAACGTCGCAGAGCGACAGCAATAGTTTTCTAAAATACCTAATGTTTAAAAGTCTCTCAGACCACATTTCCACTTAAACACGTAGTACATAACTACATAGGTACAGAGGAGGTGAAATCATATAGATAGGTAATGATCTGGACCATTGTCCCACAACGTACCGGACAATGGCAGCGAACGGTGGTCGTTTGTTACCGCTAGCAACCATTTGAGCATCTGACAGATTATTACAATCATCTTCCGCGAGGAAGACATTTATTTTACTAGGTTTTACAAGTTTCTGTTGCAAGAATAGACGAAATGTCTCTATCTGCTACAATCTTCGTCATACACCTAATTAAACTGAGACCAACTAGATGCTAAACGAAACTACACTTAAAATATCTGTTAAAAGGAAACATCAGAAATGACGGAAAATTCACGTAGTTCATGACGTACTCGTATCTTTATTTAGACGTGGCCATGGTATTTAATTACGTATCTATATGAGAAAGGAAATCAAGAGTGTATCTGTGTTTCATCCCCAGTCAAAGAATATGAATTTTCAGAAACCCCTTTTACTATGAGAGAGTAATTAAAACATTCGAAACAAATACCTACAAACATAGCGCCAGCGATGATGTTTATAAATCAATGCCTGCAAAATTTAAGGATTTCGTTGCAAGTGTTCTGTTTCTACATTTCAAATGTAAAAGTTCGTAATTTTGTTACAATTTCACATTTTCCACATCCCAACACCAGTGCAGTGAGGATTGTCTAACTTTTGGACAGTTATAAATCATAATGTACCTATGCGCGAATTAGCCGTGGGCGGCGCTAAAGTTGCTTGGGACCCGGGTGTCTCAATTGACTGTTGGATACAAAGTTGGTGCAACTTGTCGGGCAGACATTGTTCTAGTTGAAGTGGTTAATATTGTATGGTATAACTCTTTCCCGATCTTACTCACAAGTGTCTACGCGTATAATGCTTACCATAATATAATATTATGCTTAAATAAATAATTTATTATTCTGATTATGATGAAAATATGTATTTAAATAATTATCTCGAGTCGAATGAAGGTGAAATAAGACTAGTACCTACTTGCAAGAGAAAAATAAATTGTATACATACTAAGAAGCCTGGAGTTTAAATCACCAAAGTATGTAGTATGGAAACCTCGGTGCGTGAGTCCGACTCGCACTTGGACGATTTTTTTAAATAATAACAGACTTACTTTAGTTCATTCATTATCTTACCGTTTTAGTGTGGAACATTCGGTGCGCGATTCTGGCTCGCACTTGGCCAATTTTTCTATATTCCTCGGAACACTATTTACTCGTATCTTCCAAGATGAGCATAAGATCAATGTAGTTACTTTTACAGCGAACGTCAGCACTAGATCACTGTGGTTTGTTCCTAGACGAGTGAGTGAAAACATCAAAGACAGAATGTTGAATACAAAAAGCTTCAAGAAACAGCCCCTGAGGTGTGAAAGTAGGAACGTGTTCGGAGCAGATATAGCTATTGTCTCAAGCGGAATACTTGATCATGTGTGACTTGTACATTATATACTAATACTGCACAATCATTTTATACTATGTTCGATAAATTTAATAAAAAAACTGTAGTTGATATATATTAAGTAGCAATGGGCTATAAAATTTCTTTGGCTAAATAATTTCTTTCCGAAACAGTGTAAGCATTTTTATTTTTATTGCACAAAAATAATCGAGATAAACTCGAAAATGTGATAACCTACTGGTTTGCGAATTTTTGAAAACAAAATTTCTCGAAAAAAACAAATTATTTTACTACTGTCAAAATAAATTGCAAAAATTTAAACAACTGCGAATAGCGATTCACCTCGCCTCACATTTAAAACCATTTATTTTTCACCGTGTATGTAGGTAGACATAACTAATATAATATAATTAACAGTAACACTTTAAAGGTTAATATTTCGAAACGGAACATGTCTACAGTAATTATAAAACACCTCTCCAATGACACCCAAAACCATGGAATAGACGTAAAAATTTTATTCACCCCCACTCTACAATAATAGAGGAGAGGTAATTCCTGTACTTAAATGTAAAAAAATTCAAAATTTTATTTTTCCATTTTGCTCAAGACAAACAACATTCTTATTTCTAGTACTAATTTAGTCTCTGATTCGAACCACAGATAGACGGACTGGCGGACAACCCTAAAAAGTAGTCATAAATGACTTTAAAGTCAGTGGGACATAAACCTAGCACGAATGTAGTCATTGATAAATGTAGTCTACAACCGGGGCTATCATCAAAATCAGCGCGCGTTTGTTCTCCATAAAACTGTTATTAATATTGTAATACCATTGCGGTGTTACTCAAGTACCCACACATCGACCCACGGAAACGCGGCTAGGGCGGGTTACACCGCTCACTTTAAACTGCGTTTACGAAACCCACGTTTAACTCCTTCGACCTCTTTTACAAGTCTTACTACCCATGCGTATCATCTCACAATAAGAAACATTAAGATAAGAGTGTGTCAAATGTTGTTGTTTCGTTGACAATATTGAGTTACTAAAAAGAAATATAACTCGGAAAACCCAAAATTGCGCGATCCACTTGTTTAGAAAAAAAAAGTAGTAGATAGGCTTTTATTTTTACCTTAAACTCTCATCACAGTTAATTTTAATCTCAGTTATTGTTTACAATCCCTCCTTGGTCCAGATTGACATTTAATTACGTTTACGCAAACGATTAGTCACAATTACCTACAGACTAAAAACACTAATCAATAGATTAAGTGACAGTATACTTAACTTGAATAAATGCTTGGATCAGATTGACATACTATAGTATACTAATCTCAGATCACTCAACTGTGTTTGAGTGATCTGAGATACTAATACTATACATTTGCGTAATGTTGTATTATAAAAAATGTGTACACCTAGTTTTTAACTTTGAATAGAGCATAGTGTGTGTAAAGTAAATATGTATGTTAAATAGTCCAACCATATATAATTTTAACTACCTTGTTTATTACTTTATTTTTGTACACACACGATCTACACAGTTCAAACAGTAGCATTACTTTCTTACCATATTTAATATGCGTTTATTTTTAGTGATAATATGACAGGTGATTTTATTGTGCTATCACAAAGAATTACCAAAACTACCAAAATTTACCACTACCAAAAAAATTGTTCATACACGCTTCTATATATTAGCTGATTGAGGATATAGGCTTAGAATGTGAATAAATTTAACTCTAACCAAGTTAATTTACGTATATTGGAATGCATTTAAACTTCGTTTAGCAAAGGTGAAGCCGGCCCTAGCGCGCGTAATTAAAAAGCTTCGAGCGGCTTTCATGAAGTGTTGTGTTGTGTGGAATCACAATCATTAACTGATTGCGAGTTTAATAACTTGATGCGAACTTGTTTTTGTGATAGCCAGGTGGTTAACACCCTCTGCCTACTAACCAGGGGTCGAGGTTTCAAATCCTAGTCATACTTGGCTTTGACATACTTTTTTCTATAGTGATTGCAAGCAAACGAGCAGTCGTGTCACCTGATGTCAAGTCACAATCACCGCTACCCATAGACATTTGCAACATCAGAAAAATTGCAAACTCGTTGAATTTAATGTTGTGGCTATGGGGGAACACTGCTGCCAGTAAGTTGGCTCCGTAGTTTATATTTTTTGTAGAGTAAGTACGTCCGGATGGGTACTGCTGACCGTTGCTTACTGTTTCGTTTTGAAGAGCAAGAAATTGCTGGTTTTAATGAGACTTATCCGCTGATGTTTCAGTATGATGAGCAGTGCAGTGCTTCGTATGACATTGCAATGCAAAATCCTGAGACTCATTGCATCTGATACGGGCGGGCGTTTCACTTTACGTGAGGTGAACGTCTAGTCATTGTTTGCTATAAAAAAAAAAAAACGCACGAGTGGTTGTCGTGTGGTATAACCAGAGCAAGTTTAGCAAGTAGGCGCGAAGTTTGCGTGCGAGCGAGACGGACGCAGCGCGGAGGGCGGGCGGCGCCTCTCGCTCGCGCGCCGCGAAGCCTCAAATCCGTGCAAATCGTGGCCCGCTGGGCGGATTGTAGAGCGACGCATTATGTAGACAGGACCGATATTTTATAAATAATAATGTATCTGTGTGCTTTAATTTAAAGGCAGGAAGTTGGCAGAATCCGCTTATCGTAATTTAAGATCATCTTGTAGCATTACGCTATTTTATTATGTTCATCTCAATAGAGTACATTATCAATTACAGGTATCAATCATTAAAGAACTATATCAATGTCAAAACGTGATTTTCAAGCGTTGTGATTGGTCAACACCCGTGTTTTGACATTGATACAGGATTGATTTAAGGATTGATACATTTTTAGCCGATCGCCCTGCAGTTTTAAAGCTACAAATTATTTTGAAATTAGTATTCAATTGACAGTAGGCCGTAACTTCGCTAGCTGCTGGGGCTTTAATTATGGCAGAAATTACTCAACAGTCCAACTTCAACACACTTTCTTAAAATATGAAATGCATTTTGCTAGCTAGTTTATAATATTTGTTCATAACAATTAAACTTATCCCATCCATCTACAATAGCAAAAAATGAGCTTCGAAACCCACGCGTTAACGTATCTATCGGATTTTTGTGTCTATGGTGGACGCTTAAAAGCGCGCGTCCGGGCCGCCCTGGCGCACTTAAATCTACGCGCGCGAACTTGCCACCTGAACCGCACCTCGCACCTGAACAGTGCTGACCACCGCCGACCACCTGCTGACCACCTGCTGACCACCTGCTGACCACCTGCTGACCACCGGCTGACCAGTTGCTGAACACCTGCGATCACCACCACACATACGTAAGTAGTTACATATTTAAAAAAACCCGGCCAAGTGCGAGTCGGACTCGCGCACCGAGGGTTCCATACCATAAAAGAACTAAAACATTGAAAGAATCACTTTTGTTCATGAATTTACGAGTTATATTTTACATATAGGTACTTTTGTTGGCGAACTGCAAACCTAACTTTGTTTTTGGCGGTTTATTGTTATTATCAAAAAAAGTATAAAAGTTAGAGAGTTGAAATTATTTTTCCTGTAAAATATACATTAATTTCTATTGATCATAAATATTTTAGATTTTTCGATTGGTAAACTTCGGAGATAAGGGGGAGGGAACGGCATTTTTTTCGACAGTTTGCCCAATAAATCTAAAACTATCAGGTTTAAAAATAAATAAAATTTTTTTTTAAAATACACAAGTAACGCCCTTTTATATGATACCCCATTCAATATTGTTATCTCATTTTGAAATTTCGACAACCCAGTTTTACCCCTTTTTAAATAAAAATAAAAAAGATTTTCAATTTTCAGTGATTGAAATGGCAGCGCGCCGCAATTACCTACAAATATTCCAAATTTCAGGTCGATAGCTTCAATATTTACTGAAATAATCGAGTGTGACAGACGGACGGACGGAGAAAGTCTCACCATAAGGGTTCCATTCTTACCACTTTGGTATGGAACCCTAAAAACTCAAGATATATTTTCAGGTAACTTACAATAAGTTCATTGAGTTAAAGAACTTTTGAAAAGCGTATATTTTGTGAGCTTAGTTAAACTTTTTTTATGAAATATGCAAATGTTCGAACATTTGTAGGGTTTGTGAAAATTATTGTGTAAGTTCGAAACTGGGAAATAAATTATTAAAACTTAAACCTATCTCTCCATAAGTTTAAAAAAACTTCTGCTAAATGAAAGCTTATGAATAAGTACTATAATATAAATGTTCAGGGGAAAGAAAAATGTTGGATAACACATCGAAGTAAATAGATTTTTTTAGATCATATTTAGTCAAATGGTTGAATTGGAAAGAAATAAATCCCAATGAGTTTGTTGTGGGCCTCTTCTCAGTACTGATACTGTCGTAAACTTAGTTTTGATATAACTAACAGGAATTACTATTATACCGCTAAAATATCTTATTGAATTTTCATAAGTTAAGCCTACGAAGAAGTTTTTGATTTGAATTGATTTATTACACAAAATAATATGTTTGACTAAGAAAAAGGAAAAGTTTTATAACGCTGTTGAAAAATACTTGTTATTCCAAAATTACTTATTCAGGCATCGATTACTTTTCATACTCAAGTTAATAATAATAAAGGGAAATGGGCAGTTTATAATATATCCTTTTTTCAAAAAGGCATTTTGCATTTCTCTTGCTTAAGCAGCTATTTTTGAAATGATATAATTTAACTGGGTTTTGATATCATGCATCTACGATCTAACATAATATTTGAATGTCAAAATAATTAACGAAAAACTTTAAATTTGCTTTTAATGTCGATGAAAAGCTGATGACTCTATCCTCAAATCTTTGGAATGATGAGACGATAAGACATTCCCGCCCATGCCAAATGGAATGCATATAACACAACTAGCTGATGCCCGCGACTTCGTCCACGTGGGATAAAAACTATTCTATCTTTTAAGTTGGACCAAATGACAGATATTCACGAAGTTTGAACTAAATCGGTTCAGTAGTTTAGGAGTCCATTGAGGACAAACATTGTGACACGAGATTTATATATATTAAGATATCATAAGAGGTACTGCAATACGCTCATTACCCTGACATATCAGTTCTTAGATTTCATTTGCCCAGTAATCACAACGGCTTCAGCGCCCTTTAATCCAAGCGTTACTGCTTATCAAGAATAACTCATACCTAATCGAGTAGACTCGAAAAGAATGTGTCCTATCATCAGTAGGTACCTAAAACTCCTGACTGCAGTGAGCTTTTAGTTGTGGCTGAGCATGGGCTGAGCAAAGTTTAACAATAACTGTCCACGCCTTGTGGAAAGTTCATGTGGATCTACCAAAAAAATACAATATTACCATAATATAACTGAAAAATAATTAGGTGTGGCAGTTCTGTGTTCTGCATACAAACATTCGGTAATTCTTTATTAATTTAGGTACATATAGATTTGTTTAGTGTAGGTGTCGATTTGTTTAGTTTTGGATGCCGTATTTAGATGCAGTTAAGCTAAGTATGTAACTCCTGCAATTTGTCAGCGGCTGTCTGGGCCGGTCCCCCTGCCGATCCGGAGGGAGCACTGAGATGACTGCTCTTATTTTAAATATTACGTGTTCTTGCTGTAAAGGTAGATACCAAAACCTATTTAAAAATCACAATTCTGTTGCAGTTACAGCATATTGGTAGAATTAATTTGTCAAACATAACATATAACATCACATTAACGTAACACAAGTATACGAGCGATAACCCAAAAACTTAGCCGAGTAAAGTAATTAAAATAAAATTTAAAATAGTAGGACTGATTAATTTGTTTAGCTATAATCCGCTACTTGAAAAGATTTTGTATGGTACAATATGCAGGATCACTGCCCACATGAAACATCACACACTCATCAGAACACTAAATCGCTTGTCTGTAGAGTGGTAACCAGATTAAATCGTGCAAAAGCTATACTTAATTACTAGCTGATGCCCGCGACTTCGTCCACGTGGGATAAAAACTATTCTATCTTTTAAGTTGGACCAAATGACAGATATTCACGAAGTTTGAACTAAATCGGTTCAGTAGTTTAGGAGTCCATCGCGGACAAACATTGTGACACGAGATTTATATATATTAAGATAAAACATTCTAGATCTAAATTATACAAAAACCTGACTATCTATAAATGTAAAGCAGTTTATTACGTGGATTGCGAGCAGTCAATCCAGATAAGTGGAATATCTGAGCAGAGCGAGAGACTCCGCGATGCATTATACATGCCGCTAACACAAACAACCGACTTACTGCCTGCTACCTGCCGCATTTGAATAATTACTAATAGATATACATGAGCATCGAGCACCCGCTCCTCTACTCCATATTTGTGGATTTCGCTAATACAAGAAAAGTACCTAATGGGCACAGACTTGATAACCACACGTGAAAGAGCTGTGATCACTGCTCAAGAGATAAAACCTGGTGAGAGACGGATAGACGAACAGGCTGACGGCGGAGTCTTAGTAATAGGGTCCCATTTGGGTACGAAACCCTAAAAAAGGATTTTACGTGGACAAACCTGAAACCATATACATATTACATAGGACGTAGGAGATAGAAAGTTATTGCTTATAGCTTAATTTGATTGGAAATTTAAGTAAAGTCAAAACTCCAGCGATAGTTTCGGAAAGCAGGTTTGCAGCGACAAGAACTGGCAAGAAACTCGGCAAATCAAATCAAATTCTATCTCTTAACGTTTTGGTTGTGTCGTGTGAAATGTGTGAACATTTCAGTAATGGCGTAGGTGAGCAGTGACCATTCGATCGCGAGTCTGAAATCTGAATCAATTCTGCCGATGCTTGCCGCGGCGTGGGCCGGCACCTGTCCAGCAGCAGCCCGGAGCAACCAGCTGTCGTAGGTAGGAGCGAGCTTACAGCTAAAATGCTGCCGGAAGGCATGCCTATCACTGATTTCCCTACATTAATATCTAGATTAAAAAAATAAACAATCTACATTTAACAAGAAATACTATCCGGCTGAGTTTCTTATCACTTTAAAACCCCTTACAACTTTTAGTCGACAAAATTAATCATCATAAATCATCAAATTATATCATTGAAATAGTTTTCCTTAGCCGAAGTGACCCCAAGTTGGATTTGCTTTTGACCGTTTGTCCGTCTTTAAGAGGCTTGTATCTTCTGAATGAATGAACAAAACACTTCACATTCACCAATAAAGTTTTCGTTCTTTCTTTTGACGTACGGAACTCTAAAAACTTTCATTGTGCTTTTCCATTAACCAGAACCATTATGAAAAGTCTGAAATGCGTGTAGAAATCTAGAATAATCCTCATAGAGTAAATTAGCACTATAACACCTGGCAGTGACACCCTTAATGTTCCAAAGTTACTAATTGAACTTAAAACTGGTTTGCCTTAATTACTAAAAGGTAATTACTATCAAACTATTAAGGTAAAGAAGTAAAACTGAGTAGGTAACTTACTATAATTAAATAAGAGAATAATTGAAATTATTTATTCTTTTGTTTTTTGTCGCCCCTCTATAAGAAATAGGTAATAAGTAATAGCTGGGCCATGGAAGTCCAAGAGGCCGCTCTCGACTTCAAAAGTGCGGCAAAATACTTTGCCTAAATTGGCAAACCCGAGCCGTCGCTACGCATCCACGCTCCATACAAATTTCAAATTGACACACTCACACTACAAGAAAAAGTTGCCGCACTCACGGAGTTGTCGTTGTTAGGTAGGGCTCTATCTAGTCGGAGTAGGCTCTATTCTACAAAACATGCAAATATACTACACAACATAGACCAAGAGACCCGTGCCCAACAGTGGGCCGTAAAGGGGATTGAGTATTGTTATCAATTCGATGGTAAAATTTGACCAAAGTTCATATTAAACTTACAAAAAACTAAAAAGATAAAAGCTATGGTGTGATCAGAAGGGAAGGGATCCCTAGGAGGATAGGGACTAATATGTTAAAGAGTGTAATCTTTAGGGTTTTATGAATATGGAAACCTGTCATAAAACAGACTAAATGCTTGCAACGCTATAGTATAAACATTGTTCACTTGTACTAAATCATAGAGGTGAATATCCACGTCTCATTCATTTCCATTAGGTGCCAACTTTTGGTATAAAAGTGAAACTTTTAGCATTTTATCAACCGGGCTTTAGGGGCATCCTAAATTCACCATGTTTCGTTATAAATGATAGATACACTAAGTGATTAAAGGTTGGTTGGTAGTAATTCGCCTGTTATTTACTCTAACAAGTTAGTTGTTCTTTTGATGGCCACGAGTATATTCTATTATTGAATAGAACCTAGTGCTTTGTGGAAATTCATAAATAAATAGAAATATTAAACAATTATGCTATTATCCGCCACCAAAGTCTTGCTGGTGGCAAGAGGAAAGAGCGTTAGCACTTTAGAATTTCGCATTGTAAAGTCAACATCTGAAGATGTCTCTAGAGTCGCGTGAAAATTACATTAAAAGTTTTAAGAGGATTATAGCAAAATATTTAAATCGTTTTTGGTAATAATATGTTACTAGAAATACTTAAATAGCTATACTTACATTTTCCTAAATTTTATATGTGTGCAAATAATCATTTTAATAAGAATTTGCACTATTGCTTTTTATGATCTCAGTTGCTGAAGAATATTGAAAATGATAATTTTTACAAGGAGCATCTGTGTCTATAAAAAACCGCTAATATTTTCATTGTTCACGGAACTAAAAGTACGAACAAATAATTCGGTATTTATGAGATGCATATAAACAGCTATCCTATCACATAAAACAAATTATTTACTCACGCGTGGAAGCAGATAACTTTCAGGACCACTTCACTGATTTTATACTTCCTCTGAAGTCTGAATGGTTTATGGACCACACTGATGGTTATGATTTTTATAACCTGTGTGCAGCGAGACCTTATAACTTCAACCTCATCATATGTAAAGCATGATACACCACAGACCACAGAAAGTTTACATCAAATCTTAACTTGTAGTAGGTATATGCTTTTTCAATATGATTTCGAAGTCCGTTTTGCACTGATCTTTACTCAGGTTATTAATTTAAAGAAACCCTCAAAAAATATATGGTTAATCAGAATCATTATACCATGATCGAAGAACCTCTCAATGTAAAAGATTCTCGGAATTAAAGGGAAACGATTCAGTCTGCTCACGAGGTATCATAAAAATCGTGTAATTTACTTTCATATTATTATGAATGAAAAAATTGCATATCATGACATTTTTAAAAATAGCAAGAGCCTAGTTTCTTACCAGTTCTTCTCGGTCCAACCCGCTTTCATTTGAAAATAACTCGTCTAAAGTGCCTGTAAGCTAGGCTTTTATGAAGTAAAGTACTTTTGATTTGATGATTGATATAATTTTCCGAACTTGGCGAGAGTATTTCGACTTTTCATAAGAGCATGTAAGGTTGCACCTACATGAAAAAATAAAATTTTTAATTTTTAGTATGGTAAGTTTACCATACTTATAATATTGGTTGGGGTTTTATCAAAATATCAGGTACACTTAGGCCATTTTGAACAGCTTTTGATTGTTATTTGTTACCTCTCACTAGAGCTAATCTGCGCTAATTTAGGATTTACTAAATACCAAATTCGTTCATGTCGTAGAAGTTATCACGCTTCGTTGTCAAATAATGTTTGTGAACATACTAATTACATATTATATCTTTAATTTTGTCGGTGAAGACGGCCGATGTAGGTTATTATCACATTTCAGACGTGTATCTGTTTGCTTAGGTCTACACTACACAAACAGGTCCTGTCTATTTGTACTGTTAATTATTGTCATAAACATTACATTAGCTTAGTTCACAATCTAAAGCCCCTAATTACTAGTGACTCTTTGCGAAATAATATTATACCATACTTCTATACTTATAATAAAACTGTAAAGGGTCGAATTCTGTACATTGAAGATATTTTGAAAATTTTTGTTGGAGGACACTATTTAGTCGATACTGAACCCAAAACCGTAATTTGTTTAATTTTTGTCTGTCTGTCTGTCTGTCTGTCTGTCTGTCTGTCTGTTTCACGACCGGGCATCACGGCTAATCCGCTGGATGGATTTAAATGAAACTTGACATGATTATAGTTCATACCCCGAGGTAGGACATAGGATACTTTTGGTCCCGAAATTCATCATGGTTTCCCTGGAAGACTGCATCAAAGTCCAAACGTTTTTTAGTTATAATTCATTAACGCGTTGTCCGATTCCATTCATTCTTTTTTTGTTAGAAAGGAGGTTCTTTAAAGATTATTCCATACATATCTTATCATCATCACTTATGTAGTTCAGAAATTACAGACATCAGAACCTTTAGCGCTAAGTTCAAGTAGGTAGGTGACTTGAAACTCGGAATGCACAAATAACCTAGGGCTAGGACGTAGGGCTCAAGTAAGACTGGAGTACCCTTACAGCCGTAAATATATAGGCTTAGCAGGAGATTTTTTATGGTTTCAAATTTTTCACATTTAGGGCGAACAAAAATCATGTAACTGGCGTTATCGCTACGTTATACCGTATAGCGCCATCTCTACAATTTATGTGGAACTTGAATGTAAAACTCTGAGATAGGTACTACCGAATTTTTTAAATAAAAATTAGCTGTCATGTTATTTACTGTTTCCTGACTTTATATTAAGATGGCACTGTTAA
This sequence comes from Coenonympha glycerion, assembly GCA_963855885.1. Taxonomy (NCBI): domain Eukaryota; kingdom Metazoa; phylum Arthropoda; class Insecta; order Lepidoptera; family Nymphalidae; genus Coenonympha; species Coenonympha glycerion. Next base: position 254,712 of record OY979637.1, on the reverse strand, counting down.
GACAAGTTTTCATTTCTGTCGACATTCCCGGAGTGCCGCGTCTTTATCATCCGCAATATGGAAAGGGTAAGATAATGGTTCACAAATATTTTTAACTCTTAGGTCTTATCGATCCTAACCGACTGACTGTCATCTAAGGTCTTCTTATACGTAAAGAAATATATAGCCATTGCCCATTCTGATGTTTCGGATTGTATTGAGATGAAGCAAAGATTTTTAAAAGACTCTTATATTATGTTGGGCTGGGGAATATTGTTAGTAGAGTATTTTATCCCAGTGGTACCTACCCGGCCGAACTCTGAAAGAAGAGTTCTACCACCAGTACAACTTTTCACATAGTTTAATGATTTTTGACATATTTCGTGGTTTCAGAATAAAAATCACAACGAATTGGAAAAGTGTGCCAATGGGTCGAAATATCGACAGTTAAAATCGTCCTTAAGATCTTTCAACTACGTATTAATGAAACTTTATATTATTAGTGAGAAAAAGGAGTTTTCAAAATCACCACAAGATAACCTGTGTAAAGTAAGAACAGGTTTCTGTACAACATCACACCAGAATCCCGCGAAAAATCAAGGAATTCAAGTAGGAAGGTATATTATGTAAAAAAACCGTAATTCACGCGGGCGGAGCCGCGGGCAACAGCTAGTATTAAATAAAATTATAAGTCGAGAAAAAAGCCAGAAACTTGGGAGTCAAATGCAAAAAACGCCAGGCTCCTTGTGGAGATTTGCATAACGCAAAATAAAATTCAGTTTGCAAACATCGAAATGTTCCCTCTGTGAGTAACTGTACAAGCTTTAAGTCATTCTGTTTGATGTTAACAATTATTGATGATTAAACGAACTTACCTGTAAGTGAAGTTCTATCACAATTATGTGAATACATTTTATTCGAAAATAATAATAAACACAATCAGGTACACTTTCATTGTACTGGCAATTTCGCACTTTTATCTATTTTGTTTTTTAAAACTGACCACCCTGATGGACACGCTGTCCCAGCCTACGTCCGTGCCAAGCTTCATTCTTTAGAGAATATTTAACAAAATTTTCGTATTATACTCATGGGTTTTGGGTATGGGAGGGACCTTATATTATTATTTTCGAATAAAATGTATTCACATAATTGTGATAGAACTTCACTTACAGGTAAGTTCGTTTAATCATCAATTATATTTCATACATTTTATTCTTCAATAATAATAAACACAATCAGGTAGATGTTTAGAGATGAAAATTTTTGTTAAATTATGGACATTAACAGATAGTAAATTGTTTCCTATTATAATAGGAAATAGGTCCTCTTTATACCACAGAAGTATTTAATTAACACAATCTTTTCGTTCAATTCCTGGATCAATAAACCAGTCACATTACAAATAGGTTTAATTTATATTTAGATAGATTATAATGATTAATGATTAGAGAGCAAAAGAGCTATTGCGACAGAAGCATCATCGCTCAATAAGAGGTTATAAAACTTAGGTAACGTCCGTAATGGTTGTTACCAGCAGACTGCTTTTCTGATGAGGTCAAGCAACAAACTACGTGCTCGCCGAGGAAGTGTTGCGTACTTGGTGCTGAGTACATTGAAACGCAGACCTCTCTCGTGAGAGATTATATTCTTCGGCAGACACGTTCTCACGGTGGTCTGCCTGCAGGCGACCTTATGAGGTCGCTTCAACATTATCAGGAGGTTGTCTATTATATATCTTGGTCTAAGATTTTGTAAACGACATATCGATTTGTTTTTCAAAGCTGTGGCAAATTTTTATACTTTCTCTTCAGTTTTGATTATGGTATAATTAAAACTGGTTCGCCCTGAGTAGTAGCTGGCGTTGTATAAACTCAATAATTCCCTTGAATTATATAAAAACAATAATACTAACTTTAACTAATGCTAATGTTTTCATTCTGTGCTGTGTCTACTGCCTAAAGCTAAAAAAGTTACAAGATCAGCAAAGCAAAGTTACGGAATGAATAAACTCTTATTAAGGCCCATTGAGCAATGTGTTAGCATACTATATTGTGTGCTACTATGTGGTGTTTGATGTTAATTTATCTATTCATTTTCGCAATTTTTTTTTTTTTTTTTTTATTTGACCCAAAATCATCAGCAGAAATTAAACTCAATGCCGAATGATAACAAGTAATCGTACCATATGCTACGTCGTTAACAAGTTGTTCTGTTGGAAATTACGAGGTTGACTTATAATGTACGGATTGTACGGATCTCAGTCGTTATTAAAGCAGTATTGCCACAAAACTTTGTAAATAACACAAAATTTTTGAAACATATAGATTATTAAAAATTCCAACAAAATGTCCTTTTTTTTTTTTTTTTTTAATGCCTTCAGAGAACTTCCTCCAGTAATTCCTATGAATTATGGTTCTCTAGGGAAAGACCATATTTATTTATTTATCATCAATAAATGTACTATAAGAAGTAAGTCTTTTGACACCTTATGTAAAAGAAGAAAATCCAAAGTTGTAAAGGTCCTTAGACGATGTATGTCTAAAGCATTGTCTATAATAGTATTTTGAAGCATTCTACCTCTAGAAGAATGTATAGAAGAGCAAAGGTAAACTTGGTGTTCCAAAATGTTCAGAATGCGTCTGTTTCTAAGACGTCTGGGTTCATATTGATTACATTTCGCATTATTGCAAGAAGCGATAAATTCAATAACTGGATTGAACTCTTTGAATAACTTTGAAGTATATAATTTTACAGCGGTAGCTTAATCCCATTAACTGGATGTAACTCTTGGTCAGCTTTTGATTATCTTTAATTTCCATATAAGAAACAATTAACCCAATCGTTTAAATGAGGATATTTGATATCCTCTATGCAACTGATGTAAATCATGTGTATCAAAATAGATGTATCGAAAAATATGGCCATCAACTCTGTAAAGAGGTATTTCGATTCATCTTAACGTTAATTATTACAAAAACAAAAATCCCTCTAATGAAAAGAAGTAGTCTTCATCTAGACCGGGAAATCGTGTGAATCACTAGTTCAACCTTTTAGGTTTAAGGAAGTTAGATGACTTAAAAAATGTTTTGTAACCACTGGCCATCTGATAGGATAACCGATGATGGACGAACAGCTGCGTCTAAAGTCTAATTTTTCTTACGGGCTACATTTTTTGTTTCTACAGACGTTCTGTGTAACCCCATCCATACCTAATAGCTGGAGAAGTGGACTTTAGGACTTTTAATCGGAATTAAGCTTAACTCTTAGATGATACAACGAGTTAAGCGTATAAATTTTTTTACAGAATTTGAATTGTTACATAATTCACGTCATAGTTTGCGGTTGGGTAACGATACTGCCATATCGTCAGAAATTAAAATAAAACCAGGAAACTGAGCATGTTTTGAGGGTAGTAAATAACTTTAACACTCTAACACCTAACAAATCTTCATGAAAAAACCGCGGTAAGTATCTGAGATGAGTCACAACTTCTTTATGTATTTTACCAAGGATGAATCGGTACTTTAAAATAAGATTCTTCAGTTCATAGGCATAAAACCCTTTTTAAGTATTCGCTTGTAAGCTGTTCTATGAACTATCAATTTCAAAGGATTTTGAACTACAAGTTCATTCAACGCCTTTAAATTTAGAATGTATCTTTTACCACGTAAGATTTTGAGGTTAGACACATCTTAACTATAATCGAACATGCAGTGACTCACTCCCACATTATCTCACCCAAAAAAGAAATGTCGATTGTCAAAGACATTTGTCGCTTTTTCTTTGTTGTGAACGTGTAAGACGGTACACTGTGTTAGTGTACGATTTTTAAAATGGTATTATGTAATAATAATTTTTTGGAGCTAGTTCCTTAATTTGTTCAATTCATTAAAATATTTTATTGAATGTACGTACATTTGTACACCTAGTGAAAGTAAAAAAATAGTCTTCACTTATTATAACTCCCGAAATTCTAGATCATGTTATAGATCGTGACGGATTCCTTGTCAGTGATATGTAACCAATAAACTTCAAAATGTTGAAGACAACTGGCATATAGGTACCTTAATGTCTAGCGTCGTCGATGAACCTGGTGGAGACTCGCTGCCACGTCGCATCTTCCTCGCGGCTGATCGCCAATACTCAAGTGTGTCACGCCCCCCCCTGCTGGCCGAGCCGTAACGAGAGGGGGCCAGCTAGTTTCTCGAGAAACGAGATTGCGCTGTCCCAGCGGTGGGTGTCGATAGCAAAGTCGCCCGCCGCGCCCTGCTGGTTTCTTTATTTACAACACCTGACGATCAGTAACCATTGAAACTAGTATAATGCCCGAAACTATTTCTCCGAAAAAACATCTGGTCCCGTTCGTGAACTTTAATTACTTGTCATTTGTCGAAACAAAATGTCATTTGTCAATACTTAAGCTTCTTCTCAGTTCAGGACGCGTTGTGGTTTAAGATTTTTATTAGTTTTAGAAAGAATTTAACAATTCACTTCAATGAAACTTTCAGACTAATGGTACATTATACATAATATTGTTAACTTATTGAGTTTTGAGCTAATAGTTAAATTATCATCCCATTACACAATCTGAACATTAATTTTCGAAAGTAAGTAAAATTATTTTCCACCACAAAATCTAAACATTATTGTTGTAGGTACTTAGAAAAGTTCGACGCGTTGGTACCCTCGTGAAATTAGTTTTTAAGTCGTGAAATAGTTATCACTGATAAAAGGCTATAACGTTTAACTGGCTATTCATAAGCCAGGCAAGTATATCAAATAAACTATTTGATTCTTTGCAATGAAGGTCGGCTAGAATTTTACAACTGTCGGGACTAACCATTAATATAGTTCTTGTGACTGAGCGCCGATAGCAATTCGGGATCAAAGTCCGGGAGGTCATGCGGAGCCACTTGTAGTGAAGCCGAGAACAGCGCCACACCGACATCGTCCCCCGTTGGTATCCGCAAAGTCCTTTGAGGTTTTTTTAAAATCCTTCGTGTTGACCCGCAGTCAACCTCCAGGAGCATTGACGCATCATGCTATGCTTTCGTGGTATCCTCAACGTGATACCCTCCAAGCTAGCTTAGAGATGCCTGGACTATTTCGCGCATCATGCTATACTTTCGTGATAACCTCAATGTGATACCCTCCAAGTTAGCTTAGAGATGCCTTAGGATTTCAATTTTTGGACACACTTTCGTCGGCATTGATATTTGAGTTGATGTGATATCTGGGAAAAAAGGTTAATTTTCACTTACCCTCTTTCCTCGGAGTCTGACGAAGATGAATGCACAATTATATGATTTGATTTTATTTTATTTTTGTTATAATAATAAATTTTACTAGCGTCTAAGCATTATCAGTATAGAAAATTAAGCAAGTTTTAACACTGAACACTTATTTTTTTTTTTTTTTACTTTGAACCTAAATTAACAAAAACGAGACGTGTTTTTGTAGTCGAGTGCTCATTGCCGCGCACAATAAAAGAATGAAGCTTGGCACGGACGTAGGCTGGGACAGCGTGTCCATCAGGGTGGTCAGTTTTAAAAAACAAAATAGATAAAAGTGCGAAATTGCCAGTACAATGAAAGTGTACCTGATTGTGTTTATTATTATTGAAGAATAAAATGTATGAAATATAATTATAGGTGGCTCGTGTAAGATTACGTACTCCAATTATAATTATTTCAAGTGAAATGCTAATAAAAGAATAATATTTTGAAGGTTTTCTTTTCATTTGTTTCAAACAATCAAAGGTCAGCTCAATAAGAACTGATTTTTGGAATTCCTTATAAGAAGAGTTCCATTTTAACGAGAACAAATAATGTTTTTTTTTTATAATTGAAAGGCTTGCTTTTGATGCCTCATGGAAAGAGGTCTAGGTGAAACGCGCTTGCCTAGAAATTGCATATACACTCTTGAAGGCACTCAGATTATACTTGGCAAGGAACACGCAAGCTGGAAAGGAATACTTTTCAGCTTGTGCACACAGTGCAAAAGAAAAACGTTTCGTTCGCTGGACATCAACCACATAAGGATACCACTTCTCTCGTCTTACGGTTCTGTGATAGAAAGCTGAAGGAGGTACAAGGTTGTGGAGTTTCTCAGAACACTCTCTTTGGTAAATTCTGTAATAACTTACGCAATGTTCTCTATTTTGACGGTGTTGTAAGCTATTTTGCTTTGATGTTAGGGAGCAAAATGAGACATAAGAACTACCTCAGAATCATGATTGTAGTGCAGTGTGATTTATGATATTGCAATGGAAAATAATGGAACACACTGCATTTGACATAAAAAATACCCGGCTGAGTTAGGGATATCGAAAGTGAAAAAAAATATCGAATATATCGATGTATCGATATTTTTTCAACAAGCCTAGGCTGAGTTTGTAGTGGGCTTATTCTCAGCGGCAGGGCGCGTTTGTGAAGCCACGTAAACTTAGTTTTAAGTCGACTTGTAGTTGTCACCATACTAATGCAACAAATATCATACCGACTTTTTACAAGTGCCTGTATGTTAGGCCTATGTGAAATAAAGATATTTTGAGTTTGAGTTTTGACATGGGCATGCATATAACTAAACATCAGGTAAAAGTATTGAATGGAAGCATAGGCGTTATTTTGCGGAAATCCATAATTAGCAGGACTGATTAACTTAATCGTAGAGACTCTACGATTTCGCATTGTGAAGTCAACATCTCCTGAGGATGTCCCGGTGTCGGGACGAAACGTGCGTCGAAGAAAGTGATAGAAAATTGTGTGTGGTGTTTCATGTGGAAGGTGTTCCTGCATATTGCACCATACAGAATCCTTTCAAGTAGCGGATAATAGCAAAACAAATTAATCAGTCCTGCTCAGGTAAAAGTCTTGCTCGTCTCATTTTTTCATAAAAAAACTAGCAAACCCGGTGAACTCCGTTTCGCCACCAGATGGCTTCCATTTATGTAACATTTTTTAATTTTTTTTTTTTAATTTTTCCTGAATTCTCTTTGCTATAAAACTCACGGAGCCCGAGACCTTTCCAACGTTAGTAGATATTGTGACCAATCTTCAGAGGCAGATGGCTGTAAGGCTTAGTTGTGTGTGTGTAAGGTGTAGTTGTGTGTGACATTTATGTATTGTTTCAGAAACAATGGCGCGCGGCGTGCTGACAGCGTCTGTCATCGCGGTCCTCATCATCTCCGTCGGAGTCAGCGCCAAGCGTGAGCAGTTTCTATTTTATTTTGGATAGACTTGCGCTTGAAAACATTCCTGCCTGTTGGAAAACAATGATGGTCCAGGTTGGAAATAGGCGAGTACGGAGTAACTGTTAGTGTGCTTGCCTAAAAGTTGCCTTTTGGTTGTATTACTCAAAAATCAAAATATGCGCTTTTCTTATGATATTCACTCAAAAAAAATGCAAATTTCTCCCAGATTGAGAGAGTTTTGAGTAGAAAAATTTTCAGATTTTTTTTTTATTTAGATATGATTATTTACTTGACTGCAATCTCACCTGAAGGTACCGAAAAGATTATTATACTAACTTGGAACGTAAGTTTGAAAAAAAAAACCTCGACATTGGATAGAGTGGTACGCGCGGTGTGAGGTAACCAGAACTAAACAAAAGAAATTACTGTATCCAGGTATCGAACCTGAAACTTTTCTTTTAAATCCCAGCACGCGCCAGGTCCATATCTTGTAAAACAGTGTTGATCACGATCTTCAACGAGCTCATTTGACACAATTTTTTTATCGATTGAAGGTTTGCCGCAAAGTTTTAATTTCTTACACCCAATAAAGCAGCAATGTATAACGAACCATAGACATCACTGATTATCACTGCAAGCGTGGATTTTACAGAATATGGGCTCAGTGAGATTTTAAAGCAGTCACTAGATAGTAAGTATCTTATTTCTCTTTTGTAATAGTTCTTAAATAGAGACCTCAAATGTCTGCGAGAGCTTGTTTACGTTGTTTGTTAGAGGTGTGTCCACACTGTGTGTAACCTTTTAGTTATTTATGCGAACTAAACTCCGCCGGTGCGCCCTGGCATCAGCTGCGAACTACACTTGTTCGCTAACTGACTAACAGTTTTGTTTAACTTTGCGGTCACTTCACTTGTGCGATTTGCGTTCATAATTTTACTGCTTAGTAACATCTTGTATGTTCTTAAGTTCATCGTAGTTACATCTTTAAAAGCGATCTTATTTTAAAATCTTTGATAATAATATGACGATTAAAAAATTTCTAGATATTTACTTAGAGCGTAGTTTAGTCGACAGTGAAAGCAAGTTCATTGTGTGAGTGATCCCTTTAGGCTCTATCTACATTCAGTGAGGTAAGCACAACTTACCTACTGGATTTACTATTCGAATTTCAATTCGGTTTGGCGTGCAAGGGGAGTAACCGAAATCGACTAATTCTATCAGATTATTAGCATTATTATCTTTTACTAGTCTTGCTGAAAACCTTTCACTGATTCATCTGCACCCTTTGTCGACCTTCCTGGCGCAGGGGACGCGCGCTCGGATTAGAGTGGGAGGTCGCGGGTTCGATTCCCGCCATGGGCCACTTTGGAATTTTATAATTTCTGAATTGGCTCAGTTCTGGCCTGGTGAGCAGCTTCGGCCGTGGCTAGTTACCCTACCAGCAAAGACGTGCCGCTAAGCGATTTAGCGTTCCGGTGCGATGCTGTGTAGAAACCGTTGGGGTGACTTTACTTACCCCTTCCAAGTTAGTACGTTAACATCTTCGGTTGCATCATTACTTACCATCAGGTGAGATCGCAGTGAAGTACTAACTTGTATAGTGTAAAAAAACCCAGTCTAAATTCCACAATGTGGATCTAGATTCTAGAATACTGAAGTGCGTAGGTGCCTTACATAATTTAGGGATGTGGAAAGAGTTTAAGAAAATTCCCTAAGAAAAATAAACGGACGGAGGAAATAAAGCTACGGTTGGTGGTTTGAAGTTTGAATCCAAATTTGCACCTTTTTTAGGGTTCCGTACCAAAAGGTTAAAAGGCGGAACCCGACCCGAAACGTGATTTTTTGCTCGTTTTTGGTTATTGTGAGATCTGGACCATAGTAATCGTAGGATATTATTGAGAGTTCTGGCTTCTGCATCATCATCTCGCTACGTTATATGAATAAACCCTTCGTGCGTGAGTCCGACTCGCACTTGGCCGTTGCAAATAATCATTTGCATCGCGACCATCTAAGTGGCTGTTCACACAAACATTTCCACTTCGGAATCGGAACCGAGACTACCTCAAAATCAAATATATCTGTAAGTTTGGAAAAGTAGTCGAATCATTAAAGTAATGTCGAATGAGATATGAATATATTTTCGGGCAAGCAAACATTTCTCTGCTCTACTTTTACGACTCACTCAACCGTTCTCAGTTATAATCGACCTTTTCAAATCTGTCGATATTAACAATCAGCATCCCTATATGATTTAGCGTTTCGCGTTTCTATTATTTAGCGCGCAGATAAAAACGTTTCTACAATGAGTATCCGCAAATATCACTGAGTTTAGGGGTGGGGAAAAAGGTCCAATCAAGGCGAATGTTGAAATGCGTGGGTTATATACGAATTATCTGTTTTGTTATCATTCGCTACAGTAGTAAGCAGTTCATTAAAATTCGCAAGTAGAACAAAAATGAGAAATATGCCTTCCAAAACTTTTTAAAGAAAAATCTACATTTAGAAGTGAATAACAACTTTACAACATATTAATACATCTGTGACATAAGTTTCAATTTCCAACAATACCTAAGCTTTCACATTGTCTTCAATTTTTTTTAACTTACTTTTAACATCATTTTTCACAACCTTATTTCATTAGTTTTCTAAAGTGGACTAGCATTAACTAACGTAAACTCTAGTCGTGCGTTAACCTGGCCTGCACTTTTTTTTGTAAATTTGAACAATTTCTTTTAGAACACGTGTATTGGATGTCTCGCTTGTAAAGTAATCTGATAATAATAATTAAACCGGGAATTGGGAATTTGAATTCCGGCTTTATAATGTCTTGCAAAAAAAGAAAGGAGGAAATGAAGCTAAATAATCTTACAATTCAGAGTAGCGTAGTTAGTTACTTTCAAGCATAAAATAACTTGCCTTGTGTTCTGTGATAGACGAAATCCTTTTAAGAAAACATCTTCAACAATATTTCTCAAACAACCGTTATCAATCATACCATCGGCTTTACTCCGAAATGATCAGACGTGTGTTATCTCCATCGGGTCTCGTTCACAGCCCACAGGCACATACAGGCACATTATAGGCACATACAGGCACATCACAGGCACACAATAGGCGCGTGCTTCTTACAAAGACACTCCTCAAGTTCGCATGTACCAACAAACACTTTACACTACTTAAAAGTTCCGGGCGAATTTGGAGAAGTATTGGCTACAAGTTGGTATTTCCTTTTATTAAGCGGTGGGTGTACGGGATTCAAAGTGCGGACCACCGGATACTGTGGAAAGTTGTTCGTATTTAAAAATTAACCCTGTATAATTTGAACAAAATGGTGGTCTGCTCTGGTCGTACCCTACCAGCCCTCTAAGGCTTATTACCGCACCTTATCGATAAAAGATGCACCACCATCAAGCGATATAGCGTTCCGGTGCGATGCTGTGTAGAAATTGTTATTATACTTAACCCTTTCAAGTAATAACGATAACATTTTCAGCTGCATCACCATTTACCATCATATTGTGAGATCGTAGTCAAGTACTAGCCTGTTGCTTTAAAAAAAAAAGATAGTTCACCCTGTATTAAAAACAAGGCTATATTTTATCCCAAAAAAAAAGGTTTCTGAGGGATGGTTGGAAAACGGGCCGAGCCGCGGCGGGCGAACACTAGTATGAATTACTATAATTTTTAAAACTTTTATTTTTCCATTCTTCTCCATAATATGAACTAACTAAGTATTTCTTATCTAACCTATATACACGGAGTACTGTTAAAAAAGGATATTCTAAGTGTTTATTGACTGCAGAAATAGTTCATAATGTTAATATTAAATTTACACGTGTATATTGTACTTCATGTTTGGAAGTCAATCAGAAATGTATAGTCAATTTGTTTGCAACAACAAACTTGTTTAGTTACAAAAGCCCGAAGCTATCTTGAGTTGCGCGCCGCGTCACGTGACCGTGGCTGCATGGTGCATATGCACCGTGCATCGTGCACCGCGCACCGTGCGGATGTGTGCACGATGCCACGTGCTCGCATGTTGACGGAGCTAAACCATAAGAGATAGCGGTACGCTGAAACTTGCGGGATGCTGCAATTTCTAAAAAGACCCTGAGTCAAAAATGTATGAAATTGTGTCAGTATGAAATGTTTTACAGCGTAATTACTATTACATTTTATATAATTTTCGATGTTACTTTTTTCGTTGTATTTTCTTCATATTGATATTTCAAGAAGGGCAAATAGAAGAAAGATTTGGAGATATTAGTAAGTAAGTAAGTAAGTAAGTAATTCTTTATTTGCTCAAAAACATGGTCAAAATAGGTGGAAGAGTACACAATTGGAAACCGAATTGGGAACGGGCCTAAATCAAACAGGGCCTCGTAAAGAAATAACATACTTTCCGCACTTTTATCGAATTGTACGATTGATTTTATGCGATAATAAAAATTTGTTTTATTTAAAAACTTCGTCATTTTCTGGTCAGGGGTCTCAATTTTGTAATTCTTTTTTTTTTTTTACAACAGGATACAACTGTAACAATCACTCGATGCTATTACTGACCTAAACTCCCCCTAGCATTGATGCTCGCGTGTCCCTCGTCACTTGAACCGCAGCAGTGTAGATTACGTCACAGGGTTCGTTAGAGCTAATCCTTGGCCGCGACCTACCCGCAGTTACTGTATAAGTTGCCGTTACGAATAACTCTCCTGTGTCTCTATCTCTATCTCAAATCTGTGCAACTCTCTAGACCCGTCAATCGACTCGCCAATTACGAAGGCTAGACTTTGTAGTGAAAATAAAACAATCTATTGAAAAACTCTTTTTAATACAGTTGCTCAAAAAGTGGCGTATTGCAGGGACGTATAGCGTTCGGGATGTGGGCTATTACATACTCGTGCTTTTTTTTTACCTTTCCCGAACTCGTGCGTTATCTTTCCCAACTGTCAAAATTCTACTGAAGACTTGGCTGTATGGGCATAGTTCCCTTTGCGTACCAGAATATTATTTAGTCTATGACCAAATTTTTTTTTTATTTTTTTTTTAAATCACCAGAATGGGTGAAGAAAAAAAAAACTGCTTATATTCTACGGTTGGCGCCATTTTTCAGAAATTTTCTTTGCGAGTTTAGTTGTTTGTTGCACAAAATGAGTAATTTCGACCCTAGTTTTTTTGAATTAACACCACCGGAACTCAGTATAATTGCACAAAATGCTTCGCAGAACATTTTACCGGAAAAGTCAAAAAGTCGCTACATATCTACTACGACGAATTTATTGCGTGGAGAGAAGAGAAAAAAGCACTTAGTTTTTTAGAAAATGTTAAGTTAGTTGAGTTTATTGTGTTTTTATTATTTTATTAAATTGCTTAATTTTTTCGCAACTGTATTAAAAATAATCGTTCAGTACACGTGCGGAACCGTCATTGCAACTTGTTCCGACTGTCAACCCTCGCTTTCGGCTGCGCCTCGGCTCGGGTAGACATTTGTCGGAACTCTTTGCAATAACAGCCTTTCCGCACTTGTAATGAAACATACTATTATGGTGAGAGAGTGTTGAAACGGAATCGTTTAAAAATACACGAAGTATATACAATAGCTTCGACGCAATGTGAACTAAAGTTTTGTTTTTTCCGTAGTTTGGCACATAGATTGTTTTAAAAATTAATCTAATTAGTTATTTAGTATTAGAGTTTTTTAATCAGACTACTTACTTTTGATAAACTAAACGAGTCTTCCCAATAAATTACAATTTTTATTCTTTTAGTTTTTCTCAATTTATAAGCTTGTAAGACATAATACATATTATGTGGAATTGATACTACTATTCCCACAATTTAACTAAATATATCTATGTCTATATTAACTATGTGTTTTAATTTACAAATCACGAAAATTCAAAAGAGTTAAAAAGAGTTGGGCGGGCAGACCGTTAACGCAATTTCTTCGGTTGAAAACTACAAAGATAATTACTTTCAAATTAAAACGTCATGCATTTTGGGTCTTTAGTCCAAATTCGCTCTGTAGCAGATTTTTTTTTCCAAAGTCTCTATATCCTTAACGCGAATTAGTAACTTAATTTGAACTTCAAATAATATTAAAACCTATATGCAAGAACCTGTTCAGTGGCTTATCTTAGTCATTATTGTAATATCAGATTTTTCATAACTGGGACTGAGACTGATTCTGTCTGGAGCTCCGTCAAACTCACAGTTTCGAAGTTCAATAATAGGGTTAGGGCTTGTTTGACGACGACTTTGTTTCACAAAGCTGCACAACCCGGCTCTGCAAACAATGCGAGTAGTATGATACGCCGGTTCCAGCGCACTTCCGGCCGAAGGCCGGACAGACTGGCCGCAGGCCAGTGCCCCCCGGCCGTAGGCCGGGGAAAAAGTAGTATGATACGCCGGTTCCAGCGCACTTCCGGCCGAAGGCCGGACAGACTGGCCGCAGGCCAGTGTCCCCCGGCCGTAGGCCGGGGAAAAAGTAGTATGATACGCCGGTTCCAGCGCACTTCCGGCCGAAGGCCGGACAGACTGGCCGCAGGCCAGTGTCCCCCGGCCGTAGGCCGGGGAAAAAGTAGTATGATACGCCGGTTCCAGCGCACTTCCGGCCGAAGGCCGGACAGACTGGCCGCAGGCCAGTGTCCCCCGGCCGTAGGCCGGGGAAAAAGTAGTATGATACGCCGGTTCCAGCGCACTTCCGGCCGAAGGCCGGACAGACTGGCCGCAGGCCAGTGCCCCCGGCCGTAGGCCGGGGAAAAAGTAGTATGATACGCCGGTTCCAGCGCACTTCCGGCCGAAGGTCGGACAGACTGGCCGCAGGCCAGTGCCCCCCGGCCGTAGGCCGGGGAAAAAGTAGTATGATACGCCGGTTTCAGCGCACTTCCGGCCGAAGGCCGGACAGACTGGCCGCAGGCCAGTGTCCCCCGGCCGTAGGCCGGGGAAAAAGTAGTATGATACGCCGGTTCCAGCGCACTTCCGGCCGAAGGCCGGACAGACTGGCCGCAGGCCAGTGCCCCCCGGCCGTAGGCTGGGGAAAAAGTAGTATGATACGCCGGTTCCAGCGCACTTCCGGCCGAAGGCCGGACAGACTGGCCGCAGGCCAGTGTCCCCGGCCGTAGGCCGGGGAAAAAGTAGTATGATACGCCGGTTCCAGCGCACTTCCGGCCGAAGGCCGGACAGACTGGCCGCAGGCCAGTGTCCCCGGCCGTAGGCCGGGGAAAAAGTAGTATGATACGCCGGTTCCAGCGCACTTCCGGCCGAAGGCCGGACAGACTGGCCGCAGGCCAGTGCCCCCGGCCGTAGGCCGGGGAAAAAGTAGTATGATACGCCGGTTCCAGCGCACTTCCGGCCGAAGGCCGGACAGACTGGCCGCAGGCCAGTGCCCCCCGGCCGTAGGCCGGGGAAAAAGTAGTATGATACGTCGGTTCCAGTGCACTTCCGGCCGAAGGCCCCCAGTAACTCCAGTCGGTGACTGGGGTACTAAATGCATTCATTTAACGGATGTGTGGGGGCGATGGCAATGGGGCGATGGGAATGGGGGATGACGAGTAAAAGGTTAGCGTGGTATGGACATGTTATGCGGAGGGATGAAAATCATGCAACTAAAAAAACAATGAGTATGCTTGTGCAGGGGCGAAAAAGTATAAGGAAGACCGAAAAAGATGGATGGATTGCGTGAAAGAAGACATGCGTGTGAAAAGAGTGGATTGCGAGTTGGCGGCTGATAGAAGCGAATCGAAAAAAATAACATGTTGTGTCGACCCTCCACATAACGGGGGAAAGGGGCAGGAAGAAGACTAACCTAACCTAAAAAGGGACAAACCTAACCTAACAGGGCAAACGTGCTAGGGTGCGTATATATTATTATATACTAACCGAACCTAACCTAACCTAACAGAGCAAAAGAGCTAGTGTACGAGTATATTATTATATACTAACCGAACGTGCAGAGGGGGTTTGCCCAAAAAAATTGTAAGGCTTACAGAACCGTGTCTCTGCACGCAGCGCTGACATTGACGGGTCTTCTCCCACTGGACCTACGCGTAAAAGAGATGGCGGAGCTCTATGAAGCCAAGCGCGGTAAACCGCAGGACATATTCCGTGGCAACGAAATCGAAGGGAAGAAGAGTTTCTTGGGCGCTGTACACCCTGCTAAAGAGGCAGAAATCCGGTTCGACTGCCTTGAGGACCTTGAACCAGAAACTGTACAAAAACATAATATCCAAGGGATGTTGATATTTACTGACGGCAGCAGTATCGAGCAAAACAGTAAATCTGTTTTGGATTCGAGCGCACGCAGGAGTAGAGGGCAACGAAAGGGCGGACGAACTGGCAAAGCAGGCGGCAAAACACAAAAAGACAGCGCCCGATTACGACAAATGCCCACTGTCATATATAAAGAAGTCGCTAAAATCAAAATATATTCAAGTTTGGAACGACAGATATATAAACAGCGACAGGGCTAAGACTACGAAGCTCTTCTTCCCGGACGTAAAAATGGCTCATCAGGCCCTGTTTTTATAGTTAAATTGACACCTATACTTGTGCAGGTCTTGACAGGTCACGGTGGTTTTGCTGGATACCTGCACAAGTATAAGTGTAAGGATACTCCGGCGTGCCAAGGCAGAAGAATCTGTTGTCCATCTGTTGACAGATTGTCCAATGTTTTGTCGGCAACGGTACGATGCTGAGCACATGACGGGTCTACAAATATCGCTGAACAATGTGTCAACACTGATGTGTGACAAAAGCTGCCAAGATGCCTTCATTACATTCTGCACAAAACTGGCTTAGTACGCAATTAAAAAGGAATAAAACAAGATAGAATAAGTATTCTTGCTATATTATACACTATTATAAAGATCCAATGTTTTATATATATTTTAAGTAGAATATAATATCTTACATGGATAAAAAGTTTGAGGGTATAGTATGGGAAAAATACTGATTAATATTACTGATAAAATGAAAAAAAAACATTCTAAAATACAATAATTAAAACAATCAGTAAAAATAAATGGAAAAAAATCGGTGGAACACAATATCGGAGGGAAAAAGCGTCTCCTAGACAGAGACAAACCTAACTTAACCTAACCTAACCACTGACCTAACGTAACTCAAGTTTTTTTTATTGAGAAATGATCAAACCTTATTAGGTGGACGAACGACAGCAAGAGTATTAGAAAGTTTTAAAAAGAAATATTATGAGAACCACATATTATTGTGAAGAAAGTATCAAAACAGCCAAAAAAATCAAGACACAGTAAGATCCATATGACACTAATAACAAATATCTGTTTAGAACGGCAAATCTCTATATTATGTGCAAATGATATAAAATATTTTAAATGGTGATACTGAAAATTTTAAAAGAATTTACAAACTGAAGAACGATAAAAGTCCAGGACGAGACAATTATGAAACAATGCAACAAATATATCAAAAAGTATTGATTATGCAGAAGCATTCGACTCTATCTCGCTTGAAAGCATTTGGAACGTCCTACAACACTTTGAAATGCCGCAAATATACTTGAAAATAATTAAAACTAAACACTAAAATAATGAAAACAACACAAGTATATTTGTTAACCGTCTACCAGAATGTATGTATTCAAATACAAAAGAAGGTTAAATGAAGTTAAGTTTTCAAGACAATATACTCGTAGTTTGCTTAAACTGTAATGGCAAATTTACTATTTTTTTGATAGAAATTAACATGTGATGAAACCTACTATACTAGTGGAATAGCTAAAGTTATTAATTCAGACCAAACTATTTTCTAGGTTTATGTTTATTTTGTTCAATATAAATTCGTTATGCATTTAAGAATTACAAGTACCAATATTAATATGATCTAATATTTTTTTAATAACTCAGATTTTTCTCTCATTCGATTCAAATATTTAAACCACATCCTACGAGAGCCTTACACATTATACATACATATAACAGATACAAATTCCTTGGTCAGATACAAATTCTGACACAAGTGACATTTGTTTATCACAGAGTAAAGAAATCATTGTCTATGCTCTAGGATGCTTTGCGATGGCGCTCCCTGTCACAGTTGTTTTTACAAACGGATTATTGTAGCAACAACAGATATAAATATATATTTTTCCTACACTTTCTCTTTCGAAAAACTCTATCCTATACCTTTAAACGAGCAATTCTTATATATATATATATTTCTATATAATCTGGATCTCGGCAACGGCTTCAACGATTTTCATGAAATTTAGTATACAGGGGGTTTTGGGAGCAATAAATCGATCTAGCTAGGATTCATTTTTAAAAAATGTCGAATTTACCAAAAAAAAAATAATAAAAATATGACTTCTGCTGCCATCTATTAGCCAGTAGTTAAACTACCGAGCGAAGCACTTCTGCTGCCATCTATTATCCAGTAGTTAAACTACCGAGCGAAGCTCGGTCAACCAGATATTGTATCTAAAGTTCAAACATACGGACAGAATCGAAAATGGGTTCGCAGCAATATATTCTCATCTGAAATTATGTTTGGTACATCACCATTGTTCTTTTACCACAATACAGTATGTTTTGATACAATAAAATTTACCAAAAATTTAACAAAAAAAAATTTACAAAATAACTTTTTTTTTAAATGAAAACTTTTTTATCTTTACAATGCATTAATGTTTTCTAAATTCACTTTCATACTTTTTTAAAGTTACTCAAAAGTTTAATCCTATTTTCAGAAACTTAGACATTCCACTAATGAAAAATATTTTACGAAATATAAAACTATTCACGTGTAAAAAAAAAAGATTACACATAAAAAAGTTCACTTACTTTAACGTAACTCGAAATAAAAACTGATCTCGTGTTTTCAGAAAACTTAGATACTGACAACAATATATAAATTTATAAAACTATTTTACGAGTTGAAAAAAAAAATGTATGTCACTCAGCAAAATACAAAAAATAATTTTTTCAATTTTCTTTTCTGGTTTTTCAAAGTGAGTGAATTTCTTGTTTGATGTGGGTAATTTTTTTTAATTTAGAATAGTTTTTTATGCATTTTTATATGCATTTTTATCCACTGTTTTAATTTTTTTTTATTTTTGTCTAGTGATAATTTATACATTTTTGTAGATTCATTAAATATACTTTTAAAACATTCAATAAATGTTTCAAAAATCTTTTTTTTCATTGGCCTGGCATAATCAAATTTACTAAAGATATAAATATCACACAATATTTATAGTTAGAACTATAATTATATTTCGAATATATGTATTTGTTTCGAACAAACTTCCGCTGCACAAGTTTATGAAGTGTGTGAGTATCTTAAGACTGCAACCATTTTCTCACATCTTTTTTAGACATTTTTACTTCTCATGGTATTTGATAACTTCTCTTTGCTACTGAATCCAGTAGGATGTTTTGAATCATAATATTATATTGTTTGTTTCTAATAAGCAGTCCATTTTGCCTCATCTATTTTCTTCTTAATATTTGTCATATGCTTATTACCTCTAGAATTAGGTGTGACTAAGGTTTCTTGATTTGATTTATAGTTACCTTCAATCTTATTCAATTGAAATTGATGAATAAACTCAGATCTTTCAGCATTACCGATGTAAGACAACGGTATTTTAATTGAATTTAAAGCTTCTGCAAATTTTTCCCAACCTATAGGATCACTTCTTTTAAGTGATCTCAGGGAGTCATTTATTAGATCAACAATATTACTTCCAGAAACTTTTTCATTATTTATTATAACTGTACCTTCATCATCCCAGTCAATTGTATTTTTACTCAAAGAGATTAAGTTCAGTAACAACTCACTCTTTTTCAAATATGACCTAGGTATTAAACTTAATATTTCAGTTGAAGTGTAACGTGTCCGATTATTATTTAATATATTTTGTTCTTTTGCTTCATATGATGGAATTTCAGTCAAACTCAAGTTTTCATTTTTCTTGCCACAATTTTTAATTTTTTCAGTTATAATCGGTAATTTAATAGGTTGACGAAATTCCTGGGTAAAATGTAGGTATCTTCGTAAAGTTTGTTCGAAACAAATACATATATTCGAAATATAATTATAGTTTTAACTATAAATATTGTGTGATATTTATATCTTTAGTAAATTTGATTATGCCAGGCCAATGAAAAAAAAGATTTTTGAAACATTTATTGAATGTTTTAAAAGTATATTTAATGAATCTACAAAAATGTATAAATTATCACTAGACAAAAATAAAAAAAAATTAAAACAGTGGATAAAAATGCATATAAAAATGCATAAAAAACTATTCTAAATTAAAAAAAAATTACCCACATCAAACAAGAAATTCACTCACTTTGAAAAACCAGAAAAGAAAATTGAAAAAATTATTTTTTGTATTTTGCTGAGTGACATACATTTTTTTTTTCAACTCGTAAAATAGTTTTATAAATTTATATATTGTTGTCAGTATCTAAGTTTTCTGAAAACACAGATCAGTTTTTATTTCGAGTTACGTTAAAGTAAGTGAACTTTTTTATGTGTAATCTTTTTTTTTTTACACGTGAATAGTTTTATATTTCGTAAAATATTTTTCATTAGTGGAATGTCTAAGTTTCTGAAAATAGGATTAAACTTTTGAGTAACTTTAAAAAAGTATGAAAGTGAATTTAGAAAACATTAATGCATTGTAAAGATAAAAAAGTTTTCATTTAAAAAAAAAGTTATTTTGTAAATTTTTTTTTGTTAAATTTTTGGTAAATTTTATTTTATCAAAACATACTGTATTGTGGTAAAAGAACAATGGTGATGTACCAAACATAATTTCAGATGAGAATATATTGCTGCGAACCCATTTTCGATTCTGTCCGTATGTTTGAACTTTAGATACAATATCTGGTTGACCGAGCTTCGCTCGGTAGTTTAACTACTGGATAATAGATGGCAGCAGAAGTGCTTCGCTCGGTAGTTTAACTACTGGCTAATAGATGGCAGCAGAAGTCATATTTTTATTATTTTTTTTTTGGTAAATTCGACATTTTTTAAAAATGAATCCTAGCTAGATCGATTTATTGCTCCCAAAACCCCCTGTATACTAAATTTCATGAAAATCGTTGAAGCCGTTGCCGAGATCCAGATTATATAGAAATATATATATATATAAGAATTGCTCGTTTAAAGGTATAGGATAGAGTTTTTCGAAAGAGAAAGTGTAGGAAAAATATATATTTATATCTGTTGTTGCTACAATAATCCGTTTGTAAAAACAACTGTGACAGGGAGCGCCATCGCAAAGCATCCTAGAGCATAGACAATGATTTCTTTACTCTGTGATAAACAAATGTCACTTGTGTCAGAATTTGTATCTGACCAAGGAATTTGTATCTGTTATATGTATGTATAATGTGTAAGGCTCTCGTAGGATGTGGTTTAAATATTTGAATCGAATGAGAGAAAAATCTGAGTTATTAAAAAAATATTAGATCATATTAATATTGGTACTTGTAATTCTTAAATGCATAACGAATTTATATTGAACAAAATAAACATAAACCTAGAAAATAGTTTAGTCTGAATTAATAACTTTAGCTATTCCACTACTATAGTAGGTTTCATCACATGTTAATTTCTATCAAAAAAATAGTAAATTTGCCATTACAGTTTAAGCAAACTACGAGTATATTGTCTTGAAAACTTAACTTCATTTAACCTTCTTTTGTATTTGAATACATACATTCTGGTAGACGGTTAACAAATATACTTGTGTTGTTTTCATTATTTTAGTGTTTAGTTTTAATTATTTTCAAGTATATTTGCGGCATTTCAAAGTGTTGTAGGACGTTCCAAATGCTTTCAAGCGAGATAGAGTCGAATGCTTCTGCATAATCAATACTTTTTGATATATTTGTTGCATTGTTTCATAATTGTCTCGTCCTGGACTTTTATCGTTCTTCAGTTTGTAAATTCTTTTAAAATTTTCAGTATCACCATTTAAAATATTTTATATCATTTGCACATAATATAGAGATTTGCCGTTCTAAACAGATATTTGTTATTAGTGTCATATGGATCTTACTGTGTCTTGATTTTTTTGGCTGTTTTGATACTTTCTTCACAATAATATGTGGTTCTCATAATATTTCTTTTTAAAACTTTCTAATACTCTTGCTGTCGTTCGTCCACCTAATAAGGTTTGATCATTTCTCAATAAAAAAAACTTGAGTTACGTTAGGTCAGTGGTTAGGTTAGGTTAAGTTAGGTTTGTCTCTGTCTAGGAGACGCTTTTTCCCTCCGATATTGTGTTCCACCGATTTTTTTCCATTTATTTTTACTGATTGTTTTAATTATTGTATTTTAGAATGTTTTTTTTCATTTTATCAGTAATATTAATCAGTATTTTTCCCATACTATACCCTCAAACTTTTTATCCATGTAAGATATTATATTCTACTTAAAATATATATAATACATTGGATCTTTATAATAGTGTATAATATAGCAAGAATACTTATTCTATCTTGTTTTATTCTTTTTAATTGCGTACTAAGCCAGTTTTGTGCAGAATGTAATGAAGGCATCTTGGCAGCTTTTGTCACACATCAGTGTTGACACATTGTTCAGCGATATTTGTAGACCCGTCATGTGCTCAGCATCGTACCGTTGCCGACAAAACATTGGACAATCTGTCAACAGATGGACAACAGATTCTTCTGCCTTGGCACGCCGGAGTATCCTTACACTTATACTTGTGCAGGTATCCAGCAAAACCACCGTGACCTGTCAAGACCTGCACAAGTATAGGTGTCAATTTAACTATAAAAACAGGGCCTGATGAGCCATTTTTACGTCCGGGAAGAAGAGCTTCGTAGTCTTAGCCCTGTCGCTGTTTATATATCTGTCGTTCCAAACTTGAATATATTTTGATTTTAGCGACTTCTTTATATATGACAGTGGGCATTTGTCGTAATCGGGCGCTGTCTTTTTGTGTTTTGCCGCCTGCTTTGCCAGTTCGTCCGCCCTTTCGTTGCCCTCTACTCCTGCGTGCGCTCGAATCCAAAACAGATTTACTGTTTTGCTCGATACTGCTGCCGTCAGTAAATATCAACATCCCTTGGATATTATGTTTTTGTACAGTTTCTGGTTCAAGGTCCTCAAGGCAGTCGAACCGGATTTCTGCCTCTTTAGCAGGGTGTACAGCGCCCAAGAAACTCTTCTTCCCTTCGATTTCGTTGCCACGGAATATGTCCTGCGGTTTACCGCGCTTGGCTTCATAGAGCTCCGCCATCTCTTTTACGCGTAGGTCCAGTGGGAGAAGACCCGTCAATGTCAGCGCTGCGTGCAGAGACACGGTTCTGTAAGCCTTACAATTTTTTTGGGCAAACCCCCTCTGCACGTTCGGTTAGTATATAATAATATACTCGTACACTAGCTCTTTTGCTCTGTTAGGTTAGGTTAGGTTCGGTTAGTATATAATAATATATACGCACCCTAGCACGTTTGCCCTGTTAGGTTAGGTTTGTCCCTTTTTAGGTTAGGTTAGTCTTCTTCCTGCCCCTTTCCCCCGTTATGTGGAGGGTCGACACAACATGTTATTTTTTTCGATTCGCTTCTATCAGCCGCCAACTCGCAATCCACTCTTTTCACACGCATGTCTTCTTTCACGCAATCCATCCATCTCTTTCGGTCTTCCTTATACTTTTTCGCCCCTGCACAAGACGCACCCTAGCACGTTTGCCCTGTTAGGTTAGGTTTGTCCCTTTTTAGGTTAGGTTAGTCTTCTTCCTGCCCCTTTCCCCCGTTATGTGGAGGGTCGACACAACATGTTATTTTTTTCGATTCGCTTCTATCAGCCGCCAACTCGCAATCCACTCTTTTCACACGCATGTCTTCTTTCACGCAATCCATCCATCTCTTTCGGTCTTCCTTATACTTTTTCGCTCCTGCACAAGACGCACCCTAGCACGTTTGCCCTGTTAGGTTAGGTTTGTCCCTTTTTAGGTTAGGTTAGTCTTCTTCCTGCCCCTTTCCCCCGTTATGTGGAGGGTCGACACAACATGTTATTTTTTTCGATTCGCTTCTATCAGCCGCCAACTCGCAATCCACTCTTTTCACACGCATGTCTTCTTTCACGCAATCCATCCATCTCTTTCGGTCTTCCTTATACTTTTTCGCCCCTGCACAAGACGCACCCTAGCACGTTTGCCCTGTTAGGTTAGGTTTGTCCCTTTTTAGGTTAGGTTAGTCTTCTTCCTGCCCCTTTCCCCCGTTATGTGGAGGGTCGACACAACATGTTATTTTTTTCGATTCGCTTCTATCAGCCGCCAACTCGCAATCCACTCTTTTCACACGCATGTCTTCTTTCACGCAATCCATCCATCTCTTTCGGTCTTCCTTATACTTTTTCGCCCCTGCACAAGACGCACCCTAGCACGTTTGCCCTGTTAGGTTAGGTTTGTCCCTTTTTAGGTTAGGTTAATCTTCTTCCTGCCCCTTTCCCCGTTATGTGGAGGGTCGACACAACATGTTATTTTTTCGATTCGCTTCTATCAGCCGCCAACTCGCAATCCACTCTTTTCACACGCATGTCTTCTCTAACGCAATCCATCCATCTCTTTCGGTCTTCCTTATACTTTTTCGCCCCTGCACAAGCATACTCATTGTTTTTTTAGTTGCATGATTTTCATCCCTCCGCATAACATGTCCATACCACGCTAACCTTTTACTCGTCATCCCCCCATTCCCATCGCCCCATTGCCATCACCCCACACATCCGTTAAATGAATGCATTTAGTACCCCAGTCACCGACTGGAGTTACTGGGGGCCTTCGGCCGGAAGTGCACTGGAACCGGCGTATCATACTACTTTTTCCCCGGCCTACGGCCGGGGGGACACTGGCCTGCGGCCAGTCTGTCCGGCCTTCGGCCGGAAGTGCGCTGGAACCGGCGTATCATACTACTTTTTCCCCGGCCTACGGCCGGGGGGACACTGGCCTGCGGCCAGTCTGTCCGGCCTTCGGCCGGAAGTGCGCTGGAACCGGCGTATCATACTACTTTTTCCCCGGCCTACGGCCGGGGGACACTGGCCTGCGGCCAGTCTGTCCGGCCTTCGGCCGGAAGTGCGCTGGAACCGGCGTATCATACTACTAATGCGACTCCCGCGAGCTGTGACCCGCGCCGCGTTTCGCTGCACCTAAGCACCAAGAGCTAGTTTTACCGTTTAGCTCTTGTTGAGCTTCATGATCTTAGTGTAATATTGAGTTTGTTGTAGACTCTTCTCTGTACAAGACGCGTTGGAACCCGAGTAAACTTAGTTGTGAGTCCACAAATTTTGTTCACCAAGGCGCCACAATATTACAAAACTAATATAATGCAAAGCTAGTATTGCTTCACATTTTTTTCATACATTTACTTCTTTACAATTATTAGTGATGTGATTGTAGTTGCTAAATTAATATAAGGGTTCCATTTTTACCATTTTGGTATGGAACCCTAAAAACGAAGTCTGTTTTAATCTAAATAATATATAAAAGAAGAAACTGACTAACTGACTGGTATATAATGCCAACCTAAGCCGCTGGATCTAGTGAGTCTAAATTTGGCACATAGAAAGCGGTGCACTAAGAAGAATTTTTCAAAACTCGCTCGCCTGAAACGGAAGTTTAAAGTTTATGTAGAGAAATATTCCTTTGCGTCCCATCTACCTAACCGATTTAGCTGAAACTTGGAGTGGAGAGAGATTATATCTTGGATTAATACAAACACGAATTTTTATCCTATGCTTTTAATCCCGGAAATATTCATAGTTTCCGCGAGGTTTGCGGAAATAGTTCCAAAAACTCACCTTAGTAATATTATATATTCGGTGCAGTCTGGGCGGAGCCGCGGCTGTCCGCTAGTAGTCCAGTTTCTGAAAATTGAACCAAACACCTTTCAGTTTCTGTCCATCCCTTTCCACTGGGCTATCGAGACAACAGGTAGCAAATTAGGCCACGGACACACTGTGGCGGTATAATAATTAATATTTTTGTACACCCCGCCTTCCCTCTACAGCAGTAAAATTACCTTCAATAATAATTACTTGTCCTTATATTAATTTCCCTGAAAGCATAACATGAAAACGTTTCTTCAAATGTTTTCTAGTAATGGAATTTCAGAAAGACGTGCCATTATGGCCACGACTATAGCGACGTTTGAGCGAGTGAAACCGCCGCTGCCGTGGCCTACAACCATTTGCCTTCATTATTGTGGGAGAATAAAATACAACAACTTGATGGTTTCGTTGTAAGGGATAACAATATTATAGACCGCGGTAACTTCATTATGAAGACTTTTGGTAGGTATTGAACGCGTATAGCGAATACTCTACTATTGAATTTTAAATACGGTCTCTGATTGGTCGCTATTGCATCGATTTTTGTACAAAATTTTATATTTGAACAGGTAAAGTAATAAGTTAAAACTATAACGCGTAGCTCTTTAGTCATATGACTAAACTCTGCGATTTCTAAGATTGCTTTTGCCACACTTTCGAAAGAAATTTAAAATATGTACTTATGAGAAAAAAAATTGCTTTATAAAAAAAAACTTTTTTTAAAAAATTGCAGAAATGAGTCACATGCCTATGTAGTATTGAATGCATATTATGTAATACTAGATAGAATATAATAAAAAACTAACAGTCGCACTAGATTAAAGTAAAGGAAATAATAAATAACCTACGACCAGGTGTATAATAATGTTATTATCATCCAGAATAATAATTCTCTTCCATGAAAGTGCATACTGTCACTGGGTAATTTAAAATAAATTTTTATTTTGTATCGGACGTTATCAACCGTATTTAAAACTCAACCGATGAGTTTTGCTTATATGCGTCGCGGGTCCCCTAACTTCTATAAAGTTAATGACTTAATGCAATACTTAACGCTAATGTGTTTAAATATTAAGAGCTTTTGTATGCGGTGAAGGTGATAACAAGATATCTCTATTTATTGACTCCTCTTGACTATTGGCGATGATCGCCATGTTCATATAATCGTCTGTTATGGGCGATTATCGCC
Source organism: Coenonympha glycerion (assembly GCA_963855885.1). Classification (NCBI taxonomy): domain Eukaryota; kingdom Metazoa; phylum Arthropoda; class Insecta; order Lepidoptera; family Nymphalidae; genus Coenonympha; species Coenonympha glycerion. The sequence goes on along the minus strand of OY979637.1, from coordinate 228,501 downwards.
ACAATCATTGTGCAAGCATCTACATAATCGTGACGTACGTTAGCGGTCCATCGGTGAAAGAATTGTCACACCTCAATGATTGTCACACTCACGCGCAAAACTCCCTGATCGTCCATGATCACTGACGATTATAGTCAGTCACAACTACACTATTGAGCCCGCGTATAATACGTAAAGGTCATTTATTCATGTCCATTAAAATAACGGAACCCTGTAAGGGCGCTGTAACCAGGGAGGCGGACTTATTGTGTCAAATAACAATTTAACAAGTGCATTCATTTTTGATATAAAAATTCATTAACATGATAATACGCTTTTTTTGCAGGAAGTCTTTGAAATTGTTTATGAATATATTTGTATGCTCTTCTACTTTAAGTTCAGTACACATTGGGTTAGGACCGGTGCTGTGGATATTTAAATTAGATTTGGGATAAACTATATTATACTATAGCGTACGCCGTAATTTATCTGGTCGTGGCATGTCCCGGAGTTTTAAAAAAAAATCCGGATATTTTCTTACAAACTTACATGATTCTAGTATGTAAGGTGAAAATTACAAGTATTTATTGATTTCCTTACTTTCGCGCTACTAATTAGCACATGAGTAAAGTATGTTTTGTTTACAGGTGGGTGCTCCGCGTTCGGCCACTCCTGCTTCGGCGGGCACGGCAAGAGGAGCGACTCATCGCTAGACGTAAGATAACACGTCTCGCTATACTAATCTCACATTATTATCTGTACAAATAACAGGACCAACTGACTGGATGACTGGCTCTTCAAACCGTAACACAGCAATAATTTACCGCTTTAAAATAATTAATAAGTAATGCTCGTTTTCTCCAACATTTTATGAAACACGTCTGACGACCTCCGTGGTGCAGGGGACGCACGCTCGGATTCGAGTGGGAGGTCGCGGGTTGGATTCCCGCCACGGCCTATTTTGGAATTTTATAATTTCTAAATTGGCTCAGGTCTGGTCTGGTGGGAGGCTTTGGCCGTGGCTAGTTACCACCCTACCAGCAAAGACGTACCGCTAAGCGATTTAGCGTTCCGTTACGATGCTGTGTAGAACCCGTTGGGGTGACATAACTTACCCCTTCCAAGTTAGTACGCTAACATCTTTGACTGCATCATCACTTACCATCAGGTGAAATCGCAGTCAAGTAGGTACTAACTTGTATAGCATAAAAAAAACACCTAATCCCATAGGTGACAGATTTTACTTACAAAAATTGTCACTTAAGGGCCTAGGTGTCCCTTAAAGTGTCGGTGAAAATGAGCATTAGACATCTAAATAAGACACCGTGGAGGTGCCTACGAGGTTACTGGTTGAAGTTTAAAATGAGACCTAAAAGCTCTCTCCCATGAGCGCAGAGAAGTGTGTAGTAAGATATTTCACTGGACGCACAACATCTGATATAGGAAAGCATATCACTTAACATCAGGTGAACGTTCTGCATGTTTCTTCCTCTTCGTATTAAAAAATATCAAGATCTTGTATCGAGTGATCGTACTTTAAAGCAGTATGAATATTAATAAGACGCAGAAGCATCTCTGGAGTGACATTGAAGTGTCATTCTTGCAATTGCATGCTCCGTTGTTATCACAGTGGCACTAGATATTTTTTAGTAAGAGTACGACTACGATCACGACTAATGTACAATGTGTCTATATAGTGAGACCAACGTGAGGGACTAGACTCTAGATTATCAGGCACTTCGCTAGAAGTCGAGTTATAAATGATTGGATTATGAGAGAGATCTCGCCATGGCCATACAGTCTTGAGACGAGAAAGACTGAATGTCGTAAAATTTCGCTCTAGGTGACAAAACTAAGTATATTTAAACTTATACCTATTAGGTACCGCAGTCATAGATTGTAAATTGTTACTAACGCAACGCAGTGAGAAATATTCTGCCGTCAAACAGTAATTGAATAACAATGTTTCGGTTTCCCTCGAAAACTTAGTTTTAAGTTGTGAAATAGTTGTCACTGATAAGTTAGTAGATATGACCATAATTTTAGTGACATTATTCAAGTGCCTGTAAGGTAGGCCTACATTTATGAAATAAATAATTTGAATCCTTGAATGTAATAAGGGGGCTTTAGTTAAAGAAATAATATCTGGGTGACCGAGCTTCGCTCGGTGGCCAATGGATGGCAGCAGTAGTCATATTTTTTTTTGGTAAATTCTACATTTTCTAAAAATAAATCCTAGCTAGATCGATTTATCGCCCCCAAAACCCCCTGTATACTAAATTTCATGAAAATCGTTTCAGCCGTTTTCGAGATCCAGATTATATAGAAATATATATACAAGAATTGCTCGTTTAAAGGTATAGGATTACCGATATTTCATGAGCGCAGTGACATCTATAGCTATATGACCAAAGTCCCTTCGTCTAAAAAACATCGTAAATGTCGCGGAACACTCGGTTGGAACAAAACATAACTACCCACTGCTCCAAAGATGGCGCTGTCTCAAGTTAGCTCACGCTAACGAGTTGTGGTATCAAATGATGTAGCTTATTGCATTCTTGGATTAAGCTACATCATACATCATTCATACATCGTTTATTGTAAGACTTGTTATACTCACGTATAACAAGCCTTACAATAAACGATGATTACGAGTTTAGCCTTCTAAATTGTGCCGTCCGAAATAGTATGTTTCATTACAAGTGCGGAAAGGCTGTTATTGCAAAGAGTTCCGACAAATGTCTACCCGAGCCGAGGCGCAGCCGAAAGCGAGGGTTGACAGTCGGAACAAGTTGCAATGACGGTTCCGCACGTGTACTGAACGATTATTTTTAATACAGTTGCGAAAAAATGAAGCAATTTAATAAAATAATAAAAACACAATAAACTCAACTAACTTACCATTTTCTGAAAAACTATTTGCTTTTTTCTCTTCTCTCCACGCAATCAATTCGTCGTATGTAGATATGTAGCGACTTTTTGACTTTTCCGGTAAAATGTTCTCCGAAGCATTTTGTGCAACAAACAACTAAACTCGCAAAGAAAATTTCTGAAAAATGGCGCCAACCGTAGAATATAAGCAGTTTTTTTTCTTCACCCATGATTTAAAAAAAAAAAAAATTTGGTCATAGACTAAATAATATTCTGGTACGCAAAGGGAACTATGCCCATACAGCCAAGTCTTCAAAATATTTTTTTTTATTGATATGAAATGAAAATGAAATTTAATGAGATGAAATGAAACCTAACCAAACTCATTCAATCAAATCTGATATTGAAACAAATTAGTAGCTTCTTTTTAGAAATATACGTGTAATGAAATGAGTGACATTTCATTCATTTGAATTTGCCGCGCTTCGCGTATCAGCTGTCTGTCGGCTATGATATTGATCTGTGTCTATGATTTAAAATGGCGTGGGACGCGCAGATTGTTTTGTGCATTTTAATTTTTGTGCTAATAGAAAGAATGTGATTGAGGACTCGATATTTAGTGAACTTTAAATGTCGTTTCTTTGTACTTTCAGGTGAGATAGAAGTGTAATTGTCGTAACTTGATAATAACTTTTGTAAAGACTTGTTAATAAAACAAAACTTTGTACTTTCAGAGAAACAATTTGTTGTTTGTTTTTGGAGATCCTCAATGTCTTACAAAACGACATTTTTGTGAACTAAGAAAATATGGACCGGCTTCAGTTTGAGTTTACGATGATAGCCTCAAATGATGGCAAATCAAATGTATTAGCTATAACCTCAATATCTACTGAAGAAGGAAAATGTTATGTTTTACCCGAGGAACTGGAGCCGGTGAGTCATCATACATATATTGTTAAAACGAACACTTTCACAAAAGTAAAAAATAGCATTAAAAAAAGACACCAGAGTAGAAATGTATGGATAAAGTTGGATGAAAATCTAAAGAAGACATATGTAGATGAGGAAGGTAATATGCAATTTTTAGATCAATATTTAGATGAAGTGAGCACAACACAAGCAAAGGACAAAAATGACACTTTGCAACAAATCTTGGAACAATTAATAGAAACTACAACTAAGAAAGAAAGTCAACATAACTTAAAACATATCTCAGAAAAATTTATTATTGAAAAATTCACAAGCAAAAATCCTAATGCGATGCAATGGATAGAAATTTTTGAAAAAGAGTGTGCGCGCTTTAATATAACAAAAGATGAGACAAAAATAGATATTTTGAGGTTATTTTTAGATAAACCTTGTTTGGATTGGTATAGCTCGATGATCATAAAACTAACAATAAATTCTGAATGGAGTGAATGGAAAGACAAGTTTTTAGAAACTTTTAAAAACCAAGGATGGGACATAGTCACATATGCTCTCGCATTTAGGTATAAAGAAGGACAGTTAATTGATTATGCCATAAAAAAAGAACGGCTTTTATTAGATATAAACAAATCTATAGATTCCAAAACAATGATAGATCTTATTGCAACTGGTTTACCTGGATTTATCTTAAATAAGTTAAACAGGGATGAACTCAACAACACTACTGACTTGTTCAACGAGATAAGAAAATATGAAGGCACGATGTATAAGAAAAACTCAACTAACATAAAGAGCAGTACATTTTATAATAAAAATAAAACTTATGAGAAGAAGTCATGTAAGACTTGTGAGTCTTTGGACAAAGGAATTAGATATCATCCAGAGGAGTCATGTTGGTTCAAGAAAAATAAAAATGAACCTGAAAAAGTTCTTAAAACTAAAAATGTAAACAATAACTCCATAATTGAAGTAGACATAAATACTGAGAAAAAAACTAGTAAGCACACCATTAATCAAAATCAAGCTTTTATTAGAAAATAAACTAGAAGTGAGTGGTATTTATGATTCAGGCTCACAGATTTCTATAATAAATTCAAGATTAATAAAAGTAAAAGAAAAAAAAGATGATGTGAACATAGCATACATGAAAACGGTTAATGGTGTGAAGAAGATGGATGGCTTGATAACAATAAAAATTAAAATATTTGATTTAGAAGAAGAGGTGGATGTATACATAGTAGAAAATGAAGATTTTGATGATTTCATAATCGGATTAGATATGATAAAGAAATTCAGATTAACCCAAAATGAGAACTTGCAGATAGAACAAAAGAAAATAACAAATAAAATAGACAGGATGTCTAAAGATAACAGAAATGAAGATAATAATATAAAAAAATATACAGTAAATTTCAATGAACACATAGAAACAGAGGAATTTATAAGTATGACAGACCATTTAGATAATCAAAAGAAAATTGAGATAGAGAAAATTATAAAGGAATATAAAACAATATTTGCTAAGGACAAGTATGATATAGGTTCAGTTAAAGATTGTGAAGCTCGCATAGATTTACAAGTAAATAAATATTGTAGTAAAAGACCATACAGATGTACAATACAAGATAGATTAGAAATTGAAGAGCAAATATCGATGTTACTAAAGAACAATTTAATAGAAGAATCATACAGTCCTTTCGCTGCTCCAGTGACATTGGCGTTTAAAAAAGGTGAAAATAGAAAATCCCGTTTATGTGTAGATTTCAGAGAGTTAAACAAAATAGTTATACCACAAGCTCAACCATTTCCTTTGATAGATGATCTAATTATTAAAACTAGAAATTGCAAGTATTTTACTACACTAGATATAAACTCAGCATTTTGGGCAATACCATTACGGGTGGAAGACAGAAGTAAAACAGGATTTGTCACACAAGATGGCCACTTCCAGTGGACCTGCCTCCCTTTTGGCTTGAAAACATCACCAGCAATTTTCCAGAGAATCTTAAGCAATATTCTAAGAAAACACAATCTCACAGGATACTCTGTTAACTATATTGATGATATTTTGATATACTCGTCTACCTTTGAAGAACATATAAGGCACATTAGAAATGTATTAGAGGCAATAATTAAAGAAGGCTTTAGACTGAAGTTTAAGAAATGTACCTTTGCTTCAGACTCGGTAAAATACCTCGGCCATATAATTCAGAACAATTCAGTAAGACCACTTAAAGATAATTTGATTTCAATAAGGAACTTTCCAACTCCTAAGACGCAAAAGAACATCAGACAATTTTTGGGAAAAATAAACTTCTACCATGACTATATACCAAGAAGTGCAATTATCTTAGATCCATTACACAATTTATTACGAAAAAACGAGAAATTTGTATGGTCAGAGAAATGTGAAGAAGCATTCAATCTGATAAAAAGATATTTATGTTCGCAACCGGTCTTGGAAATATTCGACAAAGACTTACCAATCAAAATCTTTACCGATGCATCTTTGGAGGGCATTGGAGCAATATTAAAACAGACACAACTAGATGGTAAAGACAAACCGGTGGCATATTTCTCAAAAAAATTGAATGAACATCAAAAACGGAAAAAGGCTATATATTTAGAATGTCTTGCTATGAAAGAAGCTGTTAAATATTGGCAGCACTGGCTCATCGGAAAACAATTCACCATTTACTCAGATCACAAACCTCTAGAGAACATGAACATTAAATGCAGGACAGATGAAGAATTGGGTGATCTCACATACTACCTATCTCAGTATGACTTTACCGTAAAATATATACCTGGTAAAGAAAATGTAGAAGCAGACTGTTTGAGCCGAAACCCTGTATTAGAACCAGAAGATAACAGAGAGGAAACATTGAGAATAGTTAATTTAATACAAATAAAAGATATAGTTGGAGACCAAGAGAAAAATGAAACAATAAGAGAAAAGAAACAAAATTTAATACTAAAAAATAATATCTATTATAAAAAAATAAAGAAACAGGAAAAGATTATCCTCTCAGAAGAATTTAGTAAAAAACTTATAAAAAAGGTGCATGAAGATTTATGCCATATTGGGATCAGACAACTGCAGAAAAAAATAAGTTCAATATATACGGCTATAAACCTAACAAAAAATATCATAAATATTTGTAAAACATGTGAAATATGCATAAAAAATAAATCAAGATGTCAAAAAAAAATTGGATTAATGTCACAACTGGGACCAGCTACCAAACCATTTGAAATAATGTCAATGGATACTATTGGTGGATTTGGAGGATCTAGGTCTACAAAGAAATATCTACACCTTTTAGTAGATCACTACACAAGATATGCATTTATTGCGACTTCGAAAACCCAGAATGCATGTGACTTTATAAATTTAACAAAGAAAGTACTAGAGACAGATGAGATTGGAATTATCCTGACAGATCAATATCCGGGCATAAATTCAAGAGAATTTAAACAATTTTTGCAGGAAAATAATATTAAACTAATTTTTACAGCCGTGAATACACCATTCTCGAACGGCTTGAATGAAAGATTAAACCAAACAATAGTAAATAAAATAAGGTGTAAAATGAATGAGAAAAATAATAAGAGAACATGGACAACACTGGCAAGAGAATGTATACAAAAATGTAATGAAACAGAACACTAACACATTCCGTTACAGGTTTTGCACCAAAATATTTACTGGATGGTACAAATGTCAGTATTCTACCAAATGAATTCAAAACGATGGAAAAGGAAGACAAGTGGATTGCTGATAGAAGATTGGCATTAGAGAATACAATAAAATCTCATGAGTATAACAAGAAAATATTTGATAGAAATAGAAAAATGCAAGAATTTAATGTAGGAGACAGTGTATATGTAGAAAATGGAAATAGACTGAATAGAAAGAAATTAGACGAATTAAAAATAGGCCCTTTCAAAATAATAGAGAAAATATCGAATTCCATTTATAGGATTGATACAGGCAACAGAAAAACAGAATCAACATTATTTCATATAACAAAATTGCAACCTGTCATAACAGAGGCTGAAGAAGATGAAGGAGATGATAATGAATATGAAGATGACTTATAAGTACATTTTACAGATATATTGCTTAGAATTTTCGCTCTTAGGGGGGGAGATGTAATGAAATGAGTGACATTTCATTCATTTGAATTTGCCGCGCTTCGCGTATCAGCTGTCTGTCGGCTATGATATTGATCTGTGTCTATGATTTAAAATGGCGTGGGACGCGCAGATTGTTTTGTGCATTTTATTGTTATAAAAACTAATAGAAAGAATGTGATTGAGGACTCGATATTTAGTGAACTTTAAATGTCGTTTCTTTGTACTTTCAGGTGAGATAGAAGTGTAATTGTCGTAACTTGATAATAACTTTTGTAAAGACTTGTTAATAAAACAAAACTTTGTACTTTCAGAGAAACAATTTGTTGTTTGTTTTTGGAGATCCTCAATGTCTTACATACGTATTTGCATGAATCATAAAAACTTCTATGAATTTTTTTAGTAAAAACTTCATGGTTGGTTTTTCTTTTTAATAGACATTATTTTGACAGTTGGGAAAGATAACGCACGAGTTCGGGAAAGGTAATAAAAAAGCACGAGTATGTAATAGCCCACATCCTGAACGCTATACGTCCCTGCAATACGCCACTTTTTGAGCAACTGTATTAAAAAGGATCTTTCCTTCCAAAACATCGTTCAAGTAAACAATGTAGCTAAAGACAAGTTCAAGAACGTTCCCTGAGCCCCGCACGTTCCAAACTTGAAAAGCAGTAATTCACTCACAAGTGTCGTTCAGTCATCCGCACATGGAGTCTCGAGGCTCGCAGCGCTCCAATCAGCAAACAGGTAGAGCACACAACAGGCCGGCTGCGTCTGAGTTACGATTTGTATTGGCAACACGGCATACTAACTACTAACACTACCGGCTACTTTGAAACGATAGAGAATGTTGGATATTCACTGTATGGTTCTGTACCACAAATGGGGAAGATTATTATATATATAGGATCACTCGTTTGTTCGCCACACACGGGAACTATTTTTCACGAAAGGTTTGACGGTTTGATCGCGTAAGAAAAACGTTTTCATCGTTATCGTATCGCAGAAGTAGTAAACGATTACGATAACGATGAATACATTTTTTTTACACAATTTAGGTAACAGTGGTAATAGGGTTTTGAGCAACTAGCATTTGTACGAAGTGTCTGCTAGTAATGAGAATGCTTAGTGCTTATTGGCAAACAAATCATTTTGAGCATGCTGTAATCACAGGCTGTAATAGTATGCTCTTTATGAACATGTGTATTTGTGCCTTATGTTTCCAACTTTGAATGTAAACCTTTATAAAATCTATGTTTACATCCAAGGTGCATCCAAGGGACTTTACACCTCCGTATTTCAACTAAATAATATCTCTAACGGTTCTTGAGAAAAAAGGCCGAAAGTGACCCACAGATGTACAGATGGACGAATGAACAGCAAATCATTCTCAATAATAGGTGTTCCCTTTTCTCATTTGAGAACCCCAAAAATAATGCTTTAAATGATTTTCTACTCGTATATCTTCTTTGATTTATCAATATAAAAGTAAACTTAACCTACAGCCCCAAATAGTCGCTAATATACTACAGGGACCACTGTTACGCTTGTTTTCTGTAAGGCGTTGCGTTAACGATAGTTGATGCTATCATTAGTGTTAACATTTCTGTGACGCAACAATTTGTCTTCGTCCATACTTCACACTCTACAGCGACCCACCGAGACTGTTATAACCTTGCAAATGAAAATAAAAATATAAAGAAAAAAAGAGTCGTAGAACACTCTTGGAATTACGTTACCTAAATTTTTTATGGAATAACACCTAATTATTAAGGATTATTTATATGAATCAAATCCATGGGAGTGAATGAACTGCTGTAATTATAATAGCTCAACTAGTTTTTAAGAAACATTGAGAAGTGGTGATAACAGAAAACAAAACCCGGCTGAGTTTGTTGTGGGCTTCTTCTCAGTGCAGGGCGCGTTGGAACCCTCGTAAACTTAGCTTTAAATCGACTTGTAGCCTATCACCATACACGACAAATATCATAACGACATTTTACAAGCGCCTGTACGATAGGCCTATGTGAAATAAAGAAATTTTAATTTTTTTATTTTGATTTTTAAAACAAAACTCCAATTTTATTTTCATCTCTCGATAGATGGAGCTGCCTTCAAATAGCTCGTGCTAACGAGGTCGTCATAGCAAATATATACGTACCCATTCTGTTGACTAAATACTAAGAGAAACTTTGATACTAAATTTCCGAGGATTTTCGGGACGTTAAAAATCCATTTTCTTGCTTCTCGCATCGCCTTCTCCGCTATTATGTCCAAAAAGAAACTATATTATGTACTAGCTGTTGCCCGCGGCTCCGCCCGCGTGAATTACGATTTTTTACATATACCGGAGATGGAATTTCTTGATTTTTCGCGGGATTCTGGTGTGATGTTATACAGAAACCTGTTTTTACTTTGCACGGGTTATCTTGTGGTGATTTTGAAAACTCCTTTTTCTTAATCATTATTTAAAGTTTCATTAATACGTAGTTGAAAGATCAAGAGGACGATTTTAACTGTCGATATTTCGACCCAGGGGCACAGGTCGTGGTCACTACGTGACAACGACTTGTACCAATGTATCGAAATATCGACAGTTAAAATCGTCCTTTTCAATGTGATTTTTATTATGAAACCACGAAATATGTCAAAAATCATTAAATCATGTGAAAATTTGTACTGGTGGTAGAGCTCTTCATTCAGGGTTCGGCCGGGTATGTACCACTGGGATAAATACTCTACTAACAATATTCCCCGGCCCAAGATAAGAGTCATTTAAAAAATCTTTGCTTCATCTCAATACAATCCAAAATATCCGAATGGCCAATGGCTATATATTTATTTACGTATAAAAAGACCAATGACATTCAGTCAGTTAGGATTTGTGAACCATTATTTTACCCTTTCCATATTGCGGATGATAAAAAAAGACGCGGCACTCCGGGAATGTCGACAGAAGTGAAAACTTTAATCTGTTCATGTAATGGTTAATGTCTAAACAGTGCCATCTTAATATAAAGTCACGAAACAGTAAATTACATGACAGTTAATTATTATTTAAAAAAAATCGGTAGTACGTACCTATCTCAGAGTTTTACATTCAAGTTCCACATAAATTGTAGAGATGGCGCTATACAGTATAACGTAGCGAGTTTCATGATTTTCGTTCACTCTAAAAGTGAAAATCTTAAACCATACAAAATCTTCTGCTAAGACTATTTATTTACGACTGTAAGGATAATCCAGTCTAACTTTAGCTTTACGTCTTAGCCCTAGGCTCTTTATCGATTCCGAGTTTCAAGTCACCTACTTGAACTTATCGCTAAAGGTTCTGATGCCTGTAATTTCTGAACTACAAAAGTGATGATGATAAAATTTGTATGGAATAAACTTTAAAGAACCTCCTTTCTAACAAAGAAAGAATGAATCAAATCGGACAACGCGTTAATGAATTATAAGTAAATACACATTTTGACTTTGATGCCGTCTTCCAGGGAAACCATGATGAATTTCGGGACAAAAAGTATCCTATGTCCTACCTCGGGGTATGAGCTATAATCATGTCAAGTTTCATTTAAATCCATCCAGCGGATTAGCCGTGATGCGCGGTCGTGAAACAGACAGACAGACAGACAGACAGACAGACAGACAGACAGACAGACAAAAATTAAAAAAATTACAGTTTTGGCTTCAGTATCGACTAAATAGTGTCCTCCAACAAAAAATTTCAAAATATCTACAATGTACAGAATCCGACCCTTTACAGTTTTATTATAAGTATATAGATATAGATTTCAAAAGTAAACAACATTATGACCACTCTTTTTTACGAGTAAAAATAACATTCTATAACTAGCTAAAATAATATCACACTAATATAATAAAGGTAAATCAAAGTTTATAATTGTGTATGTATGTTCTCTCACATGCCAATATACTAAACATAGACTTTGCTGAAGTAACACTCTAAACGTATGAAAAACCCGTGGATTTTTCAAGGATAAAAAATAATATTGTGTCACTACTTCACGATAAGAAATCGTTATATGAAAGTACCTTGTACAGCCTTCACCCGATATTTTTGGTAATTTGATAATAATGTTGTTTGTTTTCTATTCTCATGAAATCTAAAACGATATTGCTCCAAAATTCACCGGTAAAGTATCGTTTTTCCCCCGCGTGCGAAATACGCGATGCCTGTAATGAGTTTGCAGCCTCATGAGCAGTTTGTTCCATCCCGATTGAATTTAAAAAAGAATAAGCCTCTCACGCCTCGTAAATAGCATGGAGTGTGAATTACGAATACCATCACTGGTTTCAATATATCTATTTTTCAAAAGGGATACTTGTATTTTTTAGGGTTCCGTACCCGAAGGGTATTAAAGTTCTATTACTGAGACTTCGCCGTCCGTCTGTTTGTCTGTCACCAGGCTGTATCGCTTAAACCGTAATAGCTATAGACTTAAAATTTTGACAGATTTTTTTGATTCCTTTTGCCCCTATAACAATAAATAATACTAAGAAATAGAATAAAATAAATATTTAATAAGGGGGCTCCCATAAAACAAACGTGATTTTTTTCCAACAAAAATGATGTATGTGCTAAGTTTAGGGCCAGTTACTGGTACTATAATATGAACGTCGCCAGATTTTTTTATTTTTTTTTAATTAGCAGAAAAATCGGTCTGCCCACCAAATTCAAATCTTATCCGGTCCTAATAGTCGTATCACCTGCACACGTATTCTGTAACTCGGTGCCTATCAAAGTATGATACCTACTAGCATAGATTTTTTACCCATCGAAGGTTTGCTATGAAATAAAAATAACATTTTCTTAGCAAACTTTCAATGGATACAAAATCTATGCCGGTGGCAATCATTTTTTGGTAAGCACCGAGTTACAGAATACGTGTGCGTGAAGAGTGGTCTATTGGAAAGAGTGCTTCCACAGTCTTCGAGCTCGGAGCTGGTGGGTCGCCGCGCGGGGCAGGCGGAGACCCCCCCGCAGCCCGGCTACCCGCACCCGTACGGGGTCCTGTCACCGGGGGATGACATCATACCCGTTAGAGATGGAGGTACATAATTAAGATATTTTAAAATTTTTTAACGTAACCTAACCTCACCTACGTACTTTGTTGTGTTAGTGTCACATTTGAAATATGTTTTTGATGAGAATTTATCCTTTTAGGGTTACGTACCTCAAAAAGAACAGAATTAGGTAAATTTGTTGCCCATCTGTTTTTCTATCACGACCCTTTATATCAGTAACTATTAAAGATATATCGACCAGAAATTTGGAATTGTTTAGGTACTGTTATACTTTTTTTGGTATTAACAATAAACCGCAAAAAACAAAGTTAAGTTTGCGGTTGGCCAAGTATGGTTTTAGTTTTTATATTATAGTAGTACGGAACCATACGACATCATAATGTACCTTATTTGCACAAAAGTTGAGTACTATCATATCACGAGCGAATTTAAGACCCTTCAACCCTAAAATTATAAAATGTTATAGCCCATTCTTTGAGAAGTGTACGCTACATTTTAAAAGGTCGTGTGTGTCTAATATGAACCGGTGTGCCATATAAGCGTACGTTTTACGACAAAATATAATATATTTCCATAGAATATGTTAAGATAATCTACTCTGGAGTAAGGGCGCGTGACAATGACCGCACGGTTTAGGCTTTGAAGGAAATGTTTACGAGCGAACTGATTGATTTTATGACGTGACTTTATAATATCGTAGCGGTGCTACGGCGTAGCAGTGTTGAATGATAGTTGTAAAAGTACAATAGAGAATGGGGTCGAATTTTTGTACACTATCATGCTAATATTTTAATGGTGTGTTAAGTGTGTGTGTGTGTGTGTGTGTGTGTGTTTTTTTACTCCTTAATTCTAACAATACTGAATGTATACAATCACCGTTATAATAATAGTGTGATAACTGACATGGTAAAAATAAGTGTGTTATGCAGGTGCTTACGAGCGCGAAGGCGGCGCGCGCGATGCCGTCAAACAGAAGATGAGGAACATTCTGCGGTATTGGGTACGCAAGCTCATTTACAATTACTTCACTAATTATTATTGAACTATGTTTTCAAAGCAAGTACTAACACTGGCATTATTTAGGTTACTTTCGTAATGCTAGTTGTGGTGAAGACGTGTAAGTCTGGTGACTCTGGTGTCATTTATATGTTAGATATGGTAATGCGATTTTTAAATATTTTGGTTTTGGCCATATTTTACGTTGGCCTATAGATTTACTCATATACCTAATGCATAGTAGAAATCACTCATTTTGGTGAAAACAAGTTGTAGAGGAGACCGATACCTAAAAAAGTGCTACAAACATTTTAAGACGTAAGAAAATAGTAATTTATTGAGATATACGACCATATGGCGTAGTGCTAGCGATCCTGCCATCTGCGTCAAAGGTCGTGGGTTTGATTCCTATAACTGGAAAATGTGTGTCTGATGACCATTAATGTTTTCAAGTGTGTTTTTCAATATATTGTATATTAACTATTATGTAAATTTATCATTTATCTAGTACCCAAAACACAAGCTATCACTTAATTTGAGGCACGATTGATATGTGCAATGTCCTGAAAAACTCTACATACGTGACGACCTCCGTGGCGCAGGGGACGCACGCTCGGATTCGAGTCGTCGAGTCGGGAGGTCGCGGGTTCGATTCCCGCGACGGGCCACTTTGGAATTTTATAATTTCTAAATTGGCTCAGGTTTGGTCTGGTGGGAGGCTTTGGCCGTGGCTAGTTACCACCCTACCAGCAAAGACGTACCGCCAAGCGATTTAGCGTTCCGGTACGATGCTGTGTAGAAACCGTTGGGGTGACATAACTTACCCCTTCCAAGTTAGTATGCTAACATATTCGGCTGCATCATCACTTACCATCAGGTGAGATCGCAGGCAAGTACTAACTTGTATACTGTAAAAAAAACATACATTAAGCTTTGTTGTCTGTTTCCACAGATGGACTACTACCGGCGGTCGCGACAAGCCAACGACGACAGCTACCTGATCGAGACGCTGTAAATGTACTAGATTGCGGTTCACACGTACACCTTAATGTACGTTTTAAATTCCGTTCCACGAAATACGCGCGATTCTTTACACCAGACTTGATACTATATTTAAAAATTTTAATAAATGCTTTATAAACGATTATTATATTAAACACTTAAAATGCCTTTCAACATAGAGGTACTCTTATAGTACTGGACCGATATTAACCAAACATAGCTAAGAACCAACCAACCGCAAGGAAACTGGCTTTCAAATAAAAAACCCACATCGCAAAATCGGTCCATCCGTTTGAGAGCTAGGATGCCACAGACACACACATAAATCAACGTCAATCTTATAACACCCATCTTTTTACGTCAGCAGTAAAAAAGGCAAGGGAAACACTTATTTTGTGCTTCAATGCTAGTTGGTACGCGTGTGCTTACGTCACATTTAGATTATTTTGAGATATTAATTAGTGTAATAGGATGAATAATTTGAGTAACATCTCAATTTGCGTATTTTTGTTAAAATTTGTATCTTTTTATGGATATTAAATCGCGCTTATTTCGTGGATATCAACTTGACTGTTAGATGTAAAATATGTTAAAGTAAAATTATTCCAACGTTACGTTCTACGTCTCTTGCAGAAGAATAATTCGTCAATTAAAAGTGTTACAAGAGTATACATAGAATAACGTAAAAAGTTACTTATATATGTTTTGTTATTAAATGGCTGGATTTTATGGATATAATATTTACGTTAAATTCTTATTTATACTTTCATTGTAAACAGTATTATGAATATTTTTATATTAAATTATATATTTTTTTTATAAAACCTACTAAACTACTGAAATGTATATTGTCGGAATCAGTACGTAGCGCCAGTTTTTTTGAATCAATCCTTGTTTAAATGTAAGCAGAAGTTAAAGTTAGAAATGTCTAAAAAACGAAAATATTATAATATTCTTGAGGATCATATTATATTTCCATTTTAGGCTTTAGACAGAAACTCAAGTAACTTCGTCCTTACTTAATTCAATGACTTTAGTATAACAATAATAATTATTGAGTAAATTTATGAAATAAGTTCAAATGTTCGGTACTTATGTATATCTAGTAGGTATAATCCATACTTGTATAATACGCGTCTGTTCGTACCAAACATAAGTTTACCATCGCCGTGACTTCATTGTATTAGCGTAGCGAAGCAAACTTTATGAAGATTGTGTATTAAATAAATGGTTACATACAATCTGACTACAGAGTTTTATTTAAGGTACAATTAGATGTAATTGTTTATTTCTTATTAAAATTGACTCATATACAGCACTATTCGGACAATGACCATGGATGGAATTCTGTATCAAGATAAATTTAATTAATTTTTTATCGACTACGGCTTTTACATTAACTCCTAGATTTTTTTTCTTAACATCTAGATTTCAAAATTATACGCAAATAAACAATTTGTACTTCTTAATTAAATCTGTATCACAGGAAATGTACATGGAAAAGAAAGTAACTTTTTATATGCAAAATTAAATTCCGGATATGAAAAACAAATTCCTAATGGTTCTTAAAAATCATATTTTATTTTCCTAGAATATTATGGTTTTGGTTCCTGAGAACACTTGATACCCATCTTTGGTCATTTTCTTTACATAATGATTGCTTTAATTGTTACTGAAATAATGGAGTCTAACGGACGGACGAGCGTATGCAGCGGACGGAGAAAGTCTCACCATAATGGTTCCATTTTTAACATTTTGGTATGGAACCCTAAGGTATCCACCTGAATTTCATCATATCAGCCAAGACAATTCAATATTGTGTGGCAGCGACTAAGCACAGTACGTTATGGTACAAAATAGAGCCTAATATGGACCGGCGTGTAATTTGGTTCACCGCGCGAAGTGAGCATTAGGAGCGCGATAATCAGCAACAAATAGCATCGAGCATGCAACAGGTGTCGTTAAGTTATACGTTCTCTGCCTAGATTACTGCTCACTACTCCATATTTAAGTGTTGTGAATTAACGACATTGTTAGGTACGCTTAGTACACCCATCATCGAAGTATTAAGTCATTTATAACAAAACTACTAAGAAAACTTTGGCCTTATTTTTATTTTACCCATTCATTACACTTTAAAATGAAGGATTAATTAAATAAAAATCGAAGGAGGTTTAAAGTCGTCGAGTATATTTTTTTAATGTATAACCATGTGTTTGTATAGAGTAGTCCGATTTTGATAATTCTTGGGCAACTAGGGATGGTTTCTTATTCAGTCGCAGATTTTAATGCTGATTATTACAATTGTTTGGCTTCAACTCAACACTCCTTATGTAAACTTACATTTGTTTAGGAACTTAGTTCTTAAAGTCAAATACAATCTTTTCTGGCGGTTTGATTTTGTGTTTGTTTTGTTTTTTCAAATAGGTTACCACTTTAGAACTTAGAAGAGTTAACTTTGCTTGTTCAGAAACAATTATATTTATTTACATCTGAGTATCGATAAATCTATCTGAAATTCCGTACGTAAAGCCCCCTTTTCCTATCCAGCAAGTCCATCGATTACTCGTACACTATAAATATAAGATTTTGACTGATATTAAATACCTTTCGGATTTGTATCCTTCCCTCAGCGGATGTGAACTGTCGAGGCCCTCGCCCCACGTGTCAGGGGGCGCCTTAATTCGTAATTAGCTAATGGACGCTCGCATCCCACGCTAATGCGCCGAATTGCTAAATTTTACAACTTACAGATAAGCCCGCCACTACCTTACTACGCTGTCCAAACTTTCATACGCAGATTAACAACTATTAATACAGCGAGCGATGGAGAGAGCTATCGATGCTCGGAGTATCTCTACACATTTACTTACGGAAAGAACATGGGCAGAAATGTACACAAATAAAGTTTAGCGTCTAGATGTAATATTTATTACAAGACGATTCTAATAAATAACAGAATTTTTTCAAGGTATCACCAGTTATTGTAAAGGACGGGTCAAAAAATAAAATATTTAAAGAAATTCAATTGATTACTGATAGGTTCCGTTTCCACATTCCTGACTGCTAGTGTTGCCGGATGCCAAACTTTTCCACTTTTATGCTCCATCTTTTTGACGATCGGTCCACTTTTGTACGAGAACAACATGTAACAGACTATACTAAAGAAAAACCTATTTTCAAGTACTACGTTTATTCTTAGATCAGAATGTAGAATACAAGACAATAATAACTGTGTCGATTCAAACCCCTCTTCAATAAAGATTAAAAAAAAACTGTGTCGATTTCGATCGTTCTTTTTTTGCATTTTATTTTACTCGAATATATTTACATAAAAAGATTAAATTAGTTTAGGGTTTTCCATTGTAAAGTTTCATTTCCATTCCATTCCATTTGAGTAAAACTGAATATTATTTTTCCGTGTGAGCCAGTCTCACTTAAATAAACTGTTTGAATATTTGTGATTATTTGTCAGAAAACTACACCTATTAGTAATACTGAAATCTATTACAACCGATTATTTTGAGGATAGATTATTTTGTCTTGGTAGTTTAGCGTTTCCGAAATACCCTTGTAATTCTATATTAATTTATTAACTCACTTAGATTTTTCTTTCAGTCGATTGGAGTTTTTTAATTCCGGCATCTCGCAACATTCAACTTAAATAAACTGTTTGAATATTTGTGATTATTTGTCAGAAAACTACACCTATTAGTAATACTGAAATCTATTACAACCGATTATTTTGAGGATAGATTATTTTGTCTTGGTAGTTTAGCGTTTCCGAAATACCCTTGTAATTCTATATTAATTTATTAACTCACTTAGATTTTTCTTTCAGTCGATTGGAGTTTTTTAATTCCGGCATCTCGCAACATTGTCCGACAGCTACATGGTCTCAACTGTCGACTGTGACAAATTCTGGGACAAGTGACAAGTATTTATCAAAGCGTATATAGTGTATTGTCTATGCTCTCAGATGCTTCATGGCGGAGGTCGCAGTTGTTTTAATACTCAGATACAATATTTTATAAATAAATATTAATTTTTCTCCACTTTTTTGTAAGAAAAATCTTTTAGCATTGAGTTCAGGCTTGCAGGCCCAACAAAAAAAATATTTTTTCATTTATAGTTGCAATAGCGTAACGTGAGCGAAAGCGATGTATGGGCCCGCACCATTGTTCTTTACGGAAATATGGACATCTTTCACAGAAAATCTTTCTTCTTAGCGGCAGGGCGCGCTTGGGAACCCACGTAGACTTAATTTTAAGTCGTGAAATAGTTATTAACCGACTTCAAAAAAAGGTTCTCAATTCGTCGGAATGTTTTTTTATCACAATTATAGAGACAGTGTAAAATGAAATGACTTGTCATAAGAGCCTCTGTATATTATGCTATGTCTCTTTGAAACCAATAAAATTCTATTCTATTCTTGAACTACTGGTTGCTAAGCTGAAAAGGCAATTAGAAAGGTTAACTTGGTCGACGTGATGGTACAGTTTAAGGTGGAGCGCGCTTGCCTTGTACCTAAGTTAAAAATAAATAAATAACTAAGTGCGTGGTCGCTCTTGATTTGAAGGCGCTCAAGTGGTGGGAGGCACATGCTATTTTAATTTGATGTATTATTTAAAACAATTAAAATCACGTCTTTTTAAGTACAAGTGCTGAATTTTTGCCGTTCCTATAAGTTCAAAACAGCTTTTTGAACGTGTCGGTAGAGTAGACAAAGGCGCTTTCATCGTAACCGCTTTCATACTTACGTTGTTATATCCACAGACCAAGGAATAACTTTGTATTGGTCTATTCTTTGTTCTGTGGTTAAATCGATTCATAATAAGATCGTACCGAAATAGTTATACCTATGCTGTCGATAATGTTAACTGAATTGGAAATACCTTTTCTACAATTACAATACCTATTCAGATAACATTACTATACAAATAAAGGATCACTTTAGAGATATATCTTGTTGTGGCATTGCTTGATTTCTATACAACAACGAATTATTAATTCGATAAAGTTCACTCATGTGTTTATCGTAGATAACAGAACTTCACATTGTACTAATATCACTTTTCATCATTTTTCCCGTAAAAGTTAGGGACGTGACAGGCTAAGTTATGGTACGTCTAGGGACACTTGGTAGGAGAATAACCTTTGCCAGTAGCTACGCAGCATCGTGAGGGAAAGCTAAGAAAAAATGCTATAGTAGATACTGACTTCAAGGATAACTTGAAGTTAGTAATCACAGTCTGATTTGCACTTTTTAGACAACTTTTTACTAGGTTAAAACAATATTTTTAAATATATAATGTTTTTTTATAACAATGAACGAGACGTCTCCCTGATGTTATGTGATAGGCTATATTGTAATGATGTGTCCCACAACTTCACAACGCAGTATTAAACGACAAAATCTCAACAGTTTTAACTAAATATCGAGATAATAAGAGTCATTATTATACATTCATGGTCACATATTAAAAAAATACGACGTGGTAATTAATAATAAATAATAATAAATAGTGGACAACATCACATCCATTGTTCCGATCACTTAGTAAATAGCTTATGCACTTGTGTTAAGGAAATCAGAAACAACGAAGGTACCACAACACCCAGACCTGAGACAATGTAGAAAACTTATTTTTCTACATTGCCCCGACCGGAGATCATACCCGGAATCTCAGAGATAGCGGCGCCTTGAAAACCGGCACGCTAACCACTCAACCACGGAGGTCGTCAAATTCGGTATATAACTCTAGCACAGCATGCAGAAAACTGAACAATGAAAAGTTTGTGCGTAATTCACGTGACGAACAAACAAACACTTTCGTTGGGATGTGGCTTCAAAGGATTATAATTACAAAAGTTAACGTGTGAAACATTTTCATCATAAACCGTTTTACAAATACACGCGAACGCGATTTAGAAAGTTAGAAATTATTTTATTAATACTAAGGTATTACCTTTAAAATCTTTCACTACATAATGATTACGTATATTGACTTACTTTTAAGAAATAAGCAGAAAACTTAGCACACTATAAGCCTATTCAAAGCATGCTTGACACAATAATTAATGTTTCTAATTACTTTCTTTAGCATAAAAACAGGCTTTTCATTAAACTTTCTTTTATGTGCCATATGATGGCTACCTTAGGTTGGAGTGACAAGGGGCGGGGCACATAGCTCGTAGAATTGACGGACGTGGGTACCCAAATTGCTAGAGTGGCAGACCTCCGACCAGATGGGCTGAAGACATTATAGGGTCGTCGGGATCCAAGCGACGCAGGTCTTTGTAGATTGGAAATAATTGCAGGCAGCCTTGGTCCAGCTATGAACGTTTGTCCAACAGCTGAGACGATCGAACGAACGACCCAAAAAATACTCAGCTAAGTTTGTTGTGGGCTTTTTCTCAATAGCAGAGCTAGTTGAAGCCCTCGTTAACTTTTAAGTCATCATCAATATAACCATTGAAAGATTAAAATATGACTCTTAATGAGTAAGGCCTATATGAATATTTTAATGTAGAATCTTAACGATGCCTATTTCTTTGTTCTCCTCCTAAAACTAAAGATAAAAATTAAAACATATAGACAATAGATAGGAAAAGTAACTGTACTTTTTAATTGTTTTCAGGAAAGATATTAGAAGCCAATCAAGCTTTAGTGCGTCAAAATCATCATAATATGTAGGTAGAGGAACTATCGTTTGTTTAACGGGAGCGAGTAGACAGTATGTCCAAGGGTAGACATAAATTGGTTGAGATAACAAATAAAACTAACAATATAAGAAGCCATTTTTAGTCAATCGAATATAATACGATGACGATTAGGTAGGCAAGCACGTAATTGCAAAAATAAATAATATTTTGTGGAGGACTTTTTGTGGTAAAGCATGACCTTTGTCGAATTGTGGTTTCCATTCCAAATTTAACAAAGCTGAAGAACTTTATAATAGAAACATTTGCGACTTCAATCGCGTTACGACCTCGGATATTAAAAATATGTTTTATCGGAAAATACATTTTATTAAATTAATAGGTACTTCACATAAAATTTACTAATTTCTCTGATGGCTATTGAACTCATTAGCGTGTAGTGCAATGTTTTTGTGACAAAAAAGGATTTCAAATAAAGCATTTGAGCCTTCTAAGGGTTCTGTACCTCAAAATTCGTATCCGGAGGTTACTTATCAACATTAAAATGAGAGCAAATTTTTATGAAAAGCATCCGTGAAACTTCAAGCTTTATTTGCCATCACAACACGTTATATGAAGCTGCGTCATTAAAGCAGAATGAAGGCCTATTCAGCAGTGAGCGACGCGTTCGAGTCTTATGTGGCTTGTGGCTGTATATCGGCTGCATATCGGTGTCTATGTCGTGTCTCTCGGCTACAGTATGCAACCTTCGCGCGGACAGAGCCGCCTCCGAACAGATGCATGTCCGATATTTTCGACACGTGACTCAGGGCTGGTTGTTACATCGTAAAAAAGGAAAATTTATCTCTGTTTTATAAAGAGGTTGAGTTGTATATTAATTTTGTGTGTTTGTATCTGTGTTAGAGCTATGCACAACTCGAATCGTTGATCAAATCTGCATGAATAGTAAGGTCAGTAAGTTATAGTACCTGACAAAAATACATGCTTGTTCACTGATACTGGCCAGCTTTTGGTATAGGTAGTTCAAATAGGCGTTAGGCCTATGTGAAATAAAGAAATTTTGACTTTGAATTTTGACTTTTGGCTCTACTGCTTACTTTCGAATAGTTAACGTTCTTGAGAGACTTTCCGAAACAAATGTCATTTGGCAATCGGCAACCCAAAAACCAGAAAAACAACACCCAATTCTTTGACATCTTGGATTTGAAAAGAATGTGCAAACCTTCTTTATTGTCGAAATTTTACTCTTCGTAATTTTCGGTCCCTTAGTCCAAAAATATGTAGGCATATTTTTTGGAAATTAAAGTCCAAAAAAATTTAACAAATTGAAATTTGTCCAAAAACCCACACAATTTATTCAAAGATCCACGTTTTGGAGTACCTAATGTTTGTTAGCACAACTTTGAAAAATTGAAGGCAAGTATTCGCACGATGTTTTCTTTAATATTCTGATTTTCAGTGTGATAGATATAAACTGCCGTGCTATTCTGCAAAAATACTTAAAGCAGCGACGAGCTTACATCTATGAATTTGTCAGTTGTAATAGAGTACAATTTTACATGTCATCTTCGGCTTGGCAGCTGTCTGGCAGCTGTTTCAGAGATGGACATTTTGTAGAATAGCACTGCTGTACAGCGTGGTGCTAGCCCTGCGTCAGTGTCGGAATAAGGAAATGAGGAAAGCTAACGATCCCGTTTTTACGGCGAATGTGATATCTGTTCCGTGTTTTATCGACTGCTTTCGTGGACTAGCATGAGCTTGTTCATCTGCAAATCACGGGTTCGATCTCCGGATGGGTTTCACGCACAACAGAATTTTAAATATTAAAATTTTTAAGTTGTTATTTAGTAAAAACTTTGCGCGGAATCATGTCTGACAGTGATACTCAAGAAAATTTAATTATAGAAACTGCAAGAGAAATAAACCACAATCTTTTACCAACAAAGTCAAAGAATATTTACGACAAATGTTACCAACAGTTTATGGTTGGGATTTTAAGATAATAATGAATAGTGTATGAGACTACATGATTAGGTGTTTAAAAGCTCATAATAGTGTTTTAATACCCCCCCCCCCCCATAATGCAACACCGTTTCGTAAATTACTATTTTTTATATTATAGATGCTCCTATGTTAAAGTAGGTCAATATGTGACAACTATTGATATCATAGTTAGAGTTTCAAGCTATGAGCGTAGATATTTGACTATTTTGTAGTATGGGCTATGGCTAAAATCTATCCAACTCTATGACAAAACTGAATAACAGTGTTAAAACTATCCATTACACTTACACGATATTGTACGTAGTTTTAGACTGCTAAAAAGAAACAACTAAAAGTAAAAATTAACAAGTCAGTCAATAAGACATCAGTTAGTACGAACGTCATTCGATACACGAAGTGGTTGACATTCGCGAGATTACTCTGCGCCGTGAAACATTCAATTTGTACGAGAGGATCGCCTCGGACGCTTAGCGCCTGGAACGGCCTAATTATTTCCATTTTAGAAATACGAAATTACTTCTGCTTCCCGAGCCAAGTGACAAATAGCGATACTACGCATAGTACAGAAATGGAACAAAAACCAAAAAAGTTTCCGAACTATCGTTATTTTGACGCTGACTCATACTGGTAGTTCGTATACATTTATTGAATTTTTGTTCCATTTTTATACCTCGTGTAGTATCGCTATTTGTCACTTGGATCAGGAGGCCGGACCCTTCAAG
Source organism: Coenonympha glycerion (assembly GCA_963855885.1). Taxonomy (NCBI): domain Eukaryota; kingdom Metazoa; phylum Arthropoda; class Insecta; order Lepidoptera; family Nymphalidae; genus Coenonympha; species Coenonympha glycerion. Next base: position 204,151 of record OY979637.1, on the reverse strand, counting down.
TTATGGCTCAGTTTTAATTTTTTTTCCTAACTTTTGCTGTTTGAACGCACGACGCATCACTCACGTGATCAGTTAGCGTCACAATAGGTCATTTCGATACTTCGCAAAAAATTGTTGAATTTTTGTTCCATTTCTATACCTCGCGTAGCTCGGGGTCACATGGCGGTAATTTCATGAACCTTGTTTTTTCCGCTTACATGTACTAGTTATTATTGTCATTATTTTATCAGTCATTAAAAATTTTTTTCTATATATCCGTGTAAAGTGCAAATGTGTGACAGTTTGTGACACATTTAGCGATCTCTTCCAACCTTAGAGAATTTAAACATATATATAGAGAGGCCATAGTTTACTTAACACTATATGTGTCGGGGTGGCAAAAACCGCCATAAAGTGTCGCACTTTGACATGCGCATTGTTTCATGTCAAAGTACTAATGATGTGACTACTATTATACCGTTATCGATAAATTTCATACTATGCTTGTGATAGCTGAGTAGATAGGAAAAAATCTCGGGGTTTTACAGAAACTAAAGCTTTTCTATAGCTATTATCTATTGCAAACTTTTATAATAGAGGAAAAGGCTTCAGGAATAGATATAGTTTGGTCTCGCGGGATTTGTTAAAGTATTGGCTGTTGGTTTAAATCCGGTCGCCTTAGTTTGAAGTTACGATGAATTAAGGGAGATTCAGTAGAACGAGAAGACCCACGCATACTTATGTTTTCCCGAAGATGTGAATTTATTTTGTATGAATTAAATAAAATTTTCAGCACATCAGGTAAATATAATATAATAATATTGCTGACCACAACTCACAAAACCTAATAACTGACATAAATACATAGACAATACTAACACGCAATAGACAATAATATAGATTAAAGTTATAAAAAAAAAACAGAGAGTAGGCCAAAGACAAACAAGTACGAGTCGGACTCATGCATGAAGGGTTCCGTTAATTCTATATAATAACTAGCTTTTGCCCGCGGCTTCGCCCGCGTGAATTTCGGGGTTTTACAAATCCCGTGGGAGTCCTGGATTTTCTGGGGAAAAAACAGCATATGTGTTAACCTAACTTCAGAAACACGATTGGATAAAAATTTATCGCCAAAAAGTTCTCCCAAAAATTGCTCCAAAATCTCCATTTTTCTAATTTCCATCGAAAACTACGATGGACATAAATGTAATTTTTATTTTAATTTATCGGTAAAAAATAATTCCCAAAAACGCTCAGAACGACATTTAAATAACTGGCTTAGTTTTTGAACTAATTAGGTAAAACAACGTTTTTCTGTTATATTCTTCCACAACGCTGCATACTAACCTAACCTAACCTAACCCACCAACGTATTCAACAGAGTGAGAAGGACGAAAATAAAATCAACGTATCCGCTTAAGAGTGAAATAATTTCAGAACCTTTACCTTATAGGTATCTATTTTCGCATTTATAGCATAATTACTATCACATAATCTATTGCTCAACTAAAACTCATATTTTTAATAGCGAAACAGTTCTAATATCAGAAACTATACAGGAACACCTTTTTAGCATTATTAACCTGTATCCCATTGCTTAACCAAAACACACATTATAAATAGCGAAACAATTGTACTTTCAGAACCTTTATGGGTAGGTACCCATTTCCACATTTATAGCATTACTAATTACTTTACCATATCCCATAGCTCAACTAAAACATACATTGTCAGTAACGAAACAGTATATCGTATAGGTACCCGTTTTCATAGTGATAATATTATTAAACTGTATCTCATTGCTCAACTAAAACACAAAATGCTAATAGCGAAACAGTTGTAATGTCGGAACCTATAATACGGGTACCCATTTTCACATTTATAGCATTATGCATTATTTGTAGCATTATATCATTATTATTTATAGCATTATTATCCCATATCCCCTTGTTCAACTAAAACACACTTGTTAAATGCGTACAGTGCTATGTTCAGAACCTACATAGTGGCCATTTTCACATTTAGAGTGATAATAGATTCAGTTTTTGCCCGCGGCCCGGCCCCGTCAAATTCGCTTTTTCATGAATCCTAAGGGAAACGTCATTTTCCCGTTATCGTTCCCTATTCCAACCTTTAAACATGCTTTCAAGCAAGTTCGCTTGAACAATCTATCTATAGATGTAGCTATAGATTGCTCTAGAAAATTTGGTATTTTGAGTATCCCACGGGAACTAAGGATTTTTCCGGGATAAAAAGTAGCCTATGTTTTAATCCGGGTTATAAGCTACCTATGTTCCAAATTTCAGCTAAATCGGTTCAGTAGTTGAGCCGTGAAGGAGTAACAAACACACACACAAACTTTCGCCTTTATAATATTATTAGGATATAAATAATGGAGTGAGGCATTTTCGTTGTTCCACGGATTCCGGTAAAACTAAAAGTCGTAGAGATGTAAAATTTAGTACTCAGGTTCATATTATTAGGTCATGAATCTACAGAATATTTGTATATTCTGTACAAAGACGGGAATTTTCGAAATTCAAATTGTAAGGAGTGAAAATTTCTAAAGTTTTTTCATGAATGATGAATTTCTTTAAAATCGATGTCTGACAACTTTTAAGTAACAACTGTAAGTCAGTTTGGCGGGACTATATTTTATGAAAATAATTGTTTATATCTCGAAATGACTAAATTATAAAAACCATTGCAGCAAGCAAAGACATGTAATTTGTGGTCAAATTTTAAAAAACGGCTGCCACATTGAACTTTGAACATTTGAACTGGAAGTCTCAGCTACTGCAGATCTACGCTATTTGCAGATTAGATGTTTGTTACAAATATTAGGATCCGGGAGCGACCGATGCGAGCTCGGGACTTGGAGAACCCCGACAAATTAGGTGACGAATAGGATCTTTATTGGTAGTTATTATCATGACCACCCAGAAATAGGAGTCCCGCAAAACTTCGTTGACCGAGCTTTGAAATGGGTGAGAGAAACTGAGGATTAAAGAGGAGTTGTAACCTCAAGATTAAAAAAAAGAATATTTCTCGATAACTAACGAAGAGCCTAATACATCACGTAGTGTATTAATCATAATACTGCTATTACATGTAAATTATCTGACACTACTGTAAGTAACTAATTTGTTTTTTACTACAATATTATTTTAGATAGTATGTTATTTGAATTATACGTCAGATACAGTATATTTAATCTGTGATGTGTATGTGTGTCATGGTTACGTCAGATAATAATTATTGTCAGTTGGTGACATGTGGATAGCAAGATTTTTTTTATTTTTAACGTAGGTAGGTATTTATTCCACAAAAAATAATTTTGCATCTCCGGAGAAAAATGTATACGACTCGTAATACTGTATGTTCTTAAGATAATCGTTACTTCGCATCAAGGCGACCGATTTCAAAACCGTTAGCCATTAATCTTTATTAGTAGGTTTTAAACGGTAGTTTATGTTCATTCATTTTTGCTCTCTCAAATCTTTAATGACTAACCACGAATTACTTACTACATCGATAATATTTCCATATCGATAGATAGTTAGAGCAGCCCTTCTGATCAGCTGTCTGGTGCCTATCTGTGATTGGCCGATGGCTGTGATTGGCTATTTCAATTCGACACAAGATGGCGGATATACCCACCCAATAAGACTGACAATTTCCTGTCCTTATATTTACTTTGTCTTTGCTTCCAACACAGACACACACACTCATTCGAGCAGCCTGCACGATGCAACGCGCTCTACGAACGATCTGGTTAATACACTTTGTAGAAAACCAGTACTAGTACCCGTAGCCATGTTAGTTTATCGAAAACATTACTATTCCAAAAAAAAAAACAGCAAAGTGCGAGTCTGACTCGCGCACTGAGGGTTCCGTAATACAGAAGAAATAAAGGAAGAAAGATGAGGAAGAAGCAAGGTTGAACATGTTTATGCTTCCTTCTTCATTCAACCTAATCGGTTTAGTATTTGCGACGGGAAAGACTAAAACACGTTATAGTGCGACTTATTTAAAAAAAAATAGTAGCTAAATGAATTTGTTTACAATGGGTTTACCGTGGCTCGAGCGCTGTTTACTGTTTACGAAAGATGAAAATAAATGGAAAATAGGTGAAATCAAAAAATGAATTGGTATTGTTTTCCTTGTAATTGCTTGCCCCTACTACGATGTTGAGACACCTAGTGATCTAGGGCTAGGCGGTACCAAAAATAAATTAAAAGAATGTTTATTAGAAATTTTCACTTTGTCGTAGAAGTATGCGTTGTTTTTAGGCTATTGCATAGCTTCTATTACGGGCCGGGCGTGGAGACCGAATCCAGAAATTCCGTAACGAAAATAACCGAACACCTCCCACTCCGTGGTGGGTGTTAAAAGTTGATAAAAATTAGATGATAAAAAATGCTATGCAATAGATTTACCGCGGCAGTCTCCGAGTTTTTTTTTCAAAAACACGTGTTTTTTTTTCAAATTTGTTTTTGCCTGCAATCGCACCTAAGTTTAAGTGACGATGTAGAAGATGTTGGTAAGCTTTGAAGGGGTAAGAGACCTCTAACTGAGCCTACTCAGTATAGCTACTGAACGTTCAATCGCTTGGTGGTGCGCTTTTGTCGATAAGGTGGCAACTAGCCGTAGCTGAAGACTCCCACCAGACTAGGCTTGAACTAATTTAGAAATTATAGTGATAGAAAAATTATAAAATTCCAAACTCGCCTTACTTACTTTTACAGTTCTGTAGACAGCCGTAAAGTTTTGTTCAACTTAAATTTACATAAATACGACTTGGTTATTAAGAGCAAATGCTAAAAACCATATAAATATGAATTCTATCTTGAGAGCAAACATAGCGCTCAATTATTAGCCTTTAGGCGGTGCTCAAAAGAGATGAGATATTTTTTAAGTATAAGCAAGTATAAGCACTAAAATGTCAGCATTCAATGAAGACACTTTTATCACGAGTTTTATGTTGTTTTAATTTTTGTTCAATCGATGGAAAGAATTAGGGAACTGAAACTCATGGTAGGGGTCATGTTTCTCAACCATGTTTTTAATGCAGTTTGTGTTTTGATTGATTTGAAAGACTTTGGAGGGTTGGCTGTAATTATTTTGCTTTGTCGTTTTTTTTCGAGGGAAAGATTCTAGTCTTTGGAATTTTTATGCAGTAGAGCTTTATTTTCAATTATTTCACGTTGTAAGAGTGAATTCTAAATTTCTAACTAATATTAATTTATGTTGATATTATTCAGACGGTGTCAGTTATATGAAGCAGTAATATGTTTCCGATTGAAGCGCACTGTAGCTCAAGAGATAACTGGGGCAAAAAGAGACCTAAAAACTTGTAAAACAAAACGACGTATCATAAGAGCCTTTGTACATGCTAGGCCTATATGAAATAAAGAATTTTTCTATTCTATTCTATTCTTATGTCTTAGAATGATGAACGCAGTGCAGTGCGTAGTATAGTAATAAAAATAAACATAATTAAAGTTCCCATGCGATAGCAAGCTTAATTCCGTAACTTTAACTTGAGTGAATTAGATCAATATCAAAGCCAAGACTTCATGATTTTTAGGTAGTGTTGGAAACCACTAAGGGTAGGCACTCGTGTAGATGCGTAGGTCCAGCAAAGGGCCACGTGCGCGATTAACCTGAAACTACTCCGTCGAATAGGGCTACTTATCGCCGACCGCCGCTCACACACGGCGCGTAAGGCACAGGCGGAGCGGGAATATTTTGGAATTTAGATTATTTTTAGAAAAATAATAATTGTAGCAAATCTTTGATTGTAGCAGTCAATGTGAAGACCGCAGTTAATAAAAAATGAAGTTTGGATTTGCTTCAGCTCGGTATCGGATTCCGTACATCCATGCTCATTGTCCTTTCAGCCCGAGCCCTGATCCGTCCAATGGTTTCAGCTGTGAGTTAATATATCAGTCAGTCGTTAATTTTTAGGCTTACCGTACCTCAAAAAATCGAACCCTTATACGATCACTTTGTTGTCCGTCTGTCTGTCACGACCCTTTATTTCAGTGACTATTAAAGCTATCACCCTTAAATTTGGAATAGTTATAAGTAATGTTAGTCTACATAATATGACTTATATACATAAACCGCTATCACTCACCGCTTGTGTGCCCGTGATACGGCGAGTGGGATCAATTATCACTGCCTGTATTCCCTCGGGATGCGCGAAGCTTTTAGTGTAAACAGCCCTCGCAGGGAGCTGTCCTCACCGCGCGGTACACGGCCTCCACGACCTTCGGATCCTTAACACTAAAGCTCTTTTAATGACTTATGCAAAGTAGGTATTGGGCTAAACGAAGTAGGATTTAGATAAGGTTGAGTTAATAAGACCAGCTAGGCAATTGTGTAAGCAAGAATAAAAAAAAAAACCTCCGTATTTAGTAGGTCTCCGCCCAATGAAGGTATAGTTTCTTTTTATGCTGTGTAGGTTTATGCTTGACCACAATCTCACCTGATGGAAAGTGTCGATGTGGTCGAAGATGGAGCGCGCTTACGTAAAAGATGCCTATTCACTCTTTTTTTTAAAGGTACCCATGTCGTAACATGCGGGGAACACAGATTTCGGGAGAGAATTCCAAACCTTAGCGATGCGTACACAAAATGAAGAAGCGAATCGCTTCGTGCGTACGGAGAGTATAGCGACGACATAGGGATGAAAGCCCGCCCGGTGTCTAAAGGTCTCTAAATCAAAGATGTAGACGAATCTCACAAGCAAGCGCAATCTTATATCACCTTATGCTGCATCATCGCTTTTCGTCAAGTATAATATTTAAAGAAAAATTGAAAACTGTGTTCATCAGGCGAAATAAATAAATTATGTTACATCCTTTTTAATCGGAATTCAGTTAGTTCTCTTTCTATAAATGTTTTTAAGGACACATAATTATATTTTATACTATATTCGTATACGTATAAATATCTTAACAATAACAAAAACAATGAACCAACAACAATATCGTATATTATAATTTTTTTTATAATATTTATACACGGAAAAACGAGAAGTAAATATAAAACGTGGAAACAGACAGTGCAGGGTCAATCGCAACCCAGCCTTACAATTGACCAGTCAGCAGAGTATTCAGTTAATGCAATTAAATTGGATATAATATATCAATTAGATAGGATCTGTTTCTGCTACAGGTTACAAATATTGGGGTGCGCGCAGTCCTTGCATCCCGCTCACTGTCCTTCTGATGCGGCTCTCTGAAAAACAAAACAAATCAAGTTTTTAGCTATCACGGTTCAAGAGATACAGCCTGGTGACAGACGGACGGACAGCGAAGTCTCGCTAATAGGGTTCCTTGTTTACCCTTTGGATATACGAAACCACAATCTCAAAATATAAATAAATAAAAATAGAGTCAAATTCAGAACCTCCTCCTTTTTTGAAGTCGATTGAAAAGGACACTCGAGACCCAGCAAAATTTAACTTTGGTCCTACCTTATACTCAATGAAACTTTATTATCGTACCTATAAGGCCCAATTTCCACCAAGACGGAGCGCAGCGGAGCTGTGTTTGAGTAAGCAATCAGATTTTGGCATTTCGACATCTCGTCTCCTTAGTTTCGGAGATGTCTTAATGACGAAATCTGGGTGGTTACTAAAACACAGCTCCGCTTTGGTGGAAACCTGCCTAATACAATTTTTTATAGACAGAAATTAATGCCTAACCCAGACCCCTCCGTCAGGTGAAACTGAAGGCTTATGTGGAAACCGTCTGTTCCACGGCGGATCTTCTGGCGGGAGTTCGGGATTACTGTTTCGGCCAGGACCTATACTGCTGCTGCAGCCAACCTATAACCTTAAGACTAGTTATACTTGTATTTTTACCATGATCTGCCATAACTTCATCTTCGAAAGCACGTCGTCGTCTATCATCGGTTTCGCTTCGAGTCCCTTTGCCGCCTGCTCTATCGGAACATCTTCACGGTCCGACCTGCAACAACAAGTTTTGAATAGTAAGTATTATTATTATTCACCAAGGTATGAAGAGTTGAAAATTATCGACCTCAAGTTGGGTGTAAAGACATTTTATTCTCAAAAGAAATGCAATTTATAAGTAGTGCACACAACATTGATGTTATATGTCTAGCGCCATCTAGCGAAAACCGGTGCAAGCGCTGAGGGAAGTTTGAGATACGAACCATGAAAATACTCACATGAAGCTGTCGCTTGACGGTGTGTCATTCTCCACCCGGTAGATGGCGTCATCAGTTTGACTGTTGAGTTGTTTTGCTCGGTTCTGCAAACAGAGAGAAATTAAAACATTTAATACGGGCTGGTTTTAAAAATTGTAACAAGAGTTTGAACACAAATTTCACCAAGAGTTCACCCTCGCAAATTCTGCGACAAACAGAAAAAAGCGATGGAAAAAAGTCATAATAAGCTAACCTTAAAAGATACCTTATACATATCGTGTCGCGTACTATTTTTAGAACTTTTAAAGGAAAAGAAATCCGTTTATATTTGTCCCGTTATTGCAACATTTTTTATTGATACTCCGCTGTTATTGGTCATAGCGTAATTTTTAGCCTGGAGCCTTCCTCGATAATTGGACTATTTAACACAATTTTTTAGGGTTCCATACCAATTTGGTAAAAATGGAACCCTTATGGTGAGACTTTCTCCGTCCGTCCGTCCGTCTGTCACACTCGATTATTTCAGTAACTATCAAAGCTATCGACTTGAAATTTAGAATAGTTATAGATAATAGTGACGCGACGTCATAGCAATCGTAAAAATATGAAAATAGTTTTTATTTTTATTTAAAAAGGGGGGAAAACAGGGTCGCCGAAATTTCAAAATGAGATAACAATATTGAATGGGGTATCATATGAAAGGGCGTTACTTGTATATTCTAAAACCAATTTTTATTTATTTTTATGCCTGATAGTTTTTGATTTATTGGTCAAATTGTCGAAAAAAATACCGGTCCCCCCCCTTATCTCCGAAGTTTACCATTCGAAAAATCTGAAATAAATATGATCAATAGAAGTTAACGTATATTTTACAGAAAAAATAAAATCAACCCGCTAACTATCATACTTTTTTGCTTTTAACAATAATCCGCCGAAAACAAAGTTATGTTTGCGGTTTGCCAACAAAAGTACCTATAAATAAAAAGTAAATTATACTCGTAGAATCATGATCAAAAGTGATTCTTTTAATGTTTTACTTCTTTTATGGTATGGAACCCTCGGTGCGCGAGTCCGACTCGCACTTGGCCGGTTTTTTTTTAATTCAAATCATTCGTTCCTGAGATCAAACAAACTCTTGAGCTCTATAACATTAATAAATAAATAATATTATGAGTATAGAAATAGATTACCAGTTCACTGTTTGCGGCCATGCGACGCAGAATCCTGGTCAGGTACCAATCTGGAGCGGAGGCGGGCGGATGTCCTGATCGCTTGCCGTGCGCTGGAATGTTAAAACAACCCATTGACACCTTACTACTTATCTCTTCTCAATCCCACTTACAACTTACTAATGGAAAGGGTATAGTTGGTCATAGTGGCCAAGTAAGGTTTGTAAGGATTCATATACTTTTGAGAATATTGGAAAACTTTAAGGAATACACTGGCCTACGTTACGTTTACTTTCTTGTCCGTCGTGGCAAGTGATATATAATACTTCATTATGATCGCACTAGTGTGGTAATGTAATGTAAGAAATGATTATTGTCTAAAATGAATCACTTTGCCTTAATAATCTTAAAACAATTGATTAAATTAAAATTTAAAAACCCTACGCTTGTCATTTAACGATTATACAGGCACGCGTGGAGCACTTAATCGGGTAATCACACCGCATACGTCAAAAATGCCTTACATCATTTCGAAATTGGTCCATCCGTTTGAAAGCTACGAAGTCACGGACAGACAGACATCGATGACAAACATATAACACCCCTCTTTTTGCGTCGAAGGTTAATGAACGTGCAACGTAATTTCATTAACATTAGGCCAGGATTACCAGTCATCTCTCTGCAAGGCGCGGGTCGTGGGGTGTCGGTTGTAAGCCACAAAAGATGGCTTTATTCGGATGTAGACAGAAGCCTCGGTGTTGGTGTACGCATTTTTAATTACCCGACGTTTCGGTCGGTGGAACCCACAGGTGGGATTACATTGTTATTTCACTGACACTGATTAATATCAGATTAATGTTCTGTTCGTTTCATTATAATTATTAGAACAAGACTAATGGTTTTGTCTGTCTTTTAGCAAAGTTTTAATTTAAAAGAGTTTTTCGGACAACATTAAAATATTTGGACTCAGCAAAATAAGGTTTTCCACCAGTTCCAGGCCAGCCTCGTGGTGTAAACTGTAACGGACGAGTCCGTGCCATCGAGCGTTACCACAGGTGCACCGTCTGTTCCTTCACTCTCATAATATGATTAAATCAAGTGGGACGACGAACGGAGACTAGGCGCAGGACCGACAACTAAAGGTGCTCGTGGTATCTACAGAGATCGAAAACAGAATCGTCTCCAACCTGAATAAAAGTTAAGATGCAGCTTTTCATGTTCTGGTGTACGACTACTTGGTCACTTTGCCAGGAAAACAAGAACAGCAACGAGAAAGTCATGGTCACTGGCAAAGTCGAGGGAAAGAGACCCCGCAGACGCAGCCCGATACGTTGGGCGGATCAAATTAGAGAATCAGTTATGGATCCAGCAGTGGTCAGTTTACAGAACAATGTTGACAACTTTGGCTTAAACTGGCTCAAGTCTGGTCCGGAGGAAGGTTTCCGCTAGGGCTAGTTACCACCCTAGCGACAAAGACGCACCGCCAAGAGATTTAGCGTTCTAGAGCGATGCTGTGTAGAAACCGTTTTGCTACGTTCGGCATCATCTCATCAGGTGACAGGACAGGAGGTGCATTTAAGTACTAACTCGTATAGTGTAAAGAAATGACCTATGTCACCTTAACTCCTGCGCAATCATACGCAATGTGCGGTAGATAAATAGGTAATAACAGTACAGCTGTAGTTTAATGAGCGCGGCTAACAGCTAATGAGCTGATAGCGGCGTGTATAGCGTACATGTTATCGGAGCCCTTTTAAGCCCCGTGCGACCGCCGCGGCGCCTACACCTGGTGGTTTGACGAAGTTTACTCTTACCTAAGTTTTTTTCTAAACCATATCTAGTAAACTAATATTAAACCTGCAAACCTGTTTTCCGAACCTGGCGGTAGAGTTTGGACTTTTCAGAGCTTATAATATCTAAACCTATGTGAAAAAAGATTTTCATTTTCATTTTCAACATAAGTTATTATTACTGGATATGTAAAAACTGAATTAAAAAAATATTGCGAGTACACAACTTTTAGTTATACAAAGTCGTTCTACCACAGGGCAGTCCTGTTTTTAATTTTTTAATTATTAACTTGTTATAAGAGTCAAATGTTATCTACTTTGACTTAAACTTCCACTTATATTCTAATATTTTCTATCTTATATTTTCTTTACATTTGATGATTAAACGAACTTACCTGTAAGTGAAGTTCTATCACAATTATGTGAATACATTTTATTCGAATATAATAAACACAATCAGGTATACTTTCATTGTACTGGCAATTTCGCACTTTTATTTATTTTGTTTTTAAAACTGACCACCCTGATGGACACGCTGTCCCAGCCTACCTCCACGCCAAGCTTCATTCTTTAGAGAATATTTAACAAAATTTTCGTTTTATACTCATGGGTTTTGGGTATGGGAGGGACCTTATATTATTATATTCGAATAAAATGTATTCACATAATTGTGATAGAACTTCACTTACAGGTAAGTTCGTTTAATCATCAATTATTATTTCATACATTTTATTCTTCATATAATAAACACAATCAGGTAGATGTTTAGAGATGAAAAATTTTGTTAAATTATGGACATTAACAGATAGTAAATTGTTTCTTATTATAATAGGAAATAGGTCCTCTTTATACCACAGAAGTATTTAATTAACACAATCTTTTCGTTCAATTCCTGGATCAATAAACCAGTCACATTATAAATAGGTTTAAATAATTTATATTTAGATAGATTATAATGATTAATGATTAGAGAGCAAAAGAGCTATTGCGACAGAAGCATCATCGCTCAATAAGAGGTTAAAAAACTTAGGTAACGTCCGTAATGGTTGTTACCAGCAGACTGCTTTTCTGATGAGGTCAAGCAACAAACTACGTGTTCGCCGAGGAAGTGTTGCGTACTTGGTGCTGAGTGCACTGAAACGCAGACCTCTCTCGTGAGAGATTATATTCCTCGGCAGACACGTTCTCACGGTGGTCTGCCTGCAGGCGAACTTATGAGGTCGCTTCAACAATATCAGGAGGTTGTCTATTATATATCTTGGTCTAAGATTTTGTAAACGACATATCGATTTGTTTTTCAAAGCTGTGGCAAATTTTTATACTTTCTCTTCAGTTTTAATTATGGTATAATTAAAACTGGTTCGCCCTGAGTAGTAGCTGGCGTTGTATAAACTCAATAATTCCCTTGAATTATATAAAAACAATAATACTAACTTTAACTAATGCTAATGTTTTCATTCTGTGCTCTGTCTACTGCCTAAAGCTAAAAAAGTTACAAGATCAGCAAAGCAAAGTTACGGAATGAATGAACTCTTATTAAGGCCCATTGAGCAATGTGTTAGCATACTATATTGTGTGCTACTATGTGGTGTTTGATGTTAATTTATCTATTCATTTTCGCAATATAATATATATATATTTTATTTGACCCAAAATCATCAGCAGAAATTAAACTCAATGCCGAATGATAACAAGTAATCGTACTATATGCTACGTCGTTAACAAGTTGTTCTGTTGGTAATTACGAGGTTGACTTATAATGTACGTATTGTACGGATCTCAGTCGTTATTAAAGCAGTATTGCCACAAAACTTTGTAAATAACACAAAATTTTTGAAACATATAAATTATTAAAAATTCCATTCCAATTTTTTAAATGCCTTCAGAGAACTTCCTCCAGTAATTTCTATGAATTGTGGTTCTCTAGTGAAAGACCATATTTATTTATTTATCATCAATAAATGTACTATAAGAAGTAAGTCTTTTGACACCTTATGTAAAAGAAGAAAATCCAAATTTGTAAAGGTCCTTAGACGATGTATGTCTAAAGCATTGTCTATAATAGTATTTTTAAGCATTCTACCTCTAGAAGAATGTATAGAAGAGCAAAGGTAAACTTGGTGTTCCAAAATGTTCAGAATGCGTCTGTTTCTAAGACGTCTGGGTTCGTATTGATTACATTTCGCATTATTGTAAGAAGCGATAAATTCAATAACTGGATTGAACTCTTTGAATAACTTTGAATTATATAATTTTACAGCGATAGCTTAATCCCATTAACTGGATGTAACTCTTGGTCAGCTTTTGATTATCTTTAATTTCCATATAAGAAACAATTAACCCAATCGTTTAAATGAGGATATTTGATATCCTCTATGCAACTGATGTAAATCATGTGTATCAAAATAGATGTATCGAAAAATATGGCCATCAACTCTGTAAAGAGGTATTTCGATTCATCTTAACGTTAATTATTACAAAAACAAAAATCCCTCTAATGAAAAGAATTAGTCTTCATCTAGACCGGGAAATCGTGTGAATCACTAGTTCAACCTTTTAGGTTTAAGGGAGTTAGATGACTTAAAAAAATGTTTTGTTACCACTGGCCATCTGATAGGATAACCGATGATGGACGAACAGCTGCGTCTAAAGTCAAATTTTTCTTACTACATTTTTTGTTTCTACAGACGTTCTGTGTAACCCCATCCATACCTAATAGCTGGAGAAGTGGACTTTAGGACTTTTAATCGGAATTAAGCTTAACTCTTATATGATACAACGAGTTAAGAGTATAAAATTCTTTACAGAATTTGAATTGTTACATAATTCACGTCATAGTTTGCGGTTGGGTAACGATACTGCCATATCGTCAGAAATTAAAATAAAACCAGGAAACTGAGCATGTTTTGAGGGTAGTAAATAACTTTAACACTAACACCTAATGTTTGCGCTTTACGCTAGCATTCCGGTTTATGCTAGGCCTATCGCGTCGACGGCCTGCACGCCCCTCTCCCGCGAGCGATTTGCGGCCAGCGCCCGCGCGCGCCCCGGCCGCGTTGGCTCGCCCCAGTCCGGTGCAAAATCCCGACGGAGTCGGTCGACCGTGTGTGCCGCGTTCGCCCGCGTGAAGTCGCCCGCCACGCCGCATCGCGCTGTCTTATTATTTATGAGGAGCTATTTATCGCGTACCATTTTGTTCCGCGTCGCCCGCGTGTTGTTTGCCGGCCACGCCGCCACTCCGAGTCCGTTTCTACAAGCCGACTGAAAAAATCCGCGTTGCCCGCGTGAAAATTGCCGGCCACGCCCGTGTCGTTTAGTTTACGAGCCCCGATTTATTGAGTTCCTTAGTTTGCCGTGTTGGCCGCCGCGTCCTTCTAACGCTGCGGCCCATTTTACTATCAGGAACACTGTTTTTTGTGCTCACGTGCCACCTGGACACCTCGCCGCCGCGGACTCACTTCGCTACCCGCGATTTCGTACCGCCGCCGCGAAAGATCCCTCAAGAAAGGGAGAGTGTGTTCCTATTTGCATTTAACACCGCAGACACCACACACTACATTCATCCTACACGAACACACTCCCCGGATTCCACGTGCTGGCTGTCTCCATGCGCCGGTAAGTACCTAGTAGTAAGTCACTCTGTGCCGCGGGATTAAACCCAGTGCAAATCGCCTATATAATTTTTTGGCGGGCCTTTTTCGACCCGCCACCGCCGCTGCCTGTGGGAGTCCGCTGGCCTGCTCTGATGGGCCCGGCAGTTGCCCGCCGATTCATCGTGCACAGGCGCGGTGCGTAATCATTTTTGGTAGCAACGAGCGCGGTTTGTCTACACCTCGCTTTGCGTTTTGCGCTGGTTTTGCCCGCCGCGCCGTTCATTTTCTGCGCCGCTGGCATAAATCCCGCTTTCCGCCACGCGCCGCGTCGTCCGCCGCGCTGTTAGCGGAAATTCCGCAATCGCCGCCAGTTCCGCTGCGTTAACGCCGCGTTTTGGCCGCGTTCCGCTTATTATAATAATAATATAAGTTTAATCTTTATTTTAAGTTTTGCTTGCGTGCCGGTACCGCCCGCTCGCCGTAATTTAACACGCGTATCTACTACGGTCGCGCCGCTTTGTTCATTGCGACTACGGTACGACCGCGACCGCGATACGACTTGTTTACTATTACTTTAATTTTATTATTGCTTGCACTCGCGCCGCCCGCCGACTTGCCGGCCGCCTTTTCAATTTATTGTTGCTTTATTTTTGCTTTTGTTTACATTTAATTTGTTAGAATGTCCGCGAACATAAAAAAGCTAGCTGTACAGATACAGTCTGAGCTTCGCTGGGCGACGTCCGCCGCGGGTTTGATAGGCCGCGAAGATAGAACCGCCGCCCTATTACACCGAGCGGACCAGGTGCGGACTCGGCAGGCCTCCGTGGAGCAGGCCTTTCAAGACCTGCTCACCCTCGGTCCCGAACAGGAGGTACTGAGGACGGCTCAGGCCGATTACGACCAGTTCTTCGAACTGATGGACTCGGTGGTGGAGGCCGCCCATGGGATCCGGACCGCCGCTGATGAAAGGCGTCGAAGTGGCGCTTTTAGGGACTCCCCAGCCGACCGCCCACACAGCCGGCATTACTCGGGAAACTGCCCACGATCGAGCTGCCCAAATTCGGTGGGCAGCTTCAAGAGTGGATGGGCTTCCTGGCGTTATTTGACAGTCTGGTCCACGCCAGGAAGGACCTGTCCCCCACCCAGAAGCTGACATACTTACTGTCTTCGCTACAGGGCGAGGCCCTGGATTTGGTGCGGCACCTCGACCTCTCGGAGGAGAGCTACACCACGGCCCGGGAATTGCTGGCCAGGCGCTACGAAAATGTGCGCCGGTTGGCCGACGCACATGTAGCCCAGCTACTCGCCTTGCCCGCCGTCACCGGGGTGGCCGACCTCAGAGAGGCCTTGCTAAACCCTTGCATAGTGGCCACCAATGCTCTCCGTCGATTGGATCTCCCCGTCGACCAGTGGTCCTTCTTGTTGTTGCACATAGTGCTCTCCCGCCTGCCGTCGGAGCTTAAGCTCCGCTTCGAGCAGCGCTTCGGAGGGGACGGTGCAACCTACCTGCCCCCTTTCTCCGACCTCCTGAAGTTTTTGGAGCAGGAGTGCCTCCAGGCCGATAACTCCGGAGTTACCGGCCCTCGAGTGGCCCCTGGGAGGTCCGAGCATGTCCGAGGGGGTGGGGCAAGGACTGGCCCTTCGGCGGGGACCGGCCCCAACCGGCGAGGCCGTGGAGCCGACGCCAGAGAGGGTCGCCGGGTGTCACAGTACAGCGGGGCTGTGGCCACGAAGCCCCCCCCCTGTGCCTATTGTCGGCACCCCGGCCACCAGGTCTCCTCGTGTCCGCACTTCCTGGCCAAACCGGTTGCGGCCCGGAGAGATTACGTGGCGACACGCCAGTGGTGCTTCTCGTGTCTGGGCCAGCATCTCGTAAGAGACTGCCCGCGCCAGCGGCCCTGCCCACATTGCGGCGGTGCCCATTCGGCCCTCTTGTGCGCTAACCGGAGTGGTTCCGGTCGCCGGGACGTTGGGTCGCGCACCCCCCCCATGGGCGGGGGCGCTCGATCGCGCACCCCCCCCATGGGCGGGGGCGCTAGTCCTGGCCACCCGGCCAGCCCCGTTAGGCGTTCTCCGGTGGACCACCAACCTCCTAGTGGAGGTAGGGGTTCCGCCCCCCGGAGGAGGGTCACACCCCCCTCGCATTTTTATGGCGGGTGTCTGACGGCCGCTCAAATGAGCGTCGAACCGTCTAGGTTTTTGCCTCCCCTCCATGTGTGGACGCAACTGGAGCGCCATCCACCCGTGCTAGGTCGAGGCGCTCCCTACCACGCCCCGGATGCTAGCCGCATGGTGCGACCCCGGGTTGGTTATGCCGGATGGTCCCCACGTTGGGTACCCTCCCCCTCTCTAGCAGCGCCCCAGCCGGAGTACCCCCGTCAGTGGGCTCCCGCTGGTGAAGGCACGTCGCGCTAGGTGTCCGCCACCCTAGCTGCCACCTAGCCACCTCCCCTGAGACTTTGGATCTACAGCAGTCAGTATGCCAGACCATACTTTGTCGACTGCCTCAGGGAGGTTAGGGTCTCAGGCTACAGGAGTGGCTCTCCCTTGTGGCCTCACTTCCGAATGTTAATCGGATTTCGATGCCTCGTTGCTTCCTACCGCCCGGAAGGTGCCACGCCAGTCTCCACGGCTTTTGTGATGCGTCCGAAAAGGGGTACGCAGCCGTGGTCTATTTGCGAACTGTCAGTGACACCGGCGAGGTCGCAACCCACCTTGTCTTGGCGAAAAGTAAAGTGGCCCCAATTCGGTCACGCTTGACGATACCCAAATTGGAGTTGTCTGGAGCCGCTCTTTTGGTGCGCCTTCTCAACCATGTGCGTACGTCCCTCCTATCGATCGTTGACCTGACGGACGTGTACGCCTGGTCGGACAGCGAAATTGTCCTTTGTTGGTTGCGAGCCGCTCCCCACAACTTGGAAGTCTTTGTTGCCAACCGGGTTTCCCAAATCCAGAATTCGGAAACCCCGTTGACCTGGAGACATGTGCCAGGGGACCTGAACCCTGCAGATTGTGCTTCCCGCGGATGTGAAGCTTCCGACCTTGTCAACCACTCTCTTTGGTGGGGCCCTGACTGGCTGACTCGGAATGAGTCCGCCTGGCCTCAGAGTAGGTTCTCCGAGCCCGATGTGTTACCTGGCTTGCGAGTCGGAGTTGTTGAAGATAAGCCAGCCAATTCGCTGAGCTATCTTCAGGAACGCTACAGTTCCCTTGATAAATTGATTGGGGTGACGGCTTGGATTCAGCGCTTCACCCACAACGCTCGGAACCCACGCGACAAAATGTCGAACCCGGTCTTGTCGCCCCTGGAGAGACAGGAGGCCCGGACCTTTTGGATACGTTTGGTTCAACTGGAGCATTTTGAGTCCGCTATTGAGACACTGAAGCGAGGTTTACCTTTGAAGGGCTCGCTCGCCCGCTTAAACCTCTTCCTGGATGACACCGGATTGATACGCGTTGGTGGACGCCTCCGGAATTCTGACTTACCCTATGGGGCACGTCATCCCCTGCTGCTTCCGAACAATAGCGCTTTTGTAAAATTGTTGGTGACGCATTACCACGTCAAAAATGCCCACGCTGGCTGCAACGCCCTTTCGGCCATATTGCAGCGCGAATTTTGGATTTTATCGGGACGACGCTCCATCCGAAGCGTCATTTTTAAGTGCATTCCGTGCTACCGCCTGAAGGCCAGCACCATGCAGCCCATTATGGGGGACCTCCCCACCGACCGTGTCGTGGCCTCGCGCCCTTTTTCGGCGGTCGGGACGGATTTTGCGGGGCCGTTCTTCGTCAAGAGCTCCAGCCTCCGCAATGCTCGTTCCCTCAAGGCCTACCTTTGCGTTTTTGTTTGCCTGGCTACCAAGGCCGTACACTTAGAACTGGTGAGCGCCCTCAGCACCGAAGCCTTTGTAGCCACGCTAGGCCGCTTCGTTTCACGCCGAGGTTATCCGCACCTGATCCGATCGGATTGTGGGACCAACTATAAGGGTGCCGATAGGTATTTGAAGGAAGTCGCCCAATTTTTGAATGAAAATAAGGTAGGCATCGGCACGGCAATGTCCAAGATGGGGATAACTTGGACCTTTGACCCGCCAGCTTGTCCCCACTGGGGCGGGATCTTTGAAGCCGTCGTCAAGGTCTCAAAGACGCATCTCCGACGCGTGATAGGTGAAACCATTTTGACATTTGAAGAGCTCGCTACCGTTTTTTGTAAGATTGAGGCTGTCCTCAATTCTTGGCCACTCTGCCCCTTATCGTCCGATCCCAATGACCTGGAAGTTTTAACCCCCGGTCATTTCTTAATTGGTGAACCCCTTAACGCCCTGCCCGAGTACCCCTTCAGGGACGTGAAGGTCTCACGGTTGTCTCGTTTCGAATTGCTACAGCAGATGACCCAAAATTTCTGGCATCGTTGGTATTTAGAATATTTGCATCTTTTGCAGCAGCGCGTTAAGTGGTCAGACAAGACCGACCCACCTAAGGTTGGTGATCTTGTCCTAGTTAAGGAGTCTAATTTGTTGCCTTTGTGCTGGCGTCGTGGACGCATTCTTAAATTGATATATGGATCCGATGGGGTTCCCAGAGTTGCCGAGGTAATGGTCGGAGATTCGGTTTTGCAGCGAGCCGTCTCTTCCTTATCCCGCTTGCCCATTGGTTAGTGGACCCCAAATCCTTGGGTCCACTGGCGGGGGTGTTTGCGCTTTACGCTAGCATTCCGGTTTATGCTAGGCCTATCGCGTCGACGGCCTGCACGCCCCTCTCCCGCGAGCGATTTGCGGCCAGCGCCCGCGCGCGCCCCGGCCGCGTTGGCTCGCCCCAGTCCGGTGCAAAATCCCGACGGAGTCGGTCGACCGTGTGTGCCGCGTTCGCCCGCGTGAAGTCGCCCGCCACGCCGCATCGCGCTGTCTTATTATTTATGAGGAGCTATTTATCGCGTACCATTTTGTTCCGCGTCGCCCGCGTGTTGTTTGCCGGCCACGCCGCCACTCCGAGTCCGTTTCTACAAGCCGACTGAAAAAATCCGCGTTGCCCGCGTGAAAATTGCCGGCCACGCCCGTGTCGTTTAGTTTACGAGCCCCGATTTATTGAGTTCCTTAGTTTGCCGTGTTGGCCGCCGCGTCCTTCTAACGCTGCGGCCCATTTTACTATCAGGAACACTGTTTTTTGTGCTCACGTGCCACCTGGACACCTCGCCGCCGCGGACTCACTTCGCTACCCGCGATTTCGTACCGCCGCCGCGAAAGATCCCTCAAGAAAGGGAGAGTGTGTTCCTATTTGCATTTAACACCGCAGACACCACACACTACATTCATCCTACACGAACACACTCCCCGGATTCCACGTGCTGGCTGTCTCCATGCGCCGGTAAGTACCTAGTAGTAAGTCACTCTGTGCCGCGGGATTAAACCCAGTGCAAATCGCCTATATAATTTTTTGGCGGGCCTTTTTCGACCCGCCACCGCCGCTGCCTGTGGGAGTCCGCTGGCCTGCTCTGATGGGCCCGGCAGTTGCCCGCCGATTCATCGTGCACAGGCGCGGTGCGTAATCACCTAACAAATCTTCATGAAAAAAACCGCGGTAAGTATCTGAGATGAGTCACAACTTCTTTATGTATTTTACCAAGGATGAATCGGTACTTTAAAATAAGATTCTTCAGTTCATAGGCATAAAACCCTTTTTAGGTATTCGCTTGTAAGCTGTTCTATGAACTATCAATTTCAAAGGATTTTGAACTACAAATTCATTCAACGCCTTTAAATTTAGAATGTATCTTTTACCACGTAAGATTTTGAGGTTAGACACATCTTAACTATAATCGAACATGCAGTGACTCACTCCCACATTATCTCATCCAAAAAAGAAATGTCGATTGTCAAAGGCATTTGTCGCTTTTTCTTTGTTGTGAACGTGTAAGGCGGTACACTGTGTTAGTGTACGATTTTTAAAATGGTATTATGTAATAATAATCTTTTGGAGCTAGTTCCTTAATTTGTTCAATTCATTAAAATATTTTATTGAATGTACGTACATTTGTACACCTAGTGAAAGTCAAAAAAATAGTCTTCACTTGTTATAACTCCCGAAATTCTAGATCATGTTATAGATCGTGACGGATTCCTTGTCAGTGATATGTAACCAATAAACTTCAAAATGTTGAAGATAACTGGTATATAGGTACCTTAATGTCTAGCGTCGTCGATGAACCTGGTCCATGTTGTGGCTGATGCTGGAAACTCGCTGTCACGTCGCATCTTCCTCGCGGCTGATCGCCAATACTCAAGTGTGTCACGCCCCCCCCCTGCTGGCCGAGCCGTAACGAGAGGGGGCCAGCTAGTTTCTCGAGAAACGAGATTGCGCTGTCCCAGCGGTGGGTGTCGATAGCAAAGTCGCCCGCCGCGCCCTGCTGGTTTCTTTATTTACAACACCTGACGATCAGTAACCATTGAAACTAGTATAATGCCCGAAACTATTTCTCCGAAAAAACATCTGGTCCCGTTCGTGAACTTTAATTACTTGTCATTTGTCGAAACAAAATGTCATTTGTCAATACTTAAGCTTCTTCTCAGTTCAGGGCGCGTTGTGGTTTAAGATTTTTATTAGTTTCAGAAAGAATTTAACAATTCACTTCAATGAAACTTTCAGACTAATGGTACATTATACATAATATTGTTAACTTATTGAGTTTTGAGCTAACAGTTAAATTATCATCTCATTACACAATCTGAACATTAATTTTCGAAAGTAAGTAAAATTATTTTCCACCACAAAATCTAAACATTATTGTTGTAGGTACATAGTTAGAAAAGTTCGACGCGTTGTTACCCTCGTGGAATTAGTTTTTAAGTCGTGAAATAGTTATCACTGATAAAAGGCACACATTTAACTGGCTATTCATAAGCCAGGCAAGTATATCAAATAAACTATTTGATTCTTTGCAATGAAGGTCGGCTAGAATTTTACAACTGTCGGGACTAACCATTAATATAGTTCTTGTGACTGAGCGCCGATAGCAATTCGGGATCAAAGTCCGGGAGGTCATGCGGAGCCACTTGTAGTGAAGCCGAGGACAGCGCCACACCGACATCGTCCCCCGTTGGTATCCGCAAAGTCCTTTGAGGTTTTTTAAAATCCTTCGTGTTGACCCGCAGTCAACCTCCAGGAGCATTGACGCATCATGCTATGCTTTCGTGGTACCCTCAACGTGGTACCCTCCAAGCTAGCTTAGAGATGCCTGGACTATTTCGCGCATCATGCTATACTTTCGTGATAACCTCAATGTGATACCCTCCAAGTTAGCTTAGAGATGCCTTAGGATTTCAATTTTTGGACACACTTTCGTCAGCATTGATATTTGAGTTGATGTGATATCTGGGAAAAAAGGTTAATTTTCACTTACCCTCTTTCCTCGGAGTCTGACGAAGATGAATGCACAATTATATGATTTGGTTTGATTTTATTTTTGTTATAATAATAAATTTTACTAGCGTCTAAGCATTATCAGTATAGAAAATTAAGTAAGTTTTAACACTGAACACTTAATTTTTTTTTTTTTTTACTTTGAACCTAAATTAACAAAAACGAGACGTGTTTTTGTAGTCGAGTGCTCATTGCCGCGCACAATAAAAGAATGAAGCTTGGCGTGGAGGTAGGCTGGGACAGCGTGTCCATCAGGGTGGTCAGTTTTAAAAACAAAATAAATAAAAGTGCGAAATTGCCAGTACAATGAAAGTATACCTGATTGTGTTTATTATATGAAGAATAAAATGTATGAAATAATAAATCTAAGTTACAGTCCTTAACGACTAAGTTTGAATTAAAAATGTACATGGATGAGATTATATTTTAAATTTATATAAACTACGTGAAAGTTACCTAGTTCCAAGCAGCTTGTTTTAATTAAAACTTTAAGATACTTCTACTTTATCGGAAATATACATAGCAGCCGAGTGTGCCGTTTACGGGCCGCCAGCCGAGCTCTGAGTAACTCCAAATATAGCTACAGTATTTCAAGAAATATATTGTAATAGTTCCTGTATAGAAAATATCACTACCAATAATATTGACGGCTAAAAGAATCTATTAAAATGATTGGATATCATAGGTATTTATAGGCTAGTGGTTAACAGTTCAGTATTATATTAATGGGGGGTCGGGAGTTTGAGACTAGGACAACTCTTCTAAGCTAAGTAGCTTAATTAATAGCTTTCGTGGAATAGACATACAATCTGCAGTGCTATTCTACAAAATATCCATCTCTGAAACAGCTGCCAAGCCGAAGATGGCATGCAAAATCGTACTCTATTACAAATGACGAATTCATAGATGCAGAGATGTACGCTCGTCGCTGCTTTAATTATTTTTGCAGAATAGCACGGCTGGACAAGGCGGACGGCGCGAAAAAATGTCGCCAGTTTATCGGTGCCAAAAAATCGCTTGTTTTGCCACTAACCGTTAGGGGACGCTGTTGTTAGCTCAACAGCAACCTATAGAATTTTGACAGATGACGCTACTGTTTGCTTGCACGAAAAAGGTTTAGGTAAATCGTTCGGATCCCAATATCCTGCCGTCTACTGCAGAGGTCGTGGGTTCGATTCCCACAACTGAAAAATGTGTGATGAGCATGAATGTTTCAAGTGTTTGGGTGTTT
Source organism: Coenonympha glycerion (assembly GCA_963855885.1). Lineage (NCBI taxonomy): Eukaryota > Metazoa > Arthropoda > Insecta > Lepidoptera > Nymphalidae > Coenonympha > Coenonympha glycerion. The sequence continues at coordinate 180,789 of OY979637.1, read as the reverse complement.
TAATAAATATACATAAAATATACCTGGCTGAGTTTGTTGTGGGCTTCTTCTTGGAGGCAGAGCGCGTTTAGAACCCTCGTAAACTTAGTTTTAAGTCAACTTGTAGCTATCACCATTCTTATGCAAACAAATATTATACCGACATTTTGCAATTGCCTGTATGTGTATAATTTTGGGGCTAGATTGCGATATGTGTAATGTCTTGTTATATTTGTTTATTTATTATTTATTCATTGTCATCTCTATCATGACAATCTAATGTTGCACTTAGAACACGGTGCTTAGCTTTATTTGATGTAAAGGAATGAGAGTCGCCAAGCTTTTCTAAAATGTCTCTATGGAATAATAGATAATGAAATAAGTTTAATATTATGTACTTACCTCCCCAGCAAGAGTGTCCGTAGCTTAAACAGGAACCTGAAACCAGAGACGAAAACAGTTGAATTTCGTGAGAGTCGATAGATGGCGCTGTATCGAGTTAGCTCACGCTGATGAGTTCTACATGATATAGCCGATAACATGCTTGTATCGGAGGTCGGCGACATATTCTTGTGGATTTTCTTGACGGATAAACCAATTTTAGTGCGCTTTCCCTGCCGAAAAGAAACTTTCGTTCCAATAATAAGTCTTGTCGGTATACTGATGTGAGTTTCTCGCATTTTGGAACGCTTGTTTTTCTGTGGCAAAAGTTATGTTTTGTGGAAAAATGAATCAAAGCATCGGAAAAGAGTGGTTTTGAAAAACAAATTTTTTCTCCATAAATGTACCTTGCTTTAATTCCAGCGCCTTTAGTTAATTATGACTTATCTACGACCGTCATAGAAACTTGTCATATGTTGTTGGATATCCGATGAAGGTCAATACCCACAAATTAATCACGTGACTAATTGAAGACAGTTGTCATTCTTGTATATTATATCGATGATATAGTTATGGAATGAGTAAACGACAAATTCCTTTGTCGAGCATTGATATGTCACATGTAGGCTATTTACAGTGTCACAACGTCTCAAGTCAACTTAGTTACAGCTATGGGAGGGTGGGTGCGCTGGGGGGAGCGAGGAGGGTTATGGAGTGCATTACGCGGACACTCCTCTAATGCATCGGATGCGATCAACTGTTTATGGCTTATTGTCCTGCAAGTATTAAGCCCCATCGTATTAGCACAGTATGTCGGTTATTGTGGGAGTCTTTGTTGAGAGCAAGGGTTAAATTTCAACGTAGTTACGCCAGTATTTACAATGAGAGTAAAACAGATAAATATACATTTTGTAGCTTTTTAAACCACGTAAGTAGAGTATAGAAAATCTGAGGATTAAATTTAAAAAATCGTTAAAAACCGCAAGCAGTCCTATTGTGCGTCCATCTGTGCATCCGTTAGTCCTCTATGATCGGACAGTAATATGAGTACAAACAAAAAAGTGTTCGTAAAACAACAGGTTTAATTAATTACATGCAGAACAGCTAAAAGAATGCAAACACATGCATTGGATTCCCACTTAATAGATAATGTTTACCTTAAAAATTTTTTAAAAAGCAATCAATGACGAGATGTTCACCTGATGTTGAGTGATATGCCAAGTTTGACTTATAACAAGATGTGTAAATACCAAAATTAACGCGAGTGGAGAGCCGCTTGCAATAATAGTTAACAATAAATAAATAGCCTGTTATTTCTTACTTAGACTAAAAATCTATATTTTCATAGAAACAGTCCCCAAAGTATTGAATTTAAAATAAAAAGTCCAATCTAAAACATAGAAGAAACACGCTAAACGAGTTCCCACGCTCTTTTATGAACGCATCGCTTTGTGTTAATGTTAAGTTTAGCGTTATAAAGTGTTTGAGAAGCTGATTTGTCACCGCCTGTATCGTATAAAACGCCTCGGCACCCATCCTTTGTCGCGTCTCCTCCGATCATAATATAATAATGAATATTTCAATCTTTTGTGACGCTGAACGGAAAACACTTTATTTATTTTACCTACGAGCATTGGGCTACGAGCTTCATCTAACTTATTTTATTTTGTTATTTTAAACAAGTTTATATCATCCCTGAGCACAAGCTTTGCCGGTGACTTCTCCAACTTCACACACCAAAGTGGCAAAAATCATGAGGGATAATTTTGCAGCTTTACTATGCTAAAGGAGCATAGTTTTTTGTTTTAAGGTAAAAGGTAGGTACTTACGTAAAAAAGTGGACATGAGTTCGGTTCATGTAACAGCTTGCAGGCTTTTTCCAGACCTTAATGAATTAATAATTTAATAAACTAATTAATTTATTCAATATCTAACCTAACATTAACTGATTAATTAAGTAAACTGTATATTTTCTTCAGTTTATTAATTGGTGATTAGTTAAGTGAGCCTTGGCAGTGCACTTCGGTGAGCGCTTCTGCGAAAACCGAACAAGGCTTTACACTCGTATAGTGCAGTTCCGTGGAAATGCGTTCATCAAGCAATTACATCGCCGACATGCATGCACGTACAACAGGAGTGTGTGGAAATTATTGAAGAAGAATTGTTTTTTAGAAGTTGCGAGCAAACGAGCCGGCTTATCGCCTTACCATCACCGTCGCCCAAGCACATTTGCAGCATCTAACTCTGTTGCCGGCTTTAGGCGTAGGACTTTAGAAATTGTTGCGTATGATAATATTATGATGTGTAACAAATGAAGCCTCATATCAGCCGACGGACGTCCACTGCTGGACAAAGGCCTCCTGCTATGTTTTCAACTCACACGGTCTTGCGCTTCTTGTAGCCAGCGCCTTCTCACAACTCTTTTAATATCGTCAATACACTGAGTCGGAGGTTTATGAACACTGGACTTTCCAGTGCGGGGTCGCCATTTCAGCACTTTGGGTCCACAACAACAATTTTTTTAAATATTAATTAGTATTTCTTTAATGCTATTATTAGATTTAGATTCGGCAAAATACGAGAAGAACAGTTGCTGCGCAAAGTACGTACGAGTATCAGTATGAAAACAAAAGGTATAAAGTATACTCGTATTTGTCAGAAACTGGCAAAATTTTTTATATTCCGACACGAAGAACCCTTTGTTTTACCATTTACGCACGCACGAGCTACGGTTATCTACGTCCGTGCTACCTGCTACGCACTACGCGCTACGAAATCCAGTTACACTCACAAGGGACATGTATGCCTTACACTTGTTATCGAAATATGGGTAGAATGAAATGTTTTACGCAATAGAAATCCAGAACTTTTGAATTCGGAATACATTTACAATGCAAATAATTTAATAGTACATGCAAATTTTTTTTCATAACAAAAATTTAAAAATTGTCTATGAGGTAATAAAACTATTGTATATTGTCATACCATTTTACCATACATTACCGTAGCTTATTGCAGTTAAGATAACTCATAAAAAACATAAGGAGTTATGTAACAACACATAATACTCAGTGAATTGTACAAACTACGGTGTATGCAATCTATTGCCATTCAATAAACTACAAAATTGGCTGCTGAAGTCTATAAAATCTAATGAATAGGTATAGTTCCACGAAAATCTCTCAAAATCCGTAAAGCTTCATCCGACATCGGAGAATATAGATATCGATTCGAAGTTACAAAAACACTTTGTTAAATCAACATCTCACGGTGATGCTCGGTTAAGTATAAAACGCTGCTGCCATACAATCTATTGCTATTTACAGCGAAGCACATGCTAACGTTGTCAAAGATTAAACTACGAATGCGTAGTACGGTGTTTGTTCACTAGAGGCACACTTGTAGCTACGTTTTTATTAAACGCCCTAATAGAATAGCTTTTCATAACTTATGAAATTTAATGAAAATCCAGCAATTCTATACGTGGCGTGTGACAGGAACGTTACAAAGAACACCTCTGGCGGATGTTATGTGTCCGAAGCCGCATGCTGCGCACCGCAACGTTGTGAGTTAAGATCGTTAGACCAAGGCTTATGACAGATATCACGTGCTACAGCTACTGTGCTCATACAGCTCAATCTACGTGCATTAGTGACAGTGTAGTTAGTAGCAGTTTTTGTTACAGATTACCAGTCGATATCTCCATACGTCTACAACCAGCGTCCCAAGCGGACAAATTGTGGATTAAGCTTTCGACGGTTGTCCGTTTGGGGCCACACCACACTAGCAGGCTACAAGCCAAGAAGGCGAGGCCTTAGTCCCTTACTGGAGCTAAAAGAACAACACCGGATTAGCACGGCTCCCCTGCGACACAACTCCCGGGTAAGGAGGCAAGCCTCGAGGCCCGTACCCCCGTGGGGACTCGTTCCCCATGGAGAAGACCACACCAACATTTGGGGCGCTGGTTGTAGATGTAATAAGGAGAAATCCGTTCCGTTTATTCGAAGCGAGTTGACTTGAAAGTTACACAAAAGTAATTGTAGAGTTAACAGATGCCACGTTGTACAGCTAGGGTGCCGATGCAGCTCAAACTACATGCATTGCTACCAGGGCGCGGTGCGAGTGGTTGAAAGTCGTACCTCCGCGCTGGCTGCGCCACCCGTTCACCTTCTGAACCAGGCTCGACGCCTTGCTACCTCTACTGTTTATTCTCTGCTCTGTGGAAACACATCACACGGTTACATCTACGAGTACAACATTTGGAATAGGATTTTATTTATGGATGTTTCATTGAATATTTTTTTCTACAAAAATTAAGAAAGTTTGGAAGCGATAATTTTGATACGTTCCTGATTCTGATATATTATAAAATTCTCGTGTTTCGTGTTTGTTACCAAATTCCGAAACGGCTGACTTGTTATGAAATTTTCTGTGTATGTTCTGTAGGTCAGAGAGTAGGTCGTAACCATTGAGTTTACTATGTAGTTACTCAATGGTCGTCAGCTATATTTTTATATCACTAATGGCAAAACAAAGTGTCAGTGTGTAAAGCACTATAACATAAAGACAATATTTAGTAAAAATAACCCAACCTAAAGTCGGGCTATAATTATTGCCTACAACTTTTACAAATTTCATGTCCATATTTTAATAGTTACTGAAATAAAGGATAGCGACAGACAGACAGACAGACGGACTTTTTCTTTTGATGTACGGAACTCTAAAAACGAAGTGAAAGCACAAACAGAGGTATCGCTTTCGGTACAGTAATAAATGCGCGTTAAAACACTATATTATAGTGTGATAAGAAATGTACAAAATGTAAACAATGTTTATACACTCCTGTCAACTCTTGTCAGACGTAATCTCGCAATAAACGGTCGGGAAGTTCCATAATGGAACCGACCAATTAGGTGTCAGCGGGGCGCGCGCTTCCTTGGTGCAGCGTCTAGCAGCTGTGCAAAGCTACGTACTACGTCAGCAGGGAATTGAGGTATGTAGTTCACTTCCATTTCGCTCTTTGTAACACGACGGTCACCCTGCAACACAGCGTCAGTGACTGACTTACTGCTGACTTCGTCGTTTAGGCGAGGTCACTATCGTTAGTGGCAGGTGGAGAGGAGTGATTACAAAATATCGGGAATATTCAAGTCAGTACTGACGCGACAGCGTTGTACTGACTACGACGTATTGCGAACAAGGAAGCATATAGCAGTGGAAAGGTCTCAAATATGAAGAACTGGATTTGTAATTAAAGTAATAAATTCACCAAATATGTCAGGGGTTTTCCTTATTTGTAGTTACTTTATTGATGATATCTAGTGAAATAGTAGCAATTACAATGCATGTCATGCTCCGACCTGCCCCAACGTCGTGTCACCGGCTATTTAGTGGGCACAGAGCGCTACATGGCCGGAAACAGCGGTTATTATACCATTTCCGGTGGCAATCGCGCATACCGAGAACTGTGCGACCTTTAATATTGATGCAATAATAAAAACTAATACCGCACAACAAACAACACTAACTGCCGGCAACTTTTCAACATTGATGATTAGCAATAAACGGGTTAAGCTTTATAAGCCGTTTATTAACAATAGGATTCTTAGATATTTATTATAAATCATATTTTGATATTATAAAGGCAAATACTTGTGTGTGTTTATTAAATCTTCACGCCGCAAGTACTGAATCGATTTGGCTGAAATTTGGAACGGGGATAGATATCCTGGATTAAAACAAACGCCGGATTTAAAGGATTATATTTACCCCGGATTCCCGTAGAATTTGTGGAAAATTCCGCAAGTAGTAAATAAACTAGAAAAATGATAAAATCTGCAGCTCTTAACGTTTTATTTATGATCAAGAAAAAAATTATCAATTGAAATCATACGATCCTATAAGGAATGTATTTTCAGTAGGTATATTTTTTTTCAGTGCAAAAATAAAACTTTCCCATGATTGTATATTGATTATAAAACAGGTCAATACTTAATCAGGGAAAAGACCTCAGTGTGAGACCAAAGTGTCACCAATGATCAGGCTATCACTGCTTGTGATCGATTCTATTTGTGTAAATATTTGCGAGGCTTGACGACGTCATTCACGACAAGTATAATGACAAGCTCGCACGGTTTACGACTCCAGTTATTGCCATAAGAACTGACTCATTAAACTCATATTGAGGTGGTCACATCTCGTTCGCTCTAGCCCTCGTGTGTCCCCAGCTTAGGGGCATACTATCGAAGATAGGCGGGCCAGGAAATGGTGGGTAGGTTACTTTTACACCTAGAATAGTGTTTAGGTTTAGATTTGGCTTTAGAATACTATAATTTCATCACCTAAAACGAACAAATGCAATATAATTTTTAGTTTTAGAAAGAACGTGAAGAAATCAGCATGCTAGAAAGAAAACCGAACAAAGTGTTACCAAAAAGAAAAATATATATAGGAAATAAATATAAGCTATTCGCTTGTCGACTTCAATATTATTGTAATAAGGAGAGCGGATCCTGTGATACAGGTTTTATATAAACTTACTCTGGGAACCCCAAAAACAATGTAAAACTACGTGTAGGCGGATCGGTGGAAGGAAAGAGCGGCGAAGTATAATAACAGTAGTCACTTCAAATATAGTTTTATTGAGATATCCACACTGATTCACCTAACAGAAAGTACAATTATTAGAATGTAGATGCGATATTATATATTGTATATTATAGAAGAAAACAGCGTAGGATCACAATATATTAGGTATCAACTCCGCGCGTGAATATTCGAACGTAATTCAAGTGAACAATGATAACTGCAGCGTGTAACGCGTACCGTGCGAGCGGACTCACTAACTGACTGTAATATTAATTCTACCCGCTCGTATTACGCTGCGTTGCATCGAGTACGTTGGATCGAATTGTACCTACGGCTCACGCGCGCTCCGCGCTTAGGTATTGCTAATAATGTTTTGCATGTAGTGATGTAGATATGTATTTCAATAGGACAGTTAGTATAGTTAATTTAATTGAATGAATTATGTTAGTTAGGTAAGTTAGTAGTGTCAGCCGGCCACATCACTCCCCTCCGGAGACCGTGTTACGGGCGAAAGTAATCAGGGAATTTTATCCGTCGTCCTGATCGAGAAGTTTTAACATTCGCGGGGGAGTCAGGTGGATGTGGTTTAACTGTCTTTGGTATTTCAGGCGTATTTTCGGTGTCTGTGGTGGTGAGTATGTAGGCAGGTTTTAGCCGGTCTATTGATATTGTGACAGATTTGCCTTTAATTCGGATTTTGAAGGTCTTGGTACCTCTTTCGATGATTTCATGAGGACCAGTATATGCGGGTTGTAATGCGCCTTTAACTGTATCATCCCGTACAAAGACGTGTGAGCAAGTTGAGAGATCTTTATAAACGAAGATTTTGCTCTTTGAGTGGTTAGAAGCCGGCATTGGTCGAAGGTTGTTGGCGAATGTTCTGATACGGGCTGTAAAGTCTGTTATATCAGTCGTACATTTGTCAACGTTATGGCCGAAAAACTCGCCTGGGAGTCGCAGCGGTTCCCCATAAACCAGCTCAGCCGAAGATGACTGAAGATCTTCCTTAAAAGAACTGCGGATACCGAGGAGAATAAATGGTAACGACTCTGACCAGCTACTGTCAGCATGGCAAATGATTGCTGTTTTAAGTTGGCGGTGGAATCTCTCGAGAATGCCATTACATTGTGGGTGGTATGCTGTCGTCTGACGATGCGTAAATCCGAGAGTCTTCGAGAGTTGTGCAAAAGTTGCTGACTGAAATTGTCTTCCTCTGTCTGTGGTCACGACCGTTGGACAACCCAGCCTTGCTACCCAGCCAGACAGGAATGCTTTAGCCACAGACTCTGCTGTAATATCAGTTATAGGGACAACTTCAACCCATCGCGTAAAGCGATCGATTGCTGTCAGGCAGTAACGATATTCAGCAGACGGAGGTAATGGTCCGATCAGGTCTAGATGGACGTGTTTGAAACGTGCTGAAGGTAAATCGAAAGCTCCTAAAGGTGACGAAACGTGTCGGTTTACCTTCGCGCGCTGACAAGCCAAACACGCCTTAGACCATTCGCGACAGTCCTTTCTCATCTGTGGCCACACGTAGCGTTGTGCTACCAGTTTAGCACTAGCATTAGCGCCAGGGTGGCTGAGTGAATGTAAGCTCTCGAAAACTTTCCTGCGGAGAGATTGTGGTACGAAAGGCCTGGGAGTCGTTGTGCTGACATCGCAGTACAGTTGAACGTGACTTCCAGGTACAGTAAGCTTCTCTATACGCAGTGAAGAGTTTTCACCCATGTATTCAGCGAGCTCAGGATCTGATGTTTGAGCCTCAGCTATTACTGCTAGATCTACAGGACTCTGCAATTCTTCGACGCGGGAAAGCGTGTCAGCGACTACATTATCTTTCCCAGCAATGTGCCTGATGTCGGTCGAGAATTGTGCTATGTAGTCTAGATATCTGTATTGACGCGGTGAGCAGTTATTTTTACGCTCTGTGAACGCGTAACACAGGGGCTTGTGATCCGTATATATGGTGAAACTTGTAGCTTCTAGCCAGTGCCGGAAATATTTGACGCACTCATATATGGATAAGAGTTCTCTGTCATACGGCGCATACTTCCTTTGTGCTGGGCTTAATTTTCGTGAGAAAAAGGCCAAGGGTTCCCAATTGCCGTCTCTTAACTGCTGAAGTGCTCCACCAATCCCGAAGTCTGAGGCATCGGTCACAAGTCCTAGTTTGCATGATTCGTCAGGATGTGCCAATAGGGCCGCATTGCATAAGCTCTCTTTGCAGTCTTCGAATGCTTTAAGTGAGTCTCCGACTATGTTTATAGGATCCGAGGCTTTAATGGAACCAGCCAACAGTGCGTTCAATGGGGCTTGAATCTGGGCAGCTTGAGGTATGAATCTCCTATAGAAGTTTATCATGCCCAAAAATCTTCTGAGCTGCTTAGCGGTTTTAGGGACTGGGAATTCCTTAATCGCCTGTACTTTGCTGTCCAGAGGTTTTGTTCCATTTTGAGAGATGTGGTAGCCTAGAAATGTCACTTCTGTTGCACCAAAGACGCACTTGGCGGTATTAATGAGAATGCCGTAATCCTTCATCCTGGTAAAAAGCTGTCGAAGGTGTTGCAGGTGTTCATCCTCATTTTTAGAAAATACCAAAAAGTCGTCTAAGTACGGGTAACAGAAATCTAGACCACGGGTAAGCTCGTCGACAAATCTCTGAAATGTTTGTCCAGCATTACGTAGACCGAATGTCATATAAGGAAATTCAAAGAGTCCGAAAGGAGTTGAGATGGCTGTTTTAGGGATATCTTCTTCGTAAACTGGAATCTGGTTGTAAGCTTTAACGAGATCAATTGTGGAAAAGATTTTACAACCAGAAAGGTTATGGGCGAAATCCTGAATATGTCTGATAGGGTACTTATCAGGTATGGTTCTGGAATTAAGTCTCCGGTAGTCGCCGCAAGGACGCCAGCCGTTATCCTTTTTGGGGGCTAGGTGTAGTGGCGACGACCAGGGACTTTCTGATGGTCTAGCTGTACCGTTTGCTAGCATTGTCTCGAACTCGGCTTTTGCTATTTTTAATTTTTCCGGGGCGAGTCGACGCGGTGAGCATGAAACGGGAGGTCCGGGCGTAGTGCGAATGTGGTGTGTAGTGTTATGCTTTGGTGTGCGAGGAGCGCCTGTGGGTCTTACAATTTCCTGAAATTCAGAAAGTAGGTTATGGTACTTAGAATTACCAGTCACAACCTTAACGCTAGAAATTAAGCTATTAGATAGTGCAATAGTAGCTACAGCGGATAAATTAGTCATACCGTCAATTAATCGTTTGTTACGAATATCTACAATTAAATTGTAATATGACAATAAATCGACGCCTATAATTGGCTTCGTAACATCAGCCACTATAAAACGCCACATAAAATCTCTACGTAGCCCTAAATTAAGTTTGAGTTCTACGAAACCATATGTATCGATTGAAGTCCCGTTTGCCGCACACAACTGATAGTCTGTCTTCGCGCGCCGTTGAGGAAGAGCAGTCCGAGGATAGACACTGAGATCGCTTCCTGTGTCTACGAGTAGCTGTATGCCGGAACTGCGGTCAGTCACGAATAGGCGGCCTGGTGTAGGGAGGCAATCGTCAGCCGCCATTATCGACTGCCCTGTGCGTTTCCCGCCTTGTAGTCACACGGCGTCTGGCACTTGTTCGCCTGGCTACCAAATTTGTGGTGGTACCAACACACAGGAAATTTTCTGTAGCTAGACTGCGATCTGGTCCGAGATGACGTCCGGTTGTTGTCACGCGTACTCCTTCGTGAACGGGATCGCGATCTGCTATGGCCAGCGTTAGTGAGTGCGCTCACTTGTTTCGTTAATTCCGTTATTTGTCGGGCCATGATGTCAATTGCCGATTCCAATCTTGAGATGGAGGAGGTTGCCGCGAGATGGGGAGACGCCGGAGCTATGTCGTGGACTCGGTCAGCTAAATCCGCCAGGTCTTGAAGGGACAGATTTGTTTGTGACGCTATTATAGTCTGTAAATTGTGTGGGAGTCGACTCGTCCAGACGTCTGTGATGAAGTCATCGGGCATATTTGGTCCCGCTAACTGTTGTAAATGTCGAAGAAATTGGGACGGTTTACGATCTCCAAGTTCCTCAGATTGTAGCAACTGCTTCACCTTCTTCTGTCTTGACAAAGAAAGCCGCTTGATGAGCTCGGACTTAAGTTTGTCATACTTTCCAGATGTAGGTGGATTTTCTATTATGTCCTCTATGGTGGCTGAATACTTTCCATCCAAATGCGCAAGTACGTAGTAGAACTTCGTGTTATCATCAGTTATTCGTGCGATGTTAAACTGAGCTTCAATTTGCGCAAACCATATAGACGGTTTTTCTGGCCAAAACGGTGGTACGCGGATGCCAACACGAAATAATTCCGCTAATGGGTCATTTTTTTTCGCGCGGTGGTAGGTACTCGCTTTCTGCGAAGTTCCCGATTGATCCGTGTCACTGCCGTTGCTGCTCATAATAATAGAACTACTCGTGGGTCACCAGTGTAGGCGGATCGGTGGAAGGAAAGAGCGGCGAAGTATAATAACAGTAGTCACTTCAAATATAGTTTTATTTAGATATCCACACTGATTCACCTAACAGAAAGTACAATTATTAGAATGTAGATGCGATATTATATATTGTATATTATAGAAGAAAACAGCGTAGGATCACAATATATTAGGTATCAACTCCGCGCGTGAATATTCGAACGTAATTCAAGTGAACAATGATAACTGCAGCGTGTAACGCGTACCGTGCGAGCGGACTCACTAACTGACTGTAATATTAATTCTACCCGCTCGTATTACGCTGCGTTGCATCGAGTACGTTGGATCGAATTGTACCTACGGCTCACGCGCGCTCCGCGCTTAGGTATTGCTAATAATGTTTTGCATGTAGTGATGTAGATATGTATTTCAATAGGACAGTTAGTATAGTTAATTTAATTGAATGAATTATGTTAGTTAGGTAAGTTAGTAGTGTCAGCCGGCCACATACGTAATAAATTTTCATATTCAAAATTTTCAAATTATTTATCATCATTGATAAGAAAATGTAAATTGTTTAAATTAAAACTGTTTGAAAAGCTTTCAAAATAATTGTGGTAGCTCCTGTATAAATAGTCAATTATTAAATGATGGTCTCTTGTTACGTTTTAAACAGAATATTAAGATGTTATTCGATCCGTAGTTTCAGAGCTACACTGTGTCTAATTCCTAAATTTTCTTATCAACGAAGATTCCTAAGGGATTTAGGTAAAAGCATTTTGTAAAACCTTGGAAAAATTGACGATTAATTCCTTAAGCTACTGGAATGAAAGGATATCTACGCTGCTTTCCGCTTGCTACGATGCGAAACTGCTCTCAGAGCATGGTAATCATCATCATCATCGTCATTATTTCTACACAGGCATTTTCAAGCGAGCGCCACCACTCTCTGTCCCCAGCCTTCCCCATCCAGCAACTCCCTGCAACTCGCTTTAAATATCGTCGGTCCTAACATAGCCCTCTATATGCTCGTAACATGAGTCAAGTCTTTTGGTAGAGCGGTTTGTAAGCACCCTAAAAAACAAATTACAGATATGACTCAATAGTGGAATGATGAAAGAACTATTTAATTTTTTACCCTGTAAATTATGTCTATGTGAAATAATAGAGAGTTGGGATTTAATACAATACGCTCTGGTTTTAAATGCAGATAGAAACCTAAATAAAAATATATCCTTTTAACACTACTTCTTGCTCTCTTAAATACATTCTTACACATAACACGTACTTTGTAACTTATTAAAGAATCACAAAGATTGCCCAAACTGGAGTTGTAACTTTGCACGTGCTGATATAATCGAATAGTTATTCGAACTGTCAAAACTATCTAAAGTAACAATGTTTCAGTAATTGTGTAAAAACGTGCGTGCTTCTTGAAACACAGTTAGGTACAGTTTGCGATAAATCTATTTAGTTACCTGCGAAATCAAAACTTTGACTAACAAGTTTACGTAAGAACGATATTTTGCGTAATATAATATTTTTTTGAATATGAACTATTTCTAAAACTAGAGTCATCTTTAGACTTTTAGGATACTGTGGTGTTTTTAAAAGTCATCGATGTTATGAGGTAAGCGCTACTTACTATTTTCGTATTACGTAACTATTTTCTGTTGTAAAACAATGTAGTCTGGTGCCTAACATCTGATTGAATGCTCTATTGCTCCTTCAATGGAGAATACTTACTAACCAACTACGTTATGTAGTTGGTTAGTAAGTATTCTCCATTAAATAAAATACTACTAAATAAACTAATCAACTACCTAACTGACGACCTAAACTAAATATAGATTCTTTTCTGCTATTTCAAAAGCCGTATCAGATATATTGTGAGACTCTTTTATCAAAAGATTTCTAAAAATATTTTATGTCATTCATCGTTAATATTCGGAATGACTCGAAAAAACTGTGACGCAGTCTCTGAGAAGAACGTACTTGTGTATCTTATAAGAGACATAATGCGAAAGGATATGGGGAGGACTTTTTTATGCGAAATTATTACGAGACGAAATGCAAGACGTTCACTTGATGTTAAGTGACAGTGACATTGTGTCTCTGGGCTCTTACTTGTAATACGCACTGCAAACTTAGACATAAGTTGCCAAATCTCATTACATGGCCAGTCATGTCTCCGACTATAATGCTCTTTGAAAATCTTTGTGTTTCGCCATGCTGCAATTCCTTTTGTACCAGTTTTTAAGCATTCATTGCTGAAAATATTATGAGATTTGATAGTAAAGGCGTGCAAAATTTTAAATTGATGTATTATTATGAACTTCAACAGTTGGACGTGAATATTTGGATTACATGATTTAAGTACAATCCACTTCAAAGTGAAGGGCTTGAATACGTTAAATAGTCTTATAGGAATGTTAATATGAAGAGTGAAGCAATCAAGTTCCGTTTTGGAAGGACAGGAAATCAAGTCACCCAGGACATATCAAATACGCATTCTTGGGCATTACATTACTGGTATTTCGATTGATTGAATTGTACGAATATCTACAGCATAATATTAGAATGACTGGAAACATCGACACCCTACATACATCGATACCTACTACATGCTGACATTTTCAAAAATGTTCTCCTACAGACTCCGTAATAACACAAAAGATTTCATTAAAAGATGAATTTCGTGTAATATATAAAACGATATAAATTAATCAAAGACCAACGTAAAACCTTATAAATATATACGCCCACGAAGTTGCAAACAAATAAAAGGTTTTATATTTGGACTCCCATGTTCTTTATTAGTAGTTAATATATTATCACAAAAGTTATTACTTTCAATACATTGATTACATTAACAAAATGAGTTGTATTTGTACGGCTCGTAAGTGTATTGATTACAAATATATTGTACTCGACTCGTACAGAAATCAAAATTGCAAATGAAAATGGAGGTTGTATAATTGGGAAGGATAATGGAAACATTGTTTTAAATTAAAGAAGTATGCATTATTCAAATTTAAATAAATATTCCTGATATTTTCAACCAATTTATGAAGACCATTCTTATTAAAATCAAGCACTAACAAAAATTTAAGTAGGAAACTACTGTTATTACTCAAGTCAGAACATAAGAGCTTTTGCGGGACATAGGTCTCATATTAAAAGTTACTATTACTTCAGGAACCCCGATAACACTGTCAAGTTACGTACTTATTAATTTCATTTGACAGAATGCCATAACTTTTTTTTAATTAAAACTTGTGTTAAAACTATATTATTACAATGATAAATGCATCTCTATGTAATTGTTTGATAACGTATTGTCTCTTGTTTGCATCAAAGGAACACAAACTATAATATAACTTCACATATATATTAATGTACGAGGAAGTAATTTTGTAAGCTGTGTGATTTGCCGGAAAGTTAGTGCAAACAGCGAATTTATGCGAGTGTAGGTGTATGGCTAAATGTGACAATGATTTAGGTAAAGCTCAAAGATTTGATCTGTGGCGTTTGCACAACTAATAGCAAACTTGGATATAACAACAAGATTTAGTTAAATAACAACCATTGATGTGATTGAATGTGTGTATTTTCAAGAAAGGTAAGAAGTTCATTGCAGATTTGAGAGCTAAGAGAATAAAAAAATCTAATTTAGGCTGAAGAATTTACTCGACAGTTACCAATTAGAAATAATACTCATTAGAAAATGTTGTAGGTTTTTAATGTGCTTCCGATGTCACCCAAAACTAGAGCGCCCACAAAAAAAATGGATATTTAAGCTCAACTCTTGAACTCTTGAGCTCATCTTCATCTTTAGCAGAGCATGCCGTGGCACTCCCGGAATACAGACAGAAGTGAAAGCTCAAAAAATAGAAAAATCGACAAAGTGCGAGATTGAGTCGCGCACGAAGGGTACCATACCATTCATCTATAATATAACGTAGCGAGATGATGATGCAGTAGCCAGAACTCTCAATAAAACCCTACTACTAAGGTCCAGAACTCTCAATAATTCCCTAGTACTAAAGTCCAGAACTCTCAATAATTCCCTACTACTAAGTTCCAGAACTCTCAATAAAACCCTACTACTAAGGTCCCAGGGCCCCAAATAGAATAGTATGGAGAGTTCTGGACCATCGACCAAAAGTGAGCAATAAATTTTTTTGTATGAGAGACCTCTTTTATCTAGTCGAAAGTCAGGTGTTTAGTTATTTTCGCCTACCCCCCGATACCGTACTTTATTCATCAATGCCCAACGTGCCTAAAGAAGTTTTTTTTAATTATAATTCCTTACCTGTGGTGCAGTCGACGAGACAAACTAGCAGCATCAGCGCCAGCGCGCCCCGCATGCTTGCGCGCGCGCTGCCCTGTGTGCTTAGTCTGCTGCGCTGCATTGTCTTGTGCTCTGTGGACAGTGGACACATTACTTCATCTCTAGTCATCAATCAATCAATCACTGACCAAAAAAAGTGGATGATTTTCGGAACTTACAGAACTTTGCCATTTATTCAATAAATTACATTACATTAAGTATTAACAAGTTAGTACTTGACTGCGATCTCACCTGATGGTAAGTGATGACGCAGCCGAAGATGTTATCGTACTAACTTGGAAGGGTTACGTAACGTCACCCCCAACAGTTTCTACACAGCATCGCAACGGAACGCTAAATCGTACGTCTTTGCTGGTAGGGGTTGTAACCAGCCACGGCCGAAGGCTCCCAATAGTCAAAAATAATAATTTAATAATAAATAATTTATTCAATAGCAATACTTGTATAGAAACTATTTAACTCTACTTCTCAATTTCCTTTTCATTATTTTGCATACTGGGTGTTTACAAGCTGTACGCTGCTGTAACTTTAAGAGTTTAAAATCACAAACTACTTCGGTTTTCCAACTTGCGATGTATTTAACCCAATTGTATTGAATATTAATGAATTGTTTGGCGAGCCTCTCCGAGTTATTATTCATTGAGAAATAAACACACCCGATAACAATAATACTTTACATTATTTAGGATTGTGATTTTCTTGTCAAGTTTCAAGTATCGTTAACAAACAATAATAATAACAGGTCGAATTATATTTATTTACCTATTTTTTCAGTAAATGGAATTTTCATATTTCTAGACATTTTATATAGATGTTTCTAGCTAATAAATTTGCATGCCTATATATGCCAGGATATTTAGATCATGTCCTATTAACATATTACATGCATAAAAAAATCTAAATCAAATCAAAATATATTTTATTCAAATCATTAATGTCAAATTCTACAGCCACATTCACGAAGAACAAGCAAGAAACAGTCCATACTCCATACACACGATAACCCATCAATCAATGGTGTAAACTGCATTAACTAACGTTGTAGTCTTTCTTTTGATATAAAAACGATGTAAACTTACAGATGTCACACCGCATATATCTGTGTACATACATTATATTTATGCTTATATTAAAATTATATAATATATATGGTTAAAATTAATATCAAAATATGTACTGTTCTTAATTCTTGATTAAGATAGAATTGCAGACCATAGTTCCAACTCCGTACCTACATCCGATTAAACAATATAGAGCTGACTACTGAGCCACATTCAATGGCATTCATTTCATTAAATCCTTGATTATTTATAGTGTATCTTCTCTCAATCAAAGCTAGCCATTCGAAGTAATGGGCCTTTGAAATTGGATCGAAACCGTAGTTTAAAGATAGAGATTCTGCCTAAGACTGGAAACAATGTGTATCGAAATTATCGTGTCAGCGGAAGTTGCTCCCATAGCTCAAATGGCTGATTACCCAGCCGCGACAGCTGGCACATACGTATTGAAGTCCTGTTGATAGATTATAAGCGATAATTTTGATACACTAAGTAAGCATACAAAAACCCCATACGCGACTAATATCATATTGACGTTTTACAAGAGCCCGTACGCTAGCCCTATGTGAAATACAGAAATTTTGAATTTGACTAATTTATAAAAAAGTGTGTGAAACACTGTAACAAAAATATAAATCCTTGATTATAAAAATCTCGTAACATTCATACATGCATCATATCGTGTCGTTTTCATTACGCCGTCTGGACTGTCGAATAAGTCGGCGCGTGGCAGTAAGTACGACTCGGGGATAGCTTTTGGTTGTCTATTGTTGCTAATCCCATTAGCCTGAGTGCAAGCACTATGTCCACTGCGCTGTATTTGTCTGTGTTTGTAAGACATCATAACTCGTGACAATGGATATCAACACATTAACCTTTGTATTGACATTTGTATTTGCGTTGTGCAATATTGATCAAGTGTTTTACACACTGTAGGTTAATGCTCGTATTCACCAACAGACACTAAATTTTAAGGAACATCTAAGCCAACAACTGTCATATAAGGGCTTAGATGTCTCTTAAACTTAGGAGTTGTCGGAGAAAACTAGCATCATTCATTATTACAAAGGTAATCAGGAATTACAAACCAGTCGCAACCGAGAGTTTGTTAGAATTGTTAAAATATTAATTTCCCAAATAAAGCTAGTATTTATTCATTATTATTATTCCATAAACACTTTGTGAAGAATATCGTAATAATTATTAATATCATTAGTGTTTACATTTGTCGGTCTATGATAATTAATTAAATTAGAGTAGCTTCTGATAGTTTTTCTGGAAGAAATTGTACAAAGTTATAATTACTATGAAACGATAAAATTACATCATCATTTCACAAGAAATATCAATTTTGTTTAATAATAATAATTTGTATCTATAACGATTTTTTAATTCTCTAATTACTGCTGTCACCTAGTAGTATGTTAAGATGTACAACTTGTTAAGAAGAGCTTGATACTAGAGCTGGAAGAACAAGAGGAATTTTTTTTACTTGTCGAGGGAGGAAAATTGCAAACCTGGCTTAAGAATAACTGTAATAATTAGAATGATAATATCTGAATTGTGTAGGAACTAGGAACTCTATAAAAAAAGTTTAGTCATTAAATTAACAACAAAGCTGTGTAACGAAGATAAAAAATATATCAACTGCCCCGTCTGTCTTTTTGTGTGGGAATTTTGTTATCACTATTTCACAAAATATGTCACATAAAGATGAAACGAGCAGTAAAGTGAGAGCAATTCACTGTTATTTAAATTGTTCTCTATTAGATAATTAATACATTTATTTGAACTTATTTTTAACTAATTGTTCTATGTATTCATTAAGTAGAACTAAGGCTTTATGAAAAATATACAATAGTGGCTGGAATTAAGATCCTGCCTAAACAATGAAACATACAATTGTATTTAATATTTCGAAGCTTTTTTATACTAAAAGATGTGCTCTTGGATATGATGAATGCTATCGTCTTAAACAGGAAAGTATAATTGTATGCAATCTCGTGGCTCCAACAAGAGCTCCTTTTGTGAAGAATGTTTACCGGATGAATGCAAATCATCGTCAGTGCAGTGTGTGGTACAAAACATGAGCGAAAGACGCATTCAATAGGTTGAGTATATAACATAATCAAATACTTCAAATTGTGATTTTAATCATTTTAAGATTTAAAGGACATGGCCGAAACTTGTATAGAGCTGTGCCCTGGCAAAAAATATTCATGGCCATCGACAAACAGTACGTCATATTAAAGCTTATAATTATGTATTTACAATCGTTTAAGTTTTATGATCAGAAAACAGGCGAGAAACTATCAGCATAACAACTTGCAACAAAATGAGCCTAAATATTTGCTAATATTAATATGTTTTCAATATTATAATTATTTTTTTGATTAGGTTTTGCACACTGATTACGCACCGCGCCTGTGCACGATGAATCAGCGGGCAACTGCCGGGCCCATCAGAGCAGTCCAGCGGATTCTCACAGGCAGCGGCGGTGGCGGGTCGAAAAAGGCCCGCCAAAAAATTTTATTAGGCGTTTTACACTGGGTTTAATCCCGCGGCACAGAACGACTTACTACTAGGTACTTACCGGCGCATGGAGACAGCCAGCACGTGGAATCCGGGGAGTGTGTTCGTGTAGGATGAAATGTGGTGTGTGGTGCCTGCTGTGTTAAATGCAAATAGGAACACACTCGCCCTCCTTGAGGGATCTTTCGCGGCGGCGGTACGAATTCGCGGGTAGCGAAGCGGCTCCGCGGCGGCGTGATTTCCAGGTGGCGCGGGAGCACAAAAAACAGTATTCCGGATAGCCAAAGGGGCCCGCGGCGTTAGAATGACGCGGCGGACAACACAGCAAACGAAGTAGCACAAGAAATCGGGCTCGTAAGAAGGCGAGATGCGGCGTGGCGGGCGACTTCACGCGGGCGAACGCGGCACGCACAGTCAATCGACTCCGTCGGGATTTTGCACCGGACTTTTCGGCGATCGCGGACGGCAAGTGGCGGCGTGGCCGGCAAACAACACGCGGGCGACGCGGCACAAAATGGTACGCGATAAATAGCTCCTCATAAATAATAAGACGGCACGATGCGGCGTGGCAGGCGACTTCACGCGGGCTACGCGGCACAAACAATCGACCGACTCCGTCGAGGTTTTACCAAGGACTGTTCAAGCGCGTCGCCGAAACGGGGAGGCGCGATGCGCGGGGGCAGGCGATAGCCGGCCGTCGCGATACGGCCTAGCATAAACCGGAGTGCTAGCGTAAAGCGCAAACACCCCCGCCAGTGGACCCATGGATTTGGAGTCCACTAACAATTAGGCAACCGGGATAAGGAAGAGACGGCTCGCTGCAAAACCGAATCTCCGACCATTACCTCGGCAACTCTGGGAACCCCATCGGATCCATATATCAATTTAAGAATGCGTCCACGACGCCAGCATAAAGGCAACAAATTAGACTCTTTAACTAGGACAAGATCACCAACCTTAGGTGGGTCGGTCTTGTCTGACCACTTAACGCGCTGCTGCAAGAGATGCAAATATTCTAAATACCAACGATGCCAGAAATTTTGGGTCATCTGCTGTAGCAATTCGAAGCGAGACAACCGTGAGACCTTCACGTCCCTGAAGGGGTACTCGGGCAGGGCGTTAAGGGGTTCACCAATTAGGAAATGACCGGGGGTTAAAACTTCCAGGTCATTGGGATCGGACGATAAGGGGCAGAGTGGCCGAGAATTGAGGACAGCCTCAATCTTACAAAACACGGTAGCGAGCTCTTCAAAAGTCAAAATGGTTTCACCTATCACGCGTCGGAGATGCGTCTTTGAGACCTTAACGACGGCTTCAAAGATCCCGCCCCAGTGGGGACAAGCTGGCGGGTCAAAGGTCCAAGTTATCCCCATCTTGGACATTGCCGTGCCGATGCCTATCTTATTTTCATTCAAAAATTGGGCGACTTCCTTCAAATACCTATCGGCACCCTTATAGTTGGTCCCACAATCCGATCGGATCAGGTGCGGATAACCTCGGCGTGAAACGAAGCGGCCTAGCGTGGCTACAAAGGCTTCGGTGCTGAGGGCACTCACCAGTTCTAAGTGTACGGCCTTGGTAGCCAGGCAAACAAAAACGCAAAGGTAGGCCTTGAGGGAACGAGCATTGCGGAGGCTGGAGCTCTTGACGAAGAACGGCCCCGCAAAATCCGTCCCGACCGCCGAAAAAGGGCGCGAGGCCACGACACGGTCGGTGGGGAGGTCCCCCATAATGGGCTGCATGGTGCTGGCCTTCAGGCGGTAGCACGGAATGCACTTAAAAATGACGCTTCGGATGGAGCGTCGTCCCGATAAAATCCAAAATTCGCGCTGCAATATGGCCGAAAGGGCGTTGCAGCCAGCGTGGGCATTTTAGACGTGGTAATGCGTCACCAACAATTTTACAAAAGCGCTATTGTTCGGAAGCAGCAGGGGATGACGTGCCCCATAGGGTAAGTCAGAATTCCGGAGGCGTCCACCAACGCGTATCAATCCGGTGTCATCCAGGAAGAGGTTTAAGCGGGCGAGCGAGCCCTTCAAAGGTAAACCTCGCTTCAGTGTCTCAATAGCGGACTCAAAATGCTCCAGTTGAACCAAACGTATCCAAAAGGTCCGGGCCTCCTGTCTCTCCAGGGGCGACAAGACCGGGTTCGACATTTTGTCGCGTGGGTTCCGAGCGTTGTGGGTGAAGCGCTGAATCCAAGCCGTCACCCCAATCAATTTATCAAGGGAACTGTAGCGTTCCTGAAGATAGCTCAGCGAATTGGCTGGCTTATCTTCAACAACTCCGACTCGCAAGCCAGGTAACACATCGGGCTCGGAGAACCTACTCTGAGGCCAGGCGGACTCATTCCGAGTCAGCCAGTCAGGGCCCCACCAAAGAGAGTGGTTGACAAGGTCGGGAGCTTCACATCCGCGGGAAGCACAATCTGCAGGGTTCAGGTCCCCTGGCACATGTCTCCAGGTCAACGGGGTTTCCGAATTCTGGATTTGGGAAACCCGGTTGGCAACAAAGACTTCCAAGTTGTGGGGAGCGGCTCGCAACCAACAAAGGACAATTTCGCTGTCCGACCAGGCGTACACTTCCGTCAGGTCAACAATCGATAGGAGGGACGTACGCACATGGTTGAGAAGGCGCACCAAAAGAGCGGCTCCAGACAACTCCAATTTGGGTATCGTCAAGCGTGACCTAATTGGGGCCACTTTACTTTTCGCCAAGACAAGGTGGGTTGCGACCTCGCCGGTGTCACTGACAGTCCGCAAATAGACCACGGCTGCGTACCCCTTTTCGGACGCATCACAAAAGCCGTGGAGACTGGCGTGGCACCTTCCGGGCGGTAGGAAGCAACGAGGCATCGAAATCCGATTAACATTCGGAAGTGAGGCCACAAGGGAGAGCCACTCCAGTAGCCTGAGACCCTAACCTCCCTGAGGCAGTCGACAAAAGTATGGTCTGGCATACTGACTGCTGTAGATCCAAAGTCTCAGGGGAGGAGGCTAGGTGGCAGCTAGGGTGGCGGACACCTAGCGCGACGTGCCTTCACCAGCGGGAGCCCACTGACGGGGGTACTCCGGCTGGGGCGCAGCTAGAGAGGGGGAGGGTACCCAACGTGGGGACCATCCGGCATAACCAACCCGGGGTCGCACTATGCGGCTAGCATCCGGGGCGTGGTAGGGAGCGCCTCGACCTAGCACGGGTGGATGGCGCTCCAGTTGCGTCCACACATGGAGGGGAGGCAAAAACCTAGACGGTTCGACGCTCATTTGAGCGGCCGTCAGACCCCCGTCATAAAAATGCGAGGGGGGTGTGACCCTCCCCCGGGGGGGTGTGACCGTGACGCGGGGGGGTGAAGCCCTCCTCCGGGGGGTGGAACCCCTACCTCCACTAGGAGGTTGGTGGTCCACCGGAGAACGCCTAACGGGACTGGCCGGGTGGCCAGGACTAGCGCCCCCGCCCATGGGGGGGGTGCGCGATCGAGCGCCCCCGCCCATGGGGGGGTGCGCGACCCAACGTCCCGGCGACCGGAACCACTCCGGTTAGCGCACAAGATGGCCGAATGGGCACCGCCGCAATGTGGGCAGGGCCGCTGGCGCGGGCAGTCTCTTACGAGATGCTGGCCCAGGCACGAGAAACACCACTGGCGTGTCGCCACGTAATCTCTCCGGGCCGCAACCGGTTTGGCCAGGAAGTGCGGACACGAGGAGACCTGGTGGCCGGGGTGCCGACAATAGGCACAGGGGGGGGCTTCGTTGCCACGGCCCCGCTGTACTGCGACACCCGGCGACCTTCTCTGGCGTCGGCTCCACGGCCTCGCCGGTTGGGGCCGGTCCCCGTCGAAGGGCCGGTCCTTGCCCCACCCCCTCGGACATGCTCGGACCTCCCAGGGGCCACTCGAGGGCCGGTAACTCCAGAGTTATCGGCCTGGAGGCACTCCTGCTCCAGAAACTTCAGGAGGTCGGAGAAAGGGGGCAGGTAGGTTGCACCGTCCCCTCCGAAGCGCTGCTCGAAGCGGAGCTTAAGCTCCGACGGCAGGCGGGAGAGCACTATGTGCAACAACAAGAAGGACCACTGGTCGACGGGGAGATCCAATCGACGGAGAGCGTTGGTGGCCACAATGCAGGGGTTTAGCAAGGCCTCTCTGAGGCCGGCCACCCCGGTGACGGCGGGCAAGGCGAGTAGCTGGGCTACATGTGCGTCGGCCAACCGGCGCACATTTTCGTAGCGCCTGGCCAGCAATTCCCGGGCCGTGGTGTAGCTCTCCTCCGAGAGGTCGAGGTGCCGCACCAAATCCAGGGCCTCGCCCTGTAGCGAAGACAGTAAGTATGTCAGCTTCTGGGTGGGGGACAGGTCCTTCCTGGCGTGGACCAGACTGTCAAATAACGCCAGGAAGCCCATCCACTCTTGAAGCTGCCCACCGAATTTGGGCAGCTCGATCGTGGGCAGTTTCCCGAGTAATGCCGGCTGTGTGGGCGGTCGGCTGGGGGAGTCCCTAAAAGCGCCACTTCGACGCCTTTCATCAGCGGCGGTCCGGATCCCATGGGCGGCCTCCACCACCGAGTCCAACAGTTCGAAGAACTGGTCGTAATCGGCCTGAGCCGTCCTCAGTACCTCCTGTTCGGGACCGAGGGTGAGCAGGTCTTGGAAGGCCTGCTCCACAGAGGCCTGCCGAGTCCGCACCTGGTCCGCTCGGTGTAATAGGGCGGCGGATCTATCTTCGCGGCCTATCAAACCCGCGGCGGACGTCGCCCAGCGAAGCTCAGACTGTATCTGTACAGCTAGCTTTTTTATGTTCGCGGACATTCTAACAAATTAAATGTAAACAAAATGTAAAAATAAAGCAACAATAATAAATTGAAAAGGCGGCCGGCAAGTCGGCGGGCGGCGCGAGTGCAAGCAATAATAAAATTAAAGCAATAGTAAACAAGTCGTATCGCGGACGCGGTCGTATCGTAGTCGCAATGAACAAAGCGGCGCGACCGTAGTAGATACGCGTGTTAAATTACGGCGAGCGGGCGGTACCGGCACGCAAGCAAAACTTAAAATAAAGATTAAACTTATAATTATAATAATCGGAACGCGGCCGAAACGCGGCGTTGACGCAGCGGAACTGGCGGCGATTGCGGAATTTCCGCTAACAGCGCGGCGAACGACGCGGCGCGTGGCGGAAAGCGGGATTTATGCCAGCGGCGCAGAAAATGAACGGCGCGGCGGGCAAAACCAGCGCAAAACGCAAAGCGAGGTGTAGACAAACCGCGCTCGTTGCTACCAAAAATGATTACGCACCGCGCCTGTGCACGATGAATCAGCGGGCAACTGCCGGGCCCATCAGAGCAGTCCAGCGGATTCTCACAGGCAGCGGCGGTGGCGGGTCGAAAAAGGCCCGCCAAAAAATTTTATTAGGCGTTTTACACTGGGTTTAATCCCGCGGCACAGAACGACTTACTACTAGGTACTTACCGGCGCATGGAGACAGCCAGCACGTGGAATCCGGGGAGTGTGTTCGTGTAGGATGAAATGTGGTGTGTGGTGCCTGCTGTGTTAAATGCAAATAGGAACACACTCGCCCTCCTTGAGGGATCTTTCGCGGCGGCGGTACGAATTCGCGGGTAGCGAAGCGGCTCCGCGGCGGCGTGATTTCCAGGTGGCGCGGGAGCACAAAAAACAGTATTCCGGATAGCCAAAGGGGCCCGCGGCGTTAGAATGACGCGGCGGACAACACAGCAAACGAAGTAGCACAAGAAATCGGGCTCGTAAGAAGGCGAGATGCGGCGTGGCGGGCGACTTCACGCGGGCGAACGCGGCACGCACAGTCAATCGACTCCGTCGGGATTTTGCACCGGACTTTTCGGCGATCGCGGACGGCAAGTGGCGGCGTGGCCGGCAAACAACACGCGGGCGACGCGGCACAAAATGGTACGCGATAAATAGCTCCTCATAAATAATAAGACGGCACGATGCGGCGTGGCAGGCGACTTCACGCGGGCTACGCGGCACAAACAATCGACCGACTCCGTCGAGGTTTTACCAAGGACTGTTCAAGCGCGTCGCCGAAACGGGGAGGCGCGATGCGCGGGGGCAGGCGATAGCCGGCCGTCGCGATACGGCCTAGCATAAACCGGAGTGCTAGCGTAAAGCGCAAACACACACTTATGATTCAAATCTTATAAATTTAAATACAAATCAAAATTTAAAATCGCTGGTTCAAATCCCACTGCGAGTGAAGATATTATTTTTATTGTTTTAATACAAAAAGTATTAAAAGCATTTGAAGCATCTTAAGCTATTATTAGGCGAGTACAAGTTAAAAATTAAAATTATGAGCAACGAACGCTTTTTCTTGCACATCAGTGTTGTTGCGTGCACGTTTATTCACACAATGGATTTGCATGCCTCTCAGCGCAGACGCTCGGACAGGCTTCGCGTGCATCGCTCATGTTTCACGCAAAATAATTCACTACCAGCTAAAAGTTGCTCCATCATCCACAAGCTATTTTAATTATATCCTAGCATATCTTAGAAGGAATTGGCATTATTCATTACAATCAACCGAGGTTACAGTCATGTACTTGTAAACTTAAAAAAAAGTATTTATATCTAACTACATAGGACTTGACTGCATGAACCGACAGCAATCTTCCGCTCAGGAGAACGTCACATGAGTTTAGCGAATCTGTTTGTAACTTATACTAGCAACTGTACAGCAAAAGGTAGCGAACAGCGAGCGGCAAATGATCCGGGTACAGATAAGTGCGCCAATCAGCCAACCACTCGGCTTAGGAGGCTCTACTTTTTATCAATGACGGTTTTTACGATTGATCGCTATCACATGCTTATTGATGAGGTTCAATAATACTAAAACACTAATCTGTTAAGCGATGTACTCGTACCACATTTAATTTTACTCTTTAATGAAGTAGGTATATCCAAACGTAAAATAAGTTAGTGAATCAGATTGGTCGAACTCTTGTATTCGTTTTTGTCAAAGATAAGTACAACAAAATTATATCGCTCTATATAGTCACTATATAATCGTTCCAAAGACAAACCCACAAACCTGCTGATGCTCTGAGTAGGTATATATATCACACTCCATATCACGAAAAAAATGACAGACTTTTTTTTATTTAGGAATGAACTCAAAAAAGTTTTAAGATTTATTTGAAAACTGACAGTTTAACCCGAAGTCATGGATCAAAGGGTTGGAAACAAAGTGCTAGAAAATCAAAAACCATTAACCATTTTCTAATTTATATCATTGCCATTAGGATAACAGGTATTTCAATTCACGATGACGCGTCTCTCTGTCAAACTAAATACGAATCGAATGAAACATAAGCGATTTTGACAGAGTGGGTGCGTTCCGTGGATTGATATATCTATAACTATTATAGCATGAGTTATACGACCTGTTATAAACCTATGATAACTAACATACTAAGCTTTTATTCAACATATGAAAACTACTGTTTTATAAGACATCTCCTAAGGTGATTTAACAGTAGGCCAGCGCTAACTGGAGTGACGGGGAAATTAATTATAAGCTGGCTTCACGCGAGCGTGCCACATCAAACGGCTGCTGCACTGTAGATCATGAGGACATCCTTTTTACAAGCTTTTATTTAGTTTCACCTGGCCCGTTATTTGTTTGCCTGTAATCACGACGTGACGACCTCCGTGGCGCAGGGGACGCACGCTCAGATTCGAGTGGGAGGTCGCGGGTTCGATTCCCGCCACGGGGCCCACTTTGGAATTTTATAATTTCTAAATTAGCTCAGGTCTGGTCTGGTGGAAGGCTTTGGCCATGGCTAGTTACCACCCTACCAGCAAAAACGTACCGCGCCAAGCGATTTAGCGTTCAGTTACGATGCTGTGTAGAAACCGTTGGGGTGACATAACTTACCCCCTCCAAGTTAGTACGCAAACATCTTCGGCTGCATCATCACTTACCATCAAGTGAGATCGCAGTCAAGTACTAACTATTATAGCGAAAAAAAATCAAATCTTGCAAGTTTTTGATCCGCTTCCCGACTGAGCTAAAATTTTGCAAGCATGTGTAAATCGGATGCGAATGCTAAATTATTGTGACATAGAGCTGATCTGATGATGGAACCGGAATATGGCCATAGGAAGTCGGTAGTTACACGACACAAACCGAAAAAAAATCAAATCTTGCAAGTTTTTGATCCGCTTCCCGACTGAGCTAAAATTTTGCAAGCATGTGTAAATCGGATGCGAATGCTAAATTATTGTGACATAGAGCTGATCTGATGATGGAACCGGAATATGGCCATAGGAAGTCGGTAGTTACACGACACAAACTCATCGAATTTGGACTCGTTTGATTCGTTTTGATGAATACTTTGGTGCTAGATAGTAACCAGGGTCTGCTGCTTCTAATGAGCGTGTAAGCCCCCTCAATTTGACGCGTGTGCGTACAATGAACATAACGGGCACATAATTGCGTTAGTTTGATTTGTTGGTTAATTCAAATTGATTACGAACAGGTGTTTGACGACGGTTTAATACATTTGAAGTTTTTAAATCATTATTGCTTGACTGTAATCATGCCTGCAGGAATTATTCTGGTCGTAATATCTCGCTTCCCGCGGTGCAATAAAGTGGAAAAATAGACATGCAGTTTTAAAACTATAAAGACGATTTACTTTCAAATTTAAACGTAATGTATTTTGGGTCTTAAATCTTAAGTCACTGAGAAGCAGAAACAAGCAGAATAATGTTGATTCTTGACAACATTACCTAATTTTTCATAAAGTAAACCGAGAGTATAATTAGTAGAAATAGTTTAGAGAATTAGTAGTAGAGATTAGTAAAACATCGTAGAGAGCAAGCATTTATGGTTTTGTAAGATTTGTAGATAATATTAGTTGGCCTCATTTAATGTCACTACCAAAAACAAATTAAAGTCGATAAAAAGATCACGATTAAAGGACCATGCGCATCTTCGTAATATGTCAATGTATGCAACACTGTCCAGTAATGAGTCTATTCAATAAAATTAAATCTAAACTAGTATTATTAAAATTAAATCTATCTAAATTAAAATTAAATCTAAACTAATTTAAAAAAAGAAGTGAAAAAAATAATAATAAAAATGAGTCTTGAGTTAACTAAAAGTTTAGATTTGTAGATTCATCGTTTGTCCTAAAGTAGCTCTGTTAAATCCAGTGACAAAGTGATATTTTGGAACGTTTTAGAAGTTATCTAACCGGAAAGAAATACCATCAATTTGGTATCATCTCCACATCTAATATAATTATAATTTTATGATAACCTCACGTTATGATTTGATTCGATGCCGTGTTACATGTTTTGCTTGACAAAACGTCTCTTAAATTTTATGAATAATGTTTAAAATGTAAATCACTTTTATTATTATTGACACCATTAATAATGATACCATTTGATTATTATTGACTATTGAATTTACGAGTACTTTGAATTTTTTTTACTTCGTTTGAAAACGTTAATGCATTTGAACCAAATTTTTAATGATTTATTTTTATTGTTAGTAATGTTCATATTAGTGCTACTGATTTTAATATGTTATTATTTCTACGGGTGTAAAAACCAGTTTTTGATCATAAAACTGTTTGAAAATTAACAAAAATATTAACTGGCCATCGTAAAATAAGTAAACAGTGAAAATAAAACTTTTTATGCTTTTCCTAGTAATCACTTGCGCTTTAGAATTTACTTTGAAATTAACGTTCAAACACGCAAAAATGAGTTCGTATGAATACGTAATTAATTCGCTAGAAAAGTTGCATGTTTTTTAATTTGCTGTTGATATATATAATTGAAATAAAATCGACGGCTTTTCTAATCATTAACCATGCGTATAAAATTTAATTTTTAAATATCATCATTACGTTATAATTTGCTCAACATTTTGAGTCTGACTACTGAGAAGTAATAAATAGCTATCAATTAATTCCACTTCAAATTCATTAAAATAAATATAATATATAGAGGTAATTTATTTTGCGAATTTATTTTGCAAGTTAAATAAATTGTTGCCAATGCCCAGCACAGCTGAGTTTGTCCTTTGTTAGATTTAGTTTAGTGTAATAGTTGGATCTCGGGGAATAAAGGGGATTTATTTTATTGGTATTTTGCTCCTTGGTTCCCTGAGGTATATACATATATACCTTTTGTATTGAGTTTTTTTTATAATATTTAGTTACAACTTAAGTTTTTTAGCTGGATAAATACTATTTTTTTAATAGTATAATATAGTTAAGCGAATAATAATAATAATATCTGACAATAAGAAGTGACAATAAAGTTTTTTATTATTATTTTTATTATTTAATTTAATTTTCATCTTTTATGATATCAAGGTGTAATAATACGTATAATTTGTTAAAATGGTTTACGAGTAAAGTGAGAAACATGTGACTTACTTCTTCAGCTGTTGTTCCACCACCGTCAGCGAGCACAGGTGTCTACAGCGGCGGCTAAAGCTCCGGCCCTTATATATGAGCCGCGGAGACACTCCGGCTGCGCACTGGCGAGCCACGCGCGTCTCCGTACAGTGAAGAAGATGTGACTTACTTCTTCTGCTGCTAACCGTTCCGAGCCCTCAATTTTTTTACACATCTGGCCATAACTTACAGACTCTCATAAAAATTCAAAACTCTACCATCCAAGTTCGGAAAACAAGTTTGCACGAATAAGATCTCGCCGAAAACTCGGTACTTCCTCTGTTCAGAATAGCCTATTCTGAATAGGTACTAGCTAAGCCGCTCTTGCTTCGCTTGGCTGAGCCCGTGGGAATTTCACGAGTTCCCACCTTGTCTACATTATGAAGGAAATGTGCAGGCAAAATCAGTAATTGAAATAATGAGTACCAGACGCTAATGTGGGATACACTTTGCATCCACAACCTATCTTCCTCTCAATAACGATACTAGAGAAATGTGGGACTCATTATACAGCCCTAACCTTTATACAGCCGTTTTACCGAAACATATATGGCGCATTACGTTCTAGAAATGTAAAACTGTCCTTGGAGGCTCTGCACTACTCTCTCTACTAATTTCTCAACGATCTGTCTCTCCTGTGCAGTTCGAACTGATGTTGGATATTAGCCGTACTTGATGCTGTATCCAAACATATACAATACACCTTGAATTTTTTAAATCTTCCATTAGACATGCCCCATCGTAACTAGCGTAGGCGTGGTTATTATTTACAAGTTCGTCACTCCCCAGTGTGCGCGTCGTTTCACGTTAGCTTATGAACTTTGTGTGGGACATATTTTGTGACATATTTAGAGACTTTCTGAACTTTTACTAGTTTCTTTGCTTCTTATCTGCTCGGGGTATTAAAGTAATTAATCGAGATACTGGAATCCTTTCACGATGATCTACCAGCTTGGTCACTTTTACTTTTTAAGTATGTAGAGCTTCATGATTATTAATTATTATTAAGGTGGAAACTTGACATAAACAGTTTAATACTCCATTTATGTCCAGACCGAAATAAAGCAATTACGTGGACCAATACGAAGGATGAGACGAAGACAAGTTGCTTTCACGTACCTAATTTTTTAATCTGACGAAACTTGCTACCTAGGCCGTTAACAATGAGAACTTTTTATTCTGTCTCAAAAACATAATAATGGTAATTCACTTCAGTAAAATCCGGTTGTTAGGTCATCCATATTCAAATTGGGTGCTCAAAGTCCCTATCCCAGTTTTTACGCGTTTCAGGCAACTGAATATAACTTGCTTGGTTGTGAGGGAAAACCTACATTCTTAACAGTTCTGCATAATGTCCCTAAGTTTGTGTGAGACCTGCCAACTGTACTTAGTCATTACCTTCCCAATACTCTTAGGTTACCCGTGCCTAGCAGTGCATTGTGGAAACTTCTGGCTAGACTTTTGCTATAGTGTTTAAAAGTGCACGGATTTTATAAGCAATTAACAGTAACTAGGGCAATATTACTAAGCCACGTAATTTTCATACGAACCGTTTACAATAAACAAAAGATTGTATGTCGCTATTGTGCACCGCCCTATAACGGGGTACGAAAACAAAAATAAACGAAAAATTAAGCATTGTATACATTGAGCAATTGCGTTAACGCTAGTATGCATTTGCTTAGTGTCGTACCATTTGAGGAATGCACTTGTCTTCCTGATATTTCTGTATGATGCTGAGAGGTGGAGAATTAAAGCAGCTGATTGGCAACGCATTGACGCTTTTGAGATGTGGTTTTTGAGAAGAATGCTCCGGATCCAATGAACAGCACACAGAACCAACGCGTCGATATTAAGACAACTCAAGTTAACAAAAAGGCTATCCACCTGCCTATAGAAGAATATAGAAATCTTCGGTCACAAATTGCCCGAAGGGAAGGTAGTCAGACGAACCTTTTTTTACACACTACAATTAAGTGCGTAACTGCGATTTCACCTGATGGTAAGTGACAATGCTGCCGGAGATGTTATCGTACTAGCATGGAAGGGGTAAACAACCCCTAATCGTTTATAAGCAGCATCGCATCGGAATGATGTAAAACTATTCATTATTACTATAATTTTGACTTCATTTCGTACTTTATGAAATAGGAATGGTACACTGCAGTTTTATAATTAAATTTTAAAAATTTTAATTTATTTTTCGAAACTAGAAATTAATAATGTTTTAACTATAAAGACAATAATGATTTTAAAATAAAAGTATAGAAATTGTGATGTAGAGATAGGGGATCAAACTTTGTATTGCTGTGCCCTGACAGGGTTCCTTTCAGACTTTATACTCACTTGTAGCATGTACTTACTTGTACACATAACGCAATGTATAAATAAATGATAAATTATTTTCCGGTCACGCTAGCCCAGGCCGAAGTCTCCCAGTCCCACCAGAAAAAGTTACTGATAGATAGTCAAATATTTAGGACAACAGTTTTAAAAGAATTTTGAATTTGAATTCATTTTGCCTAAAGGCTTGAAGCGTATAGGTCCATTTACTGTTAGAGATACAGAATGGTACGATGTCACTTTAAGTGATAAACGATGAATAATTGATTTAATTCCCAACTACCAGTAAGCCTCAAAACTGTGGCATCAACACAAATTAATTCAAACGCACACTATGATGTACGAGATTTTGTACAAAACATAAGATTACGGATAGGGTGACTTATAATACGAAAAGAATAATATTAATTTACTTTTAGATGGTTTTTGAGAACGGTTGAGCTGTTGGTAAATAACGCTACGTCGCTACACTACGTCGCTACGCTATGCCTCTACGATATTATGGCACTACGCTACGACTTATTACATGGTGAACTTACAGGCAACAAGCTTATTACACAGAGCAAAACGGGAAATTCCACGTGATATGTACAAAATGCTGAAATCTATGCAAACAAAACCACGGGTACAAGCTAGTTGTTGAACACATCATTCGTCCGTTGTCCGACTTCAATTGTCATCAAATTACCCTTAAAGTACATCCTTTTTTATTTGAAGTTTGCGCTTAAAAAAAACCGTGGCATTCCATTTCAAGTTATTTCAGTTCTGACAATGATATTATCTATGAGAATACCATAAATGGTTTAATTTTTTCTACTATTTTCCTGGAAATTGGAGAGTGTGGTCACATATTTACATGTAAGTATCGAGACAAGTCGCCACGTGTCGCCTAAGAGATGTTCCTGCTGAAACTTGATACTGGGTTGATGTCGTCGATTATGGAAATTATGAGAGTGCAGAGACAAATAAAACAAGTCCTTTAAGTGACCTTAGAATAAATATTCGTAATATCAGACTGTGTTTCCGGTTGAACATCAAAAGTATCAAGATGTAACAGTTATTTCTTTGATACTCAATAATACTTACTGGGACCCCTTCTCAGACATTACATATGCGTTTTTTAAGACTACGAAGAAAAGAAAAAAAATGTAGAGTTTGCAAAACGTAAGTTTTACCTTTTGAATACAAGTAAGAAGTACTTTTCAAGCAGCTGTGTAATAGTATATCTGGAACCCACATGTCGGTAACTTATTTTTTTTTATTTAGTACGGGCCTAGTGTTGGGGTTTTGATAGGAGAGATAATGAGTATGATAATTTTGCCAAGTTTAACGTTTTAGATTTGGCCGCCGAACTTTCGCCCAGCGAGGTGGCGTTGACGGTTGAGGCTGTGGTGGAGCGGTTGAGCGCTATAAAGCGTGACATTAAACACTCGTCGCTTTAATGAAGACCAATTTATTGTGCATACATCACTTTACGACCCTCCTCCGAGCGGCGAGACGTGGCGCCGCCGCGCGTTCGATTCCCGGCTGGGTTGACTAGGAAAATACTTCGGTTTTGACACTGATATGAACCTGAGGATGAGACCATTGGAACATTTTACGTCAACTTTCTTCTTAAAGGGAAAAAGAAGCGCTACGCCGGAACATGGTGGAATTGTGGAAACTCACATGCGAACTAATGACAAGTATAGTGATATGTGCGTGGACCCCGGTTCATAGACAATGCTGATGTTGGCTCACAACTGACGCTGTTGCACCACGCGTGGATCGCCGGATCCCGTGTATTGGTTTTGACTAACACTGCCCTTGCTCTACTGACTGTATTTCATAGATTTTGAAGCTTCAAATTACTGCTCGTACTGCGTGGCAAATAAATGGACAAAATGTGATTCTACGAGGGTTCCATTTTTTCTCCAGAAATACAGAAGCTTAATAAGTAAATAATTTAAAAATTAAAAAACAAAACACCCTGTGATAAAACGACTTTTCCAAAAAATTATAGCCTATGTTACTCAGAACAATGTAAGGATTCTTACGCTACCCCATATGTCCAAATCTATTCAGCCGTTCAGAAATTATGGTGGAATAAAGAAACTCACAAATATAAATACGTAGATACATACATGAACCCTAAAAACATTACACTCCTTTTTTGGGCAGTCGTGTAAAAATATGCACTTTGACGTAATTTCTTTTACTAATTTTTTAACTAGCAAGTGGCGCCTCAGCAAAGCATCTTTTTATTTTCAGCGCCATAAGTTTATGGCTCGTTTTGTAAAGAGTTCATAAAACGTTTAATTCAGTTCCCACACAATATCATCATGTTTTTAATTTTCGGAGTTATGAGCAACTGCTAGTATACTCATTATCAATAACGCCTTTTTATCAGAATGAGAGAGGTTTTATTGTAGCCCACCACGCTAGCTAAGTGCAGGTTGACGGGTTTCGTATACTTTTGAAAGCGTTATAGTAAAATCGAGTATACGTATGAGAATATGTTGAATAGCTAATAATATCAGCATGTGTAATTTAGAAACACTAAAATAATAATATTTGTATTCTGATTGCCCGCATTGCATTTAGACGGAACATCGTTTGATCAACGAATTGTTTCATTTATTCATTCGTCAAAACGTTGTAGTCGAGGAGACGGTGGGCAATTGTAACATCACAGAGTCAAGGGATACCCAGCTGCTTTGAGTGTTGACTCTCTGTTTTTATAAGCCCCAATAACCACCGAAATTAATTAATCGGACGTTATGGTATCCTTCTTATGCAGTTTGTCCAGGCAGTCCGTGTAGGTATAATCGCGTTGTATACCAACGAATATATAATATTACTATGAATGTATTGCTGTGTTTTGATCCGCATGTCACTGAAGCTGCTGAAATCACTTGGCGAAATTAGACCTAAAACTGAACTGCGGGTGATGATCGCACTGCAGAGCATCGTATGATATTGTTATACAAAATCGTGGGACGCAATGCATCTGACACGAGCAGGCTTGTCACTTACTATCAGGAGAAATACCACAGCTGCGATGTAAACTAGCTCTGCGACTATCAGAAATGACGGAATTTGGTCAATTAATTTGTATAATTGCAGCCAATCATGGGTGGACAACGCGTGGTGTTTGCCACATATTCACGATGCCTCATTGCATCCAGAGTCAGCCTACCTTAAAATTCACCTTTCATAGTAGATCAGAGGATGTATAGTTATGGTTATATGGAATGTAGGTATGATAGTAAAAATAAATGTAGGTATAATTTGTAATATAGCCAGATGATGCCGTAACATTGTTACATTCTCCAAGCTTTTTGTCAACAGACTTCAAAAATGGAAGAGGATCATTCAATTGTATTCTTACTGTTGTTTGATACCTAAGAACGTTCAACTGGGTGCACCGATTTTGAAGATTCTCTTAAATTTGCATTGTAAGTATGTGCGCGACAAAATATGTACGTATGACACCACCCGATTTTGATGATTATTTTTTATTGGAA
Source organism: Coenonympha glycerion (assembly GCA_963855885.1). NCBI lineage: Eukaryota > Metazoa > Arthropoda > Insecta > Lepidoptera > Nymphalidae > Coenonympha > Coenonympha glycerion. The sequence goes on along the minus strand of OY979637.1, from coordinate 145,119 downwards.
AGGATGTACTTGAGTATGGTACTTAGTACTTGTACTTGGTAATGAAATGAGAGCATTAGTAGTTTTATTTGTTATAATTTTGTATTATGCTAAGTATAGTCCTATTACGTTAGTACTATTATATATCCGGTGGTACTATTAACGGCTTTTTCCGCCCCTCGGTGTCTGCCGCCCAGGGCCATGGCTCTTTTGGACTTAGGCGATACGTCTATAACCGTTATACCATAGGCACTTAATTAAAACCTATATTTTCTTTACATTCTAAGTCTTAGTCTTAAAGTCTTCATTTAAATAATACGTAAGGGTTGAAGAATTCTAAAACAAGTAAATAGGTCCTGCCCTCTATTTGGTATGTTAAGTATGATTTTACATTCCACATCCACAACGAAGGATGCCTTTGTCTCAAATTATTGTGGAGAGAAATCAATGAACCATGTAAACCTTTTAAATCAGCGCCATCTAGTTAAACATTTCTGGAATTACAACGAGGTAGAGTGTAGCTCGTAGAACCGCTACGGATTTCGTAGCACGCCATCTTCAGACAAAAGGGAATTTCTCTGTATACATTGAACTGTGGAAGGCGGACGGACGGATGTGGTGCAATATTATGTTGACGAATATAATTTTACATTGAGTGACGCCGTGAGATGGTTTCGTGTAGATTTCCCACAACCTGGCACCTATCGGCAATGCTACCCGGCCGCCCGAGTATAGCATCTCCGCTTTGTCACGCCACCGCTTGCTCGATCGCGGTGCAGAATTGAAAAATACTATACAAAAGTGAGACATCTCCTCCCCTCTTTGTTTGATACATTTCCACTGAAGATAAGCAGAGAGGAGATGTAGAAGTAATGTAATCTGATTAGTTATTCAAAACACGTCATGTCTTCTTGGCTCGTCTCCGCTTTGGTCTTAGGTCGTATGTCAATGCATGCTGTCGACGAGAACAGGCTGCGCAAAAGTAGCGGTCATACATTTCCTATGATCTTTTATAGGTCGGCTATCCACTGCGCGCCCGTAACATCTTCTTGAACTCATACAGAAGTAATCTGCATCTCGGTGAGTCCCGTTACCGTGGACTAACGGCCTAAGTCTTGTTTTTATTAGAAAATCACTGATGACAATATTGCATTATCAAAAATATACAAATGAGGTGCGTTTCTGGAAGAAATATTTTCCAAGTAATTAAATAATACTAGTTGACTGGTCAAACGTTGTTTTACCTTTTAAAGATATGACAAGTAGTTTACGACCTATGCTCATTCCTCAGACATATCGTATGTAGACAAAAAAAATCAAGCTGTTACGTCACACATATTATAATATGTTATATATGTAATATCACACATCAATCCATTGTTAATGGTTAAAAAGGTGTATGCATCCTACCAATTGAAAAGTTTAAAAGACTCTCCTCTAATTTGGTTAAGAAAATATAACCATTATGATTGGCACTGGCGGTTGAACACAGTATAAAATTTATTCTCTGATCTGTGGATTAAAACCTAATTTAAACATAATAATATTTCCCAGCAACCGACGCTCGACACCGTTATATATTTAATGTGTATGATAAATTACATTAAGGAAGCTTTTGCAAACGGGCACAAATTAATGGCGCAGCGAGCTGGCGGAGCGCCAAAGACGTCCTTAACTCGCACTACTACCAACAGCATCGGAAATAACAGTTCGCATTCTTCGCTGAACGTGCCGTGTGGATTGAAACTGTCACACCCAAAAAAACAAACAAAATATCTGTATAACACATGTGCCTAACGTACAGACTCTTGCAAAAATTATATTTGTGACTTATGTATGTGGTGATAAATACAAGTCGAGTCGCCTTCTTTTAGTTCAGTACTACTATTTCGGATCACATCTTTATAAGACCCAGAAGATTATAATTTCAGTAAAGTTGAAAATTATAGCTATCTCTAAATCTTACTGAAAACTGCTAAAGTTTAATAAAATACACAAACACAATCTTAAAATTCGTTTTTGCTGTAATCCCGTGGAAACCATTTATTTTTTCTAGGATAAAAAGTAGCATTACTCCAGGGTATGATCTGACTTCATTTCAAAATTCAGCCAGATTATTATTAACTGAACTGAATACAAAACAGCAAACGTGAATTTTACTCATTTTTGTAGTATTAATTACAGGCACATGCTGTGTTTATAAGAGTTACTGAGGACTCATTCGAGGTACCACCTGCTCTTAATAACTTTTTTTTCGGAGAAGAACAAATCTCTAACGGATTTCGGTCTATGCATGGCAGGGTACGTACAATTCAAACGGAGTAAAACTAGATCCACGTCTTTTAGGACATCAAAACGGAACCGCTAAACATTATTTCAAGCTAGACAAGAAAATTGTCTTCACTCACCGATATGAACCTGAGGATCGTAACATTTTACGGAAAGGTAGAAAAAAGTAGCGTCATTTATCATTTCCGCTAAAACGCCGCAACATGGCGGAAATCGTCCTTGTGGAAACGTATGCGGACTTATAACAAGTATAGTGATCTGTAGAGTGGACCATGGTCCATAGACAATACTGTAGTCCGCTTAGAACTGACACTGTTGGACGTTGGTGTCAAAACAAACTATTTTCACTCCAATAAACTGGCGACATTTTTTCGCGCGGTCCGCCGGGTCCTGTGTATACGTCTATTTCTGCACTACTCGAACTTGTTTCATATTCAATGAAGGACTTACATTTATATCCTTTTATTCCTACATTTAAAATTGTATCCTTTTATAGTTGATACGACCCAAAAGTAACATATTGGGTAGAGTTTTTAAGTAATGTGATTTCGTATCTGCGTCGGACCCTTGTGGCGTGCTCCGCCCGCGCGTCCTCTGATAGCAACCTACATAATGTACAGAATGATATCGCAATTCAACGGAGCAGTACCCTATCCATACTATTTATCTATGATCGTCATAGAAACTTACCGATTGCTCGTTCCGTAACCGTAGGATAAAATTCAATTACGTGATCAATTTTGGAAACAATTCCGTCGTATAAGACTTTTGCATAACTTTAACCGTTAACGCAGCGCACGCTACGAAAGCCCTACAAGGAATAATTTTTCGCGTTTTTGCAATATTTTTCAATTATGCTCCGCTCCTATTAGGCATAGCGTATTGTTATAAATAAAGACTTCCTGGGGAAAATGGACTATCCAACACAAAAATAATTGTTTTATTCACAATAGTAGTTTTTGAATTTAGCGCATTCAAACAAAAAAAAAAAAAAAACTCCTCAGCTTTATAATATAAATAAAGAAGTATAGATAGACGGATATGCCGAGGCAGTCCAAACAAGCGATACCTGGTTACTAGGTTAGCTGAGAAGTAGTGTCATCATTAAAAGTTATCGCTCGAGTGCTGTCGTGTCGATGGTACGTGACGATACACTGAGGTTTCTCTAGCTAGCGTCCTTCGGAAGAGGTGTCAGTGTCGACGGCGTTTATATACATAGCTCAAGAGCCGATACTACCAGGAACGACTTCTCTCCTTACTCTTACGAATGCGATGTCTGAGCGCGACAGCTGACAGCATTGAAAATATCACAATAATAACGTTTATCCTTGTTAAAGCGTAAATACAAGAACAATAAAAAAACAACCATACACTGCTTTGTATTTCGTTACAATGTAAAGTCACATGGCCTTATATATAGTAGTTTTTAAATCCCAGTAGTATTGGAGTCTAATTCTGATAATTTTCTACAAAGGACTTCGCAACAATGAATTAAATAATATACTGGCCGTTTAGAAAAGCAAAAAAAATGACCGAGGAAAGTTTCTATTCGACCGACTTAGATTAAAGTTAGAGCTATTTTTCCAACTTTAATCAACCAGAATGAAAGATACGCGGCACGCTTCCCAGCTCAAATCTTGGGCAAACGCCAGTATGATGTAAAAATAGAGTATAACTAGTTATTCTATCGAAGTTATTGACAGGTTTTCCCTGTGGAGGTAACTTTTGGAATTTATGATGAAATTGCTTTCTTTGACCAACCGAGAGAACTGTAAAATGAAAGAAAATTTAACATTCACAAGCGGATCTAGTTTTAAAATCAGAATTGGTTGTAAAACGTCTGGCAATCTCGTCTCCAACACAAAATTTTGTTCAGAACTGGGCAAGAGTCTAGGGGTTAGTCATAGCTCACCAAGGCGGCCAAGTGCGGGCTGGCGGGCTTTGCACATATTGGAGAACAGGTTAACGGAACCTGAGACTTTTTCCTAACACTTTTAAAGCAAAATTTTGTTAAAATTATGTTTAAATGATGCTGCAATTCAGCCAATCACGTTATTCGTGAAAGTTCACATATATTAACAATTCTTCTTTAAAAGAACATTCTAAACATGTGTCAATTGTCTCTGTGTTGTAAGGATTCTCGTGGTCGTTATAACAAGCTGCGACTGGAGGAGTTAGGTGGCGAGGCGACCGCAAACGCAATTTACTTAGCGCACCCACCTCTGTGGCAGTTGGCTGTGAAATTGAATCTAATGCAAGCATTTTGCCGATTATCACCTATTTCAACTCGGTCGCGAGCAAATTTGCATATTTGATATTCCTTGCATTGATATTTAATATTCCAATGGTGCTCCTTTGGCTCCCTATAGCCACGCGTAGATACACAGACTAGGTAGGTAAACTAGATCTCTGAAAACCCAGAAAAAAAACTCTTTGGAAGATATTGTTAAACTAAAGATACTTCTTTTTTAAGTTGGTATATAAAAGAGAAGAAATTTCGTTTGTCTAATAAAATGCATAGAAACCAATCTGGGTTGCTATTACTAAAAATATTTTACCGAGTCCCTAAGTTATATCAAAATTAAATTTAAGATTATCACTATACGTTTACTATCTACTTTGGCTCTACTAAAGATCATTCTTGTAGTCCGTATACATACTGAGGTGATTGGTTGAGTTACTGACTATAATCTCTCAACACACTCAACACAGCTCAGTCTACTGGATATATTAAATGAAGTTTTTTCACGTAGTGAAACGATAAAAGTCAAGTAAGCAATGCCACGGGCGCTCACTAGTATATTAAATAATTAAATAAACAAGAATAACTTTAAACCGTTCAAAACACAAACAATTTAAAGTTTGGAATTAAAGAGACAGTAATATTATTAAAGTTTCATTAGAACCCCCGCCGCAGTTCGCATTGAGCCCGGAAGCATCGTAAATGAACAAATTGTACAAAGTTAACAAAGTTTTTCCCAGCCGAGTCCAAATAATATTATTCTATCGAATCGCCATATTATCTGTATCTTGTTTTGGATTATGGTTTTCTCCAAAATATCTATATTGTACTGCAAAATAATTGCTTGCCTAATACAATTTGAGATTTTACAGTAGGTTTACATTTCGTTGATCATTATCACGTATAGATGTATGTATCACGATTAAAATCTAAATATTAATCGACCATGACATTGATTTTTGACTAGTTGGGCCTCATGAGAAGTCCTCAAAGACACAGTGAGAGATGTAGAGAGCTATGGTATATTTACGAGATTGAATCAGAAATCCGCGCAAACTAGAGTGACTCATATAGCTCAAGTTGTCGCGAAATTGAAGTGGCGATGGGTGGGGCACGTAAATCGTATAAGACCGATGGACTTCTAGGAAAAAGTGCTGGAATATTGGAGAACATTGGGTTCTCCAATATTTCCAGCACTTTCGACAATACTGTAATATTGTATTGACAATACTTTTTTGAATGCCATACGGAGCGTTAGCGAAGACCTATTATAAATGTATGTACGTAATAATATTCAATGTTAATTAATGTCACCAGAAAAGTGATTTTCTGATGGCCTCATTGATCTGTATCTCATAGGATAGCCTAGATAAAAATAATTAAAAACTTTTTGTTCAATAACTTCTTCGAGTACAAGTTAGTGCTAAATTCGCGTCGCATTTCAGTTTTGTTCAATTTAACCGAAAACGAGTAACGATATCGAAGAATTATATTATTAGTCCTAACTCCTATAGATACACATAAATAATAATGTACAGCCAACTTTTCATGCGGTGTAGTGTGCATCGAGTTAAAATTGAATTATACAAGCTGCCGCGTCGGGACTCAAAGTAAGTGGAGTTTAATGTAGCCGCCATTGCTTGTTACGCGGGACAAGTCTCGTGGGTATGTGCCTTTACTTACAGGACTTTACGTGCTCCGACTGACTCGTCGGTCGTGCTAGTGCAGTGGCAAGAAGGAGCAATTGCCTAGATCACGGGTTAGATTCTCTTACGTACCTGCCCCCTAAGAGCCACGTGGCAAATAAAGATTCTACGCGTGGTATAGAAAATAGAAATGGAACAAATTCAAAAAATTGTAGCAAATGTATTAAGAAATATTGTATGTATCGCTATTTGTATACACACTGTAACCTACGAGATTACTGGGCAACGTGACCTAGGATCTGATGTCTCATTGTGATGATTACGGAATATTTTTTGGAGAGTGTGCTTAGGAACTCCAAAATCACGTACCTTCTTCACCTTTCTGCCACAGAACCGTAAGACGCCGAGAGAACTGGCATCCTTATATGGTTGATGACCAACAAACTCGAACAAAGCGTTTGTCTTCCACGTTTTTGATAAAACCCGCTGTGTGGAACACCCTTCCAGCCTCTGTGATTCCAGCCGAATATAATTTGAGTGCCTTCGAGAGCAGAGTCAATAGGCATATTCTAGACAAACGCGCTCCATCCTAGAATTTATCATGGCTGTCAATTTGACATGATTGTAGTCTAGCGCAAGTCAATCCAAAACAGTAATAAAAAAATGAACGCAGTTCAGTGCGTCGTATATTGGGCAGGCTTATCGTTAACCAGGTGACGTTTTGCTCTTTCCATCATTCTTTCGTAAATTAAATTCGTCATTCCCTGTGTAATATAATAAGTATTTGGTTCACCCACATACATCGAAGTCGTCATATTATGATCCCGGAAGACATCACTTTTATGACGCGAAGCGAGCTCATGTCGAAGATGTCTGCCGGTGTCCTGTCCGCAGTAAAATTAGTATTTTACGACTTGTGAGCCGTAAACAGAGCTCCTTGTGAGATTAGACGCGACGTTTTGTAAGCATTTTGTATTTTTCCTAACATCTAATTAGCATCCGCAATGCGGAAAATCGAGTCTCCAAAGCCTCTTCTTTTTATGTTTGTATCCCAATTATCTACTTAATTAAATTATGTTCATATCATTTCAATTTATATTCTATGTTTTGTTTGCAATACATAACTTTATGGGAAGGTCCGTGATATCTTTAATATTAAGTACCTAAGGGACCTTTATAAATAGAAGAAGTCTGTATTTTTATATCAATTCAAACTTGCCTTTACCCGTTTTTAGAAAATAAAAGTGGTCCTTTGGACTTTTCTTTATTTGTATAGAAACCATAAATAATGATGAACTAACTGACTGACTGATTGATCTATGAACGCACAACTCAGACAATTGAATCGCTCTGTTTTTTTTTTTAAGAAAGGTATCTAAGTGTTAGTCCAAGCTAAAATCCAATATTCTGATGAAGTGACGCTGCAGTTGAAGATGTTAAATGTAGCTTCTTTTTGTTATTACCCTTCACGAAAAACTACTAAACCAATTTGGCTGAAATTTGGAACGGAGATTTTTAAAATAGTTTAAAATAGTTTCCGTGGGATTTCTGAAATCCGAAATTCACAAGGGCTGAGCTCCGCTAGTATAATGTTATGTCGTAGACAAAGAGAGAAATTTTGAAAATGGAATACCTAAGATGGCAAAAGGATGACGAGAGGTCACGCGTACTCTAAGCGCTCCTGTTAGACATTAGACATCATGTTAGTTCAGCAAAAGTAATCGTAAATGTAACGTATATACATCAACTAATTCACCGCTCTCAAATTCAGAAAGAATTCTGTTCAAACGCGAGGTGTGTGAAAGTTTTCTTCTCAGTTGTATTTGCTGGAGAACTTTATAATTGGGCGCTCGCATCGGTGCGGCCCGCGGCTTCGCTCGTATGCTCGGAGCTCGGAGTGGGCTGCAGCAAACATGTGATTAGAGCAGGAATGTTTGTTCGTTGCTGATGGAGATGAAACTTGATTACTTGGAACTCGTGCTAGCGATATTCTCCCCCGAGTTTATCTGGATCATATTTGCAACTAAACTGTATGATAAAAATTATGTTCGTAACGAAAATTAGTTTTTTCTTTACTTAATTCTAGAACTACCACAAAACATAAGCTTGTTTAGCTTGTTGTTTTCGTATCCAGATCGTTGCCAATAAGTTTTGCTCATAGGTTCCCTTTATGATGTGGAAAGGAGATAATAACATGAAGGGTTCATCGAAATTCCCATCGGATTACCCGAACCATTGATATATCTACTTATGTAAGTACAAGTTACTTCATCCATAATATAAATAAGAGGGTATCATTTCAACCTATGCGCCCATGCACTATAGGAGACCGATAAAATCGTAGATACAATTTTGTCCTCTAATTAATTAATCCTTAAATTTTCCAAGCTTCGGGCTGGTATGAAGAATTTCACGTCAGTAAAACTCGATAGTTATTTGGCCATCAAATATCAGGACCTCGACGTGGTGTGCAGTCGATGATATAAATCTTTGGCAGTCGAGTATTCGCATCACTAGAGCAACGAGACAGTCAGAGTTGTCAATCATCCCAGATTGTGGTGTCTGTGTGGTGTCTCAAAATGAACTGCGTCCCTTAATCCTCCGAGCAGAGCCGCTCTGGAAACCACTAATAAGGATTAATATCGCTTCCATTTGCACACTGTAATTGTTAAGTATTTGTTTTTTATATTATGGAACAAGGAATTTTAAAGTACATACTTTATTGTTTGTTTGTTTTTATGCAGTCAAGTGCTGAACAGATCTATAGTAGATCATAACATACATTAAAACAAATACTTTCCTGAAAACCGCATCAAAATCGGTTCAGCCAAACGTGAAATAATCGCGGACAAACATACATACATACATACATACACACACACATACATACATACATACGGGTCGAATACAGAACCTCTTTCTTTTTTTGAAGTCGGTTAAAAACAAGTCAGTTGGTAATTTTTTTAATAAAACAAAATTATATCAGTTCCTTCATGGAAGTATCTTGTATGAATTTTGTGCATCTTTCTTGTAATATTACACAGCAAAAGCAAACGAAAACAAAGTAGCTTAACTTTAATGCTGGATAGTTTTAATATAATAGTGTTACGGACTAAAGGAAATACTTAAAATTAATCGTGTGCTCCTAGGTTAGTGTTGAAATTTGACAGCTTAATAAGAACTTACCGCTCGATACGAGAATAATAAAAAGTAAATTAGACAGAAGGATTATTGATATTTGGAGTGAAATATTTGTTTGAAGTTTGAAGGTTGTTCTGTCTTGAAATTCTGATGATTTGATAAAAAGGGAGAATTTTACAGGACCAAGGAGTCAGTTAAATGTACTCAAGTTCAAATCATACATGTGAAGCTGAGAAGGAAAAGTGAGGAAAGTACCAGTAGTCAGTGCCACTGCTAGTACGTCATACTGACAGTGTGTTCGCGGAATCGGAACTGCTCGCGTGCATCAAGGCATTCCTAAGTTTGTACGGTGCGCCTTATCAACCAATAAAGGCATTCACCCATCGACTCCGTGTATTCTTCCAATCCCGACCCCAGGCTCGTAACATTGGTGTCAGAAGTGGGATTGGAAGATGCCTTTGGTGCCAAGGGTCGAGAAGGAGGGCGTTACTACGCGTGCCATGTCTGAAGCGCGAGAGCGAGAAGATTCAGTTGCAAGTACTTCTGAGCGCAATCCGGTCGCACAACAAATTCCAGCGGCAGATGTAAACACGCTGTTAGAACAGATGACCGTTAAGATACAAGAACAGTCACATGTGCTCTTGGAAGAATACAGCCGTCGTCGTGATGAAGAGTCCAGTGCGCGTCTCGAGGAACAGTTGCGTGCTTTCCATGAGAGATTTCACAAGGACATACTAGCTGCACTGCAACAGAACACGCAGAAGGTAGAGCTGATGGAGAAAGAAGTGTGGAGAATGAAGGAGTCCTCCGAAAATCAAGATGCAACCTTGCAGGAGCATGACTCGCTGTTATTAAAGATCGAGCGGAGAGTTGATTACCTTGAAACGCACGGAGGAGCATCGCGTAGTTCAGAAGGTATGACACCGGCAAAGCATTTTAAGTTACCGCATTTTGACGGCAAGTCATCGTGGGCGGCTTTCAAGTTTCAATTCGAGACCGTCAAGAAAACAAGTCGTTGGACGGATGATGAGGCGCAGTCTGCCCTTACGATTGCGCTTCGTGATGAAGCATTAACTGTGTTGGAAGCGTTGTGTGTCAATGAAAAGCAGGTTACATATGACGAACTTCTTAATGCTTTGGAATCTCGATATGGTGATAGCCACCTCGAACACGTTTATAGGGCTCAACTCAAAGATCGTGCTCAACGAACTAATGAAAGCTTACAGCAATGGTCAGTAGAAATTGAGAGGCTCGTGCGGAAGGCTTACCAATCTTCACCGTCCACTGTGGAGACGATGTTATTGCAAGCCTTTGTGGATGGAATTCGAGATTCGGAGGTAAGAGCCACCGTCCGCTTGAAGCACCACACCAGCTTGAAGGAGGCTGTAGCTCATGCTCTAGAGGTGGAGGCTGTACGATATGACTCAAGAACTATAAAACTGAGGGAGATGGCTACAACAGAGAGGAATTGGACACAGCGGCGTATATTTAACCCCACCTGCTATGGGTGCGGAGAGCGAGGACACCTGCGGAGCAGCTGTCCCAAGAGGGAACGAGTGACCAGTAGAAGCCAAGTGGATGCAGCGGTTTCTACGTCAGATCAGCTGCAGGAAAACTAGAACCAGCCAGAGCTGCGGGGTGGGCGCTGGCCGGAGGTATCACAACCCCATATATTGCATTAAAACAGACAGTAGATGGAAACAGCTTGGTGATAGATGGAGCCATTGATGGGGTAGCATGTCAACTTACCCTGGATACTGGAGCATCGCGGACAGTCATTAAACATCAACAAGGGAAGTACATTGATACATGTTGTAATTTACAGGAAAAAGGAAACATCAATCTTATGACAGCCACCGGCCAGCGCGTACCTGTCTGGGGGGAAGTGAACATCGCCATTGAAATTGGTGACAGGATCTATTGGCAAAAGGCAATACTAGCGGATATCGTTGATGACTGCATAATTGGTCTAGATTTTCTTCGACATCATCAATGTAAAATTGACATTAAGTATGGGGTGCTTAGGTGTGGAAATCAAGAAATTCCAATAAAGGGTGGAAATTATGGGAAAGTTTACTGTTTGAAGAATACAACCCTTTTGCCAAGATCCCAAACATTAGTTCCTGTGACGTTACCTCCCGAAAACTATCGAAGACCAAGAAGATGCGCAATCATTGAACAACGTGGACATGAACATTCATGGATTCCTGCAAGAGTTGTTGTAGGACGAACTCGGGTTTCAATGATCCCTGTGTTCAATCCATGTAATGCTCCCCAGATTATTCAAAAAGGTGACATAGTAGGCACCTGTGAAGAAATAAGTTTTCTAAGAAGTTGTGAAGAAAGTCGAACGACGTTGAATAGGGCAGATGATCAAGTGATGAAACTCATAGAAGATTGTAAAGATCATCTTACGATGCTTCAAAGAAAGAAAGCCGAGGAACTTTTAATCCACTATTCTGATTTGTTCTCGAAACATGAAGGTGATATTGGAAGAACTGGTCTGGTGAAGCATAAAATTTATACCGGAGATGTTATGCCAATCCGGCAGCGACCAAGACGCATACCACTTGCCAAAGACAAAGAAGTAGAAGATATGATTCGGGACATGCAGAAAAATGATGTTATTGAACATTCTACGAGTCCTTGGTGCTCTCCAGTAGTACTGGTGAAGAAAAAAGACGGATCATTGAGATTCTGCATCGATTACCGCCGATTGAACGACGTCACTAAGAAAGACAGTTATCCTTTACCGCGAATTGATGACACATTGGATACCTTGAGCGGTATGACATGGTTTTCAACACTTGATTTGAAAAGTGGTTATTGGCAGGTAGACTTAGATCCAGCAGATAAAGAAAAGACTGCATTTTCAACTGGAAAGGGGTTGTGGCAATTTAAAGTTATGCCTTTTGGCCTATGTAATGCACCAGCCACGTTCGAGAGATTAATGGAGCAAGTACTGGCTGGATTATTGGGAGAGGCTTGCCTTGTTTACTTGGATGACATAATTATTGTGGGCCGGAATTTCGAAGATCATCTTAAGAAACTTGAAGCAGTTTTCAATAAATTACGTGGAGCTAATTTGAAATTAAGCGCGAAGAAGTGTTTACTCTTCAGGCATCAAGTGGGTTATTTGGGACATATAATATCGAAAGATGGAATTGCAACGGATCCAGCCAAAATTAGTGCTGTCAAGGACTGGCCTGACCCAAAGGATAAGACACAGGTCAGAGCATTTTTGGGACTATGCTCTTATTATCGTCGGTTTGTGAAGGGGTTCTCCGACATAGCTAAGCCTTTGCATCGCCTTACTGAAGAAAAAAGGCTCTTTATATGGGACGAAGGTTGCCAACAAGCTTTTGAAAAACTGAAGAAACATCTTTGTGAGGCACCGATTCTTGGATACCCTGACCCAGAAGGAAAATTCATAGTAGATGCTGACGCGAGCAATACGGCAATTGGAGGGGTATTGTCCCAGCAAAAGAATAATCAAGAGAGTGTAATCGCCTACTTTAGTAAGTCACTATCCAATACGGAGAAAAATTATTGCGTTACTCGGAGAGAATTACTTGCTGTGGTAAAGACGTTACACCATTTCAAGAAATATCTGATTGGTCGTAAATTTTTGATAAGGACTGACCATGCTGCCTTAAAGTGGTTATTAGAATTCCGGAACCCAGAGGGACAAGTAGCGCGATGGATTGAGCAGTTGCAAGAATTTGACTTTGAAATAGAACATCGTGAGGGAAGAAGTCATGGTAATGCCGATGCTTTGTCTCGACGACCATGTGCCGAGAATTGTAAACACTGTCAAAGACAGGAAGCAAAGGAACTAGTATCTGTGAAAGTTATTCGAACGGATTCTGTCGATGACCAGTGGAGCGATGATGCAATGAAGAAGGCGCAGGAAGATGACGGAGATATTCGTCCAATTCTGGAATTGTTGAGGAGTGGTAATTCAAAACCAGAGTGGTCTGACGTAGCTCAATATAGCACAGGCACAAAAAGTCTGTGGGCGCAATGGAAGAGCTTGACTTTACATAATGGAGTATTATGTAGGAAATGGGAGACTACGCGCATGAACAATTGTCATTTACAAATAGTCGTTCCCAGAGTCAAAGTAAAAGAAGTGCTGCGCGCTTATCATGACGGTGCATCTGGTGGGCATTTGGGAGTTAAACGAACACTTACTAAGATTCGAGATCGATTTTATTGGTTACATTGTCGTGAAGATGTCGAAGATTGGTGTCGAAAATGTGTTAGCTGTGCATCTGTTAAAGGGCCGCAGACTAGAAGCAAGGGGGCAATGAGGCTATACAATATTGGAGCGCCATGGGAAAGAATTGCTCTAGATATAGCAGGGCCATTCCCAATCACAAATTTGGGCAATCGCTACATCCTTGTGGTAATGGATTACTTTACGAAATGGCCCGAGGTGTTTGCCATTCCGAATCAAGAAGCAATCACTGTGGCTAATAAGTTGGTCAATGAAGTCTTCTGTAGATTTGGAGCCCCACTGGAAATTCATAGTGATCAGGGGCGGAATTTTGAATCACAGGTATTTCAAGAAGTTTGTAAGATAATGGGCATACATAAAACTCGGACCACCCCATATCACCCACAATCAGATGGAATGGTGGAGAGGTTTAACCAGACCTTGGAAAGGCACCTGGCCAAAGTTGTAGACAGCCATCAGAAAGATTGGGACGAATATATACCACTGTTTCTACTGTCATATCGCACTGCTATTCATGAAAGCATCACAGTAACCCCCGCATTTGCTAACTTTGGAAGAGAGTTAAGGCTACCAGCTGATCTGCTGAGCGGTTGTCCTCCAGACACACCTAGTAATATCACCGACTACGCTAATAATTTGCGTGCTAAGATGGTGGATGTGCATGAACAAATAAGGGCTGCAGGGCTTCAGGCTAGCGAACGCATGAAGACACGTTATGATCGGAAGGCGACCAAATCATGTTTTGAGGAAGGGTCTCTGGTATGGTTGCACAATCCTGTAAGAAGAAAAGGAAGATCTCCCAAGTTACAACGAAGCTGGGAAGGTCCTTATAAGGTGATTACCAAAATCAATGATGTTACATTTCGGATACAACGCACGCCAAGAAGTCCAGCAAAAATTGTCCATATAGATCGTCTAGCTAGATACCACGGAGATAACGATGCTCGGGACGAGCATGTCTTGGGAGGGGGCAGTGTTACGGACTAAAGGAAATACTTAAAATTAATCGTGTGCTCCTAGGTTAGTGTTGAAATTTGACAGCTTAATAAGAACTTACCGCTCGATACGAGAATAATAAAAAGTAAATTAGACAGAAGGATTATTGATATTTGGAGTGAAATATTTGTTTGAAGTTTGAAGGTTGTTCTGTCTTGAAATTCTGATGATTTGATAAAAAGGGAGAATTTTACAGGACCAAGGAGTCAGTTAAATGTACTCAAGTTCAAATCATACATGTGAAGCTGAGAAGGAAAAGTGAGGAAAGTACCAGTAGTCAGTGCCACTGCTAGTACGTCATACTGACAGTGTGTTCGCGGAATCGGAACTGCTCGCGTGCATCAAGGCATTCCTAAGTTTGTACGGTGCGCCTTATCAACCAATAAAGGCATTCACCCATCGACTCCGTGTATTCTTCCAATCCCGACCCCAGGCTCGTAACAATAGCTCCATTGCTCAGCAGTATCTCAACATATTTTGAGTACCTACCTCCCGGCAAGCTCAACCGGCGTACCAACATCCCTGCAGAGATATTAAACTTGTTGTTTGATAACTACTAAAAATTATTGTAAAACTCCTCCGCCATGTCTGTCTGTCTGTTGGAAATAAGCCCCAAAACTACTGAAACTCTACTGAACGAATTTTTATGCAATGTTCATGAATAGATGGAGTTATTTATAAGGAAAGTTGACGTATATAACTTGTTTGAAGTTAAACGATGTGTAAATAATGTCAAGCCACCTTAGAGGTGTCATCGAAACTGCTGCCTAATCGTGATACAAAACAGCAGTAGGATATTTTTATTTTATAGACCTACAAAAATGTCCGCAATGGCGTATACCCATATATTAGGGACAGAGTACTATAAGCATTCCTCAAGCTATTCGATACTACGGCAAACAAAACTTAGGTAAAAAAAATCGAAACACTTTTACCATGGCTTTCAACACTAAGATTAAAATACAAATCTTTTGATTTTAAGAGTTCCGTATCAAATATCGTATCAGTATCGAAAACCCTCGGTACTCTAGTTTGACTTAAACGTGACCGTTTCATTTCATTTTTACAAATCTCAACCTGTGTATTGATCATGCTGTAAATGAGCATATTTTATTACGTAAGAGCAACTTTAGCGTATAATTTTAATTGGATGGCGAGGTAGGGGCTTTCCAGTAGGTATATACGGTATATTAATAATACTTTCACATTCAGGATACCATCACTATTCCGAAGCCGATATAATCCGAAGCGCATATTTGCTCTATCGAGTAAATCCTATACCTACTCGCACTGCGCCGCGGGTAGGTACTGCATGCAAAACTCGAGTTCCCATATTTATTTATAGGAATTCCTTCACAAGAGACTACTAACGCGGGGATATTGGGTAAAACAAATTGAATTTTTTAGGCACATAGATACACGTAGATTAAAAATGTTTTGTGTCCCGTTTTATACACCCCGCTTTAGCCCGACTAAAAGTAAACAGGCTCTACCCGAAACGATAGGAATTTTTACATAGAATTTTCCTATAAACCTATAAGTACTTCGTATACTAAAAGTAGAGTATTAAAGCTGTCTCAAATTGCTTTATTTTGACTCTACAATGTTAAAAAGTTTAGCATCAGTTAATGCTTTAATTATACTAGCTAAGTTACTAACTTGTACAACGTTTTACAATGTCTACCTTCAATAAAATTTTAGCATTATTTTTGGAAATGTTGGATGTTATCGCTAACTTTACCAAAGACACTTATAAAGTGGTTTGATTCCTCATTTCTAATACAAGCGCTAGCCTATACAGTATATAGATTAAACTTAAAAAAAAAACCGGCCAAGTGCGAGTCGGACTCGCGCACCGAGGGTTCCATACCATAAAAGAAGTTAAACATTAAAAAAGTTAGTAAAGTTAGTTAAAGTAAAAGTTAGTTAAAGTAAGTACTTTTGTTGGCAAACCACAAACATAACTTTGTTTATGCCGGTTTATTGCTATTATCAAAAAAAGTATAATAGTTAGAGCGTTGATTTTATTTTTTCTGTAAAATATACGTCTTGATGCTATCGCTATTGATCATAATTATTTCAGATTTTTCGATTGGTAAACTTCAGAGATAAGGGGGGGGAACGGTATTTTTTTCGACAGTTTGCCCAATAAATCAAAAACTATCAGGCATAAAAATAAATGAAAATTAGTTTTAGAATACACAAGTAACGCCCTTTCATATGATACCCCACTCAATTATCTTATTTTGAAATTTTGTCGACCCCTTTTAAAAAAATAAAAATAATTTTCAAATTTTTACGATTGCTATGACGTCGGGTCACTATTACCTATAGTGACCCTAAGTGTTATAAATTTCAAGTAGATAGCTTGAATAGTTACTGAAATAATCGAGTGTGACAGACGGACGGACGGACGGACGGAGAAAGTCTCACTATAAGGGTTCCATTTTTACCATTTTGGTATGGAACCCTAAAAAACAGAGACACATTTTGGTTTATTTGAGTGCAATATGGTGAGGATGTACGAGTGTGAATCACAACTAAAATCTGTCAGTAGCAGCTTAACCAAAGCCTTGCGGTATTTTTAACCGACTTCAAAAAAGGAGGAGGTTCTCAATTCGTCGGAATCTTTTTTTTTTTTTATTATTTTTTTTTTTTTTATCTATGTATGTTCACCGATTACTCGAAGACGCGTGGACCGATTTGAAAAATTCTTTTTTTGTTTAAGAGGGTTTTGTTTCCAGATGGTCCCATTTTAATCAGGTCAGGATCTGATGATGGGATCCTGGAGAAATCGAGGGAACTCTTCAAATTTTATATGGACACATGAAACTATTTGAGTATTATTAAAAAGAGTAATATTTTCCAAGTTGTCCTATGGTCATCAGGTCAGGATCTGATCATGGGATCTTGGTGAAATCGAGGGAACTCTTCAAATTTTGCTAGTATACTTAAAGCGAGTTGGGTATTTTTTATAGTTACTGGTGCATATGCTAGCAGATACTGATTTGATGACTAAAATCATTAAGTCAGGGTCTGATGATGGGATATTGGTGAAATCGAGGGAACTCTTCAAATTTTGCTAGTATACTTGAAGCGAGTTGGGTATTTTTTATAGTTAATGGTGCATTTGCTAGCAGATACTGATTTGATGACTAAAGTCATCAAGTCAGGGTCTGATGATGGGATCTTGGTGAATTTGAGGTATCTCTTCAGATTTTATGAACACACCTCAAGCAATTTGGGTATTTTTACAACGCCTTGTGCATTTTATTGTTTTCCACTAAAAAGTATAAAATAAAAATGGGAAATGCTTTCCAAAAAACCAACTTCAAATGCCACTACAAAGAGTGAAATAATTTTTATTTAAATTTTAGGTACCTACACCAAATCGAAGTCGGGCGATTGTCTATGACTTCGTCATTTCTTCGCACATCAAGTAAGTAAGAAGGACTATTAGGGATTGTATGAAACATTGCCCGACTTCGAATTGGTGTAGGTACCTAAAATTTAAATAAAAATTATTTCACTCTTTGTAGTGGCATTTGAAGTTGGTTTTTTGGAAAGCATTTCCCATTTTTGTATACATACGTTATGCAATATGTCGTTCATCTGTCGGTGGTCGGGAGTGAGGCTGGCGGCTGCAGAGATGAGAGCGACCGCATGTTCACATTTTAGAGAGGATTGGCAGAGCTCAAACGTTGAATTCACTGACAAAGTTCATACACATCGAGTTTTGACGGTTAATGATAACTATAGTATTAAAAAATATTAATCAAGTTACTTTTTACGCAATTCCGTATGAATATGATGGCTAAAGTGAAATTTTTAATAAAGGCGGAAAAAGAATCAATTGCAAAAAACGTTATTGACATGACTTTTTGAGTGTACCCCGAAAACTCCACCGGCCAGTAGCTTCTTGACACATAAGGCATTCGGCCTTTTGGTTAACTAGTAATAAACACAAACTAAAACACACACGCGGACCAATCACGAACATATCATAAGAACAAAATTGAATTGATTCGCTAACCTTTGAAACCCATTTTCGTTTTACGAATAGGCTTGATGAAGAACATGTTAGTAGCTTCTACAAAAAGTTACAGAAAACCATAAATATTGTTTCTTATAGCCTTAACTTCAAGGTAGGCAGGATCAGTCTTAATTATGTTGAATGTGAACAATAATTTGGATTACGAGCAAAGTTGCGGTTGATACGTTCAAGAACTTCTGTTTCTCGTCTCTTATCTGATGCCTTTACTAGCGAGGGACTCTTTGGCTTAAGTTTTGAAGGCAATTTTAATTAGTCGCTTTCGAGTGGGTAGATACTGATCTAATTAATTATTGTCTTTCTGGCGCAATGGATCGAATTTATGTTTGAAGTCTTGCATTCTATGTATAGCTAAGTTATGATTTATCATTTCTAGAAATAAATACCATCCTACTGTTTCTAGGTTAAATTCCTGCAAGGCCAGTACGAAATTTCGTTTATTCCGATTCGATAGAGTATTAGGTTACTCCTCGCATATACATGAGCATATATTATGATTGCTTGTTGATTGCAAGGTAAAATAAAATCGAGATTTGATTCTAAAATCGAACCACTAGAACTCGTATTAGCCCCTCTGGGCCGCAGCCTATAAGAATAGTCGGAGTTATATTAGTACAGTGAAGGTGAACTCCACAAAAATATAGTGAAAGTACCCAATGTATCCACTAAAAGTTTTCTTTAACGTTTCTGATACGATTCGCTAAGGTGTTGTGCGCTCTTTAATACCTTCAATAAAATAATGAATAAACATTTTGGAGGTAAGCACGCTCTAACCTAGAGCTGCTGAACTTAGCTGCTGCCAAAAAACTCGAACATCAGTTTTGAAACAAAGTTTCTCTTTCTTCACTGCTCGGAGGGTATCGCGTAGGGTATGATGAATTTTTAACGTAACATACATTCCCTAACTAAGAAAATCTACGAAAATCTTCTAAACTCTACAGTGAAAGTTTTCCTTACTAGTCAACACTTACTAGTAACAATGAATGCATGGAATCACGTATATAGATTTGGTATTGAACTCGTTAACGCAAGTTTACAGTAGACAGCGCCATCTATGGAGTTATGGGTGAAATAACACGTGAAAATATAAAATTTAGTATTGTTTTAGGTGGTATTCCAAACTTTGTTTCAACCGAGTGTTCCACGACATTCACGTCTTCTTTTACAAAATTACTTTTAGCGCCGCGAATTTTTTCTGGAAGGCATGTGTTAATTTAAATCCACAGTCATTGTTCACAAGCAAAAATCACTTTAGTAGGTGTAGTGAACATTGAAACATAATAACAATCTTCTGTAACCTTTCGAGTGGGACTGGATGATTGTGTAAGTACAGTCTACACGCGTTGAAGTCAATCAAGACGTAATTCGATTCTTAAAAATAATAACGACTCATGGGACGCAGAGCTTTGTAAATTGAATCACAAAACTTGTGAAATTTATTCGCCTTTTTCTTTTCTCGTTGTTTGTGAATTTCGGCGGAATGAGCTGATGTTTGCGTTGCCGAGGGCGCCAGGCGGGGTGGGGTGGCAGGGCGAAGGTTTATTGAATACACGGAAGCTTGCTAGCTTCCGAAATATAAATTTAGAACCTATTGTACTTTGAAGTACTTCAATATTGATATGAGTTGAAGTACTTAATTTATGATAGGTTTGAGCTTGTAACTTCGCGGAAATCCAGTGTAAGCAATGAACCATTAAATTACTTTGCTGTAGTCCGCATTAATATCAGATGAATCAGTATGACCTTTCACTTTCACACAGTTCCTCAAAAACTCTTTCTCTACGTATTTTGTGTTCCGACACTTTAACATCATCATGATATTGACTCCTTAGGTTTGCTTTATGTGAATGAGGAACAAGGGTGTGCAGCTTTTGAGATAATTGACGTCAAGTTTTTTAACGATATCATATTTAATATAAATGTTAATCATGCTTAAAAAGTTGTATTCGCTAACTATGTTTTGTTAGAGTATAAATGAAATGATTTGCAGAAGTACCAGAACAAATGGATAGCTCGCTCTGCATATCGCTTTCTTATAAAGTTATTAGCATTCAGTATACTAAGGAGCGCCCAAATATAACTTCAATATAACGTCAACCAGAGGCAGCCTCCAGGCTGTAATCAATTAAGGAAAAAAAGATATGTAATGGATCATTTAAATTAAGTAGTCAGGCTTGCAAAGGTCATAAACCTACGTAGACGTTTTTGACATAAATTAAAATAATGTTTCGAAACGTGACTCGTTAGCTTAAAATAAAAGAAAATTGTAAGCATTTGTAAGCAAAATTATATTTCACGGTAATTCGCTCTCGGGCGAAATTGCCTCGTTACCTTCTCTGTACTCGGGGCACTGGGCACGGGGCACAGGCACAAGGGGCAAAAAAGGTTTATTACGGTTTAACAATCAAGTATTTTATGGTTCATTTTATTTTTACTTCAAAGTTTAATCATTAAACTGAAATATGTTTAATGGATCAGTTTGTTCAAATTCAAAATTCTTAAAATTCTAAATATCTTTATTTCACATAGGCCTAATATACAGGCTCTTGTAAAAGGTCCTTATAATATTTGTCACATTTATATGGCGATAACTCCAAGTCGACTTAAAACTAAGTTTACAAGGGTTCCAACGCGCCCTGCACTGTTATATGTATATGAGAAAGCGGATCTATTTTATCAGTTAGGGTTTGTCAGTTGTCGAATAAACGATTCGAATCATTTGGTTTCGCCATACAATCTATAATATGTGGAGAGAAACGTTTGGCTATATCGAATTTTTATCATTACTGTATCTTGTATTAGCCTTGCAGAACATATTTCTCGCAACCATCAGCGGCAAAAGGAAACGTACGAGTACATGAACATTTCCATAACGTTTGTAATTAATAATATCAAATAACAACTATAAAATTATTAGTGGCTATCCGCATCTCCATCCGCTTGAATTTCGGATTTTCACGATTCTCGCAGGAAACACGGATTTTTCCAGGGTAAAAAGTGCGTTTATGCAGAGTATCTCCATACTAAATTTTAGCAAAATCAGTTGCAGCGTATACCTCATAAAGAACCTATTTGCCAGATGGCTGTGTTGATAATAATATGTCAGTCAGTCCAATCAATCAGTCATTCAGTTTCTTCATCTACATTTCTTGATGGTTGGTCGCCATCACTCATTGGAGTTGGTTGATGGCTCTGAGTTCATGCATATAACAATGATTCGTTAAAAACGAATGACTATAAAAAGCAAAGTCACGGCGTGCGCAATATAAAGTTTCCAGTTCATTAATCTTGCTGCACCCGTAGCAGAGAGGCGAGAGCGCTGCGGCAGAATACCTCTTAATTACTGACCAGGGCCCGCAGTAGCGGAGCTTAGAGCTGACAACGTTCCTCTAACTAACTGCTGGAGGTAATCAGAGGGTATTGCATGCTGAAGCTATTATCAGTACTTCAGTATTAAATTCTGCTAATAACGACGATGGGCATCATAAGAAGACTCAGTGGAGCGGGCGATTGAAAGAGCTATTCTCGGAGTATTTTTACGCGGTCAAATCATAAATGCGAGAAAAGCTGTAGTACAAAGTTGCTGACAAAACTCAATGTGCCGCAAAGCTAAAATAGGGCGAGGCACATAGCACGCAGCACTAATTCTAAACATTGAGGACCTATGGTGTTGGAGTGGCTTCAACTAGGAGGACTGACGACATTACGAAGTGGAGAGCAAAACCGTAGGTTACAATACACGTTATAGTCCTTGTCGGGACGCCTTTGTTCAGCAGTGGACGTCCATTGGCTGACGAAAGCTGAGCATAGCATATAATTTGTTTTCTCTACCCAATGATCTCATAACATAGCATATAACGAGAAATAATGTTTTTTTACGCACAATAAGTTCTAGTCCGCGATCTCACGTAATGATAAGTCTCAGATGTTATCGCACTAACTTGGAAGGGCCCAAGCCTCCCACCAGACCAGGTTTGAGCCAAATTAGAAGTTAGAAAATTATTGTTGAGTGTAGTAAAACTAGTAAGGCCGTCAAAAATTGTAAAAGACAGAACAACGTATACCGCGTCAGCCACTAAATTACATTTAACAGATTTCCCCTCTATTCACTTACAAAGCGCCAGTTTTGTGTCCAATATTGTAAATAAAAGCTTCCATGAATTACAAGCACACACACGTTTACAAACTTACAACAGCAGGTGTGTATTTGAGCTTTGACATGTGTGTGTGGCGTGTAAAATAGTTGGCGCAATGAAGTGTGAAACATTTTGTGATTTTGTTGTAAATTGAAGTGTCACAGCGCGACGTTATAACACGAAATACTTTGAGTAACAGAAGAGCTTATGTACTTACGAGTACATACAATTCTTTGTGCAACTATGTGTACAGTTGATCCATCAACTATAGAGTTTTCAAACCATAAATACTAATTCTTCCACTGTACCTCTTGTCCAACTGGAAAACGCCTTCGTTCATAAGAGCATGAACATTACTTCTAGATATTAACATTTGTATGAGCGGTAGAGTTTGACATTTCTTAAAAGCTTGTGAACCTACGTAAAAGGACAAATATTTTGATTTGATTTGATTTGATTTGATTTGATAATTATTTCCTAGAGTCTAGATAAACCGAAACAGATCTAGAGTATATAACTTTCATATCAGATTTACGTAATATTATGTGTGCGTCGTTAAAACGCAAATTGTATAAAGCTTACCTTCTGTTCGCTGGTTTATTTTGTGGTCTGCGTGCCAATGTTCCCACATCCCGCTCCATCGAATATCTACTACAACGCCACCTAAAGTTACGAGTATATTACTATATAGGTACATGTTTTGAAACAGCAGTTTCCGGTAACTTCATCGGTGTTTATTCCTGCCTCTACAATTTAAATACATTATTTGTACACATTTTGGACCCTCGTCGAAGGACCTGCGTTTGAAAAGCACCAAGATAGTAAATAGAAATGTATTTTTAGTTCAATTTTTCATAATGTTTACGCTGTACACAGGTGGGGGTAGATAACCTAATTGTTTTACTTCATTAGACGTCGAATATCTCCTGCGTGGGTATAAAGTACCCATACACCGGGTCTGTACCCTTACCCGTTGTACGGGTCATACCCTTAGAGCCGGTATCGCCAAACTGCGGGCTCTAATGAAACATTAATATTTAACAATAACAACCAATTCCAAGAGAGGCCGATTTAATTGCTCTTCAAAATAGATTATGCCTCCTACATCTTATGGAATCTCCGAACGTATAATGAACACCTGTAATTTCTGTATAGTGTAAAACTATTTAAACAAAATGTAAGTTACATTTATGACTAGTTATAAAAAAATCTATATCTATGTCTTCAACACCTGCGTCTTACCCGTCATGACATAATATTATGAAGCAGAAACGGTTGGCAAGTTCAAAGTCGCTCAGTGTGCTATGGACAGAGCTTTGCTGGGTGTTTTTTCTGAGGGATAGAATCCGCAACAGAACGTCGAGGAACAACATTCGTATTCCGTAAGAGAACCATGGTAACCGCTATAGCTCAACAGATTAGCACGTTAAACTGCAAGCTGAACTGGCAGTAGGCAGGTCAAATCTGTCGCAGAACTGACGACTTGTGGTAGACGTGTTCTGGAGACCTTGTGGAAGACCGCGTACCGGTAAGCGCAGCGTAGGGCGAACTCCTGCCCGCTGTACCAACGACCTAAAAAAGGTCGCTGTACGCTGGTAGCAGATGGATGAGGAAAGCGGAGGACCGTGTGTGGTGTCGCACTCTTGGAAAGGCCTATGTGCACTGTGTAGCAGTGGACGTCCATAGGCTGATCAAGTACCCAAAAATACTGTGATTCTCAAAACTGAACAATAGATCCATGATATAGAACAACAGATACATGCTATAGATATACAGTCTATTCTAGACCCTCTTATGAAATTTCAGACTCTACCATCACGTTTGAAAAGCTTTTTGTACCGGAATCTGGGGACACGGTAGTGTCCCCGCCAAGACGAGCAAAGCGAAGCGCGAGGGCACTACCTACCTTTTCTCGAAGTGTTTCGCCATATTTTTAAACCCTTATAACTTAGGCCTGAATTATTTCAGATAATCAAAATTCTCGGAAAATGATGTCGCCAGTGATCTTATTAAACCTATAAAGTTTCAATTTTATAGGTCTTATACTTTAGATTTTATTGACGTCTAAAAAACCCAAATTTCGTCACTGACTGACTGACTGACTGACTGACTGACTGACTGACTCACTGATGATCATCAAAATTCCTAGGTACTTCCTGAAGACCTAGAAAGCTGAAATTTGGTATATAAGCTAGTATTAGCACACAACCAACAAAAAAATTCCAAAAGTTGGAAATTTAACCCCCCAACCCCTTAAAATAGGGGATGGAAGTTTGTATGAAATTACCGCAAATATTGATGCTAGAGGTCTCAAAATTGATATAGGGACTCTTTGTAATAAACAATTAAATACGTGTTTCAGGATTTTTAGTTAATCACCCCACATCCATAAAATTAGGGGGTTGGAAGTTCGTATGGGGTTTCCCATAAGTATATAATAGGTATAATAAAAACTTATACAAAGGTATATCGAATCAACTGGTGCAACTAAAAAAGCCTATAAAGAGCTGGACAAGAAAATTCAGTGGATACCTCAACTTCATAATGATCAAAAGGAAAAATTCGGAAATAGAGAAACTATTATAGCAATGGCGACTAAATTCTATGAAAATTTATATAAAACTAGCCAAACATCAAAAATGGACTTCGAAGTTGTTGAAGGAATAGAAGAACCTGTACCCTGCATCTTACTCGAAGAAGTGTCAAGCGCTCTGGCTGGCCAAAAAAATAACAAATCACCAGGCGAAGATGGATTCACGAACGAATTCCTAAAATCAGCGGAACCTGCAATTAGTAGCATCCTATGCAATGTTTTTAACGAAATCTTATATAATGAATATATACCCACGCAATGGACACAATCAATAATTAAATTGCTCTATAAAAAAGGAAGCCACACTGATATAAATAACTATCGTCCTATTAGTTTGACTTCAAATATTTATAAAATCTTCTCTAAAATTATTTTGAAAAGAATAGAAAATCAATTAGATAACAATCAACCCCTAGAACAAGCAGGTTTTCGAGCAGGGTATTCCACTATCGATCACATACATACTCTAAATCAAATAATAGAAAAGTACACTGAATATAATAAAATAATTTATATCATTTTCATCGATTATTCAAAAGCATTTGATAGTTTGGAATATAGTAAGATATGGGAGGCGCTTTTAGAGCAGGGAGTACACACAAAATATATCCGGATATTAAAAAATATATACTTAAATAATACAGCTAAAATTAAATTAGAAAGTGTAGGTAAAGCTTTTAAAGTATCTAAAGGGGTAAAACAGGGAGATCCGCTGTCCCCAAAAATATTTAACGCCGTTTTAGAACACATATTCCGAAAATTAAATTGGAACGAACGAGGAATAAAAATTGACGGCAAGTATTTAAATAATTTGAGATTCGCAGATGATCTAGTACTGCTATCGGAGAATGCTATCGAATTAGAAACCATGGCAAATGAATTACTATCCGAAAGTAAAAAGGCTGGTCTTGAGATGAATATAGAAAAAACAAAGGCAATGACAAACGGACCTCAAGCATGCATAAAAATAAATAACTCAAAACTAGAATACGTTAACGAATATATTTACCTAGGAGAAATTGTTTCAATGGAAGATTCAACAAAAAAGAAAATAGAACGCCGTATTACAAAAGGTTGGAACAGATACTGGATGCTTAAAGAAATCATGAAATCTAAAGAAATGCCAATCGAATGTAAACAAAAAGTATTCGACGGTTGCGTACTGCCCGTTCTAACCTATGGTTGCCAAACCTGGGGTTTGACAAAAAAATTGGAACAACAACTGGCAGTATGTCAACGTTCCATGGAACGCAGTATGTTAGGAATTAAAAGGATTCATAAGATAAGAAATGAGGACATAAGAAAAAAAACTAAGGTAGTGGATGTAAGTGGAAAAATTAGAAAACTCAAATGGAGATGGGCCGGACATGTCTGTAGGGAGGCACAGGACAAATGGGCAAAAAGAGTCACTGAGTGGTACCCTAGAGACGGCAAACGATCTAGAGGGAGACAAAAATTCGTTGGAGTGACGACTTTGTTAAACTCATCGGAGGAGCATGGCAAAGGCTAACGAAAGATAAAAAAGTATGGAAAGGACTGGAGGAGGCCTTCGTCCAAACGGGCGTACTGAAAAAGTATAATATAAAAAAGAAACAAATAAAAACAAAAATTGTAAATAGGATAGTTTAATTAATCATCATAAGTTTATTTTTTGTTTCTTTTCTTTTTATTTATGTTACCTAGTATAAGTTAATAATGTAAGATTCAGTAAATAAAGGCTATATTATTATTTATTATTATTATTATAATAAAAACTTAATTTCATGTTAGATATCTGCTAGTAATGCTAGTAAACATATGGAAAACACGTAAAATTTTCCACTGATTCCAGTGCCCAAGCGGCCAAGCGTCCAAGTGCCCAGTGTCACGTTCCCAGTAATATTACACGACCAAACTAAAAAAGATAAACGAGAAGATAGGTAGTGTGGGCTATAAAAAAGGCACCTTTGATGCGCAAGAAATATAATACATATTCTACAAATAAGGAAAAAATAAACTAGGTGAACCAAGGAGGGTTCCCTCATTTAAATGATAGAGGGGGGGGGATACTTGATTCGGACAAATATCCACAACAAAAGGAAATTAACCAAATAAAAAATATAGTCGTAAACAACTTACAAAAAGAAGTGAAATCCCAGCAAAAACATTTTCATGTAAAATGTTGCCAAGACGAGAACATGTGGCTCACACTATCAAAAAGTTATCAGATCTCATGTAGAGCAAGACTTCTAACTCTACACGCCCTAACTCTATAAATCCTAACTTTATAAACTCTACACTTTAGTCAAAATATATTATGTCTTGGCTGTTTCGTTACTGTCACATGGGTGTAAAGTAAAAATATTATTTACTGACTTTGTACTTTTCTGATACACAATACCTAGTTTCTGTAGTAACGATTATTTATTAGATAGGTATTGAGTCTCCTCAGAAACTGCACTTAGGTTTTACTAACTGCATTGGTTTCAAATACTTCATCACACTTTGCAAAAGTGTGTTCCTTTGTTTTAGGGGATATTTTTAATAAATGGAAGTTTTTTTCCCATAACAATGGTGATACCATTTAATTTTAATGTGAAATTTCTTGAATTTTGCATGGTCCATTATGCCACTTGCAAAACTCTATTAGAAAAGTACTGAACAGTGAATAAATTCTTCACTTTACGCCCCTGTGACGGTACCGAAACAGCCAAGACATAATATATTTTGACTAAAGTGTAGAGTTTATAAAGTTAGGATTTATAGAGTTAGGGCGTGTAGAGTTAGAAGTCTTGCTCTACATGAGATCTGATAACTTTTTGATAGTGTGAGCCACATGTTCTCGTCTTGGCAACATTTTACATGAAAATGTTTTTGCTGGGATTAGCTTATTTTAAAACAATCTGATTACATTATTTTTATAGCTTCTTGTGAGCAGACAGAAGCGAAAACTTGTTCGAAAAGTATTTTGTAATTTAAAAATTCATTTTATGTTAGTACTTCTATAAAGAAAATTGGTAATCCACCATCAGAAAGTTAAAAATTTAACTGCGTTTTTCAAAATACTTCAAAAACATATAAATAATATTATCATACAAAATTTAAAATTCTGTACTTACTACAAACTGCGTCCAAGGATTTTCGAAAATTATTCCATCCAGACTCCTGTCTGAGATTGTTTTCTAAATTGATCCATCCTCAATAGGAAATAGGTACAGCGCTCGAGCGAGGGAAAACATTGTTTCAATCTATCTCGCAAAGTAAACGCAGATACAACAGCTTTGTTTATTTTTTGCGATAAATTTCAGGAATTTATATTTGGCGAGCTGGAGGGCTTCAACTGTTAAGTTTAAGAACAGTAATATTTTCTCTCCTGCCGCAACTCTCGGGCCAGGGACTCCGTACGGAAGCGGCAGCGTTTTACGAAGCGACGAGCGACAAGACAATAGTAAGAGACTTTTTATATGCTTCCAGTATTCTCTTCTCCTTAGAAAATCTAAATGTGTATCCTGCGATGAATGAATGTAAGCTTGCTTTAATCATAATAATGTTACTTAATTTTCGGGGTTTTTTCAGTTTAAGGTCCTAAATTCGCTTGTTCAATGTGTTCTGTGATTCTAATGCATTGGGAGACACATTTATATTGGGAGACGCATGTTCCCATAACTATTGGGCAGAACTGCGTTTTGACTTAATTTTAGTTTTTTTAAAGCTATAATTTACAACATTGGTTCGATATAC
This sequence comes from Coenonympha glycerion, assembly GCA_963855885.1. NCBI lineage: Eukaryota > Metazoa > Arthropoda > Insecta > Lepidoptera > Nymphalidae > Coenonympha > Coenonympha glycerion. The sequence goes on along the minus strand of OY979637.1, from coordinate 116,086 downwards.
TCCGTATTACATATTTTGATAGATTTGTTGCGCCGCGCCACGTCCGCTATCGCTCTTGTATGAAGCTCGTGGCCTGGTGGCAAGTGCTTTCAGTTTTATGTAGTGAGTGACTCGCTTGATTCTTCCTAAGTCTTTTGAAAACGGAGAGCGGTTCTGGGGACACGGTAGTGTCCCCGCCAAGACGAGCCAAGCGAAGCGCGAGGGCACTACCTATCTTTTCTCGAAGTGTTTCGCCGTATTTTTAAACCCTTATAACTTAGGCCTGAATTATTTCAGATAATCAAAATTCTCGGAAAATGATGTCGCCAGTGAACTTATTAAACCTATAAAGTTTCAATTTTATAGGTCTTATACTTTAGATTTTATTGACGTCTAAAAAACCCATATTTCGTCACTGACTGACTGACTGACTGACTGACTGACTCACTGATGATCATCAAAATTCCTAGGTACTTCCTGAAGACCTAGAAAGCTGAAATTTGGTATATAAGCTAGTATTAGCACACAACCAACAAAAAAATTCCAAAAGTTGGAAATTTAACCCCCCAACCCCTTAAAATAGGGGATGGAAGTTTGTATGAAATTACCGCAAATATTGATGCTAGAGGTCTCAAAATTGATATAGGGACTCTTTGTAATAAACAATTAAATACGTGTTTCAGGATTTTTAGTTAATCACCCCACATCCATAAAATTAGGGGGTTGGAAGTTCGTATGGGGTTTCCCATAAGTAAATAGGTATAATAAAAACTTAATTGCTGAAATTTGGTATATAAGCTAGTATTAGCACACAACCAACAAAAAAATTCCAAAAGTGGGAAATTTAACCCCCCAACCCCTTAAAATAGGGGATGGAAGTTTGTATGAAATTACCGCAAATATTGATGCTAGAGGTCTCAAAATTGATATAGGGACTCTTTGTAATAAACTACAAATAAGGAAAAAATTAAATTAGGTGAACCAAGGAGGGTTCCCTCATTTAAATGATAGAGGGGGGGGGGGATACTTGATTCGGACAAATATCCACCTTGCAATGATATTCAAGAAATACACCAAAGAAAAGGAAACTAACCAAATAAAAAATAAAGTCGTAAACAACTTACAAAAAGAAGTGAAATCCCAGCAAAAACATTTTCATGTAAAATGTTGCCAAGACGAGAACATGTGGCTCACACTATCAAAAAGTTATCAGATCTCATGTAGAGCAAGACTTCTAACTCTACACGCCCTTACTCTATAAATCCTAACTTTATAAACTCTACACTTTAGTCAAAATATATTATGTCTTGGCTGTTTCGTTACTGTCACATGGGTGTAAAGTAAAAATGTTATTCACTGACTTTGTACTTTTCTGATATACAATACCTAGTTTCTGTAGTAACGATTATTTATTAGATAGGTATTGAGTCTCCTCAGAAACTGCACTTAGGTTTTACTAACTGCATTGGTTTCAAATACTTCATCACACTTTGCAAAAGTGTGTTCCTTTGCTTTAGAGGATATTTTTAATAAATGGAATTTTTCCCATAACAATGGTGATACCATTTAATTTTAATGTGAAATTCCTTGAATTTTGCATGGTCCATTATGCCACTTGCAAAACTCTATTAGAAAAGTACTGAACAGTGAATAAATTCTTCACTTTACGCCCATGTGACGGTACCGAAACAGCCAAGACATAATATATTTTGACTAAAGTGTAGAGTTTATAAAGTTAGGATTTATAGAGTAAGGGCGTGTAGAGTTAGAAGTCTTGCTCTACATGAGATCTGATAACTTTTTGATAGTGTGAGCCACATGTTCTCGTCTTGGCAACATTTTACATGAAAATGTTTTTGCTGGGATTAAGCTTTTCTGCTAGCAGAAGAGGATTTTGTTTGCGCCAATTAAAACGTTATATGATTTTTTATAGCGGATTCTGATAATATTTTGAACCATAATAAGTTTATGTATGTTTTCTTTCTTGTACTTAGACCAATTAGCTTTTAAGAAAGTAGGCGATGATCAAACGACATACAATAATTGTTACATTTTTAATGACAAGGATTCTTAGAATGACAGGGATACGCTCCATCTCCTCACAGGATATGATTTAAATGATGTAATAAATTTTCATTTGCTATGTAAGAAAACTTATATGTAATGACATTTTTGAAAAGAGCATATGCCGAGTTTCTGCCTATTTCTTTTCGGTACAAACCTGCTTTCGGAACCTGGTGATAAGGTTTAGAATTTTCATAAGAGCCTATAATTTGGACTGGGATTTGGAAATAGTAGATGAAAAGATAAGGTATCATAGCTGTTGAAGTGATGCGCTCACGTCTCTATATAAATTCGGAAATTGTTTATCTAAATAAAGATTATTTACTATTTGAATACGCGAAACGGAGTTTCCTAAATGTAGGTCATTGACATGTATATTTGACTGCGCAATAAATGGACATTTCATGTTCAGCAGGAAACACGACTCTGATTTTATACAAAGGGTTTTAGGTTCCACCCACAAACAATAAAAATAACATTTGCCTACACTGCCATATGTAAAGTATATTATACTGTAGTACTCCTTCAAACTAAATCTTTCTAACAATTCTCATATTTTATCCGAAATCCATACTGGTTGGTCATATAATTAATAATGGTAAAACTACGTATCGTTCTCCTAGTACATATTTGTTGGTTCATTGAACTATTCTTGGTACTAGTATTTTTTGATTATTTTATCTATTATAATTGTGCTCCTCATTTTCGTGGGGGTTATCAACTCTTTTCCAAAAAGATGTAAGACATTTTTGGCGTATGATTTTATTAATTGAGTATAAGTGTTTAACACGTGCCAGTATAATCATTAAATAACAAGTCTTGGGGGTTTATAATTTTAATTTTATGGTAACCTTGACTATTTGTACTTCCAAGGGACTTGTCATATTTTCATACACTTACAGTATTTGGTATCAATTTCAACAATAAACAAAAAAAAAATTATTATTTTATTTATTCCAAGCAAAGATTTATATCGTTGATTCCAAGGGACTTGTCATATTTTCATAGATTAACTTCATAGCTTCCCCGTTCCTGAAAAAAGGGGTGTTAATAGCGAACAACCATGCTCCCAGATGGGTTTCGATATCCACATTTTATTTTATTTATTTATTTATTTATTTATTTATATGATATGCCAGCGATAAAATTGCAAAAACATTTAAAATAATATGGAACAAAGTTACAATAGTGCTAGTACTGTATTTTATGTAGTGTGTATTTTAGGTACGGAACCCGAAAAAAAAGGGTTCCTTGCGGTCATAAGTCACGGTGTTAATTTGACAAGTCATTATGGTTAATCGATGGCCTAAACCTTAGGGCGGTGTTCCACGGAGCGCCATCGACGACCACGAGCACCCGCGATCAATCCACGGCCCTATCCCTGCTCCCTAGCCAGCCTTGGTTGACATGGACTAGCAAGCGCACAGATTGACTACTGGTTCCAATTGTTTTAGCGAACAACATTAGAATTTTACGTCACTGTGCGGATCTCAAATAAATAGGATTAAATGGCAGATTCTAATCTCCTGTCAACGAAAAGTTTCTTAAATTTGATTCCCCGACCCGATCATTGCTTCTGACATAAGGTACAAAAAGGTACATACTGTTAATATAATGATACTTAGGTATGACGCAACGACAAGAAGATCCCAACCATTGCATTCTGAGTGATAACTTAGAAAATATGTTTATTTTTTCCCATAACTCGTGTTTTAAAACGGATCTTAGTCTGAATAGTATTAAAATCAAACCATGGCATGGCAACCATTACAATGGATAAAGTTATGCTAACTATTCTATAATACAGGGTAAACCTATCTTCATTCCAGATTTCGGCAAATCAATTCAGAATACACACCAATATACAAACTTCAAACATATCATATTACAATGTTTCGCCTTCATAATATAGTGTGAAAGTATAACAAACTTATGTAATATTATGCGTTCGATCTTGTCAGTTTCCATTATTGATCAAAACATACGTAATAATATCTCGTTTCCTCCATTGGTGCAAGCTCTACAAGTGTAGAGTCTACGCCGTAGCGCGCCGTAGCGCTACGAGATACAGCACGATGCCAAACTGTATGGCCGCTAGTCCTTGTGTGCTCGCTCTTGGGTTCCTGCGACCCGTAGTGCTGGTTGCTCGTCCGCCGCACGGCATTCCTCGTCGAGCCGCATCCGCCGTCGCACGCCGAACTCGTCCGCACCGCGCCGCACGACGCCGCACGACGCCGCACCGCCGCACGAGAGGTGAGTCCGTGCTCATACCGAACTACGCTAAAAAGAAAAAAAATCTAATGAATAATAAATTACATGGTATAGGTCTTTAATTTTATTTTCAAGTAAAAATTTCCGAGATGGGAAAGTTTGTTACGTAAAAGTTTATAATGCGTCGGAGGTAAATTTTTGAAGTATTGTTTTAACTTTACACGTTTTATAAATTCAGCTCGGTTCGATTCAAGTTTAAAATGGATCTATATAAAGTTTTATGTGAAGTATAAGAATATTAAACGTATATAGATATATTTTTGTTCTTGTCCATGCCCAATAGCAAAAGACAAACCTCTCTATATTGACACAGTATACTATAACGGTAGAAATAAAAATAAATTGCCAAATATTAATTAAATTATAATACCCGAATAAGAAATTATTTAAGTAAAAAGTAAAGTATATACTCCTGTAACATATACAGCCTCCACGGAGGGATTCAACATGAGGCATACTCCACTTTAATAGGATAAGAAGTGCAGATAGTTAAAATTAATAACTAGTGGTTATACTCAAATTTCGGCCAATGGGTAATCACAAGGTAAAATAAATCAATATTGAAGTTCTTTCAGGCGTAGATATTTTAATTAAATGCCTAGACAGTTATAAAATCGTGGATTTTCCGTGTGGGAAAAATGTAACTCACCAAAAACATTCTGTAAAAAACTAGCCAAAGTCAAAATGGAGCTGCTTGTTTATCTCTAAAAAGTACTGAAATCTAGACAAAGTCGTGCCAAGTCTAAGGTTCCTTACTGCGATTTCTTTATTATTATAGTTAATGTTGCGTGACTTGGCCGTTGAAGGGTACACAAGGGTTCAAACCAGGTGCTCCATGACACCATTGCACCAATCTGTCGCCAGAATTCATCGTCAATGAGTAGCGGTTCTTGGTCTTCAACGGCCAAGTCACACAACATTAACTATAATAATAAAGAAATCGCAGTAAGGAACCTTAGACTTGGCACGACTTTGTCTAGATTTCAGTACTTTTTAGAGATAAACAAGCAGCTCCATTTTGACTTTGGCTAGTTTTTTACAGAATGTTTTTGGTGAGATTTCACTTTTTTTTGTAGAAACTTCAAAATATTACAAAATATTTCTGTCCGTTTTTCTAGATACATTAACTGCATAAATAACTTTGTAATCTCATATAATTTATACGGAATTACAAAGTTATTAATGCAGTGATCACCAGGTACTCCAGATTTTCGATTATCCTAGTTTTTATAGTTTTCCCTTTATGTGGCCATTAAACCCTAACTCTGTACCAAATTTCAGCTCTCTGAGTTTATGGGAAGTACTAGTTCTATTTTGATGATCATGAGTCAGTCAGTCAGTCAGTGTCGAAAATGCGAAACTTTGCTTTCGCATAACTTCGGAACTATATGACCTACAGACTTGAAATTTTGGGTTTTAAGTATGTGATTATAGCTTACTGGATAGCGAAAATTTCAGCGTTCTGGTCTTATCCAGAGGTTCTCAAATAGGAGCCCGAAAATGCGGCGAAATGGTTCCTGTAAAGATGGTACGGCAGTTTTGCTTCGCGCTTTGACTTTGGCGGGGGCACTGCCGTGCCCCCTGATAATAGTAGGTAGTGAAATAGATTCCGCATTTGGCCCGCCAGCATCGCGAGCGTCGGCAATAAATAACTTTTTAAAGTTCGCTCGATCGGTCGACGGCGAAACTTAGCTCCTAAACGATGAATGTGTTACATAAATCACCCTTCCCACCACTGTGCGATCACTGGTATTATATTGAGCTTATCAGAAACTGTTATATGCTATTATGTATTTATATTGCTGTAAGCGGAAAGCTTGAAACGTGATGAACTTTGGTATTAGCGGGTGGTAGGACTTCTTGCATTTCAGTGAATATTCTCTGGAGTGTACTTTGGGTTGAAGGTTATTTATCAGTTGCCCTCGTAATTGAAAACACAGTATCTCCAAAAATTGCGTTTCGAGAAAAACGCGTTTAAAGTTTAATAGATAAATTGATATGTTATGAACCAACTATATACGTTTGCGTGATAGGGGTTTTTTAAACTACGAAGAATAAATAAGGCTTTCATTATATGTGCATGAAGCTCTTTTATTATTGTTATTTAATTAATTAAATTAGATAATGTGTTTTAACATAGTAATATAATTTTTTAAAGTAAATTAATTTTATAAACCCAGTAACTTGATAGTTACTGTGTTCTAACGTACTTTTATTTAATACTGTGTTTTAACCATGTAAAGATACAAACACTCGTGATTACACAACACAGTAACTATACATATACTGTGTTGTAAGGTAACAATACTTAACATTTATTTACTAGATGGATTTCTAGTAAGTAAGATACTGTGTTTAAGATTAATTTTGCAATATGTTAACTCTTAGTTTCCGTTATAGCATCTAAAGAAACTGTGTTTTAAGTTAACCTTTTTTTCATGTGTGTAAAAACACCCTGTGTGTAGAATTTTGCTTCTCCTCTTCAGATTTTTAGATATCCGAGCTGATAATGAATTTATTTGTGCTGCTGTACTTATAATTGTATTCGTATCTGATTCCGAATTTTTATTCGTTCCTATTTCGGTAGTCTTTAATTTTTAGGTATATATAACATAGATATCATTAAGACATCCATACAAATAGAAGAAATGAGTTATGTCTGTGATTTTTCAATGAATGCTTATAATTTCGTCTAAAGTCCTGATTATTCCGTTAGATTAACTAACTTAAATTATTGGATAAGTGAGAGTCTGAGAGTTGGGTTTATGAAATTTTCATTAAATCTTTTCAGGGGGTAAAGTCGAAAAATCGCCAAAATCAGCTTAAGTAATTATGCTAGCTCAATTTGTTTTTAAGTGTCATTATGAGATGTGGTGATAACAGGAAACAAAACCCAGCTGTGTTTGTAGTGGGCTTCTTCTCAGTGCAGGGCGTGTTGAACCCTAGCGTAAACTTAACTTTAAGTCGACTTGTAGTTATCACCATATATTATATGTGACAAATATCATATTGACGTTTTGCAAGAACCCGTACGTTAGGCCTATGTGAAATAAAGATATTTCGAGTTTAAGTTTAGAACTGCTGAATAATAAATTATTAGGACTTATACAGTCTAGTTTGCGATTCTAATCGAGGCTACTTCTTTGTAAAGGGTTATCACGGGAATTTCAAGTAAAAGAGTGTAACAAAAGATGCTGATTTCTGAAGCTGATGTTGTAGGTAAACTATTATTTCGTAGTTTATTATTATTTATATGTAAAATTATTTTCTGTTTGAATTAATAAATTGCATAGCTTAATGAATGCTTGAAAGTGCAATTTAGCTAACATTATATAAGTAATTAATAATTTTAAAAAGAAACTTTACTTACATCTTTAAATATATAAAAGAAGGAACTGACTGACTGACAAATCAACGCACAGCACAAACCGCTAGGTCTAGAGACACCGAATTTGGTGCACAGATTCCTTGTGAGGTCTAGGGGTGCACTAAGAAAGAATTTTTCGAAATCCACCCTCTAAGGGGCTAAAACAGGGATCCAAAGTTTGTATTTTACCAAGTATAAATACTCCTGTAGGCAACTACTTAACTAATTCGGCTAAAATTTGGAATGAAGGCTGGCTCTGGCTTAAAACATTTAGGCTTTTTATCCCGATTCACACGGAAAATTCCCAATTCATACGGAAAATTCTTCACACCGCAACTGCAGCTATGGAACCGATTTGGCTGAAATTTGGAACGGTGATAATTATATCCTGGATTACTAGATATCCTGGAAATCCATGATTTCTGCAGGAATAGAGTATCTATATCAGATATTTATGCGGGAGATATACTCCTTCACGCCGTAACTAATGAAAATTTTTGGCTGAAAATTGGACTGGAAACAGATTCCATCCTAAAAAAACACAAAGGCAAGTAGCCTATTAATTATATTTTTATTCCAAAAATTCGATGGTTGTAGGGAAAACTAAAATTTACTTGGTCGATGTCGCGGGTTTCTGCTAGTTAATTATATTTCAGTCATCGATATGGTTTTAACAGAAATATTTCCCTAAAAGCCGCCAAAAACTTCCAAGCGCGCAGTGCGCACGATTTAGAAGTACCTTCCCCTCTAACCTCGCTCCACGAAAAGTAAGTTTAAAACACAGTAAGACGATAGTTACTGGGTTCTAGCTAAGTATTTACTGAAATTAATATTAAAACTGCAGACACTTAAATCACAGTAATTCAGATACTATGTTTAATTTATGTAAAGCATTAAAAGATTCCACGAAATGTTTACAAATAAACACAGTATTTGAAGATGCCGTGTTGTAGCCAAGGAAAATTTATTAAAAAAAATCGATAGACATACATTTAAACACAGTAAACAAAAAATTACTGTGTTCAAACCTAAAAATTCTAAGTTACTGTGTTAATTATTAAAAAAGTAATTTTTTTTTTCGAGTTACTGTGTTTTTACTTTTCGTATCTCAGTAACTATACACGCTACAGAAAAATCGAAGTTTCCCAGACAGAGCGCAATCGCGCGATTCTAAAAAGCTATCCAAAGCAAAAACACAGTAACTCGACTTACTGTGTTTTCAATTACGAGGGCAGTCTGTAAGTCACTAATGGAATATTTTTTAAATATTTATGTTCATTACTAGATAGCACCCACGACTTTCCTTGCATTGCATCCGTTTTACTCTTGGAGGTTGAATTTTCAAAAATCCTTTCTTAGCGGATACTTCACTGCACTCTGTGTACCTACTCTCTAGTATCTGCAACAAAAAGCCTTTACAGCATTGGTTGCCTGGAAGAGATCGCTAGGTAGCGATAAGGCCGCCAAATTGTGTACCTATTTTTTTAATTTTTGTGTTGTCCTTTGTTTGACTTTGTGATATGCAATAAAAGTATATTCATTCATAAAAAGTATATATATATCATTCATTCATACCATATTCCAGCCCGATTCGTCCAGTTCCAGTGGTTTTAAGTGTGTTTATAGATCGGTCAGTCATCTCCAGATTATTACTTGTACTTAAAAATATTCAGGTCCTGAATTACCAGCGGATAAAGTACTCCAGCGGTGGGCGTGGGCCATCAGCGGGTATTTATCGCGCTGCCCGCAGGCGTAAGGAGCGGGTCCCGTGGGACGGCGCGTGGTTTACGACGGGTAAATGTTGGCCGTTGGGGATCGATTGTTTGGTAAAACGTACTGAGTGTACGTCGACTGTTTGTCCACTTGACCGACACCCGCCAGCCGACATGTCGGTCCTTGTAACGCCCATGCATTTATAGTAGGGGATCCCAAGTAAGGTCGACCTTCACCGAGCTGTTTATTGGATGAAAAATATTTTATATCCAATTAAATATGTCAATAAATAAATATATCGCAAGTGGGTTGCCTCAAAAATTTCAGTCCAGGATATGATTAATTAATAATTTAAAAAAATCCATCGTTACATGAACTCCTATTTGTTAGAGTTCCGTTGACATCTTAGTTCAAATTAGATTGGATCAGCGATTCAGAGCCTGTAGACAAAGTGGCATTCTATTAGCGATGTTGCGAATAGAAAAGTCCAAAATGTATGGGATTGGCAGTAGCCAACGCTGTGGCATAGCGTAAGCTAACGTTCGTTCATTTTTGGCATTCTATATCGCTGAATATAGCGATATCGCGAATAGAATGTCACTTTGTCTAGGCCCTTGGGTCACAAATTGCAATTGCGCTTATTTACCTCCGATTTTATTATCCGTTAACTTTCTTTTGCCAAAAAATATAGAGCAGAAATACTTTCCTCAGTCAGGAAAGTATTTCTGGCAAAAAGCACTATTTATAACATCCAATCTAATTTGAACTACGATGTCAACTAAACTGTAAAAAATAGGAGTCCATGTCATAATGGTTTTTTTTTAATTCTTAATTAATTTAATCATACCCTGGACTGAAATTTTTGAGGTAACCCACTTGCGATATATTTATTGATATATTAAATTGGATATAAAATAATTTCCATCCAATAAAAAGCTCGGTGAAGGTCGTTGTATAGCGGGAACCTAGACTATTAAATTATCCCTCCTTGTCTACGATGCATGACATAGGTAAATTATTTCAAAACAAAAGAGCAGAAAAAGGCAGTAGGCATGTATGCAAGTGCTTACTTTCATCTTAAACATAGCAAATAGTCAATTCTTATAAGTATGCCATAAAACTAATATTACACAATCGCAAAATTTTAAGTAAACTTTCGCTATTTTGGAAATCTATGAACATTAATATTATAGATGGACATCCGAATATAAATTGCGAATTACTTTCGATATGCGTCTACCGTTTTTGTTGCTAGTTGTGTATTTACTATAAAGTTAGAAACAGTTTTCCGTTAATGTAAAAGTCAAAGTATTTATATGTTTATTAAGATGCTCGTACCGTATCGCACACATACATTTTCCAGCATTAAAATAAATAAAGCTGGCCAGGTAGCGGGCAAACGGTCGGAAGCCCGGAGTCGCAGCGCTAAATTGGACGGCTATTGGCTCGATGCTAGATACAGTGTAATGGATTGCCGACCGATAGCGATCGCTTCTGTGTTCACTGCGGTCATGCTACTAGCACACAGAGGCTGGGGCGGAAGCGAACAGGGCCGAAATGGGCGCATTGTGGTTCATTTGCATAAAGTTTGCCATCTACAAACATTTCCAAACTGTACTTTAAACAGTACCCATTTGTAGATAGATAATTTTTTTTTCATCTCACCCGCTCGGAAAAGCGTTTTTTAATGCCCGAAATGCGGGCGGAAAATGCTATTATATTCCCTAGGCCGCCAAAGCATTTTCATTTTTCCCAAGGGAGACAAAGTAGTATGAAAATCCCTTCCGGCCCTTGGGCCGAAAAGCATTTCCAACGTCAAACTCGAATTACGTGTCATGTCAATGTCAAAGCTGAACTTTTTTTTCTAATAACACATACGTTCAGTAAAAAAGTTCGACCTTAGAGTTTGTATAGGTACATTAGTTTTTTTATTTTTACTTTTCTTAGAATATCAATAAATATAATAACTCCTATTTAGTTTTATTAATTATAAAAGAAATCTAATTAAATACATGATTTTTCCTCGTTGTTTATGTAATTATTGTTAAAATATTCATAAAATTTTATATTATCTTTGGTTCTTACTTCTTAGAAATTCCTATTTCAGAACGCATTCAAAAAAAAAGTAAAAAAAAAGTTTCTCAATTTTTTTTCTGGTCTAATGATAGTTGTCTATGTTTCCAATCGTGATTAATTGAAAATACCTAATATTTTTATTACTTTATTCATTATTTTTTTGTTTATAAGGTGAGTGATGATTGAAGGTGGTTTCAGTAAGTGAAATTATTCAGAGTTACCAAAATGCCGATCGAAAGTGTTCTTCTGGTGATTTTCCTCGCTGTGGTGAGATGAAAAATTTTGTGTTATGGACGGGCGCAAATTTTTTTGGGTCTCGTGTCTTTGAATGCCTCGCTATGCTCAGGATTCTATTCTTTGAACCCCTCGCTGCGCTCAGGGTTCAACCCTAGAATCCTTCGCCGCTCAGCATTCAAATTTGACACTCGGCCCAAAAATCCACTTTGCGCCCTTGCATAACAAATAACTATTAAATTGTACTTTCTAATTTCTAGAACAGAAAATATAAAAAACATTTCATGAAAATGAAATATACTAGTAATAAATTTCATAAAATATACTAGTTTTAACACAATAACTTATTCGTAGGTTAAAAATATAAACGAAAAAAATATTTACGCCTGTATGTGAAGACTGCCCATAGTAAGCTTAGTCTTTAACGTAAAATAAGATTCACATAGCAATATTCTAGAATAATGTTTTATACAGCCCCGTGCGCTCTACTGATATTTTCTCTTTCAAGTCATCGTATTTGTTTGGTCTTTTCTTTCTTGTAAGCACTTAAATACTGTAAGTAGTGGGGAATAACATCGATAGGTTGTGCGTCGGAAAAAAATTATGTTCGTCATACAACCACAATGTTTAAGGCTGTGTCACACGAATATTATAAAGGCGAAAGTTTTTATGTATGTATGTGAGTTTGTTAATATTTAGAGTAGACGGAAATTTAAAATGGAGATAGTTTATACCCCAGAATAACAAATGGCTAATTTATATCCCAATTTAAATTTTTAGATCCCGAGGGATTTTTTAAAACTAGAAATTCGCGATTAATGGAGCCGCGGGCTTCAGTAATACGAGTATACTAAGTATTAGTACACTCGTATTACTACCCCGCCAACACGAGTATTCTTTATTATAAATCACGGGTTTTAAAATTGCTATCTGATAATGAACTACAGTTTTTAAAACGCCATATATACACGAAAGAAGTCGCTTGCGGGCACTAGGGATACAGCAATAACTATTGGGTGGATAAGAAGATATTTTCTATATTTAAACTAAAACTTATATAAACTTAGTTGGCTCGTGCATTCAAGTTATCGGATAATCTAATCTCAGAGTTGTCGTGCTAGCGGCTAGAGCCAACAACAACAATTCAATTCATTATTCGATTGAATTCCCGCGATCCAGCAAGTCGGAACTGTATAAAGCTAGATAATTAAACAAACAATTTTATTCGACGAGTAGTTCAAGAAAAATTAAGTGCATTTCGTGAGAGATTTTTAAATAAGAATTTCTGTTAGTGCTTACCTACTTTTAAACTGTTATCATCCGATGTTGTGTAATAACAAGTTTCATTATTGAAACTTTAATTGCGGTAAAGAAGTATATGTTTTATTTTTATAGTATTTATACGAATAGGTACTACAACTTAGTAGCAAGTTATTCGAATATAACCTAACACTGTGACGTTCAAATATGTTGAAGATCATAAGAAGGGAATTATTTTTTGAAAAAAAAAATTAGTAATTATTTTTATTGAAAATATTACAACATAACTGATTGTGATACACATACTGTACAGGTGGTACAGTAGGCAATTAGGATTTAATTGCTGTTACTGATATTTTGTCACCTTTAAACGAAATCTTCTAAGCGTTCCAAGACACCTTACACTAAGAAGAGCCCCAAATGACTTCGGCTGCATTTTTCGGTAAATTGTCAAACCTTTGCAGCTTGTCATTTATTTCATTCCTCGTTCAGAAAATAAGATAACACGGCAAATATAAAAATGTGTGTTGAAATTAATTTCGCGTTTCCATTAGCGAAATCTTCACGTAGCGCTTTGTTGTAGAGAATTGTTTCGCTTTGAGCCGTTATATTATCAGCGAGTACCTAATGAAACAGGAGTATACTGTTCATAATGAAAATTGAGCGGTAATTCATTAAAGCACAAAATAAAATACCAAGTTCTAAAATAACGCGTTAGCCAAGAAAATTCAAATGGAAAATTACTATAAATTTTATTCTGTTCCTTAAAAACGCCCAGATTATATAATATGAGGATACAAGGATTTCGGAGAAATGTTGATATATAGTGTTAAATAAGTATTAATGATAATTAATTACTTATTATAGTTACTTAATTAATTTGTAATTGTCGGTTTTTGACAGCTGAACATTTTGAAACACAGGTGCTTCCCAAGCGAACTCTGTATATAGCACCGACATTTATTGTACCTACATATAGACTATCTTGAGTTTATAGTTCGGGAGAATTTAATAATATTTTCTATTTATTTAGGTAAAAGTCATACCAGATCTCATAGGATCTACCTAAAATATATTTTAAATCATTTCATGGTAAATATCTTGCATGTTAAAACGAATTTTCCTTCCGTATATCCGTCATTTATTAATCTCCTTCAGGATCCAATTTTAGATAAATCCTGGTAAAAACCTATTAAACTGATGGCTCTTCACATTGGAATGCGACGGTGGATGATCGTAAATTTCGGCGAGATTACCTCACCCCGCGCCCAAGGTCTCGGGTACCTATAGACCACTAATAATACTGACAATTTTTTCTCGCACTTAATAACGCTTCTCACCCGTAAGAGGATATTCCGTTTCGATACCAATAATTATTATATTATCTGTTATGCAAATATAGACGAACAAAGCTCTTTGAATACAACGGCTTTTCAATTTTCTGCGAGAAAACATAAGCTCAGGCAATGTTGTATCTGATTATGTAAATAGCAAACGTAGCAAAATGATACATTTAAAACATGATTAACATTTTATTATTTTTATACTACTACTTACTACAGCCTATAATTTAGTGCTTAGGTTATGTATGTAAGGAAACTTGCATGTCTGAGAGCTTTTCATGATATTTTTAAAGGTGTGAGAACCATACCATCCCGCATTTCTATGGCATTTATACAAATCAAGCGATATAGATGTTGAAAAAGACGTATTGTTGGTTTATTTAATTTAGGCGGGTACTGTCATTTAGATATCCACAATTTAATCTAGATATTTTGAGTACCTTTAACAATTTACCACTAGACTTATTTACTCTATATACATGAGAATAAGTTTTAATTCTGTAAATGAAAGTAAAATTTCCCTTGCATGGAGCCTCTTCTTGCATCCACAAATAGCTCAATCAATAGAAAGTGACCATATTCCATACAAGCGGATACCCGCAACTCCCCGTGGGAGCCATTGATTTTCCGGGACAAAAGTAGCCTATGTATTTGACCATGGTATTTCCATTCCCAATTCAATGATGATAAGGATTGTAAGCAAAGATTTAAATGTTTGTTTGTAAGTAAATCTTTTCAGCTCAGTTGTACTTGTAAGGGACTTTAAAATGCAATCTTAAGATTTAACATTACCACAAATTCTGCATCTAACAAGGTGACTCTACACACAGGTGAAAGAATCGAGGCAAACCATATGCCATCTAATAAAAAAAAGAAATCAGGAAAAAATAAATTACAAGTACTCGTACACCCATCCGACATTAAACTTGCACGAAGTTGTATTTGACGCCTCAACATATTAATAAGTGACACATCGCGTCGTGCGTGCCACATAACTCAGAGGATCGTACGTAACATATAAAATTCATAAGTTCTCCGTTACGTTCATATTTCATTCCAGAAAAAAGCTGTTATCCTGCAAGTTATCCGATACTCATAAATATCCTCTCGATTGCCGGCACTTTTTTGTAATATTTCCCCAATTTCATATTCAGGGACGGCTTTTAATGTGGATCATTTGTTTTGGAGAAAAACCATCCCTTTGGTGTTTTCATGCGAAGAGATCTCTGGTTCTGTTTAATTTTATCCACGCTTTCTATAGTTATTGTGCTTTATGTCATCGATTCGATATACATTCACATTTCCTTAGTAAAACCTTAATTTTTGGCCTCAATATGATGTAAAAAAATTACAATTAAGTGGTTATTTATAATTTGTAACAAGCTGTAAACGAAGAGTTCTAAAATTTGTGGTTCTACTAACCAATTTAGTTAAAATCTCAAACTAACTGTATTGAGAGTTGAACCAGGACCTCTCGCTTGAATATCATAACACGATAATTGAGCAAGAGGTCGTCTAGAGACTCCCCGACAGTTTCAGGTACCATCTACAGACTACACGGGAATTCGAAGACAATGTAGCAGCGTGGTCTTCTCCGCAGGGAGCGAGTCCCTTCGGGGGTACGGGCCTCGAGGCTTGCCTCCTTACCCGGGCGATGTGTCGCGGAGGCGCAGCGCGCCCCCGGTGTCGTTCTTCTTGCCCCGGTAAGGGGCTAAGGCCTCGCCCTCTTGGCTTGTGGCCTGTGGGTCTTGGAGAGCTTGTGGCCCCGCGCCGTCAGCGATCGTGTCGCCGCCCTGCGCGGGGATGTCGGGTTCCAGTTGTGTGAACCTCGCGATGTAAAGCCATTGAAACTTCACCAGAGATCGTAAATTACAAATGTATCTCAGAGGCCGGGGATTGATAGCGAGATCAAGATAACTGTGAATGTTGCCGATTTGTTTCACTACTCCTTTAAAGAACTCATCCTCTTTTCTACACTCTTAAGTTAGTACTTGACTGTTAAGTGACTTAAAAGAGTGGTAGGTAAGTAACCCCTAACAGATTCTAATCCATTCCAATCGGATCCAATCCATCGTGCTGGAGCGCTATATCGCTTGGCTGTGCGTCATTGCTGGTAGAGCCGCGGCCGAAGCATCCCAGAAAAATCATTATTTCACCAGAAATTAAAAAAATCTTAAGTAGACCGTGTGCAAAAAATGAATCCGTGACTAAGAAAGTATAAAGTCGTTATAGTACAGTAAAAGCACGGAGAAAATCATCTAGTTAGTGATAATGACAAGCGCTTTAATGATCATCAGATTAATCAATAACGCCGACGGACGGTGATGGTTCAATCAAAGGCATTTCGGTCCCCTCTCTGAAGCTGCCACTTAAGTTTTTCGGTTTCAAATAATTCCATATGACCTTATTTATACACGCTCTATAACTATAAAAATGGGAAATGCTTTCCAAAAAACCAACTTCAAATGCCACTACAAAGAGTGAAATAATTTTTATTTAAATTTTAGGTACCTACACCAATTCGAAGTCGGGCAATGTTTCATACAATCCCTAATAGTCTTTCTTACTTACTTGAAGTGCGAAGAAATGACGAAGTCATAGACAATCGCCCGACTTCGAATTGGTGTAGGTACCTAAAATTTAAATAAAAATTATTTCACTCTTTGTAGTGGCATTTGAAGTTGGTTTTTTGGAAAGCATTTCCCATTTTTATTTTATACTTTTTAGTGGAAAACAATAAAATGCACAAGGCGTTGTAAAAATACCCAAATTGCTTGAGGTGTGTTCATAAAATCTGAAGAGATATCTCAAATTCACCAAGATCCCATCATCAGACCCTGACTTGATGACTTTAGTCATCAAATCAGTATCTGCTAGCAAATGCACCAGTAACTATAAAAAATACCCAACTCGCTTCAAGTATACTAGCAAAATTTGAAGAGTTCCCTCGATTTCACCAAGATCCCATCATCAGACCCTGACTTAATGACTTTAGTCATCAAATCAGTATCTGCTAGCATATGCACCAGTAACTATAAAAAATACCCAACTCGCTTTAAGTATACTAGCAAAATTTGAAGAGTTCCCTAGATTTCACCAAGATCCCATGATCAGATCCTGACCTGATGACCATAGGATAACTTGGAAAATATTACTCTTTCTAATAATACTCAAATAGTTTCATGTGTCCATATAAAATTTGAAGAGTTCCCTCGATTTCTCCAGGATCCCGTCATCAGATCCGGACCTGATTAAAATGGGACCATCTGGAAACAAAACCCTCTTAAACAAAAAAAGAATTTTTCAAATCGGTCCACGCGTCTTCGAGTAATCGGTGAACATACATAGATAAAAAAAAAAAAAAAAAAGATTCCGACGAATTGAGAACCTCCTCCTTTTTTTGAAGTCGGTTAAAAATGGGTTATCAGGGTTCAAAGCATAAATATTAAAAATGGAACCCTTATTTATTTCGATATGTACGTGATTTGTTTATATAACAATAAGGCTTGTTGGTAAACCATATATTGGTTAAGTTAATTAACTCCGTTTATGCAAAATTTTACGGAAGTTGGCTATATGTACAGAGATTATACTGTCGTTTAAACGAATATGCAGCCAATGTCTAGCTGCCACGAGTGCCGCTTAAATGTTGTTTAAACTATGCAAATGTTTTGAAACTACAGCACTGTAATTTCCTCAATAGCTTCTGCCAGCTTTAATTTCGTGTATACATGAGCTATCTTGGCTTGGCACAAACTCTGGAACCGTCGTTACTTATCTTTAGGACCCATGATTGGGCAGTGGGTGTGGGTACGGCCCCTAGTTAAGAATGGAAAACGCTGGCTGTACCCTACACTGGTCAAGTAAATGTTGCCAACATTTACTCGCATAGCTTTGATAAATCGTAAAAATAAATAAATTCTCATTCATTCTCATTCCTAAATAAATGTAGTTTCTTTAGGAATGAGCTTGGTAAAAACGTCTTGATACAGTACTAGATACTTTTTAGCAAGAAAGATTAAATTATTTTACTATAATTCTCTACCTGAAAAGAATCAGTATGGCTAAATATGCAGAAGCGAGCCAAGTACCAAAAGCACGAAAGCAAAGTTCTCAAGTAAGTAATTCCAACACCACACAAAACTTTTACATCTCTCATCCATCCTCGACGCACGTTTCATTCCAATACGGGGACATTCTCCGGGAATTTCCACTCAATAAAATCGATAATATATTTCCATGTTGACTACATTACGCCATATATTTTAAAATCGTAATTTGCGTTAAATTGACATAAAAGTTGAATTTGAATTGGCTTTGCATTAGGCTTAGGGATGCTTCTATTTATTGCTATTCTTTTTTGCCAAAGTATAACATCCAAAATAACTTAAAAATTCTGACTTAGAACGTTGGACCGACGAATATGAACGCTGATTTAGCCTAGACTATTAAGGCTCTACTGCTGGGGATAACAACAACTTATAACGTTTATTACAACAGCAAGTAGCAACGTGCGTATAATTAAGTTACCTTGCGAGGTTAATTCCAGGCGGCCTACTATCTCATTGTCTTTCTTATTTCCTGTCTAATGTTCCACGGCGAGTAGGTAATAAAGGATCTCCATTGTTTAGATTTGGGGTAATTTTATGTCTTAGTAGTCTACAAACCTACAAGGACTTGATCACACTTGCGACAATTTTGTCGCATAACAAAATATTTTTTCTATCCTCGCATTTTATGTGAATTTGTATCAAATCATACGTTCGTTCGTTTCAGCCAACGGAGGCCTACATCTGGACATAGGCTTCCGGTAAGGAACTCATCGCTTCCTTACAATTCTCTTAATGTCGTCAGCCCACCTGGTTGTGAGGGTCTGCTAGCACTGTGGACAGTGCGAGGTTGCCACTCCAGTAGGTACTTTAAGACCCCAACGTCCATCGGTCCTTCGAGTTTGTAGCCTCGTCTATTGCCACTTCAGCTTTTCGCGAACATGTATAAAGGTCCAAAATTTAAAACACACGTTATAGCTTCTTTATTACTTTAATGCCGGTGGCACCATCCTTCGTACAGTGCAATCTGCATGACAATGCTACTGCCAATTGAATCAGAGAATTGACTGCGTGTGAGCGTGAATTGGCATGATAGGTACAACTGTCGGTATAACACATTTTCTATGTAATGTGTGTGCTGCGACCTGCGACGCGATATCATAAGGTAAACTGTCGCAGCACAGGTAGTCTTAAGTGTGGTCGAGCTCTTAAATTATGAAATCTATGTAATCCCGAGCGAGGCGGGCAGCGTGCTCGTTATGTGAAGAGCCCCGGCGCTGCTCGGCGCTCGGGGATATTAAGCGTTCCACGTCGAAAGCGCTCGAGAGCACTCCAGCTGAAATGCTGAAATATTGGTACACAATAATTGTTTAAAAATAGCGCGCCCTAAGAGGATTTGCTTTGTTACGACACGATCGTGGAAAATTATGTTTAACATCAATATTATGAAGGGTAGTAGCGATAGCTCGCGGTTAATTCTCCGGGCTCCATTAGTCCAAGGGCAATGCATGGGGCAGTGAATGAAATTTTATTCATTAATTCTCTACTCTAGATGACTCTGACTCTAGATAATTCTGACTCTAGATTTATATCTAGATCAGAAAATATAAATAATTTCATTATCATCATATCATTATCAGGATAATGATTATATTTTCTCTATCATTTCAAGTACGGCAAAATGGACAAGTAAATAATTTAAAAATTAAAAAACACGACTGCCTTGTGGTTAAACAAATCTCTGGTGTATCTATGGTGTATAAAGCTATGCTCAAAGTGTTGATAAAACTGTTATAAGAGGCGAAAACCTTGTATTCTTTCCCCATGTAGAATTGTCTCCGGCTACCATGCTAGCCGTGTAGGTGTTATGGCCTAAAATTGAAATATACTTACAGGAAATGACAAAAATTAGTAAGATAGAAGACCATGTCGAGTTTTTTCATTAATTAAATGTACATAACCTAGAGTTGTACTTGGCTGATGTATATTGTGTGTAGATATTTATTACCTAAATTAAGTTGTTTGTTTTCTATTGCAGGTCAACTTCCTATCTGCGTAAGGAGAATATCAAGTAAGTGCCTCAAATAATGATTACAATTTTATTGTAATAAAATTATTGTTCGTACAATAAAAATTACAATAAATACATTATTCTTGAAGTGAAGAATCTTTTCAGTAGTATATAAAACTGTATCACAATAGGGAGTTTTAAAATATGTTATTTTGAAACCTATTTTGAAACCAAATATACCTAGATTTTTTAAATGCCTTCATAATAGTTGCAATGTGAAATACGTTTATGGATATCATTCTATATTCCAATTTATTATCATTATTAAATGACATAAGAGTAGATGAACTGAATACAATTGATTGAATAACGTTTAATAACATCAAATACTTGGATAAAATAATAATAAGTGAAGTCATCCCGACTTATACGAAGAGCAGGCGCTACATCGGCCGGCGTGCTCTGTTTGCTCATAACACGTAATGAAATTGAGCTCAACACCCCCCTCCCCATTCTCCTCCCACCTACTCTCAACAACTATTTAGTGAGACCACAATTACCCGACATAGCTCAACGTGTCGCAAAACTGAAGCAACAATGGGTGGGGTACATAGCTCGTAGGACTGATGGACGATGGGAGCCGAGGTGCTGGAATGACGCACAAGCACCGAGAAGCGCAGTGTCGGAAGACCTCCGATTGGACGGACGACATAAAGACAGTAATGGCAATCGCTTGCGCGAAGAGGCGCAAGATCGCGGTGTTTGACGGTCATTTCAGGAGGTCTGTGTCCAGTTGTGGACGTCACACGCACAGTTTAAGGGTTCTGTACCTCAAGGGGAAAGAACCGGTACCCTATTACTAAAACTTAAACTAAATACTATACATCTTAAGGCTTTCGGCTAATTAGGGTAAGTAACCTACACGTTGTATATATAATACAAGAATTGCTCGTGTAAAGGTAAGGTAAGGTTACGAATCTTCAATTTAATAATTTCATCGCAGAGGGATATGCTCGTATAGCTCAGCGGTTAGAGCACCCAGCCGCGAGAGCCGGGAGACGCGGGTTCAAATCCGCTGCGAGTGAAATTTTGATTCGTATTTATCCTGAGTGTGTAAAACACTAATCAATAAAAAATGAGTTTCCTCACTATGTTTTTCTTTACCGCTAAGCAAATAATATTTATTCGTTCGTTAAAAGAGTATAAACCGTGTGAAGTTAGTTATAGTCACTAAATACGATACATGCATATTGCATACTGTATAATTATTCCGTAGTGGAAAATCTCCGGTAAATTCACCTACAAATTAACAGAGAATATTTCTACTACCGTGAACTACTTATAAACTCGCAGCTACCTATTAACATAATTAATTACTGAATGCAAGTCCAACTAAACTTCTTTGAGTAGATTTAAAAAGCTTTTGAAGCGGACTTGGTTTTGAATAAAAGATTATATTGACTTTTCTTTAGTTTACTTCTACTGGACGAATTATTAATGGAATCATTATACTTTTTGCATTTGCAACGAAGGACGTAACCTGGATTTATACAAGTTTATCCCAAAATGTACACGTACGGGATTTG
Source organism: Coenonympha glycerion (assembly GCA_963855885.1). Lineage (NCBI taxonomy): Eukaryota > Metazoa > Arthropoda > Insecta > Lepidoptera > Nymphalidae > Coenonympha > Coenonympha glycerion. The sequence goes on along the minus strand of OY979637.1, from coordinate 94,133 downwards.
TGAAGAACCTATATTTATTATTTATGAATAACCTAACCTATTATTTATGAATGTTAATACTTCTAAAGTGGTTAAGTTTGAACACCCTTCTACCTTGTCAACAACCGTTCCAAGTACAAAGTAGTTCATGTAGATTCGATCAGAAGTCTGAAACTCTCGCCTCGCACCATCGATCCACAATGACCCGAACTTTGTACAATTTAATTATTGAACAACTTGTTCAGTTCCGAGCTCCATCTACAATGTGAATTATGATAGAAAGTATCACTTATGTTTGTTTAAACTAGAGGTTCATCTACGACCGTTACTTGTCAACTGTAGTTTTATTTCTGCACCCCGTCATTACACGCATTTTTACACACTGTAACATGCGGTAGATTGACCTATGAGTAGAGTTGGAATGGTTTACACTACAAAAATCTTTCTTTTAGAACAGTAGACTGTTGCCAATTCCTTTGCCTTTCTATCAAGGCATTGCAATGATCATAAACTAAATAAGTTAATATTCCTAGGTTACGCTTTGACTCACATTTTGAGACTTTGTTCGGGGCGGGATGACATGCTTCACGGTACGATGAGTCTTGAAGTATCATTTCTGGAAATTCTTAGTGCTGCTATAATTATTATAATAATAGAGAAGCTGTTAAATAAGGAAATAGTTCCGTAGTCTGCTGAGGTCCTCATTAAATACTAACGATGACATTTTCTCTATTTATATTCTCAGAACGAAGCTAAGCAATCCTTAATTAGAACCAAAACCCTCTTTTTTCTCCAGCTGCATTAAGGAAAGCACTGTCGTAAGTTGCATAAATGCAAAAGTGTCTAACTCTTATTTGACATGGAGGTATCCCGAACATTCCATTTATTCTAGGAAATTTTTTTTTTTTTATTTCTGAGTTCATATTATGTTTGATACTCTATCCACACTCATCGAATCGATTCGGTTGAAATTTGTAAATCGTCGAAAACCATGCCGGCCGCGGGATCTGGAAAAAAAATCTGAAACTAACAGTTCAGAAGAAGAACAGAAAGTTTCTTTAAAAGAAAAGGTACAACGGTTTTTTTATCTCATAAAAATCCACGATTTCCGCGGGATTTGTGAAAAACCGAAAACCACGCAGCGAAGCCGCGAAAAAACCTAGCTAAATATGAGTATAAACTCAAAATTATAAATATCACAGTCATTATTTTTCACAGCAAAAATAATTGAATTTCGACATTTCCTGCGATCAACCCTTGAAACTTGACATTTTATTTGCATCGTACCGTATTGGAAGTCGTCCAAGTCTCAATTTGTTGCCGTCGGTACTGCGAAGTTCGCAATCATTGCTCGGTATTCGCTATTTGCTGGCAGTTTGCTCTGTTTGCTCTAATTCAATAGCCAGCGGAATCTGAAGCGGCGGTCAGCGCGGCGAGGGCCGATTCGCTTAATGAGGCGGGGATGTGACGAGACTAATGATGTTCCGCAGGTTGAGAGCTCTCAGGGGAGTGCTGCGTGAGTGGTGAGCGGTGACACTCGGGCATTTGACAGCCCGCTAACAATTATGAGAGTTTATACCAAACAGCCTCTTCGCTTAGGATTACTAAAGAAGTGATTTACAAAAAAATCATAACAACGAATAAATAGAAATAAGTTGGTTTTTACCTCAGCTCGTTATGAGCATACATTAAGATTACTGTAGAAAATCTTTTAACTTCAAATTGCTGTAGACAATTTAACTTTACGTATTAGAGTTTGAAGTTCGGGCTGTGACTGAGGTTATTAAAAAAACTTTTTTTTGCTAAATGTGATGTATTATTAAATATACAACCTGAAAATTTGGGAAAAAAAGGAAAGTCGAAGCTTGTTTAACGAAAAAAGGAAGAAATATATTTTAGTCAGACCGTGATAGTATTCGTTATCGTAGCGCGCGGCGCCTGGAGTCATTAGTATGCGCGGCGCGTGTGTCAGCCGCCTCACTTCACCCGCTGCTCCCTTCACCGGCGCCGCACGTTCGCTCGTGCGTGAATTCACCTCACGCACCACAATGCTCGGTTTATTGTAACCTCATGTCTATACTTATTGTTTAGTATGATAAAAAAACGAATTCGATTTCATTGCATTTTTAACCCTCGACGCAAAAAATGAGGTGTTGTAATAAGTTTGATGTCTGTCCGTGGCATCGTAACTCTAAAACGAATGGACCAATTTTGATGCGGTTTCTTTCATTTGAAATCCAGTTCCTCGCGGTGGTTCTTAGCTATTTTTGGTTAGTAATTGCGTTGTTTTTTCATTAATTTTTTAGTAATAGTTAAACCTTTTTTCAATGAATTTTTGCTCATTCCATCCCAACGCAGTGTGCAGGATAGTAATTTAATGATTGAAAAGTTACCGTTCAGCGTTTAGTTTAGCAGGTTTTAGAAAATATTTCGCTCACTTATTTCATTAATCGAATCGGACATGTAAAGTTTTCAAAACTCAGCAATAGCCGAGGACTAGCGTGAGTTACAAAAAGGCAATGAACAAGCTAGTCTGGCATTACATGTTATGTAGTGTGAATGTGTGGAATGAGGAACAAAAATGTAAATGTGAAAGGGGCGAAAAAGTGCGAGAAAATCGCTGTTTGAAGAGCGAGGGGTCGGTCTTATGCAGAATGTAGATCTACGTGAATACGAAATTAAATGTGATATTAGTTGCAAAGCATCGTATTTAATTAAACTTTCACTTTAGATAATCTTCAGCTTCCGTAAGTTACTGCGCAGGGCTATAATCGTATTAATTATTTACATAGCCAACTGCCCCATTGATCCAGTAGTATATTCGACTGCAGATCACGAGGTTATGGGATCGATTGCCGGGTCGGGTAAATGAAATTTAGAATTGGAATTTTTCATCAGGAAATTCTGAGTAAGTACTAGCCCGGATATGAAAAACAAATTGCTAGTGCCAATTGTTCTTTACAAACAAACACGAATTTATTTTCTAAGAATATTTTAATCTTGGTCCAAAATAAAATTTGTTACCATCTTTGGTCATTCTTCTTTGCGGTTTTCACCACCGTGCCTTGTAAAACACATCAAGCTATCAGTCCTGCACATCAACTGTCCCATAGGATTATAAGAGAGAAGTATAGTGAGTGTACCTGTGATTGCGCTGCAATATATCCCGCGCTTGTCTCGGCAGAGGCTGAATCGGTATGGAGGATACTACTTACTAAGTAAACTTTCCCAGATTTTTCTTATTTTTATTTTCGTACGTAATTTGTTAATCCGGGATAAGTACGAACCGTGTTATTGTGTCACAACTCACAAACGATTGTTCCTCGCGGACAACAAAGTCGCGAATTTCGCAACTAGTTTCTTGATTTCGTAATTTTTGTTTGGACAAGTCTGTAATGTAGCATTTGTGTCGTTCGGAGCAATTCCCTCGGCTGTCGTGAGCTAAGTTGCGGGCGTGGTGTTAATCTCGGGCTTGCTGACTCAGCAGAACTTTCCCGATACTTGCGAATTGCGATACAACTTTGAAGCTGTTTTGACGGGGAATACGAGTCGGGTGGGAGACAGATGAAGTGGGATTGTATAGTTAGATCTCGTTGTTTCGACTGAATTGAGTAGTTACTGTCAGCAGATGATTAAAGTAATCTGAACAAACTGAAAAAAAAAAACAGTTTAGTTTAGTACAGGTTTCAAAAAAATTGGTATTTGTTATTTGGTTTAAGCTGAATAAATTATTATTATATTAATAGTTATTTATAACGTTCTTAGGATATTACAGAGACAAATGGCCTTATTCTTCAAAAATACTTTAATTTCAGTGTCACGATAACACCTACGACCGTTCGAAAGCCTTTGTAAACCTTCAATGACGCCATCACAATGTAGAGTCATTAAGTCTCTACACGCAGTACGGCGTGTGTGTGTTCGCACGCTGCTCAATAACCACACTGGTGCGGTATAAGAGATTGATTGAGTCGGTGCCAGCGGCGCGTTCTGTACCGATCCACACACCGCGCCGCGCTGCAGTGCGTGATCCTCGATAGTGCCTGCGATTAGTTTGATTGTTCAGCTGCGACTTTACATGTTGACGTCGCTCGCGTAACATTCAGTATTCATAAGGATGGATAGAATTAACGTAGGAAGGTGTGATACGTACATGTAAAATAAAAATGTTACTGTATTAGAATACAATTGAATTTAAGATGTCGTCTGGACTCTGGGAGTGTCAGAACTTATGAATATAATAAGAAAGCTCAAAATCATCAGTATGTGATAGAAAAAACTACGCACGAAGTAATTCTACACGATAAAAAGTATTTCTACAGAAATTGAGAAGCTAGTACCAATACCTGAGTAACTGACGTAGCTTAACGTCTGACGCAATGTGGTGGCAATATGCTGAACAGCTTGTACAATTGATTGACATGGGGACCCTAGTACCTAGTTTGATTATACTGAGTTTGCGATAGTACCAGCAAACTCAGTACGAGTATAATCAAATCAATCAAATGGTTAACTGATAAGAGTTACTAGAACCGCTAAATTCAAGCAGCACAATAACATACAGGTTAATAAACATCGCTTCAGGATGCCCAGTTGAGAACATACATCTTCTGAAAAGATTTAATAATAATTATAAAGAGTGTATAGTATTCCATATTGCTTTGATGTCGCTACTGCCAATATCAACAAAATGTAGCTCCGTAGACCTTCTACGAACAGCTACGTAGCTACAATAAGTAAAAACTAAAATGTATATAAGACATTGAGGATCTCCAAAATAAAACACAAATTGTTTCCCTGAAATAACAAAGTTTTGTTTTATTACAAGTTTTGTTTTATTTTACAATTATCTAGTTATTATCAAGTTACGACAATTACACTTCTATCTCACCTGAAATAACAAAGAAACGACATTTAAAGTTCACTATATCTCGAGTCCTCAATCACATTCTTTCTATGAGTTTTTATTACGACAAAAATGCACACAACAATTTCAGCGTCCCTCGCCATTTTAAATCATCGACACAGATCAATATCATAGATACGCGACAGCTGATACGCGAAGCGCGGCAAATTCAAATGAATGAAATGTCACTCATTTCATTACATCTCCCCCCCTAAGAGCGAAAATTCTAAGCAATATATCTGTAAAATGTACTTATAAGTCATCTTCATATTCATTATCATCTCCTTCATCTTCTTCAGCCTCTGTTATGACAGGTTGCAATTTTGTTATATGAAATAATGTTGATTCTGTTTTTCTGTTGCCTGTATCAATCCTATAAATGGAATTCGATATTTTCTCTATTATTTTGAAAGGGCCTATTTTTAATTCGTCTAATTTCTTTCTATTCAGTCTATTTCCATTTTCTACATATACACTGTCTCCTACATTAAATTCTTGCATTTTTCTATTTCTATCAAATATTTTCTTGTTATACTCATGAGATTTTATTGTATTCTCTAATGCCAATCTTCTATCAGCAATCCACTTGTCTTCCTTTTCCATCGTTTTGAATTCATTTGGTAGAATACTGACATTTGTACCATCCAGTAAATATTTTGGTGCAAAACCTGTAACGGAGTGTTCTGTTTCATTATATTTTTGTATACATTCTCTTGCCAGTGTTGTCCATGTTCTCTTATTATTTTTCTCATTCATTTTACACCTTATTTTATTTACTATTGTTTGGTTTAATCTTTCATTCAAGCCGTTCGAGAATGGTGTATTCACGGCTGTAAAAATTAGTTTAATATTATTTTCCTGCAAAAATTGTTTAAATTCTCTTGAATTTATGCCCAGATATTGATCTGTCAGGATAATTCCAATCTCATCTGTCTCTAGTACTTTCTTTGTTAAATTTATAAAGTCACATGCATTCTGGGTTTTCGAAGTCGCAATAAATGCATATCTTGTGTAGTGATCTACTAAAAGGTGTAGATATTTCTTTGTAGACCTAGATCCTCCAAATCCACCAATAGTATCCATTGACATTATTTCAAATGGTTTGGTAGCTGGTCCCAGTTGTGACATTAATCCAATTTTTTTTTGACATCTTGATTTATTTTTTATGCATATTTCACATGTTTTACAAATATTTATGATATTTTTTGTTAGGTTTATAGCCGTATATATTGAACTTATTTTTTTCTGCAGTTGTCTGATCCCAATATGGCATAAATCTTCATGCACCTTTTTTATAAGTTTTTTACTAAATTCTTCTGAGAGGATAATCTTTTCCAGTTTCTTTATTTTTTTATAATAGATATTATTTTTTAGTATTAAATTTTGTTTCTTTTCTCTTATTGTTTCATTTTTCTCTTGGTCTCCAACTATATCTTTTATTTGTATTAAATTAACTATTCTCAATGTTTCCTCTCTGTTATCTTCTGGTTCTAATACAGGGTTTCGGCTCAAACAGTCTGCTTCTACATTTTCTTTACCAGGTATATATTTTACGGTAAAGTCATACTGAGATAGGTAGTATGTGAGATCACCCAATTCTTCATCTGTCCTGCATTTAATGTTCATGTTCTCTAGAGGTTTGTGATCTGAGTAAATGGTGAATTGTTTTCCGATGAGCCAGTGCTGCCAATATTTAACAGCTTCTTTCATAGCAAGACATTCTAAATATATAGCCTTTTTCCGTTTTTGATGTTCATTCAATTTTTTTGAGAAATATGCCACCGGTTTGTCTTTACCATCTAGTTGTGTCTGTTTTAATATTGCTCCAATGCCCTCCAAAGATGCATCGGTAAAGATTTTGATTGGTAAGTCTTTGTCGAATATTTCCAAGACCGGTTGCGAACATAAATATCTTTTTATCAGATTGAATGCTTCTTCACATTTCTCTGACCATACAAATTTCTCGTTTTTTCGTAATAAATTGTGTAATGGATCTAAAATAATTGCACTTCTTGGTATATAGTCATGGTAGAAGTTTATTTTTCCCAAGAATTGTCTGATGTTCTTTTGCGTCTAAGGAGTTGGAAAGTTCCTTATTGAAATCAAATTGTCTTTTAGTGGTCTTACTGAATTGTTCTGAATTATATGGCCGAGGTATTTTACTGAGTCTGAAGCAAAGGTACATTTCTTAAACTTCAGTCTAAAGCCTTCTTTAATTATTGCCTCTAATACATTTCTAATGTGCCTTATATGTTCTTCAAAGGTAGACGAGTATATCAAAATATCATCGATATAGTTAACAGAGTATCCTGTGAGATTGTGTTTTCTTAGAATATTGCTTAAGATTCTCTGGAAAATTGCTGGTGATGTTTTCAAGCCAAAAGGGAGGCAGGTCCACTGGAAGTGGCCATCTTGTGTGACAAATCCTGTTTTACTTCTGTCTTCCACCCGTAATGGTATTGCCCAAAATGCTGAGTTTATATCTAGTGTAGTAAAATACTTGCAATTTCTAGTTTTAATAATTAGATCATCTATCAAAGGAAATGGTTGAGCTTGTGGTATAACTATTTTGTTTAACTCTCTGAAATCTACACATAAACGGGATTTTCTATTTTCACCTTTTTTAAACGCCAATGTCACTGGAGCAGCGAAAGGACTGTATGATTCTTCTATTAAATTGTTCTTTAGTAACATCGATATTTGCTCTTCAATTTCTAATCTATCTTGTATTGTACATCTGTATGGTCTTTTACTACAATATTTATTTACTTGTAAATCTATGCGAGCTTCATAATCTTTAACTGAACCTATATCATACTTGTCCTTAGCAAATGTTGTTTTATATTCCTTTATAATTTTCTCTATCTCAATTTTCTTTTGATTATCTAAATGGTCTGTCATACTTATAAATTCCTCTGTTTCTATGTGTTCATTGAAATTTACTGTATATTTTTTTATATTATTATCTTCATTTCTGTTATCTTTAGACATCCTGTCTATTTTATTTGTTATTTTCTTTTGTTCTATCTGCAAGTTCTCATTTTGGGTTAATCTGAATTTCTTTATCATATCTAATCCGATTATGAAATCATCAAAATCTTCATTTTCTACTATGTATACATCCACCTCTTCTTCTAAATCAAATATTTTAATTTTTATTGTTATCAAGCCATCCATCTTCTTCACACCATTAACCGTTCTCATGTATGCTATGTTCACATCATCTTTTTTTTCTTTTACTTTTATTAATCTTGAATTTATTATAGAAATCTGTGAGCCTGAATCATAAATACCACTCACTTCTAGTTTATTTTCTAATAAAAGCTTGATTTTGATTAATGGTGTGCTTACTAGTTTTTTTCTCAGTATTTATGTCTACTTCAATTATGGAGTTATTGTTTACATTTTTAGTTTTAAGATCTTTTTCAGGTTCATTTTTATTTTTCTTGAACCAACATGACTCCTCCGGATGATATCTAATCCCTTTGTCCAAAGACTCACAAGTCTTACATGACTTCTTCTCATAAGTTTTATTTTTATTATAAAATGTACTGCTCTTTATGTTAGTTGAGTTTTTCTTATACATCGTGCCTTCATATTTTCTTATCTCGTTGAACAAGTCAGTAGTGTTGTTGAGTTCATCCCTGTTTAACTTATTTAAGATAAATCCAGGTAAACCAGTTGCAATAAGATCTATCATTGTTTTGGAATCTATAGATTTGTTTATATCTAATAAAAGCCGTTCTTTTTTTATGGCATAATCAATTAACTGTCCTTCTTTATACCTAAATGCGAGAGCATATGTGACTATGTCCCATCCTTGGTTTTTAAAAGTTTCTAAAAACTTGTCTTTCCATTCACTCCATTCAGAATTTATTGTTAGTTTTATGATCATCGAGCTATACCAATCCAAACAAGGTTTATCTAAAAATAACCTCAAAATATCTATTTTTGTCTCATCTTTTGTTATATTAAAGCGCGCACACTCTTTTTCAAAAATTTCTATCCATTGCATCGCATTAGGATTTTTGCTTGTGAATTTTTCAATAATAAATTTTTCTGAGATATGTTTTAAGTTATGTTGACTTTCTTTCTTAGTTGTAGTTTCTATTAATTGTTCCAAGATTTGTTGCAAAGTGTCATTTTTGTCCTTTGCTTGTGTTGTGCTCACTTCATCTAAATATTGATCTAAAAATTGCATATTACCTTCCTCATCTACATATGTCTTCTTTAGATTTTCATCCAACTTTATCCATACTTTTCTACTCTGGTGTCTTTTTTTAATGCTATTTTTTACTTTTGTGAAAGTGTTCGTTTTAACAATATATGTATGATGACTCACCGGCTTCAGTTCCTCGGGTAAAACATAACATTTTCCTTCTTCAGTAGATATTGAGGTTATAGCTAATACATTTGATTTGCCATCATTTGAGGCTATTATTGTAAACTCAAATTGAAGCCGGTCCATCTTCTTTTAGTTCACAAAAATGTCGTTTTATAAGACATTGAGGATCTCCAAAATAAAACACAAATTGTTTCCCTGAAATAACAAAGTTTTGTTTTATTACAAGTTTTGTTTTATTTTACAATTATCTAGTTATTATCAAGTTACGACAATTACACTTCTATCTCACCTGAAATAACAAAGAAACGACATTTAAAGTTCACTATATCTCGAGTCCTCAATCACATTCTTTCTATGAGTTTTTATTACGACAAAAATGCACACAACAATTTCAGCGTCCCTCGCCATTTTAAATCATCGACACAGATCAATATCATAGATACGCGACAGCTGATACGCGAAGCGCGGCAAATTCAAATGAATGAAATGTCACTCATTTCATTACATGTATACTAAGTATACGCGTAAGTTCCACGCCAATGCGATATTGTGTTAAATACTTTATAATTAATACCCTTTAAAGTAACCGCGTTAACCGCAACCATAAATTAAGTTCGTAAACCGTTATATAAAGGAAATAAATAAATTCGTTTTAATTCGTTTCGAGCGCTTTATCGTGGACAAATCACCCGGCGCGGCGGCCATTTTTAATGAAGTAAATGCGTCGTTTCGGCTTTTGTTCTTTAATTGAACTGTGTCATAATCACAGGGTTATTAACTAGCTTCATGTTACCCACAAACCTGTACTTAATAGTGGCAAGCGCCCAACTAAAACTTTCTATCCAGAACTATATAACAGAAACTAAACTAAGTTCTTTATATAAAAATACAAACTGTTGCCCGTTTCTCGTATTCACACATCTCGTGAGATATTGAAATTTATGCACAATAAAAGTAATGTGGCCTGTATTTTATTCAAAATCCATTAAACTTTCAGCCGAAACAGTTTATTAATTCAGCATAAAAAAATAAAAAACACACAAAATTTCAACCTGTTTAAGCACAATTTTTCCTGAAACATTATTTTGCAATTTTCATTGAATCAAATACTAATGATATTGAAATCTAATATGAAATGCTGCTTACCCATAACTACTAGTAGTATTTTCAATTTGACTGAAGCCTGGAGTGTAATCATACGACATTAAAGCGACCACATTTGTTTTCAACGTTCAAATAAATGTATTGTGTAGACATAGTTCCTGCTCGCATAATAAATAGAGATCGTCCTCCAACTGCGAGCCCTGAACAAACAACAACCACAAATAAATACTATTCCCATTCGAAGCAAAATAAAGCCACTTCCAAATACAAACTATTGTGTTTTCTGTCGTATCTGAATTTATATTATAAGCGGTACCTACCTATGTTATTCGTACAATACGTGCCTATCAAGGGCTAAGGGTATATTTTAAGGGTATGTTTGTTCATTGATTTGAATGTCCGTTAATAAAACTGAACCAAGCCCCAATTGAAAAATTCTGGTCCCAAATAAAAATTTATTATTTTTGTGTTGAATATGTCATTTATAGAAATATCACGCAATTAGCACCATTAGCAGCGGAGCATCAGTGAAAAATGTTGCAAAATGGGAAAATTGTAACGTTTCGAGACCTTCTGTTGAGTGCGCTGCGTAAACAGTAACGCAAAGTCATATATGACAGAATTTTTTCTTCAAAAGTTCTAAAAAAATGTCCGCGGCTCTATACGTGTCCATTAGGGTTGACTCATTAAAACAGGATATGTACAAACCCAAATTCATGCGGACGATGCCGCACACCAACTCGTAAATAATAATTTTATTTCTAACGAAAGCTCCTATTCCAGTTGAAATGGCCGAGTTTTACTGTAATTTATGTAGATTGGTTCGTGCGGCGGAGTTTGTTTTACATCGGTCCCCGAGAAGACGTTCCAGTTAAAATGTCCCAAGAACAAAGAGTCTGTCTGCGGTAGCCGAGGTTACAGTGGCAATAAAATGTAGCAGGACGTCTGTCTTCTTTAGCACTGTCTAACGACTCTGTTCCTGCGAAGAGCAAAGAATTTATTTTAGATACTAGTAAATCATATGGCTAAGGCTATATTTTTTATCAAACACCCACAGCAAAATCTCACAAAAAAGTGCAATCAGTCGAAGTGCTTCCGACAAGATTTTCAAATACAATCTCGGATAATGTACAGATACACGAAAAATGTCTTAAACTTTTTAATAATAGCGCAGATACAATCTTTTATCGGCAACGTCGTCGAGAGAGCCTCGCCAAGTCGCCAAAAGATAAAAATATATTTTGTCAATATTGCTTCTGAGTCCCATCGAAAATTTCAAAAAGTTTCAAATCTAAATGCTGCATTATACATCGGAGTCGGTAACTAAGCGTAACATTATATTTAAAGTTACGTCACTCGACACTTTAGCTGGCAACTGGCGGTGCATTTCTGACACATTTTAACAAAATATACAATTTCCTTTTACTACGGAGTGTTTGAAAGTAGCGAGTTGAATTCCGTGACAGCAAAGTGCTATTTTTTGGCAACAGCTCCCGAGGAAAATGAACGCCGAAATTTTATCTCGAGTTGAAACAAAAGCAGTCTCAACACACATTACTGGCTTGCATTACATAATATTTGAAAAGTGGTTATATTAACATCAAGTCATTTCTATGAAAAGTTTGAAAAGATGAAAGAGCTACGTAATAACTATTGTGTCGAGTTATGTGCCGAGTTTCTTGCTAGTTCTTCTCGGTGCAAAACAGGTTTCCAAAAGTAGCGATATAGTCCGATATTTAATCCTCACCTATAATTTAAACATTAAGTTTAAATTAAAAGAGCATTTTTTAGAAATGTTAGATGGCTAAGTCCTTCGTTTTTTTTATAGTTGATTATATAATTATAATTCAAATGAGTACTAATTGATGATTAAACGAACTTACCTGTAAGTGAAGTTCTATCACAATTGTATGAGTATATTTAATTCGAAGATATAAGTATAACACACTTGTAGTACTTTCATTGTATACAGCAAGTTCGCACTTTCAGATATTCAGTTTATTATCTATTTTTAAAACTTACCGCTCGACACACCCACGTTGGAACACGTCCGAGCGAGCCTCATTCTTTAGAGTACATTTAACAAAATTTTCGTAATACTTATGGGCTTTGGGTATGGGAGGGACCTTATATCTTCGAATTAAATATACTCATACAATTGTGATAGAACTTCACTTACAGGTAAGTTCGTTTAATCATCAATTGCATTTTGTATATTTAATTCTCAATATAAGTATAACACACTTGTAGATGTTTAGAGATGAAAATTTTTGTTAAATTGTGGACATAAATAGATTGTAAATTGTTTTCTATTATAATATGTCCTCTTTATACCACAGAAGAATTTAATTAACCAATCTTTACGTTTAATTCACTGGATTAATAAAACAGTCACATTATTTAAATAATGTTAATGATTAATGATTAGAAAGCAAAATAGCTTTTGTGAATGAAGCATCATCGCTCACTGGGCGGTTAAAAAACTTAGCAAAATTCTGCAATAATTGTGACCTACCGACTGTCTTTCTGATGAGGTCAAGCAACAAACTACGTGCTCACCTCGAAAGTGTTGCGTACCTGGTTCTGAGTGAACTGAAACGCAGACCCCTCTCGTGAGAGAGCATATTCCTCGGCAGACACGTTCTTATACTGACCGCCGCCAGCACCTGTTCCGTGGTGGTCTGTTTGCAGGCGACCTTATGACGTCGCTTAAACGTTATCAGGAGGTTGTCTATCGTATGTTTTAGTCTAAGATTTTATAACCAACATATCGATTTGTTTTTCAAAGCTGTGGCATATTTTTATAATTTCGTTAAAGTATGTCATGAGTTACACTAAATTTATAATTAAAAAAATATTAATTTAGTTACGTTTTATATTATTGATTGCATATGTTATTGTTCATCTTGCTTTTAATTAATATTAAGAAATTTAATCAAAGAATAAAAAAGGCTTTTTGTATTATTTATTTATGGTATGAGCAAAACTGGTTGGCCACGAGTGGTAGCCGACGTTGTATAAATTCAATAATTTTCTTGATTTATACAATAATGCTAACTTTTACTGATATTAATGTTTTCATTATATGTGATGTGCATACTGCCTAAGGCTAATAAAGTTACAGGATCAATTAACTCTTATTAAGACCCATTGAGCAATGTGTTAGCATACGATCTTAGGATCCTATGTAGTATTTGACGTTAATTTATTTATTCCTTTTAGCATTGTTTTAATTTGTTAATTTGACCCAAAATCATCAGCAAAAAATTAAACTCAATGCCGACGTCACAATGCTACGTCGTTAACAAGTTGTTCTGTTGGAAATTACGAGGTTGACTTATAATTTACGGATTGTACGGGTCTCTGTCGTTATTAAAGCAGTATTGCCACAAAACTTTGTAAATAACACAAAAGTTTTGAAACATATAAATTATTAAAAATTCCAACAAAATGTCCTTCTTTTTTCTTTAATGCCTTCAGAGAACTTCCCACAGTAATTCCTATGAATTGTGGTTCTCTACGAAAAGACCATATTTATTTATTTATTATCAATAAATATACTATAAGAAGTAAGTCTTTTGACACTTTATGTAAAAGGAGAAGACCCTAAGTTGTAAAGGCCCTTAGACGATGTATGCCTTAAGCATTGTCTATAATAATATCTTTAAGCATTCTAACTCTAGAAGAAGGGATAGAAAAGCAAAGGTAAACTTGGTGTTCCAAAATGTTCAGAATGCGTCTGTTTCTAAGACGTCTGGGTTCAGACATCATTCGTATTGATAACATTTCGCATTTTTGCAAGAAGCGATAAATTCAATAACTGGATTGAACTCTTTGAATAACTTTAAAGTGAATTGGAATAAATTCTTTGAATAACTTTGAAGTATATAATTTTACAGCGATAGCTTAATCCCATTAACTGGATGTAACTCTTGGTCAGCTTTTTGATTATCTTTAATTTCAATATAAGAAACAATTAACTCAATCGTTTAAATGAGGATATTTGATATCCCCTAAGCAACTGATGTAAATCATGTGTATCAAAATAAATGTATCGAAAAATATGGCCATCAACTCTGTAAAGAGGTATTTCGATTCATCTTAACGTTAATTATTACAAAAACAAAAATCTCTCTAATTAAAAGAATTACTTTTCATCTAGACCGGGAAATCGTGTGAATCACTAATTCAACCTTTTAGGTTTAAGGGAGTTAGATGACTTAAAAAAAAAATGTTTTGTAACCACTGGCCATCTGATAGAATAACCGATGATGGACTAACAGCTGCGTCTAAAGTCTAATTTTTCATACGGACTAGGACTTTTAATCGGAATTAAGCTTAACTCTTAGGTGATACAACGCGTTAAGCGTATAAAATTCTTTACAGAATTTGAATTGTTACATCATTCACGTCATAGTTTGCGGTAACGATACTGCCATATCGTCAGAAATTAAAATAAAACCAGGAAACTGAGCTTGTTTTGAGGGTAGTAAATAACTTTAACACTCTAACACCTAACAAATCTTCATGAAAAAACCGCGGTAAGTATCTGAGATGAGTCACAACTTCTTTGTGTATTTTGCCAAGGATGAATCGGTACTTTAAAATAAGATTCTTCAGTTCATAGGCATAAAACCCTTTTTAGGTATTCGCTTGTAAGCTGTTCTATGAACTATCAATTTCAAAAGATTTTGAACTACAAATTCATTCAACGCCTTTAAATTTAGAATGTATCTTTTACTACGTAAGATTTTGAGGTTAGACACATCTTAACTATAATCGAACATGCAGTGACTCACTCTCACATTATCTCACCCAAAAATGAAATGTCGATTGTCAAAGACATTTGTCGCTTTTCCTTTGCTGTGAACGTGTAAAGGCGGTACACTGTGTTAGTGTACGATTTTTAAAATGGTATTATGTATTAATAATTTTTTGGAGCTAGTTCCTTAATTTGTTCAATTCATTAAAATATTTTATTGAATGTACGTACATTTGTACACCTAGTGAAAGTCAAAAAATAGTCTTCACTTATTATAACTCCCGAAATTCTAGATTATAGATCGTGACGGATTCCTTGTCAGTGATATGTAACCAATAAACTTCAAAATGTTGAAGACAACTGGCATATAGGTACCTTAATGTCTAGCGTCGTCGATGAACCTGGTCGTTGTTGTGGCTGATGCTGGAAACTCACTGTCACGTCGCATCTTCCTCGCGGCTGATCGCCAATACTCAAGTGTGTCACGCCCCCCCCTGCTGGCCGAGCCGTAACGAGAGGGGGCCAGCTAGTTTCTCGAGAAACGAGATTGCGCTGTCCCAGCGGTGGGTGTCGATAGCAAAGTCGCCCGCCGCGCCCTGCTGGTTTCTTTATTTACAACACCTGACGATCAGTAACCATTGAAACTAGTATAATGCCCGAAACTATTTCTCCGAAAAAACATCTGGTCCCGTTCGTGAACTTTAATTACTTATCATTTGTCGAAACAAAATGTCATTTGTCAATACTTAAGCTTCTTCTCAGTTCAGGACGCGTTGTGGTTTAAGATTTTTATTAGTTTCAGAAAGAATTTAACAATTCACTTCAATGAAACTTCCAGACTAATGGTACATTATACATAATATTGTTAACTTATTGAGTTTTTGAGCTAACAGTTAAATTATCATCCCATTACACAATCTGAACATTAATTTTCGAAAGTAAGTAAAATTATTTTCCACCACAAAATCTAAACATTATTGTTGTAGGTACATAGTTAAAAAAGTTCGACGCGTTGGTACCCTCGTGGAATTAGTTTTTAAGTCGTGAAATAGTTATCACTGATAAAAGGCTATAACATTTAACTGGCTATTCATAAGCCAGGCAAGTATATCAAATAAACTATTTGATTCTTTGCAATGAAGGTCGGCTAGAATTTTACAACTGTCGGGACTAACCATTAATATAGTTCTTGTGACTGAGCGCCGATAGCAATTCGGGATCAAAGTCCTGGAGGTCATGCGGAGCCACTTGTAGTGAAGCCGAGAACAGCGCCACACCGACATCGTCCCCCGTTGGTATCCGCAAAGTCCTTTGAGTTTTTTTTAAAATCCTTCGTGTTGACCCGCAGTCAACCTCCAGGAGCATTGACGCATCATGCTATGCTTTCGTGGTACCCTCAACGTGATACCCTCCAAGCTAGCTTAGAGATGCCTGGACTATTTCGCGCATCATGCTATACTTTCGTGATAACCTCAATGTGATACCCTCCAAGTTAGCTTAGAGATGCCTTAGGATTTCAATTTTTGGACACACTTTCGTCAGCATTGATATTTGAGTTGATGTGATATCTGGGAAAAAAGGTTAATTTTCACTTACCCTCTTTCCTCGGAGTCTGACGAAGATGAATGCACAATTATATGATTTGATTTTATTTTAGTTTTGTTATAATAATAATTTTTACTAGCGTCTAAGCATTATCAGTATAGAAAATTAAGCAAGTTTTAACACTGAACACTTAATTTTTTTTTTCCACTTTGAACCTAAATTAACAAAAACGAGACGTGTTTTTGTAGTCGAGTGCTCGTTGCCGCGCACAATAAAAGAATGAGGCTCGCTCGGACGTGTTCCAACGTGGGTGTGTCGAGCGGTAAGTTTTAAAAATAGATAATAAACTGAATATCTGAAAGTGCGAACTTGCTGTATACAATGAAAGTACTACAAGTGTGTTATACTTATATTGAGAATTAAATATACAAAATGCAATCCTTTTTACTTATGTATTTTTTTTTTCTATTATAAACCTTTCACGATTATAATATTATGTTACATACTTACTTGGTTCTTCATGTAACACGTTCTATACCTACTGTATCATTTTTTTAAGTAATTAGTTACCTGATCGTTGCAGATTTAGACACTGAGGACAAACCTCGGTGGTTTTTTCAGTGTTTTTTTAGATACTAAGTTTCTATTAATTGTATTTGAATTGATAATAAATAAAAAAAAAAATTGAAACCTATGACGTGATATTTTTACTTGATTTGATTTGATATTCGTACAAATTAATCTAAAATTGACGCAAGCAATTTAACAGCAAATCTCAGCCAAATTATGACCTGAAAAGAAAAGAAACTATAATCTTATAATAACATATTTCCTTCTGCCTTCTATGCAACTATGAACTATCGGTACCCTATGGAGTGATATCTTAGACGAACCAATTAGAGCTGTATCAAAAGCCTGAACGAAGCGATATCTAATTAAAGTAATCGTACCCTTTCGAAACCTTGAAACGGTGTCTGCTAGTGCTTTCATATTTAAATCGATACTCGCCCTTATTCTGAAAACATTTTCTAATTACAAATTATACGTGCGAAAATACAGGAAATCAAATAGTCACTATAAATATTATTATGATCACTAGCACGGGAACTATCGATCGTGGTTTAAACATTTAACTAAATCTTATAGCAAAAATTACTTACTATTTCTTTTTAATTCCTACAGAGTACACTCGATAGTATCAGAAATCATTTATTCATTTGCTTCAATGGTTATAAAATTGATATCATAATTAAGAATATTATAGTCCAGAAATTTTTGCTCCAACACAAAGAAAATTACTGTTACAATTGAAAAAATAATAAACTCTGTCAAAAATGAACCCATATCATGTCATCTCATTAGAGAAAGAACTATTTACTCAAGATAATATACGCTCATTGTTCATTAATGATCACAACTCGAAAATATAAAAACCTACTAGACCCTAGAGCATAACAAAAGGTTGCAGCAAAAAACTTGAGACGGAGGTCTCGTAAAATGTTTCTTCGTTTTACTAGTTCAAACGATGTACAACAGTCCAACTAAGACGAGAACTTGGAGAAAAGTAAACAATTTTCCGAAATAGAAACAACAGAATGGCAAGTTATGTAAAACTTCTGCCTCCGGACTCCGGAGCGTAATATCGTGAGGAAATATTGGAGATTCAAACGACGGCAAAAACAAGCGTCACTCGCCTGCTGAAGTGACACCTGACACCACCAAAAACATGGCGGCTGACGCCGGACCAGCGGCCGCAGAATTATGTATGAGGTTTATATGCACTGGCCGATTGAATACGACCTTAGTTTTATTTACATAAAGTTTTTGTGAGACTATGTTAATTTATCTCAAACCAAAATATCCGTTTGATGGAAAGTATTTTTATAGAGATATAATAATATTTTCCATTTGTTTCATTGTTTTTATTAGTACAAGGGAAAGAGTGAAACTGCTGAAAGAACACAATATGCTTCATGGAAGAGAAAGTGGAGTAGTAGCATAGAAGAAGAAGAAGAAGAAACACTTTATTGCATACAAAGACAAAACATAGAAAAAGAAACACAGAACAAAGAAAAAAGATAATAGTGATGGTATGCAAAGGCGGCCTTATCGCTGCGAGCGATCTCTGCCAGGCAACCTTTTTTGGCAAAGGGAAATTAAGAGTGAAAAGTGGGATAGATTTGTTAACTAAGTAGTAGAGATAAATATGTGCAGGTGTTTGAATTGCCATCCACAATAACGTCGCTCCAGTACACCGATGTTATATATTTGGCCAATATAACAGAAAATGCATCTGTGCGGTTATTACAAGTGTTGGATTAATTTTGATTCGAATCACGATTTCGGTTTCGCCAAACAATCTGTACACTCGGGGGACTCGACTGGGGATTAACTGAAAACGAATAACGATATCGAATTTTTCGCGTTATTGTGCTGGTCCTAACATGCCTGACTTACACATATTAGCATTAGGTATGTCACGAATAAGTAATTCATATCAGTCCATTTAGATCCGGATATAATTATTTTCGTAGATCGTTTAACAGGCTATTTTGGATTGCTAAATAAAATAGAAGTTATACTATTCGCAAAAATAAAGAGGCTTAACAATATTGTTTTGTCCCAAGAATTCCTTCCCATTACAGGTTAATTCAATGATCATATTTTCCTGTAACGAGCGCACTTCGTACCCGTTGTTAGCCCCCCACGGGGTCTCTGAGCCTCGACGCGATGTGACGCCGCGGGGTCTTTAGTCTCCACGTGAAGAAACCCCCCCGCGGTGTCCCTCGGGAACATCACGGCAAATTACTTCATTGGCTGAAAAACACACGCCATTGCGCCGTCGTGTTCCCCGGGGATATTTGCTGTTTATTGCTTTACCAAACAATTTTGAGACACATATTAGTAAACAGCGTTACTTAGCCTTTACCCGTAAATTCAGAGATTCATGCTCTAAAAATTCACAGTAATATTATTATCTTATGATTTTTTTTGCGTCGATAATATTATGTTGACAACGACCCGCATCGGCGACTCCGCGGAAGAAGACTTTCGGCCAATCGTGAAAAAGTCGCAGGGATATAAGAAAAAGAAGAAGATTTTTTTACACAGAAAGCTGGAAAATCATACGCAGTACCAGTAGGTAACTCTCAAACTAAAGTTAATCTCTCGAAACTATAGTAGATAAGTATTATCTAAGGACACGTGCCCGCACTTCCGCTTTGTTATAAAAGTTTTAGTGCGCAGCGGTTGAGAAGGAGTTTAGTTTTAAGTTTATCCTTTAAGCACCTCTGGAAACATCTGGCTTGAGTGCTAACTACCTATTAGTGTGAGTTATATCAAGCCTTATCCACTTTATTATCGTCGACCGTTCAAACTGTAAGTGGGGTAACATTTTTTATAGAACTATAATTCTTTGGAAAAGTTAATTCATACACCAAAAAAAAAAACTTAAATAAGTCAATCTAATTAACTGTAATAAGCACACAAGATGAGTTTGTAATAAAAAGTAATACCCGGCTGAGTTTCTTTTGGGAATTAATTATATTTGTTTCAAAAACCTTTTACTAAGATGAGTCTGTAATATTTTGTAACCTAAGTATTTTTAACGATTCGTTAGTACTTAACGAAATAAGATGTTTGA
Organism: Coenonympha glycerion; assembly: GCA_963855885.1. NCBI lineage: Eukaryota > Metazoa > Arthropoda > Insecta > Lepidoptera > Nymphalidae > Coenonympha > Coenonympha glycerion. The sequence goes on along the minus strand of OY979637.1, from coordinate 73,849 downwards.
AGTTAGTTAGCTGCCTTTGAAATGTAGCAAAAAAAATCAATTTAAGATATTCATTAATATTGATCCGCAAAAAAAAGTCCGCGGTGGATAGCTTATTATACCCACAGTTATACCCATTATTCAAGCTGGTGCTATTCGACTAAAGATAAAAATTATGTATAAAGTTGTGCGAAGCCAGGGCAGGCCAGGGGAGGGTTCCTTGTTAGTTAAAAAATAATTAAAAAATAAAAGAATTATCGCAAGCGCAATTTTGTGGCAGTTCCCACGTTAGCATCAGAAGGTGTTGGCAAAACTCCCACAACATCCCACAACAAAGCGCCTCCCCCCGCGTCCCGCACCCCGCGCCCCGCACTTTGTGTTGTGAGCCGGTGACATCAAAGCGTTTGTGCCGCCAGCCAAAACTACGCCGTGGCAGCGCGTGAAAAATGAATACACTAAAGCGTGCTCTACACCAGCCCAGTAACTAGCGGCCAGCAGGGATAGTACAGGTTTTATACAATTATCGAGTCAACTGGCTTGGAATAGACGGAACGGATTTCTTGATACAGGTACTAAGTATATCTAAGTATACATACAACCTTAAATCACTTAAATATGTTTCGGCTTGGGACATTAGCCGTAGATGTATGGAGAAATTCATTCCGTTTATTCGAAGCAAGTCGACTCGGAATTTGTACTAAAACCTGTAGTACTAACCTACGGTAACAGTGAGGGTTAATGATTAGAATTTACTTTGCAGCTGATTAACATGCTCCGGTGCAATGCCGTGTAGCAACCCTAGGATTGCTGCTGTGATTGTGATCTCATGTTATAAGTTCACATGACACTACATTCCACAAGCAGTATCTACTGTCATTACATTCGCTTTTTGTACACTACGACTATTATTGTTCTAATTTTTATACGAAGCGTCCGGGAGCTGCCCTGTGAGAACCAGCCTTAACTTTGACAAACAAACAGTCGTTTCGACCTTGTAGAAGGCCTGGGGCCTTGGGCGGGAGGCTTCATACTTTGCCCAATGTCCTGTATACTATTTTATACTAGCATGTAAAAAATGTCGCCCTAGTTTATATATTGAATTCTTTTTCATTGTTTTATCCTTGGAGACTCTAGCTGAAACGGAAAATACAATCAGTACTATATTTAAATATCATTTAAACATCATCATCAGCAACCCCTTTTCTCAGATTGATAGAGATTTGGCCCAACACCCTAGCTAAGTTTAGCTTGACGGGCATCGTATACCTTTCAGAATATTATGGTGAACATTCAGGCATACACAGTACCGCTAAACAATTTTAGCAAACGCAACTTTTAAACAGTTGAAAAGGTTGCTTATTCTGATTTTTAATTCGATTCATAGATTCCACTTTAATTAAAAATTGCACTTTAACTCTAAAAATGAAATTTAAATGTTAAAAAGGAGCGCAAAGCGCTGAAATCGGCGCGAAGTGTTTCGGAACAATTTAATTTATCCGTTAACGCTCCGTTAGATAAATTAATTCGTTGCTTTAATTAAGATACGAATATTCGGATACCGGCCAAGTGCCAGGACTCGCGCAACGACGAGGGTTCGGCATCACTTCACAATGCTGCAAGTCTTCTCGTCGCTAGCTTTGAGTTGTTCTTGTTTAAAAATACGTGTTCCTATAGGTATATCCTAGTAACGATTACTGCACCTGTAGAGTTTTCAGAAAAAATTCAAGAAAAGAATAAGAAATTTTTTGTTACTATGCCTGGTTAAAAAAAAAAGGCTTTTTTTCAAACGATAGGCTCGTAGACCAGAGATGAGAAACCAGAGAGATGCCTACATATCCAGCATTTAACGTCGGGAAATTGAGAACACGACAATTTTATTCAGCGCTCTAAACAATATTCAAATAATTATTAGCCTTTCTTTAAACATTCAACCCCTTTGATTGTGTAAAAAACACGTATTCGTCGCTATCGTAATTGTTTGTAAATTCTGCCCGCTGATGATTAGTTCCCTGATTTCCGTCTGATAATCGGGGGGCAGAATTTGCAAATTATTACGATAACGATGATTACGCAATCAGGCCCCTGTTTGTGATTCAGAAAATTGGTCATAATCGTAGCATAACATGCAATAGAACTGTGTTAAATATTTTGGCAGGGAATTCTAAAAACTAAATTATGCGTCTTCTAGCAAAGAATTGGTAATTAATATTTAAATTGTGTTGTAAAGAGCAGCGGACAGTGCTGCAGGGGACAGAGGTACAGCTGACAGGGGACAAAGGTACGGTAAAGGTAAGGTAAGGATAGGGGATGGGGGATAGGGGACAAGAGGGAATGGCTACTGCTGATTCGGGTACGAGCGCCAACAATCATTATTTATTTTAGATACTTAACACACAAATCCTTTCGAATAAAATTCTCTGAATTTTCTTTTTCAAATAAAACAAAGTAATTTCAACAAGTAGGTTTATTCCCACGTTTTTCTGAACGGGAAAGAAAAGGGCACCAAGTTCAGAAGATAAATAATAATCTGAGTGAATAAGGAAGTCCTTTGTCTACAGCAATTTACATTTATGTGAGGTAAGAATTTTTCTCTACGCGCTTGGAGGTAATTTCCATCCTATACTTACACACAAGTGTATTTAATTCTCTTATCAAATTAATGTTATAAAACATCTTTCACAGCCCACTGCGTCTAAAAAGTATACAAATTGCGAAATTAAGAAAACGAAACAAAATTTGAATTACGGACTAGTTAAAAATTCACCTAAACCAGAACAATCAAGTGAATCATTGCTCAATCCAATTCGATAGCGAGCATTCGAACACCCCTCCTCTCAATCAGTGAGACAGAGTCCCAATTGTTCCTCGACATTCAACATCTCGGCTCACTTGAGCCTACGTCAAAGTGACAAAGCTTTGAAAAATGTGCCGCGATCAGCTTTAATGCCGCCGCGGAACAACGGCGGTCGGGGCGGAGTTCTATGAGCTAATGTTACCCAATTGGGTCTTACACTACTTTTGAATTTGATAAAAAATATTACTTTATTATAAACTAGGATAAAAATAATAACGTGCAGTGAAAGAAATATTAAAATCCAACGATGATTTACAAAGTTACAGGCGTTTAAACTTTGGAGTGGGGGGATCTTCTATCCCTTTCTCGCAAAACGAAAATTTGTATGAAGCCGCACGAAGCTACTATGGCATTGGTAAGGTGTGACGTCACAATTTCATGTTGCTATCTCTGTCTAATCACAAATCTTTAAATGCTTATAACTTTTTTGTTATTTGATCGATTTAATTAGTTCTTTCAGTGCACGTCATTATTTTAATTCTACTTTATAATAAAGTAATAAAAAAAATTGGAGTCAAATACCCTATTAGTGCGAGTTCTCGGGATCATAGTTTACGTCTGATTCCTCGTGGATTAGACGTGCGAATGAGCCGATGGGGCTAAAATATTGCATACAGATAGCTTACAACCTGGATTTACACATAGCTACTTTTTGTCCGGGAAACAACAACAACTCCACAGATCAACTCCACAGGTAAACTATCTTCTTGACACTAATGTCAATGGGTAAAGGAATCGTGGTCTTTCCATTCACAATTCCTTTGGGATTAGTGAAGAAGCGAATTTCATACGAGCAGAGCTCCACGCAAAACATAGTATAGTAATAAAGCTAGCAGTGATAGCCCTGTGGAGATCTTTGCCTCTCATCAGGGGATCGGGGGTTTGAATCCTGGGCACGGAATTGGAAAGAAACGAAATCTATTGCTAAAAGATAATATCAGTCCACAAAAGTGTAGGGGTCTGAGAGCCAGTGCCCTGTAGTACATAAAAAAGGGTAGAGATGGGATGATGTTAAAATCTAGGGAGTCAAATAACAAATTGTATAATTTTAATGTCCATGTTTGAAGCTACAGTCCGACAAGGCTTTATTGGCACTTGAATGACACTGTCAAGAGCGCGCTGTTATAAAACAAAGGCAGTCAGAAAACAAAATTTTCTCAATTTTAGTTTTATTTCAGTTAATATTAAGCTAAAACAACACAACATACATAATAGTGATATACCAACAGAGCTAATTATCAAACAGTATCACAAGATAGCGGCGTTATTTCCGATTTTCGCTACGAGCGTTAAAATTTAAACACAGGCCGTCCGTATTGGCTGTTTGTTCAATCACCGGCTTTTTGTCCAATCAGCATTATTGCTGCTCCGGTAAAGAGTCAGCATTAGTGCTGCATTGTCGTATTTCCTGTTCAGTCAGACGAGACGATTATTTATTTCAGTAGCGAACAGCACGGAATTTTGATGTATTTTTTGAAAAACTACTAGTAGATAAGACGATAGACAGATAGGATTGAATTTGCTGCTATTGGATTTCAGTTCACCCCCTTCGACGTTCGACTAGCAGAGCTTCGTAGTAGATGTTTGTGAGATACACTTGAAGTTGTTGTTTTAGTACCTGCTCCCACCCACCGTCGGCTTTCAATAATCAGGAAACTTTGCGAGCTCCTCGGTTTACAAGTTTATCCATACTGCATAAAGCTTCTAAAGTAATGTTCATTAATTAACTTTGGCTTTTTTTGGTAGTTATCTGTAAATTTGTATAAAAGGAATAGGTGACTGGCTGACTGACTAGTCTATTAACACATAGCTTGTGTTGTGATTTATTATTTGTTTAAGTTATTTTTATAAATAATGTACTTGATTTGTGTACTAAATAGCATTTGCCATGTAACTAGACGACCTTTGTCGGCAATATAACAATCTGAACGTAAAGTTTTGAAGTTGACAGGAGAATGACGTAAGCAGGAGGTTTTTAGAAAAGACAAAAAGAGGACGTTGATATAAAATTGGATTTGAAAAAAAAACTGTGGAGATTTGTTTGAATTGTGTATCGTTGTGGATTAATAAAACTAGTTTAATGTGATAGTTGTATGATTTAGAACACTTGCTAGTCGAATACATGTTCATATGCTCCTTATGTTAATACGATTTAGGCAAAGTAAGCAATGATAATAATCGATTAAGTCAGAGACTTTTACCTACATTGATTGGGTCGAGGGTTTGAATGCCGGGGACGTATCACTGACTTTTTAGAGGTACGTGCGTTGTTCAATGCAGGCCATACATCCATCCTGACGTCCAATCGGCACGACGCTGCCGATTGCATCAGTAAGAACTGATCGTGTGTGGACGTGGGGTGGCATGAAAGATATAATCGATCGCGTGAGAAGCTGTTACAGAGTTCCGCACAAAGTTCCCTAAATTGTGTGAATCTCGCTAACTTGCAATCTTCAAAATAATATCGATTATGAAAATTTTGCTGTAGCATTGTTTATATTCGTTTTATATTACGTCGTAAATTAACGCTGAAATGGTTCATTGCAACAATATTTATGTAACGCAAATTATCGGAAACGAATTCCGCTACATACCGACCAATATTTTAATTCCATTCAACAAATGGACACGAATTTGCACCACATTACGTTGCGAGTTATGTTTATTACGATACAAATATATATAAATGACATACAACTGGACGCTCATATCCAGAATACCTGTTCGGGTGAAGGGTGTAAACGCACCTGAGCAGTATCTCTCCTTACTTTTACAAAATATACCTAATATGTTTGTTGGTATTCATTGCGCTCGAATATCTAAAAAAAAATTCTAATACTAAGCTAATTATCAAAAATATATTCTTCAGCGTATTCGACAATTATTATTATTATAACCGATACAAATAAAAAAACATTAAGAAAATTCACAATTAAAAAATATTTCGGTCAAAGAACATGGGCAGAAATGTACACAAATAAAGTTTAGCGTCTAGATGTAATATTTATTACAAGACGATTCTAATAAATAACAGAATTTTTTCAAGGTATCACCGGTTATTGTAAAGGACGGGTCAAAAAATAAAATATTTAAAGAAATTCAATTGATACTGATAGGTTCCGTTTCCACATTCCTGACTGCTAGTGTTGCCGGATGCCAAACTTTTCCACTTTTATGCTCCATCTTTTTGACGATCGGTCCACTTTTATACGAGAACAACATGTAACAGACTATACTAAAGAAAAACCTATTTTCAAGTACAACGTTAATTCTTAGATCAGACTGTAGAATACAAGACAATAACTGTGTCAAAATTCAAATTCAAAATTCAAAAATTGTATTCTTTCACATAGGCCTAACTTACAGGCTCTTGCGAAACGTTAAGACTCTACCGCCTCGTTCGGAAAGTAGCACTGCACCGAGAAGAACGGGCAAGAAACTCGCCACTTGCTTTTTTTTTTAAATAATAAATATAAATGTCGATTTCAATCGTTCTTTTTTTGCATTTAATTTTATTCGAATATATTTACATAAAAAGATTAAATTACTTTAGGGGTTTCCATTGCGTTGGAGTAAAACTGAATATTATTTTTCCGTGTGAGCCAGTCTCACTTAAATAAACTGTTTGAATATTTGTGATTTTGTAATTCAATATTAATTTATTAACTCAATTAGATTTTTCTTTCAGTCAATTGGAGTTTTTTAATTCCGGCATCTCGCAAAATTGTCCGACAGCTACATGATGGCTACATGGTCTCAACTGTCGACATTGACAAATTCTGGGACAAGTGATAAGTATTTATCAAAGAGTATATAGTGTATTGTCTATGCTCTCAGATGCTTCATGGCGGAGGTCGCAGTTGTTATAATACTCAGATACAATATTTTGAAAATAAATATTAATTTTTCTCCACTTTTTTGTAAGAAAAATCTTTTAGCATTGAGTTCAGGCTTGCAGGTCCAACCAAAAAAATATTTTTTCATTTATAGTTGCAATAGCGTAACGTGACCGAAAGCGATGTATGGGGCCGCACCATTGTTCATTAATTTTTTTAATCGTGTTCTATCATAAGACGAATTAAGAAAAAGAAAATCTAAAACGTTCAAGTCACAAAAATTGCATAATGTGCCCGTCTAGATTCTTAATACAATCTTGAAACTAATAATCAAGCCCAAAAAAATTATAACATTTTTCTGAATTAGTAAAAAATTCTCTGAAAGCTAAGTCGCTTTAAATTAGTACTCAAGAATTACATTGCAATAGTCTCTAGACTGCTAGATCAAACAATTTATTTCGGCATTCCGTTCAGGTGTTCAAACGTTAAGCTCGGGTCCCAATTCGATAAGGTACATTTTTACGATTGGAAATTCCGAACACAGTTTCATTCGAACGTTTTCCGAAACAAATGTCGCGTGTATTTTCGCACGGGAAACAGAAAACGTTTGCTTGTCCCATGCGGGCGCGATGCACGGTGCACGGCTAGTGCATACAGTGCATGGCTAATACTATTTGATTTTGAAAAAGATTTTAGATTTTTACAGACAACATAAAATGGAAAACAGGTGTTTTTTGCGTGACATGTGGGGTTCCATACCAAAATGGTAAAAATGGAAATGGAATTATGGTGAGACTTTCTCCATCCGTCCGTCTGTCACACTTGATTATTTCAGCAACTGTTTAAAAGCTACCAACCTGAAATTTGAAAAAGTTATAGTAAATAGTGACCCAATGTCATGGCAATCATAGAAAAATTAAAATTGTTTTTATTTTTATTTAAAAAGTCGGGAAAACCCAGTTTTTGAAATTTCAAAATGAGATGACGATATTGAATAGGATATCATAGGAAAGGGCGTGGGACTTGTATTATTCTAAAACAGATTTTTATTTATTTTTTATTTTTTTTAAAACGGAAATCTATATTTTTCACATGGGCTTAACATAAAGGCTCTTTCAAAACATAAAAGTTTAATAAAAACTAAATTAAATCTAAATTTAAAACAAATCCTACACCTACTAACAAAAAAAATAACCCCTAATCAAAAATACCACCCCTGGTTGCCCCTGGAACAAAGGTACCCATCAAACTTGCAGCATTTCCACGCTGAATGGCGATGGATAACCTTTGTACCAGGAAGAAACCAGAACGTGGGTCACAGCCTCTTTCCCGCAAACGACGGCCAATCTCTTTTATAAAAAGTTTTGCTTCCCCACCCCACCATCCCATAGTCGATTTTTATTTATTTTTATGATTGATCGTTTTTGATTCATTGGGCAAACTGTCGAAAAAAACACGTTAACAATTAATCATTTATATCCGGTTGGCCCGGAGTCTGTCATTGGGTTTTCTTGTGATATATATTTACAAGTATTATCTTACGGGTTAATCTTAGCACCTCTAAATGTAACGGTTCGGTAATTTTAATTCATTTATTTGAAGTTAATTTTACGTACAATGTTGATCTTAGTTTGTCGAATTATTATGAAAATTCATTGTAACGGTTATTTCAGACTGATGTTGTAAATAATTCTAATTCAAACAAAAGTCCGCATACAGCTCGGGGAGCGAGCAGCGTACGACATTTGCCCCTATTTGCATTTCAAATGCCCCTAATTGTACCCTACAGGGGTCCCTCGCTGCGGACCGCGACCTTGTGCTGTGTAGCGACGTAGGCTGTGCGGCATCTAAGTGATTTAGTGTCAATTTTGTACACACCACATCACATGAATTTAGTGTCGGCGATGCTGCTTCGAGCTTGGAATATGTAAGAGATGTTGTTTTAGGAATCAGGAAAATAGATCTAAAATTGTTTTTCTGAGATAATTAACCTTCTAAGAGTAAGTACCTACCTATACGTTCAGGTTGTAAAAACGTCCTTTCACATTGTTTTTTTCATAAAGTTTAAATACTCACTGTGTAGTCTGTTGATCGAGGAAAGAATCATTTTTACAGAATTGGTTTATTGGTTACTGGTAATAGAATACTTGCTCATTTTCTACCGATGCCATAACTTGTCCAGCTCTATACTAGTATACTACTTTTTCTTTAGTTATTCAAAAATTAAAAAAAAAAATTGAATGATTGGTAGGTTTGAATTAAGACGGTTTAAACATTAATTCATCTATTTGGATAAAATATATGTTCATGTCTCGGTACAGCTACTATTACTCACTGGTCAGAGGTCCCAAAGGGCACGGTCCTCTCGGGAACTAATCATCCTGATCACGTTTAGCCCGAGATAACTAACGTTCGGGTATAAACACTTAAAGCTAACCATTCGTCAAAATGACGAGTATACAAAAACAACTTTATTTTGCATTAAATAATATTAATGTTCCATTTTGTCCTCGATACAAAGCTTTTTAAAAAGCATACAGTAAAATAAAAAAAATACTGTTGGAAACACGCGTACGTACTTAAATTTCTAAGTGAACTAAAATCGCTCTGTAGCCTCAAAAAAAGAACTGAAATCGACTCCAAGCCTTCCCAAGAGTGTCGCAAAGAGGCGTTTGTATTGGCGGTCGAGTGTCAACCTACTGCCAGAGTGTTGAGTACCACGCAGTGGGAAGTGAACACTCCACCTCGCTTCAGGCTGAGATATAGGGTGTGTTTCCACCAGAGATGTGGTACGTTGTTATTTGTGTCAAAAGCACCAGTAGATCCGCTTGATTTGTGGCTTGATTGGTGGAACTCTACAAAGTCCTTGCACGTAGTAGAGTCTTAGCGAGAGGCACTGGTTCAAAGTGGGAACAGAGAATTGTCTTCTTAGTGTAGCGTAAGTATAGCGATAGTCATAACGAATTTTTTTTAATAAATAATACCTACCTACATCAGTTCTTATTAACGTTACTTTTGTTACTAACGCAAAAGGGGTATTAATAATATTGTTGTATGAAACAAATGATAATTTGAAATTAGTCTGTTCCACACCTACGCGTGATTATTCTACATAATATAACCATCAGTGAATGGTTCTAGAATATAGGTTCTATTGTTATAATAGTTTACTTGTATTTCTATGTAATCTACAAGATTTTATAAAAGCTTGAACTCATCGGCAGTTTATTCACGTGATTTTATCAAACCCAAAGATTTAAATCTTTGATCAAACTTTCATAATCATTTTCATAAGCTATGAAAAATCAATAATTCAAAAAAACTAAAAAATCCCGAACTAATAACTAATTTGGAAATAAACTCTTAAACAAAATATGTGTCTTGTACCATTCGGGACCCATTCTAGAAATGGAGGCAGTGCTAATGACTGACTTTCTAGAAAACGTTTGACAAAAACGTAGCATGACTATTGACCCTTGTGGGTAAGCACATTATTACTCTCCTCATTGTCAAAATTGGCTGTAAAATCTGATATTTGGAGTTAAATTCATTACTTAATTATAATTAATGTTTCTAAAACTTATTATAACAAATAGCTCTTAGGTCTTACGTTAATGTGTATTTCGTACTTGTTTCACGAAATATTTATGTAATTTATGGCAGGTGTGTTAGAGTTCGACCTTCTTAGGTTATTACTCCAGCCTCCACAGATCTACACTGGTAACTGCTCCAAAAACTGATGAATCAGTGAAAAATGAAAATTACCTGTAGATAGATAGATAGATAGATAGATAGATAAATAAACTCTTTATTGCACACCACAGACTAAAATATATGAAAGAAAGAAATAAATTAAATACGAACAAACTTAGCTGCATATAAAATAATTCCCTAAACTTAATAATCTCACATTAGCAGATTGGTTAAAAGTATGTGTGTATGTGTGGTCTCTGGTATACTCTTTTACGTCGCAATTACTAAACTGATTTGGCTGCTTGATTGGGAGATAGAACAATCTAGATTAGTAAATAATTTCCATTCGGAAAATCACAATTTCCGCGGGTTTAGTGATAAGCTAGCATAGATACAAATACTAATGGAGTTTCGTATGAAAACATGTTTAACAGAGATAACTGGGATTTTGCAGACTTGCATATTTAAGTATATCGCGCGAAACTTATCGTTGCGTCATGGGTAAAAAAAAAATCATGTAAAATTTTTACGCAGCCTTCTTTTTGCACGTATATTTAAGGTCCATAGACTATTAAGCGACATTTAATTAATTGTACATTAAACTAAATTTTTCAGTGTTTTCTCGGCAGTTTTTCGATTCAAGAAAAATAAGCGTTTTTATTTGCAAATAAACACTTCCATACATCATACATTGTGAAAGAACAATGGATATTGACATTATTATGTCATAATAATGAATAAGTGCCATCTTCCTGGGGAGTCGCTCAGGCATATTGTTTCCGGTTGTTCCCATCTTGCTAAAGGCGAGTACTTGCACAGACACAATCAAGTAGCCAAGATCATCCATCAACAACTTGCTCTTCAGTATGGCCTCGTAGATGTTGAGATACCGTACTATAGGTACGACCCTGCGTCAGTTCTGGAGAATAGTAGTGCATTGCTCTACTGGGATCGGTCGATTATAACTGACAGGTATATTGCTGCCAATAGACCTGACATAGTAATAGTCGACCGTTCGGCGCGCCGTGCAATAATTGTGGATATCACCATTCCACATGATGAGAATTTCATGAAAGCGGAGAAGGAAAAATTATCAAAGTATTTAGACCTTGCTCATGAGATTACCGCCATGTGGAGTGTGAACTCGACCATTATTGTTCCGATAGTCGTTTCAGTTAATGGTCTTATAGCGAAAAACTTCGACCAACATCTTAAGAAGCTTTCGCTCAACTGTTGGATCAAGGGCCGTATACAGAAAGCAGTGGTCCTGGAAACGGCACGCATTGTGAGGAGGTTCCTCACTCTTAAACCCTGACCACTGGTAGCTTGGGTCGTTAAGGCTCCGCGACCAGTGGTGGACTCAAATTTTTAATATTTTAAACATGTTTTTTAATTTTTTTTTGGGAACATTGTTAAAAATATTATTTAATTGTAATAAAAATAAATGATAGAAAAAAAAATATCTAATAAAGTGATAAAACTAAAAAAAAAAAGGAACTTGGATTTTGGATCCCATTTCCATGACGAATACGAGCATTATCTCTCTGCTGTAAGGACATATCTATTGGAGCTATGTTTGTTACTTGTAGGTTTCTTCAGATCTTATGGATATTGGTATATAAGCGAGTCAGAAAAAATACGTTTGAAGTTTTTCTCCTATCATACGTAGTAACGCCCGTTTTCATCTTTTACGACATAAGTTACAAATAACACGTTAAATAGGCAGTTTCGGATACATCGTTTATCACTTTTCCCATTTTTGTTTTGAGGTAAAAAATATAAGGAGCATTACTCAAGCCACGTGCTGTGTGGGCGACAGGTGGGAAATATGATGTATTATGCTTCTGTACATTACGAGTAACTGCAACCAACATAAATATTTTATTAACTAGCTGTTGCGCGCAGCTTCGCCTGCGTCAATTTTGGGTTTTTAAAAATCCAGACAAGCCATGTTTTTGGTGGTAAATAAAGCACAAAAGGCGTCGAAACGAGGTGGTGAGGCCTCGGAGTTTCAGATATTCTACCGTGAAGCAGTCATTGAATAACTGTATTTCGGCTTGAATTACTTTGAAGTAGCCGGTGATTTTACGTATTTTAAGAGACTTAAAACTAGGTTTTAGGATGACGAGCGCAATGCCGTGCGTTGTATGACATTGTGCTGCAAGTCCTAGGCCGCACTGCATTGACATGAACGTGCAAACTAACGGAAGGTGAACTAAGATGAACATTGGAGCAGTTAAATTGAATCTAACCAAAGCAAAGATATTTGTATGAACATTTGAAGATGATTGTCATTTCCGTGATTCTACTGCCCAACTACAATAATATTATGTTATTAGATTACAAATTACAAAATACCAAAATTATTCAGACCCTTGAAGTGAACCTTACATCAGGTGAAAGTTAGCTTTTATCGCGCAACTTTGCTTGTTTGTCTGAAAGCCTCGTCCTCGCAACACTGCGTAAGGAAGTTACCTAAGTGTTGCAGCCCTTGTAATGTTTTCGGCTGCGTGACGCGGGTCTGCGCTTTATTATAAGTTATGTACGTCGAGGGAGCCGTTACGTGGAAGCGTGGAGGCGGAGGATGGAGCAGGTACGTGGCTTGCGCCAAATAAAATAGGCTTCAGCATTGTGAGACGAGCGATGAACGAAGAGAATAGCAGTCGTGAATATATTATACGAGCTATACTGCTACATACAAGCGTGTAGCTACTGCTATAAAGCCTTCCTCGCCGCTCTCTGCATAGAGTTATTGTTGAAAATTAAGTGAAATTCCTCCACTTCTTACCCATTGGACCGACGACCTGAATTATTTTACCAAAAAAACTCTTACAAAACTACCCTCGAAGTAGATCCTTTCCAATAAAAAAAGAATCATCAAAACCGGTTCATCCAGTCTAAAGCTAGGTAGAACTGAGTAACTAAAAGTAAGTAACATACAAAAATAAATAAAAAATACAGTCAAATTCAGAACTTCCTCCTTTTTCGAAGTCAGTTCAATAGGTCGCTGATGATCAAGTGAGGAAGTCAAAAGACCGTATGTGGTGGGGCGCTCACGGAAAGGCTTATGTCCAGCAGTTGACGTTTATAAGCTGACAAAGTAAAGTAGGTGAAAATCCACGAGCTAAGACATAACACCCTTATTGTAATTAATTGCTGTGAACGTACGCACTGCTCGGTGGTACAGTTATCAATCATAGCTGATAACGAGCCGGTCTTATGTTGCAGCGCTATTCATTATTTTTACTACAAGCCCTCACGAGGAGCGCTGCTTAAACTTAATTGTTGAGGACTTGAGAAGTTTAAAAATGACCACGCGAAAGAATCTTGGCAGGAAGCGTATCAGCGTCTGACTGCTCATAATAGGCTAGGTACATTTTTTCTCTTGGCATATCACAGGCTAGGTATAAATTAATCTTACGTATTATTTACAAGAAAAATTGTAAAACACGATAAGGTACATATTTTAGATAGCAAGTGCCCTGAGCTGAGTGTCCCGTCCTTTCTTTTCGAAGCGAAACGGTTTTCTGAATGTGGCGATAGTTTCTGAAATTTCACAAGTTCAAATTAGTTAGGCCTATATGAGAGAATAAACATTTAGATTTTATTTAGTGAAAATGAATTTAGTGTTTTTATTTCACTATGAACTCACGAGTCCTTGCAACCTAAGTATATAATTAAAAAATTAATGGACATTTTATTGGACACAAAAAATGTGCAAAAACACAAAAGCAACTAAAACTGTAGAATTGTCGCCGGGCTCGCTTCACCACCATAAATAAACAGATTAGCCACAGATATGACACGGGACACAAACTTGGCTCGCGCAAAGATTAATTGGAGTACTTAGAGCAGTTTAGGGCGCCCCGAATATCGCAGCCTTGTGAAGGCTCATAATGCCGCGGTATTTTGAGCCATTCATTAATCTGTTTTATCAGCAATTAGTCGCTGACTAATTACAAACTGCATTTGTCATGGTGGATATTTATTTGGTATCGGTATAAACAGCTGGTATTCAACGGTAAAACTACCTGGTATTTTAGTAATATCAATATCGCACTTTAAGCATCTTTACTGATCACAATACAGCACCAATGCTTTAGTGTTGCCATAAATACCTGTATTTTTAAAAGAATATAGTATCGATTTATATACACCAGACTAAGCATAAAAGTGTTCTCTGAAGTTTCAAGAGGTAATCGTGTTTACTTCAACTTTATCACAAAAAACAAAGTGCGGTTTTCTAGGATAATTAAATTAAAAAAAAAACCGCCTTCAAAAAACACCCACGAACTAAAAAGCAAAAAATAATATAAATTTTACATACGGATTCCTACTGAAACCTATTATGAAATTTGTTTTACAATTCTAGCTGAAAAATTAACTAAACTATACACCAAATAACGAACTAAACACTTTATTTTAATTATTATACAAAAAACTATTATAACACTTAAATAATTATATACAATTTCTTAATTCATTCTTAATACCTTATGAAGTCGGTGCCTCCCATACGTAGAAATATATTTTTAGTTCTTCAGTTACTTAAGAGATGGCGCCACCCGTTGATTGAGATGCGCTATGGTTGTGCTTCAAGGAGCTAATAAGGTCGAGGCCTCTTCACCGAAATTTTATTCAGATTTTCGAGCATTTTCGTGCATATCGAGCATTACGCTACTCTTTATTGAACTTTGTTTTTTGCCAATACCTATACTAATCTTTGGACATTTTGACTTAAGATTATTTTCATTTTCATGTTGTGGTAATTTCATTAATTCATTTTATGTTTAAGGTTATTAATACATTTTATGTTAAGGAGCACACCACGGGTGTGCCCGCGAAATTCAAATTTTTCGTGGTTTTTCGCGATTTTTAAGCTATTAAGACATAATAGGCTTATGGCCGTCAAATTGCGATAATCCCAATATCTTCTTCACGTGTTTATATAAAAATCTCTGCTCGAAAGTGTCGAGTTAAAGAAATTAGTCCAAGATTTGCGAGTTACTCACATAAAACTCGATAATCGGATTAATTTCCTAGGATACACATTTTTATGCAAAGATTTTGATATAATCATGTAAAGATGATACTGCCATTCTCGCAAATTGATTGCCATAAGCCTATCATGTCTAATTAGCGTTCAAATTGCAAAAAACCACGAAAATTTTGAATTTCGCGGGCAGAGCCGTTGATTTCACGTTAAGGTCGGTTCGGCAGACCGTCTTTATGTTAGGTTTCCTTCTTACACATAGATAGATACAGACGCCTAGTTGTTAGTTAATTTTATAACCTATATGAGGCACCGACTTCATAAGGTATTAAGAATTAATTAAGAAATTGTATATAATTATTTAAGTGTTATAATAGTTTTTTGTATAATAATTAAAATAAAGTGTTTAGTTCGTTATTTGGTGTATAGTTTAGTTAATTTTTCAGCTAGAATTGTAAAACAAATTTCATAATAGGTTTCAGTAGGAATCCGTATGTAAAATTTATATTATTTTTTGCTTTTTAGTTCGTGGGTGTTTTTTGAAGGCGGTTTTTTTTTTAATTTAAAAATTGTTTTATTTTTTTCTTTTTAGTGTTGTAAATATATAATAGGTATGTACGTAGGATAGAGGTGATGCGATATAATGGGGAGGCCTTCGATTCATGCATCTCGTATGAGAAAGCGTCGATTACATGAGGAGGAAATTGACAAAAATGAGCGCCTAAAGCGCAATAAAAAAAGAAATAAGGCACAACGTCTCGGAGAGTCTTCCGAAGATCGTGAAAGAAGGCTTTTTCAAATGCGCAAATATGCTCAAAGTCAATTGAAAAAGGAGTCCTCTGAGCAGCGCGAATGTCGGTTGTCGCGTTTTCATAAGCGACTGTCGAATGAATCAGCTGAGCAGCGTGGACAACGGTTGTCGCTTATTCATAAGCGACTGTCGGATGAGTCTGTTGAGCAGCGGGAACATCGACTTTCGCTTATTTATGAGCGACTATCAAACGAGTCAGCGGAGCAGCGTGAGCATCGGTTGTCGCTTATTCATGAGCGAATAACAAATGAGTCAGCTGCGCAGCACGAACATCGTTTGTCACTTATTCATAAGCGACTGTCAAATGAATCAGCTGAACAGCGCGAACATCGTAGGTCACTTATTCATGAGCGACTATCAAATGAGTCAGCTGCGCAGCACGAACATCGTTTGTCAATTATTCATAAGCGACTGTCAAATGAATCAGCTGAACAGCGCGAACATCGTTTGTCACTTATTCATGAGCGACTGTCAAATGAATCAGCTGAACAGCGCGAACATCGTTTGTCACTTATTCATGAGCGACTGTCAAATGAATCAGCTGAACAGCGCGAACATCGTTTGTCACTTATTCATGAGCGACTGTCAAATGAATCAGCTGAACAGCGCGAACATCGTTTGTCACTTATTCATGAGCGACTGTCAAATGAATCAGCTGAACAGCGCGAACATCGTTTGTCACTTATTCATAAGCGACTGTCAAATGAATCAGCTGAACAGCGCGAACATCGTTTGTCTTTGGCAAGACACCAGTCTGCTCAAGTACTAGTTAATGAAACCGAAGAAGAAAGATCGATCCGTCTCAGTAATGTTCGTGCTCGTGATAAAAGAAAATTAGCAAATGCTGAACAATTCCAATCAGCAATTAATGTGTTTGCTGATGTGGCATGCAACATTTGCATGAAAATGTTATATCCTCAGCAGCGTACGAGATTACCAACTGCGAACCTATTACTTCCAGCTGAATTAATCGCTTTAGGTAATATTGTCACTTGTACTCGTTGTTCAAATAATATTAAAAAACGAAAAGTTCCTGCTCAGGCATACTGGAACAAAATGACGGTTTCAGATATTCCAGAAGAAATAGCCAGTCTAACGGAAATTGAAAAGAAATTTTTGTTGAGAATTGTGCCGTTTTTACAAATTATCCGGGTACAAAACCGCTTTAGCCAGGATTGGTGTAGGGGGCAAGTTGTTCTTTTCGCCAAGGATATTATTGAATTAGCAGAGCAACTGCCGCTTAATCCTCAACAAGCTGGACTAGTTATAGTTACAGAAAACCTAGAAAACTTACAACGATCAAGAGAATTTCAAATTAATATGGCAAAACTGAATCAAGCATTGCAATGGTTGTTAGTTAATAATGCGCTTTACAGAGATGTTCGACCGTCTTTTTCTAATATAATAGACCTTTCAGCAGTAATCCAAATAGCGGAGCCACCAGAAAATATTCAACTAGAGTCAATAGTAGAGCCAAGACATTTAAGTGCATATACTAACATTGATGAAAATGTAGCTATATTGCAAGGGTCTTTTCATCAAGGAGATGAAAGATTTAGCGCAGAATCACGGAATAATCAATGTACCGCTATAGCAACAGTCGCTTGCGTTGCTTTTAATCTTCAAAATCCCAGTACGTGGTGTAGAAGTGACATTGATTATATTCTTATATTGGGAGATAAGTACTATCGTGAGTGTATTGATGCTCGAGTTAATCCAGATGATCGCGAAGTAAATCGTGAATACTTAGCTGTGACAGAGCTACTACCACAAATAATTTTTGAAAGGCGGGCTGTAAATGTTGACGTTAATTACGCAGCAGCATTTAATGGTCACTTTGAAAATGATAATAGTAGCGAAGGTTTCCCTAATTTAAAAAGTGGTTTACTGCAATTTTTCGATGGAAATACAGATAAAGCTGGAATATTAACTTGCAATGCTGTTACAGTTGCGCTGCATTGCAAAAAAAATGAATTGGGAACGCCTTCATATTGGTTGTTTGATTCCCATGCCCGTGGTGCTAAAGGTTGTAAAGCTCCATCAAGGGGTAAGTCTTGCTGCATGCGATTCAGTAGTATAGAAAAGTTGTATGTCCTTTTGAGAAGAAATTTATATATTCCTAACAAAAACAATGCTACCAATTCCATAATGTTGAACGTGTATTCCTTGACCCCTGTATTGATTTCACCAGAAATAGAACAGTTGCAAAATCAGCTAGATGAGCAGCCAATTTTGTTAATTGAGGAGTCTGGTCAAAGTATTCAAGACCACAACAATTCGCTGTCTGGTCATCTAACCCAATCCCAAGGCGGTAACTCAAACTTGCCTCAGGTCCATAGCGAAACCACTAACACAGAGACCCGATATGTGTATACAACCAGTATGCTTCACACTATTGACGAAGGTGTTCCTGATTTAGGTACCGTCATATCTGTAAACGGTCATAATAATGTAGAGTCTGAAGTTACATTGGCAGAAATCACGCGTAAAACCGCTCCTCCTTTAAATTTAGAGCGGGAACGAAGAATGGAGGAACTATGTTGGTATTTTTTGTTCCCTGATGGAAAAAACGGGTTCGGAGAAGAAAGAGACATTTTTATTACGGCGTTAGACTATTTTCAGGCGAGGATAATGGGCTCCGAAAAGAGATTCCAAAGAAACGACTACCTTTTCTTTGCTCTGTCTGTAGTAGAGTATTTTCGTGCCAAATCTAGCGTATCTGTATCCTGTCGAATGCGACAAGGTCACGGAGAAAGAACGCCTCAAGGGCTAGTAGAGAATATGCACCTAACTATGAGGAACATAAGAGGTTCCGCTTCATATTGGAGACGGTGTTGTTCAGAACTCATAGCTATGGTGAGAAGTCTCGGAGCTCCAACTTGGTTCATTACTTTGTCGTGTAACGACTTAAATTGGCCTGATATGACCAAAGCATTGCTGATTGCTGATGGCGGAGATTTGTGTAACGTAGAAACATTAACATTTCCGGAACGACTGGCATTAGTGCAAAAATATCCCGTCGTCGTAGCACGCCAGTTCAGTGTAAGAGTAAATGCTTTAATGCGTTATTTGAAAAACAATAACAGTTGCTTGGGGGGCAATGTTTTAGACTATTGGTATCGGATTGAATTCCAGAACAGAGGAAGTCCTCATTTACACATGCTGTTGTGGTGTGACGGAGTTCCAGATTTCTCTACTACAGAAGGCATAGCAGTAATTGATGAAATTGTATCGTGCTCTTTAGACACTGACGACCCAGTACTCTGCAGTTTGGTTGAAAATGTACAAGTACACAAACACACAGCCACCTGTTACAAAAACCGCAGTGACAGTAGCTGTCGATTTGGATTTCCTAGAGTACCAGCAGATACCACAACGTGCTTAGGACCCGATGAAGCTCTGTCCAACAACGGCCGATTTTGTATTTTGAAGAGAGCGCCTTCTGAGACTATGGTTAATAATTACAACCCTGAACTCCTTTCTCTGTGGAAGGGAAACATGGATATACAGCCATGTGGCAACGTTACGGCTGTCGCGTATTATGTGGCAAAGTATGCTAGCAAATGTGAGCCACACGACACGGGAGACGTAGTTCGGGAAGCAATTACGAAAGCAAAAAGAAGCGGTGGTGATGTATGGAAACAGTTATTTGCCGTATCAATGACTATTCTTTCACAGCGGTTGGTCAGTGCACCCGAATGTGCATACCGTCTTTGCCATCTACCACTTAAAATGAGTAGCCGCAAGGCAGTTTTTGTTAACAGTTGTAAACCAGAAGAACGATTCCGGCTGCTACGTTTTGATGGAGATGAAACTGCAATTTACAACAATGTTTTCGATCGTTATGTGCTCAGGCCTGATGAGCTAGAGAACATAAGTCTCGCTGAATTTGCTGTCCGCTATGAGACTGTTTCATCTTCCACATGGGTTGATGATGACGGCGACATAGAAATGAGACATGTTGAGAACCAACCGTTAAGATATATTAAATTGAGAGACAATTCGCGAATGCGGATCCGAAACAAACCGGCAGTATTACGGACGCGGTATTATACTCTCAACAGTGACAAAGAGGGTTATTATTATAACCTTCTTGTTTGTCATATTCCGTTCAGAGCAGAGAATGACCTTTTATCTGAGGGAGAATCAGCGGAAGAATGTTTTATAAGACGACAGAGCGAATTGAGACCACTGTTGAACAACGTTAGCTCTGAAGAATTTGCTCATGCAGAGCAAGTTATACAGCAAGCACTTGTTCAAGCAGCTGCATTGAATGCCGTTCGTGACACGCATACCAGTGATACCCGAGATGATCAGCTTATCTGTGCTGACGAACATATAATACTTGGCCATGATGACTACTGCGACGATCTTAATCAACGCGAGGCAATGACAGATGATGCGTTCTTTGGCAATATACGCGGATTGAACGTTCAGCAAAACAAGTTATTCCAAACAATTACACAAACTATTGAAAACGATCTGAACGGGGATGATGATAGATTATTACTATTTATTACTGGTGGAGCAGGAAGCGGCAAGTCATTCGTTCTGAAATTACTGGTAGAGCATATAAAGCGATGTTATGCTCCTACTGTAGACTCATTGCTTAAACCAACATTCGTGGAAGTAGCATCGTTGACTGGAGTTGCCGCTCGACAGATATTCGGTAAAACCCTACACGCGGTTTTCTATTTGCCCATTGAAAAAGGAAACGCCAGGGCGTACACTCGGATGACTGGCCACAGATTAGAACAAGAAAGAAGAAAGTGGCGTCATATTCGTTGGTTAATTATTGACGAAATTTCAATGGTCTCCTACGAGAACTTACGCATGATCAATCTAAGGTTACAAGAATTTAAAAACAATGACCTCTTATTTGGAGGATTAAACGTACTGGTCTTTGGTGACATCATGCAGTTGCCACCTGTGAAGGGCAGTTGGTGCTTTATGCAACCAGTATGGTGCTCGGCAGAAATCAACTTGTGGCATCAATTTTGTTTCTGCGAATTGACAATAAACATGCGTCAACGAAATGATCGAGACTTTATAGATCTTCTCAATCATTTACGATTTGGGGAGCTCACAACTGCAGAATTAGAGCTATTGTGTGAAAGGCGAAGGGTCCCATTGATTGGCGAATTTGCGGATGGTGCCGTGGTCCACATCTATCCCACCGTCAAACAAGTTGATGAGTACAACCGCAAAATGACCGCTGCCAATGCAGGAATAAACCGATTGTACAAAATACACGCAATAGATGAATCGCGTGAAGCTGCAACATACGGCAGAAAACCTCCAAACAATGTTATTCCCAGCGACGTCAATAACTGTGGCGGTCTTTTACCAACTATACTTTTAGCCGTCGAATCTCGCGTAATGTTACGACGTAATATCGCTGTTTCCGATGGGCTTGTGAATGGGGCTATGGGAGTTGTAAAAGGGTTCACATGGCCAGCATTACGAAGAGATCAGTTGGAAGATGGGGAAATGCCAGACGCTGTTCTCATTAACTTTGATGACGAGACAGTAGGCGGAAAAGCAAAAGATGTTAATGGCTTCGTTTCCATTCCACCAATGTGTGCCACATTCCAAGCATCTAGAGGCTACGGTGACGTTGAACGTCGAATGTTGCCTCTTATTTTATGCTGGGCAGTAACAGTGCATAAGTTGCAGGGTACGACACTGGATAGAGCCGTCATCGATTTAGGGAAAAAGAATCTTGCGAAGGGCCAGGTGTACGTAGCTCTCAGCAGGGTTAAAACTTTAGAAGGTATAGCTCTATCTGACTTAGAGCCCTCCAAACTAATTAAGAAGCCCCACGATGAACGAGCATTATTAGAAATGCAAAGATTAAGAAATCTCATTTCTAACGAAAGGTACACCTGATATGTAATAATAAACACATTTGAAGAGCTCCCTCGATTTCACCAAGATGCCATGATCAAACCCTGACCTGATGACCATAGGACAACTTGGAAAATATTACTCTTTCAAGTGTCCATATAACATTTGAAGAATTCCCTCGATTTCTCCAGGATCAGATCCTGACTTGATGACTATAGTCATTAAGTTAGCATCTGCTAGAAAATGCACCAGTAACTATAAAAAATACCCAACTCACTTTAAGTATACTAGCAAAATTTGAAGAGTTCCCTCGATTTCACCAAGATCCCATGATCAGATCCTGACCTGATGACCATTGGACAAATTGGAAAATATTACTCTTTCAAATAATAACCAAATCGTTTCAAGTGCCCACATAACATTTGAAGAGTTCCCTCGATTTCTCCAGGATCCCATCATCAGATCCTGTCTTGATGACTATAGTCATTAAGTCAACATCTGCTAGCAAATTCACCAGTAACTATAATAAATACCCAACTCACTTTAAGTATACTAGCAAAATTTGAAGAGTTCCCTCGATTTCACCAAGATCCCATGATCAGATCCTGACCTGATGGCCATAGGACAACTTGGAAAATATTACTCTTTCAAATAATACCCAAATCGTTTCAAGTGTCCATATAACATTTGAAGAATTCCCTCGATTTCTCCAGGATCCCATCATCAGATCCTGTCTTGATGACTATAGTCATTAAGTCAGCATCTGCTAGCAAATGCACCAGTAACTATAAAAAATACCCAACTCACTTTAAGTATACTAGCAAAATTTGAAGAGTTCCCTCGATTTCACCAAGATCCCATCATCAGACCCTGACTTGATGACTTTAGTCATCAAATCAGTATCTGGTAGCATATGCACCACTAACTATAAAAAATACCCAACTCGCTTTAAGTATACTAGCAAAATTTGAAGAGTTCCCTCGATTTCACCAAGATCCCATGATCAGATCCTGACCTGATGACCATAGGACAACTTGGAAAATATTACTCTTTCTAATAATACTCAAATAGTTTCATGTGTCCATACAAAATTTGAAGAGTTCCCTCGATTTCTCCAGGATCCCATCATCAGATCCTGACCTGATTAAAATGGGACCATCTGGAAACAAAACCCTCTTAAACAAAAGAAGAATTTTTCAAATCGGTCCACGCGTCTTCGAGTAATCGGTGAACATACATAGATAAAAAAAAAAAAAATAAAAAAAAAAAAAAAAAAGATTCCGACGAATTGAGAACCTCCTCCTTTTTTTGAAGTCGGTTAAAAAGTAGCCTAGATGTTAATCCAGGATATAATCTTTTTCTATTCGAAATTTTAGCCAAATTGGTTCGTCAGCTGCGGCGTGAAGGTTAAGGATAATTTTTTATATTAGTGTTATAGTAATATTATAGTACACCCTACACATGTTCAATAGAAACTCGTTCTAAATGTGTGCGCTACTAACCGCAAGCTATGTACAAATTGGCAACACATGCGCTGCCTCCACTAGATTACATCTAGCTGAGAAACTCTGTAAAATAGAGGTACTTACTTTGAGCTCGAAATTGTTACCAAGAAGCGGAATATGAATACGTACCTATGGCAGCTCGAATTTGTGATGTGTTAAATGCCTTGAAGCACGAATATCTTGAATGATTTTGCTGATTTTTGTCCCTTTCTCAAATAAGCGCGGTTACCCGTAGAGAGATACTGAGCGACACAATTGTCGTAATATTTTGTAGCTTCAAAGCAAATATTGCTATGCCCATGTTGGGGTAAAACATGTTGGGACTCTATCATTAATTATAACATCAATTTTTATTACCATGTTTGAAGCAAATGAACAAATGATTTTATTTGATTTGATTTGTCTTCAGTGATGACGATGTAAGCTTTGAAACAAAACATCGAAGTTCCGATAACTACCGTTATGGTATACCAGTTATTACTGTAGCACGTCTTGCGAGCTACATCGGGTTTTATAGCGGTTTATCGCGTTCGCAGGGCTTTCGCTTTGAATGTATAATGAGCAGAATTAATCAGCCCTTCACGAGATCGAGGGCGGGACGCGAGCAAGACGGTAACTCTGCCTAAGTGGTTCATTACATCAAAGGGACCGTCCCACTCCAAACGGATAACTAATCGCTCTGAAAGAGCTCGCCTAATAAGTTCAATATTACTTCGCTTGGTGCGTAATATCTTTGTACTTGAATTGAACCGATCTAATGAGCAGCCGTTTCATCCTGATTTGTTATATTAGATTGAATACTGTCGCTTTTGAACCTATGTACCCTTCACTAAACCGCCAGTCCGTTGCAAATTTCTCAGTTCTCATTGTATGTAAGGTTGCTAGTTGTTAGCCTCATTAAAATTTTTTGTTTTAATTAATTAATGTTGTATAGATGGGATCACTAATACCTAATACTACTTTTCCACGCAAACGCTTCGTCCAAACATCGATTTTAAAGTCGTGGTTCGTAAACAACATTCGCTAACCTCTACCATATCGTCGAATAATAAAAGAAACTATGAATCTTAATAAATTTAAGCAATTCCTATTACCGTGGTAATACCTATTATTGCCGAGTATTACCGTACCGGATCAATTGTGTTCACGCAGAGAAATAAAAATTGAGCTCATCCATATCGTTTACATTGATACTCGTTTGTTACAATGTAATTTTGTATACACCGTTATCTATACCGTATCGTACCGATACCTCGTAAACTTAATTTTGAATTCGTGAATTGTTATCAGTATTAAAAAGACGCGGTGTTAAATATAAAAATGGGAAATGCTTTCCAAAAAACCAACTTCAAATGCCACTACAAAGAGTGAAATAATTTTTAGTTAAATTTTAGGTACCTACACCAATTCGAAGTCGGGCAATGTTTCATACAATCCCTAATAGTCCTTCTTACTTAATTGATGTGTGAAGAAATGACAAAGTCATAGACAATCGCCCGACTTCGAATTGGTGTAGGTACCTAAAATTTAACTAAAAATTATTTCACTCTTTGTAGTGGCATTTGAAGTTGGTTTTTTGGAAAGCATTTCCCATTTTTATTTTATACTTTTTAGTGGAAAACAATAAAATGCACAAGGCGTTGTATAATATCCAAATTGCTTGAGGTGTGTTCATAAAATCTGAAGAGATACCTCAAATTCACCAAGATCCCATCATCAGACCCTGACTTGATGACTTTAGTCATCAAATCAGTATCTGCTAGCAAATGCACCAGTAAGTATAAAAAATACCCAACTCGCTTCAAGTATACTAGCAAAATTTGAAGAGTTCCCTCGATTTCACCAAGATCCCATCATCAGACCCTGACTTGATGACTTTAGTCATCAAATCCGTATCTGCTAGCATATGCACCAGTAACTATAAAAAATACCCAACTCGCTTTAAGTATACTAGCAAAATTTGAAGAGTTCTCTCGATTTCACCAAGATCCCATGATCAGATCCTGACCTGATGACCATAGAACAACTTGAAAAATATTACTCTTTCTAATAATACTCAAATAGTTTCATGTGTCCATATAAAATTTGAAGAGTTCCCTCGATTTCTCCAGGATCCCATCATCAGATCCTGACCTGATTAAAATGGGACCATCTGGAAACAAAACCCTCTTAAACAAAAAAATAATTTTTCAAATCGGTCCACGCATCTCCGAGTAATCGGTGAACATACATAGATAAAAAAAAAAAAAATAAAAAAAAAAAAAAAAAAAAAAGATTCCGACGAATTGAGAACCTCCTCCTTTTTTTGAAGTCGGTTAAAAATGACTTTTCATAGGAGCCTCTGTATGCTAGGCCTATATGAAATAAAGAATTTTCTATTCTATTCTATTCTATTCTACACACAGAATTTAATATTCTCAGGCCGTTTATCCACCCAAACTATATATTCATGCATTTTAATAATCATCTGTTCACCGACGACCGATAAAACAGTCACTGATGTTTAGATTTTTCTGATTTGCTCGTAATAGAAGACACGCAACTACGTGGTCGCAACGATCGATATCATCTTCATTTCGCTCGCACTAAACTAGCTGGATATACTCTTCGTAAACATTCTTCATTATCATTATTTTATTCTTGTTTATTTAGAGCACAACCTACTAAACTTATCGGTCCGGTATCGGTTCAGTGGACAAACTTGCACCGATATCTCTATCCGGGAATCGGCAACTGAAGTATATCCAGAAACGGGCTCAAGTTCTCTGTGTGCGGAACTCCGAAATTACTGTATAAGTGTTTCGGTATTTTTGTAAGCATTATGGTAATTGGAGACGTTATTACAGCCAGTAACGAGATTCCACATCCCCATGCGCTGGTAGTTGTGGTGGTGTCGTGCCGCCAGCGATAACAACAACAATCATCCACTGAGCCTTGTCGTCAAACTGCGTTTTTCAAGCAGGCGACCTCTCGCATGTCGCATGCGATGCTGCCCGGGCGCCGCACAGAGCGGGGCGGCACGCACCACGCCCGGCGCTACGCACTGCCTTATTCAATGTCGAATAGAGTATTATAACTTATTCTTTGGAACAGTGGTAGCAGCTTCATGCAGGCCTTGGACTCTCGTCAGGGGATCGAGAGTTCGAATCCTGGGTTGGGACTTGTGTGCGTTTGTGGAAACTAAATATTTGAGGATCAATGGAATAAAATGGGAAAACAGGGTGGAGTATGTTGCTTAGCAGGCCAAGATTTCCCATTTTATCGCACCGCTGGCAGCGACTGTTTAATAATAGTAAAGTTTAAATTAATATATCAAAGTTGAATAACACGTTGAGCGAAAATAATACAAAGTTATTGTATAAAGAGTTAATTAAATTGGGTTTAATCAGTAGCGCCTAACATCGCGAACGGATCAGAAGAAACGAAAACTTTTAATGAAGGGCGAGCGCTACCCGCGGCGATTTATGAATAAAATATAAAAAGCCTACGAAAGATTTTTTTATTGGTATTCTGATTTGTGCATCATATTATTATGTATCATTATACTAAGTTGTTTGGTGCAGAGCTAATTTACCTGAATCGATGGAATCTGACGACCTTCTGGCGTAGGTGACGTGCTCTGAGTGTTAGGTACCAGTTACGATTCTTGCCACGGGCGTTACGCACACAACGTTCCGGTGCGATGCTGTGTAGCAAATATTAGAGGTAATTTACCCTTTCTAAGTTAATATGGTAATATTTTTGGCTGCATGTTCATTTGCCGTCAAGTATAAGGTTGCAGTCCAAAGTAATAGATCCATGACCCTCTGCAGCGGAATACGAATTCCGAATAGTATTTTTAACAGACACACACTCAAATGGCTCCTTATTTCAATTATGTGTAGTAACTATTGTACTAAGTTAGTATGTACTAAGTTACTCAAAGATAGTACCTAATATGATGCGCGACGCCCATTGCCCCTTAAGAAATCCGAAAGCACGAAACTGCCAAAGGAATCATAACAGGCAACCTATCCCAATTTTATTGCCCCGCATGCAGCGAGATGTTGTGACGAGTATAACAATCAGCATATCCAAGTGGCTTTAATGGTGACATATCGGGCCATCCGGACAGTGAGCACGCGCCGCGGTCGCTTTATTAAACACATCAATCAACGCCGGCTACTCTTACCAACCTAAACACGGTAGGGTTAGTGCAAGTTTTTGTACAACTTTCGAGTCGACTCGCTCCGAATAAACGGAACGGATTTCTCCATAGATGAATCTGCAGCCCAAGCGGTAACATTGTGAACTTAGCTTTCAGCGGTAGGAAAACCTGTAGGTGCTAACCCTTCTGTGTACTGGAGGGTTAGAGAGGGGCGGGAAAAGGGGGAAGGCCCTTCACACGTGACGTTTACGATGATTGCGCTGATGGACATCAAACGTTACTCTGAGGGTCGGCGAGAGGGCGCACGTAAAGCAGGACGTGAGAAACCAATTACTGAACTAGCCATTAGTACCTAATCACTTAGCAAAGGAAGAGGCCGAAATCTTCATGTACCTACATGACCTCATAATATATAGACGATATTTTTGATATATTTGTACACCACATAAACGTTACTCGTAATGGCAGAAAAATCTATTTGAATCAATGCTGTAAAGGAACTTTTAATCACTGAGCGGTGGCCGGTCCGCCCGTTCGTCAAATGGTAGACACTCCGGCTGCAAGGATAGATAGCTGGATTCAAATCCTGTCGAATGCCAAAATATTTATATGTAGGTATTCTAAGTTTATAAAACTCCAAATAAACTAAGTGTTTACTTTCATCTCTTTTCGCATAGAGAGTGATGCCTACGAGGTTATGAATTTACCTGCTGTGATAAGCTGACCTCATGACGTGCCATAATTTGCTGCAGCTGTGTGTATTTATATTCAAAGAAGTACCACACTAATGAGGTGGTGTCAAGATCGCCTCACGAACGATATGCGCCCATAATTGATATTCAGCTCACGCTCTAGCTAGAATATATCTAGAATGTGTCAGTACAGCAAAGTTTGGGTGGACTAAAGTTGCAATTATTTTTATAATTTGCTTAGGGTATTTTTGTTTTCAATTTGAATATAGGGATTATAACAAGGTTACCTAGCTACTTCAAGATTTTGACTATATCAGGAGGACTGATAGTATAATAATGTTTAAGTTTAAATAAATTATAAACAGATCCCATTAAGGAATATTGGTTACTTTAATTTGTTCTGCCACACAATGAACAGAAAAATCTAAAAATAAATTTAACGATACAAAGACAGTTTTTCTAGTATTCTCTATTAAATAAAAAATATATCTATCAAATAAACACTGTAAATCCTTTACAAACATTTGGCTTTCCCAGTTATGTATATACCTACTGTCTCACCTGTAATATTGTGTGTGTATTACATAGAATAGAATAGAAAAATTCTTAATTTCATATAGGCCTAGCATACAAAGGCACTTATGACACGTCGTTTTGTTTTACATGGTCACTTTAATGGTGATAGGTAACCATTCACGACTTAAAACTAAGTTTACGAGGGTTCCAAACGCGCCCTGCCGCTGAGAAGAAGCCCACAACAAATTCAGCCTGGTATTTTTTTTATGTTATCACCATTTAACAACAAGTATTATAAATAGTAAATACTAAATAGGCTCGCAACAACAGAGTAATTCATTATCGATCAATTCCAAGGGCTTGTGTCGCTAATATAGTCCTTAATATTGCAGAAAGCCTTATTAATGAGTTAAGTTATGAATGTTCATTCGTGGTCTCGGCTTAGGATCGGACGGACGGACGGACGGACGGGTGTGGGGGCGAGCACCTGAGGAGTCTGTTTGCTTGAGGACTGAAAGGAACCTTTTATCTGAGAGCGTTTAGTTAAAAAGAGCTTCTCGACCGGCTTAACGCGCACTAAGTCGCAGGCGAAAAAGAAAATCTCTCCTAACAAAATACAGATCTTGATCTGACAAAGTATGTATAAAAGACTTTACTAAAATAAAAGATTTAGTTTATAAAATAATTATACAAAAGTCCAAAGTTTATTTGTAAGTATAGATTTTGTATACTCCATCTGTGCGAAATTTGGCTTTTCAGTGATCCCGCGAAAACCAAATATCTTCCGGAACACAAAGTAGTCTATGTGTTATTTTATTTCAGAGTATAAGTACACCATTCTTAAAATTTAGCCAAATCGATTCTGAAATTCCAACATGAAGGAGCAAAAAATATACACACATCAAACACACACAAATTATTCTTTTTTTAACCTTCTATACTACTTCCGTTACGATATGGTCAAAATTCTACCGTTCATTAGTTTTAGCTTACTGCATCCTTATCCAAATAAATCTCTTGTGGTATCGATGCACTTAGAGTAAACCTAGGTCATAAAACATTCAATTTTCCACTTGTAACACAATCATCCTGTTTCAACATCCCATTCGTGGAAGGGGCCTCTCATGGCACATGAATAAAGTTTTTATGATGTCGAGGGTCGTCCCCTCATTGTATTATTATATCGGAATACCGTACAAAGAGCAAAAAGTCCCGTTTCGAGTGAAATATATCGCATAATGCCAGCAGTGAAAAATCGCGAGGTGTTTTTGTGAAACTGTCGGTCCTCTGTTCCTGTAAACTGCAAGTAAATTGCGTTTTCTTAGGAAAAAACGCCAAGTGCTAGTGAAGCTCGCGCATCGAAGTTTCCATATACTTTAAAAGTTGGAAAAGTTAAGAATCACTTATGTTAAGGAACCAAAAACCTAAAAAGAGGTTTACTGAAATAAACCTTAATAATTTACTGTACCTAAATATAAAAAAGTACTCACACAGACCAAGGAATAACTTTATATTGACTACTCAATACTCATTAAATCAAAATGATTGTAAAGATGACACCAACCCGCACATGGCCAACATAATACGCTATGACCATTCCAGACCATTTTTATACTTAGTCATGTTGATGCTAAATCAGTTATCCTAAATTCAGCAATTCTTACTAAATTCCGAGGAACATTTTATAATGTTTTTTCTTTGTGTTTTTCAAGTATTTATTGCAAAACTTTTTGAAGCTAATGATGAAATATCTTCTTTACTCTACCCTATCAGAAACTTTTCCAATTTAACTTTACATGGGTTCACAGATTAATAGATAGTTTGCTTCAATCTACTACCTTAGTGGAGCCAAATAGTTGTGTGGAAAAATAATTATCTAAATTGTTTTAGATTTGGTTTACCTTCCTGAAAATGAAAATGAAATTGTAGGCTCTTATTATTTTCTTGAAATAATTACAAAAATGTTCTCTAGGGCAGAAAAACTTACATTAAATTTAAGCTATGTGCAGACCGTAGGAATATCTACTTAGGCTGGAAACGGGTCGGAACCTTTTGTATAGTAATGAAAACCTTTTTATTCTTTTTCTTATATTTGGACAAAAACTCACCAAACTTGTTATAGTTGCATGCTACAAAAAGAACGAACGCCTTAACGTGAACTCAACGGGTCTGCCCGCGAAATTCAAAATTTTCGTGGTTTTTTGCAATTTGTACGGTAATTAGACATGATAGGCTTATGGCAATCAATTTGCGAGAGTGGCAGTATCATCTTTACATGATTATATCAAAATCTTTGCATAAAAATGTGTATCCTAGGAAATTAATCCGAGTATCGAGTTTTATGTAAGTAACTCGCAAATCTTGGACTAATTTCTTTAACTCGACATTTTCGAGCAGAGATTTTTATATAAACACGTGAAGAAGATATTGGGATTATCGCAATTTGACGGCCATAAGCCTATTATATCTTATTAGCTTAAAAATCACGAAAAACCACGAAAAATTTGAATTTCGCGGGCACAGCCGTGGTGTGCTCCTTAACTCAGAGGTTTTACGAGTTCAGATAAGTTCTCGTCTTTTGCATAAAGTTACTTGTTTCGACGGAAGGTATGAATATCCGTCATTATGCATAATACATACATTTTGTTAACGTTTTGGAGAGCGGAACCCAATCATTTGTTACTTCCTAACTATATCTATGCCAATATTATTGTATCATTATACTAAAAATTCTCTGTTAGTAGTTGTTATAATATATTGTACTGACAACAACTGTGCTCCGTAGTGATGATATCTATTTTAGATTATTTACACTATAATCGGTACAATGTGTCGCTGCCCGTGGTGCAATAAAATGGGGCATAGTTCCGCTTTCTGTCGCAGTTATGGCTTTACGATATACCCCATTATATTGGTGGGGTTCCATTTGAGAGATCGATAGCTTTCTGTAGCGATCGCCAGTGTCATATTTAGGCTGCTGGATGTCCACAAATATTTCTAACTTTTTTTTGCCCGCGGCTCCGTTTGTTTCAAATTCGGTTTCTACGTCAACAGCTTCTGAGGATGTCCGGTGTTGTCCCGACAACGGAAGATAGTGTTGGAAAAATTGTGTAAGGTGTTTCATGTGGGCGCTGTTCCAGCATATTGTACCATACAGATTCGTTTCAAGTAGCGGATTACCTATAGCAAAAAAAATATCTGTCCTGCTAGGTATAATTCATTTTCATTTCACACTTTGAGAAAATCGGCCCAGAAGTTGTAGGGTGAAAGATTAGACACACAACATGCATAAAAATTTACCTTTGTAAAATAGGTGTGATTTTTGTTCAAATTGCAAGAGCAATCAACTGAGCTAAGTAGTTCATTAAGAAGAGGCTTGTTCTAGTAATCAAGTACTCGCCACGTCCACACGAGCGCCTCTCGAGTCTATTAGAAGGAGGCCTCTACGGACGACAATCAGGTAATCTCTTTGATAGTTGATATAATCCTCAAGCCTGTCTCCCGTCTCCCCCTCCTCTCCCTTAGAATCCTTGCGCTGACAAACGCTTTTTGAATATTGGATTAAAGCAGATCTTACTCTACAGAGGTCTATGATTATCATGAAAGCATAGAAATAAATTAAATCATGAGCTTGAAATATCACTGCTTGCACCTAAGCACTGCAACCAAACTTAGCACGGCCATGACCCTTAGCCGAAGTCTTCTGCTGTTTCCACAAACGTGCATATTTCTGAAAAGCCAAAAAAGAGAGCCAAGCCCAGAAAAAGAAAAAAGTTTTTTTCAAGACATTACACACACCGCAATTTAACTCGAAAGTAAACAATAGCTTATGTTATGGGTACTATATATAATATATAAATATACTTTATATTTATTATACAATATAATTAATACAATATATTGAAAAACACTTGAAAAAATCCAAACTTTTTCCATTTGTGGGAATCGAACCCACAACCTCCGACGCAGACGGCAGGATCGCTACCGCTACGACATTCGACTATACTTAGAAAATAAGCCCGTAGGCTGATTGAACAAAAAAGAAAGGTTGTAATTTATTAAATCTCACGAGGAGTGCTATCTCACATTATAATAGATTGAGATTTTTTGTGCAAAAATATTGTCGAATATCTCGAGCAGGTACTCCGAGCTCGGAGCTTCGGGATTAAATAAAAACTCCGCCGGGAGCGTGCGGAGCCGCCCACGAAAATGAAATATAATAAAACCCCCACGCTCGAACCTGCCTTAGCCACATGACTTCTCTACGATTGACATAGAAACTTGTAATCGCTCAGTCTATGAAAATGCCACGAATTTAAAGTCCATAACTCACATGATCAATTGGTCGATCTCATAATATTATGTCATACCACCTACAAATTTGTTTAAAATGTTACGTTTAAATTCTACCGATGCTGAACTATTTTTATGTTTTTCTAATATTTTTGTAATTCAATATTATTTCGATGAATTACTTGAAAAAAATATTCGTAATTTCAAGGTTTTTAATTTAACTAACTAGGACAGCACTGGTTAGGTATAAATGGTGTAGAAAAATCATTGGTGTGACAAAAGAGAAAAAAAAATCTTGTTTGTAACACTGGTGTGATAATCTGGTGTGACTACGAGTCGGTAGTCGAATTGAATTTGAGTACGTTTAATGTGGACAGTGGCGCCTTCACTTTTTTCTGTTGTCAATTTTTATTTTTGAACTTTTTTTGTGGTTGTTGCAGATTGACATGGCGTCCATCTCAGCGTTCCGGCGGAAGAAGCTGCTCTACGTGTTCAACGTGTTCTTTGGTAACGTTGTTATTTGCCGCACGCACACAAATGCAAACTGCACTCACTCACACACACGCGCACACTCAATAACACACATACGCACACATACACATAGGTATATTAATAGTATTTCTAAAACCTATCTTTTTTTGGAATTACATAGTGTAGTCACGTATAGCTATACGTTGAACGTTGCAGTTGAGCATTGAATTGCAATTCCTCTTGAAAGAAACATCGAGTCGCTACCACAGACCACAATAAAATATAATCGCTACGTTGTAGTCACTATAATTGATAAAAATTATATTTATTTAATTCTCAGCCTAAATCATGAGTATTTAGTAGCGCATTCCAAGACATCCTTCCAAAAAAAAAGAAAATTCAGTTACAGTTTAGAAACTCCACATGACTCTAGAAATTGTTTGCAAGCTTTATCGATACTGAGCGATTGTAACGACCAACTGTAACTTTAATGACAGTAACCGTACAGTGCAAAAGTTTTTCTCCAATCTGTAACTCAGAATTCGTTTGAAAAACTGAATTCACAGTTGTGTTTTGTTAAAATTACTTTTAAAGTCGGCGCTGAAAGTGTATCTCTGTTTCAGACGTCAACCAGAGTGGCACCATCGAGCGGAAAGACTTCGAGCTGGCGATAGAGGTCGGTGCAGACTACCTACAGGGCGACAAAGCTCTCTTAACATTTAGCGACAGTGACAGTAGTTATAGAACAAAAGCAGCAAGCATAAAATCTCCTCTATTTTAAAAATACTTGCCACATACGAACAGATATGCCGACAGAACGAACTACCAAAAAGTGTCACAAGATAGCGGCGTTACTTCCAATTTTGGACACGCGCCAAGATAGCCTTGTCGTACTGTAGAGAGTAGGGCCACGACACCACAGATCAAGACACTTATAAAAGTTAACAGTAACATTAACCTATATTTAAATGTAGGTAGATTTTTTTGTAAACTGGATAAGTTTTTGAACAATACTACAATATATTCAGTTAATATTTGTGTTATACATGTACGTGCTATTCATTATTCTTCAACGTTTGCCGTGATGGCTGAAGCGATCAAAATATCATTGACCCTGCGCTCGCACGTATTGTGGTTTTAATGATAGGATTTTACTGCTGCAACTGCTGTGGCT
Source organism: Coenonympha glycerion (assembly GCA_963855885.1). Taxonomy (NCBI): domain Eukaryota; kingdom Metazoa; phylum Arthropoda; class Insecta; order Lepidoptera; family Nymphalidae; genus Coenonympha; species Coenonympha glycerion. The sequence goes on along the minus strand of OY979637.1, from coordinate 39,038 downwards.
TTTACAATTTTAAATTCAAAATCACTTTCATAGAAATAACTGTTTGGTTGCTAAACTGTAATCCTTGTAAAGGAATTCACCGACCCTATGTGGGTAGAGTGGGGCCTCAAGCGCCGTCGCCTTTCATTTTTAGCACTTAGCGCGCCTTTCATGTTTTACCGCGCTGTGCTTTTGAAAGTTCACTTTTCGCGAAACAATTTTAATATCAAAACGCAAAAGATTCGTTTCCGTTATTCACGCTAATTGCTTTTCAGAGTTATTTCTGCTATATGCGGATGATGTCTGCAGAATTTACCTTATTGTAATAACTCGTGGGTATAGAGCTCGAAACATTCTCACTTAACTTGGGATGTAATTTTGTGGTTATACAATAATATATGAGTACATATTACTTATAAAAGCTTTTGTGAGATGCAAAGTTAAGAAATTTTACTATGAATGGGAAATTGTTTTTTAGAACACCTAAAATTGAGTTCTTAACGAATTTTTTCGGAACGATCGTGCCCTCCAAAATAGTTACTTCGTGCGTGTAAAACCGATGCGTATGGTACCAAAATTTTGAATAATACTACATATTATCTCTTTTAATAAGGTGTCTAATCATGGCTCCAGTGGTAGAGCATCCAGCCGCGATAACCTGGGGACGTGGGTTCAAATCCCGTCGACTGGCAATTGTATCGATTCAGCCGACGGACGTCCACTGTTGGACAACGGCTTCCTCCAACCAATTGTATAATATATTCAAAATTTATGAGGCTATCCTACCATGTGTATAAGTTTCTATTTTTCCTATGCGTAGTTTGATGACTCCAATAAAATGTTTACGCAGAGAATCTGCAGTCTGCGCGGCTGGAAGCCCGGCGACGCCAAGAACACGGAGACGCACGAGGTCATGATCAAGATCTGGGAGGGGCTGCGCAAGCGCGCCGACTCCAACCGCGACGGACAGGTTGGTCTAGATCCTTGCCTGGTTTGTTACTATTGATTATAGTAGGCGGCGTATAAGTTCGACCCTGTGCGGAACATACTGTGTGAGGGCGAAGAGCGTAAAGCCGACACAAGTGATCTGCGCAAGTGGCCGACATTTTGGGGCAACTTAATTCCACATACTATAGATAGGTATAAGAATACAATCTTACCTGCCTATAAGTATACACCACGTATAAAAATGGAAAATAAATTATCTTAGTGGCACATTTTTGCTAGTAGAGTAGTAATCAGGTAATCTAAACCGATCTTACCGTACCAGACCTCAGGCAATTTAAAAATTAGTAATTTTGAAACTGGCCAGAGCCGGAAATCAAACCTGGATTCTACCACTCAAATCAAAGCGAGCGCAATGTACTCTAGAAACATTATTTCTTCAAGCCTTTACATTTGGTCGATGTTTTATTTTAAGTAAATTGAAACTTTATCTGAAATTACGAGTAGCTAGAAGAGTGGAAAAATATTCTGTTTAGAACTCATAATTTTAAAACATAAAAAGAACAAAGAAATTATTATTAATACTATGACGAACATGAAAACAGGATTAACAACCCGAAACAACAGGCGCGAAAACAAACAATACATCAGGACGCTGGACGGATGTAATGTAGCAGCGCCGACGATAATAGCGCCGTTTCATAAAAATGCTAAACAACCCGCGGTGGCAAATGCCGGCGATATACAAACATTACAATATCACTTTTAATAAAGGGCCGATCCTTTCCTGATGGATACGTTTCGGTCGGTCGGACCGAACAATGGCCGTTCGACAGGCTCGGTAGCCCGTGACGGACGCGCGGGGCTCCATCCGAGCATCGCATTCACGTGTCATTTGCCACACGATATCAAAAAGCTACGAAATATTATGCTTACTCTTACAAGTACCAAACATTGATCTGTATTACAGGAGTACCTAATAAAAGTCAAATATGCGCGCCTGTGCAATTATTTTAGCAATGATACTTTTAGACAATTGCTATTATTACGGTAGGCATTTGAAGGTTTATAAACTCCACTGTCCTGAGTTCGTCTTGCCATGACTCATATTACATGAGTTAATTAATATAACTTTGGCCAATAGTGAGAAAATAAAATTTAATTATCTTGAACCTGAATACGTCTCTAATCCTATCCCTGCGGGTGAATCTTGTTTATAGTTTTCAGTTTAGCGTACGATTATTATCTACTACTGACTTAATGTCTGTTTCGTGTTCAAAGACCTAACTATCGCCATTTTTTTAAGATATTTCTGTTCTGAAAGTTCTATAGTTTTAATTAAAATGGAATGACTAAAATTACTTTGACAGTGAGCCTTAGCCGGTTTCCTCGGAACTACACTTTGGATGAATAAGTTTTGAATAAAACTTCAGAATCTTCATCTAGGTACGTCATAGTACTGTTTTGAAAAACCTAAATTAATTAATGAATGTCTGTGCGAAATTTCGCCCGCAGCGTCCCTCGTATGAAATTCGTTTTCTTTATTAAAAAAAGTATATTATTGAATCTAAGGTCCAAGCAATTGCGGCAAGAAGGAGTAACAAACACACTCATATGTACACACATAAAAACGTTTGCCTTTATAGTATTCAGAGTTTTTACTTTTATTTCATATAATGAATAATGTGCATCGTTAAGTCTCGAGCAATGTTAATCTAAGTACATATTATGTAGTTTACCATTCAAGCTAACTTCGTAAGTCTGTATGTGTCCACGGCACTGTACGTCCGTTCCTAATCCCCCACTTGTGCGGAGCTGAGGCCATTAAAGAGATTACTGCACCCGATGTCATCTCGAGCGTCCTCTGCCTCGCTGCAGCCTATTGTTAGCAGCATTAGCACAGGACGCCACGACTCTAATCCATTACCCACTCACGATTTTGTATAACTCCAATACAACTGAACAAGTGTTACGTCGTCCGAGAGATTACGCTTTTCTCAAATGAACTGCAACTGTAATCCTTCATGTGACCATTCATGGACAAACGAGCGAGCAAAGATTCGCAGCTTCGTTTCTCTTTTACGTTTGTGCCACAGAACTTCAATGTAGCGACATTCAAACAACTTGCACAAAATGGTTTATACTAAGCGTCGTTTATACGCATGGCTAAATTCTTGAATTCCTCTGCTAGTTATTTTTACTCATATTTTTATACTAGCTTTTGCCCGCGGCTTCGCCCGCGTGAATTTCGGGGTTTTACAAATCCCGTGGGAGTCCTGGATTTTCTGGGAAAAAACAGCATATGTGTTAACCTAACTTCAGAAACACGATTGGATAAAAATTTCTCGCCAAAAAGTTCTCCCAAAAATTGCTCCAAAATCTCAATTTTTCTAATTTCCATCAAAAACTACGACGGACATAATTGTAATTTTTGTTTTAATGTATCGGTAAAAAATAATTCCCAAAAACGCTTAGAACGACATTTAAATAACTGGCTTAGTTTTTGAAGTAATTAGGTAAAACAACCTTTTTCTGTTATATTCTTCCGCAACGCTGCATACTAACCTAACCTTTTTTTTTTTTTTTTTTTTTTTTATCGTGGGGAATCCTCATGGATACCCAATCGCCCGGGGGAGCGGCTGGGTTATGCCGGACTCTTACCGGCTAAACCCCACGGTGTTTCCTCCTCGCACCGTATGACGGGAACACGGGAACGCTTGCGCAAACCTCCGCGAACCCGCCGGTGCCCGGCCGCTTGCGCGGCCCCTCCACGAGGTGGAGCATGGAGCTCCCCTCCTACAGCAAGGCCGGCCAGAAACACCTAAGCCGGCCTTACCTCCTCGGCGCCCATCCGTAAGGCGACGGACCCCCCCGGGACCGCCACCCAGGGGCCGTGGGCACGGGTAAGCCGATACCTGCGAAGCTTGCTCCTGCACTTCGCATTCATCGACCTCCCATACCCCGCGGCGGATCTGAACTTTGGCTCCGCCGCAAACCACCAAACGGCCGCAGAGGACAGGGAGAACGGCAACGACACACCGACACTCCTCTTCCCCTGCGGCCCCGCCGCCGACGCATCTAACGGTGCGCCACCGTTTGGTCGCGGGAGATAGGGCGAGCGGCAACGACACACCGACACGCCTCTCCTCCCGCACCCCTCTTGGACGCATCCAGAGCGGGCCCATCTCCAGGCCCACTCCAAGCGTCCCCTCCTGGATTCCTTTTGGCTTCACCGTGGGGCCCAACCACGGCTACTGAGCCCCCCCATCGCGACAAGATTGGAATCCATCGGGGGGGATACTAACCTAACCTAACCTAACCCACCAACGTTTTCATAAGAGTGAAAAGGACGAAAATAAAATCAACGTATCCGCTTAAGAGTGAAATAATTTCAGAACCTTTACCTTATAGGTATCCATTTTCCCATTTATAGCATAATTTCTATCACATATTCTATTGCTCAACTAAAACACATATTTTTAATAGCGAAACAGTTCTAATATCAGAAACTATACAGAAACACCTTTTTAGCATTATTAACCTGTATCCCATTGCTTAACCAAAACACACATTATAAATAGCGAAACAATTGTACTTTCAGAACCTTTATGGGTAGGTACCCATTTCCACATTTATAGCATTACTAATTACTATACCATATCCCATAGCTCAACTAAAACATACGTTGTCAGTAACGAAACACATGTTAGTTCAGAACTTATATCATATAGGTACCCGTTTTCATAGTTATAATATTACTAGCAGATACCCGCGGCTTCGCACGCGTAAATTTTAGTTTTAACTATTATACGGGAACCATCCATTTTCCGGAATAAAAAGTACCGTTCGTGTTAATTTACATGAAATCTATCTTCATTTCAACTTTAAACCAAAAATTTTCAGTAGTTGTGCGTGAAGGAATAAATTTTCTGTTTTTCCCTATTATCACGAAAACAATGGATTTTCCAGAGAAAAAAGTAGTTAATTCTAGGATATCATCTATCTCCATTCCAAATTTCAGCCCAATTGGTTCAGAAGTGACGGCATCGTGCCGTCACTTCTGAACCGATAAATTTTCCGAGATGAAAAGTAGCCTAAGTATTCAATCCAAGATAAAATCTATCTTTTTTCCGAATTTCAGTCATATCAGTTCAGTAAGTAATTACTGCGTGAAGTAGTATTTTAACCGCGTGAATATCAGTTTTTCAGTTTTCCAGCGGACACCGTAGATTTTTCCGGGATGAAAAGTAGCTTTTGTATTAATCCAGGATATAATCTATCTCGATACCAAATTTCAGCCAAATCAGTTCAGTAATTACAGCATGAAGGAATATTTATTCGTGCATTTCTGTTTTTCACTATTATCATAGAAACCATGGAATTTTCCGGGATAAAAAGTAGGCTTTGTAATAATCCGGGATAAAATCCATCTCCTCTCCGAATTTTAGTGATATCAGTTCAGTAATTACGGCGTGAAGTAGTATTTTTCGCGTGTGAACATCAATGTTTCAGGTTTCCCGCGGAAACCATGGATTCTTCCGGGATGAAAAGTACCCTATTTATTAACCCAGGATATAATCTATCTCCAGTTCAAATTTCATCCAAATCGGCTGTGTACTTGCGGCGTGAGATTTTTTTTCCGCGTGAATTTCGGTTTTTAACTTATCCCACAGGAACCATGATTTTTTTCGGGATGAAAAGTAGCCTATGTGGTAATGCAAGATATAATATACCTCCATTTCAAATTTTAGCCAAATCGGTACAGTAGTTGCGGCGTGAAGACGTATTTTAACTTGATAAAATCCAAACTTCGGACCCCCGTTTCACCCCCTTGGAGGGTGAATTTTGAAAAATCCTTTCTTAGTGCTCCCCTAGACCTCATAAGGTATCTGTGCGCCAAATTTGGAGTCTCTAGACCCAGTGGTTTGGGCTGTGCGTTGATATGTCAGTGAGTCAGTTTCTTCTTTTATATATATAGATTAACCTGGATCTCATTGCTCAACTAAAACACAAAATACTAATAGCGAAACAGTTGTAATGTCGGAACCTATAATACGGGTACCCATTTTCACATTTATAGCATTATGCATTATTTATAGCATTATAGCATTATTATTTATAGCGTTATTATCCCATATCCCCTTGTTCAACTAAAACACACTTGTTAAATGCGTACAGTGCTATGATCAGAACCTACATAGTGGCCATTTTCACATTTATAGTGATAATATCATCAGTTTTTGCCCGCGGCCCCGCCCGCGTCAAATTCGCTTTTTCATGAATCCTAAGGGAAACGTCATTTTCCCGTTATCGTTCCCTATTCCAACCTTTAAACATGCTTTCAAGCAAGTTCGCTTGAACAATGTATTTATAGATGTAGCTATAGATTGCTCTAGAAAATTTGGTATTTTGAGTATCCCACGGGAACTACGGATTTTTCCGGGATAAAAAGTAGCCTATGTTTTAATCCGGGTTATAAGCTACCTATGTTCCAAATTTCAGCCAAATCGGTTCAGTAGTTGCGGCGTGAAGGAGTAACAAACACACACACAAACTTTCGCATTTATAATATTATTAGGAATTAGGAATTAGGATGAGTACCTACTGGCAAGTGTACTCACATCATCTTCCCGATGAACCCAAACACTATACAGTTACTCGTAAATTCACTGTAGATTCTAAGTAACATACCGGTACCTATGGTCAAAGTTGACACGTACCTGTAATATGTACGAGTATAAGAGTATGTGCTGGTGTGCTGGCAGGTGTCGGTGGAGGAGTGGGTGTCGATGTGGAACGACTACGCGCAGAACCCGGCGGCGGCGCTGCAGTGGCAGCAGCTGTACTGCCACTTCATGTTCCAGCTGGAGGACGCCAGCGCCGACGGGACCATCGACGCGGACGAGTTCACCACCGTCTGCTCCTCCTACGGCATCGACCCGCAGGAGTGCAAGCTCGCCTTCTCCAAGATGGCCAAGGTACTACCCTCACATCGTCGCTTGACACATGCAGGCCACCGGGTCGGCATCCCTACGTCGTGAAGACATTATCGGTATGCTCTAAGTCAGTGTTACCTTTCCCTCTTAGGCGTAAGGTTCGGAATCCTCTTCAAGGATCTGCTTTTCCAGACGATTACATCTTGAGAACATCCTTAAGGCTAAAGAAAAAGTGCATAGGGAGATTTAGGCAAACGTGTTCCATCTTTAAACACATCGTCACATTGTGATATAAATCTATGGATAATAAATATTGGTAAACCTAAAAAATTACATGTCACGAGGTTCTGACTTTTCATAATTTAGATATGATATTTACTGTCATATAATTTAGATTAAGATATTAATATAATCTGTTTGCGGTTCCAAAACAGTGTCTGCATACTGAGAATCCTTACAATGATGAACTAGGTCACGCTTGCGTTAACGAAATATTCCCTCTAATTAAAATATACGAGCATATTATACGAGCATAATAACGAGATTGTAAAGAGCAGGCGAAAGCATAAAGACGTCCTCTGCATTACATATTACGTTTTCTTATTTTGACTAGAATTCATAATAAATTGGAAATAATAAATTGGATTACTGTCTCTCAGTCACGATTCTTAGAGAAGATTAGTGATGGTAAAATTACATTTTCAAGAGATTCTTCTAATAATTCGCATAAATAATCATTTGATTTCACAAAATTCGATGACGTTCTACCGGGGGGGGGGGGCAATGCTTGCCGATATTCAAATGATCTTCGTATTGATGGAGGTAGAGTCAAAAGTGCTTGTACGAAAGAATAAACTTGGTTTTTCATATTAAATTGTTTCTCAGGGCAAAGCCAGCGTGTCCTGGGAGGAGTTCCAGGAGCTGTGGAAGGAGTTCTTCGCCACCGAGGATCCCAACGCGCCCGGGAACTTCATCTTCGGTCGAACCAGCTTCTAGACGCTCCAAACTGACGAGTCACGGGCCGCGGATACATCCCTCTAGACTTACCACAACCACAGCCGTCTCGCTCGGGGCTCGCGGGAGCCTGCGAAGCGCTGCGGTGACAACACGTTTCGCTGTTAAAGCTTCGAGTTTTTGGATGAAATTCAACTAAAAGTCAAGCAACAAGCGTCGACTCTCGATAACTTCATTTTGCGTGTGTGTTCAGAATGTTAGGTGTTTTCTTCTTAATATTGTGGTTAAATGGAGTCATGTCGCTGCGATCTTTTCCATTTCCCATCAATCTTTATTAGTAATGTTAAAGCTCAAACTGAATTTTTGATCTCTTAGCGCGTGCGTGTGAACAACGAACCTTTCCAATGTTGAATTTCTCGAATAGCATATCTCGTAGTCATATCTAGTTGTAGTCACTGGATTTTCAATTTATTATGACTTTGATTTATGGATTTCTTCGGATGAAAGTAGTATTTGTGAGTCAAGCGTTTAAAGATATTTCAATGAAGTCGTAATTATGTAATGAAGAAGACCAATAAGGAGCACTGCCACCGCTGGCATGGCTAGCCATGTTACATGTCGATTCTCTTTCCACAGTCGCTAATATTTCGAAAATTAAAGAACGTAAAGGAGTGATCCTTTCCTTCCTTTTTTTACTTTTTGAAATGATGGCGATTTGGAAAGAGTCGAGTCTATATATACCTTGGCTAGGAGACAGGTCTCTGGTGTATGAGTATCGTCTTTATCTTAATGATTGTAGTCCAATGGTGTTTGTATTACAGATGTATTTAAATAATTATTCGTTAGATTATGATAATATTATTACCATTATAACTATTAATAATATTACTTAAATATTATACACTAAAAAAATAGTTTCGTTTATCCCGTGTTGTACCAATTTGTATGATTTGGTTGATTCAAATACATGATTCAAGTTGTTAAGCCTTCAAATATTTTATTGTATGTATATAATATTCAGATGAAAATAAAAGTTTATGTCACAGCGATGTGTTTTACTTTCACATAACTCAATAACACATACACACACAATACATACAGTATTACATTAATAATTTCGTCAAAGTAACTACTTTGACAAAATTATTATACTAAAACCAACCAGATCTCTAAAGAAGAGCATTCACACTGCTATATAGAGTACTGCTATATATGGAGGGTCGTGATATATATTCCTACATTCAGTTGTATGCGGCAGTTATTTTTTACGCTATTGCGTATAAGCTTAAATCTAGACAACAATTCCAAAATATTCAGTAAAAGTTACTTATTTTTATTTGTTCTACATAAAAATGTAAATACCTACTTTAATCATTAACTAATATCAACACAGTTATATTATAGGTACTACTTATTATTAGGTATTACTTACCTAATTTAAAATGTTAATAAACCTCCGACACCGATAATTCGCCATTCTGTGGTGACAGCTTTTTCATTTAATACAGTCATATTGAGGTATAGTTGTAAAAAAATCCATACAACATTATAGAAAAGAGCTGATACTGTTACACTGCTGGACCGTTAACCAAACACAGCTAGGAACACTGGCTTTCAAATTAAAAAATAAAACCGAATCAATATCGGTCCATCCGTTTGAGAGTAACGATGCCACAGACACAGACATCGATGTCGAACTTATAACACCGCTCTTTTTGCGTCGGAATTTAAAAATAGCTATTTGAAAAAGCTTTTACAAATGACATAAAATTCTGAAATATTTCGTTTGGTAGTAAACTCGATACTTTCCTCTATGATATAGCACGATACTGACGACGATAAGCCAGTCGATGTGTTCTGGCTTTCATTCACATTTAATGGAATCACTCCCATAAAAGCCCTATTGCGCGCGTAAACCTACCGTGTCGCCGTAAACTGTTAAATATAATAAAACGTCCTCCACACGAGCGTGTCATCATCATCATCATCTGCAGCAGCAGCAGCACACAACAGCAACAGCAACAGGACGTGGCAGTTTGTCCATAATAACTGACGTCACTATTCGAAAAACGTAAATAAGAAAAATCTAGCAGCATCTGAAAGCATTTTAAAAATAAATTGTCGAGGTTGTGTAGCAGTAGGTAGTTATTCCTGACTCAAATATATCTATTTGGTTAACATTGATATTTAGAATATAAATTATATATTGTATACTGCGACTTTCTACCTCGAATAAAGTCATTGCACCCGCAGGAATTTTAAAATGCTAAAGTATCTACTACGTTCAGCCCTACTAATAGAACCTCCCATGGACGATGACTCCATTAACTTTTTAATATTATATTATTATGATGATGTTTTATGAATTGGGTCACAATAAGTAATAATTAAGAAATTCTGCGTTTTACGTTCGTCATTAAACGGTAATAGCCTCAATAACTAGGAGAGGGGGATTTCACGTGATCTCCGTAAACCTAATGGAAATGCTATTATCAAATAAAAATAACACCCTCTATACAGGCACAATAAAATATACACATTTTATAAAAATCGTCGAAAGTGTTGCCATTTATCCAAAAAGACAGCAATTTACGTATCTGAAATACTGCTATTAAACGCATGGTAAATGACAAACATTGTCGGTTAAATTGATTAATTTAAAAGCTTCATTGTCGCTGACAAAATCGCGGACCAATTTTTGAATACAAAAAGGCGCTACATTAAAGTAGCTTTTAAATAAAATAAAAATTCTGAACAAGCTTATTATTAAGGCTTTCGAAGGATAGTCAGGCAAAGTAAACTTCACATTTTAGATTCAAATAACAAGTCAATTCTATTTTGATTCTCAATCACAAACTTTTTAACTTTAATATCTAAATATAGCTAGGTCATTAATGTTTGTAGATTTACTTATCTAATAAGACGTATAACATTAAATACGAGGATTGATTTTAATAGAGTAACAATGGATATTAAGATACAATAATCTTATGTAGGTAATATAATAGCTATTTTAGCAACTTCATTGTAAGAAGAGTCATTTTAATTTCGACTGCTGATTTTTGATACGAGGCTTGCCGAGTTTCAAAATATATGTCTATATCTCAGCATGCTTCGGCTTGTATAGAAAGCGCCACACAAAACGCACTGGACGCCATCCCTCCAACCCACGCCCAGTCCCCCCCCCCCCCGGCGGGAGGAACCAAGGGGCCTTCCGACTGCGAATCAGACGAGTCAATGTTTGGTCCCTCGTTGTAACCCCCTTCGTATCAGCAGGGCCTGATTAACCCTTAGGCTAATTAGGCTGCAGCCTAGGGCGCGAGGGTCTAAGGGGCGCGGCCGCGCTCGTGTCTTCGACGAAATCAACGAGTCTGCCCGCAAAATTCAAAACTTTCGTGTTTTTTGCAATTTGTACGCTAATCTTATCTATACCTACTTATAATACAATATAAAAATAAAAAACACGACTGCCCTGTTAAAACTACTTTTCCAAAAAAATATAGCCTATGTTACTTGGGACGATGTTACGATTCTAACAATACCCCATAATATGTCCAAATCTCTGAAATTATGGTGGAATAAAGAAACTCTTACTTACTTGAATATTCCATAAGAATTTTATCATCATCACTTTTGTAGTTCAGAAATTACAGACATCAGACCCTTAGGGATAAGTCCAAGTAGGTAACTTAAAACTTGGAATGGACAAAGAACCGTTAAACGCAGGGCTCAACTTAGACAGGAGTACCCTTACAGGCTTAAATAAATAGTCTTAGCAGATGGATGGAATGGCTACGATCTTTCCGGGCCTACTCGGTCAGGGAGGTCACCGTAGACCCGGAAAGTCGCCGCCTTCGGGGGGTTCCTATCACAAAATTATGACGTATGCCAAGTACCCCCTCCAGTTCTGCCCTACTCGGCCTATATTCCATGGGGCAGTACAGGAGGGCCTCCGGTGTTTTGAAAAAGAATTTACGAGGGTATTCGGGGTGTCGGTTTAGCTGGCCTCCGAGATAATTCGCGTGCTTTCTTCTGTAATGTCTAAGCATGTTCCGGCTTGTATAGAAAGCGCCGCACAAGACGCACTGGACACCATCCCTCCTACCCACGCCCAGTCCCCCCCAGCGGGAGGAACCAAGGGGCCCTCCGACTGCGAGTCTGACGAATCTATGTTTTGTCCCTCGTTGTAAACCCCCTTGAAACGGGTGCTGCGCACCGGAGGCTGGAGTCCAGATGGGCCCGCAACCGGTGAGCTTTCCAGTCTTCAGTCAGTTTTTGGGGCAACTTAATTCCACATACTATAGATAGGTATAAGAATACAATCTTACCTGCCTATAAGTATACACCACGTATAAAAATGGAAAATAAATTATCTTAGTGGCACATTTTTGCTAGTAGAGTAGTAATCAGGTAATCTAAACCGATCTTACCGTACCAGACCTCAGGCAATTTAAAAATTAGTAATTTTGAAACTGGCCAGAGCCGGAAATCAAACCTGGATTCTACCACTCAAATCAAAGCGAGCGCAATGTACTCTAGAAACATTATTTCTTCAAGCCTTTACATTTGGTCGATGTTTTATTTTAAGTAAATTGAAACTTTATCTGAAATTACGAGTAGCTAGAAGAGTGGAAAAATATTCTGTTTAGAACTCATAATTTTAAAACATAAAAAGAACAAAGAAATTATTATTAATACTATGACGAACATGAAAACAGGATTAACAACCCGAAACAACAGGCGCGAAAACAAACAATACATCAGGACGCTGGACGGATGTAATGTAGCAGCGCCGACGATAATAGCGCCGTTTCATAAAAATGCTAAACAACCCGCGGTGGCAAATGCCGGCGATATACAAACATTACAATGTCACTTTTAATAAAGGGCCGATCCTTTCCTGATGGATACGTTTCGGTCGGTCGGACCGAACAATGGCCGTTCGACAGGCTCGGTAGCCCGTGACGGACGCGCGGGGCTCCATCCGAGCATCGCATTCACGTGTCATTTGCCACACGATATCAAAAAGCTACGAAATATTATGCTTACTCTTACAAGTACCAAACATTGATCTGTATTACAGGAGTACCTAATAAAAGTCAAATATGCGCGCCTGTGCAATTATTTTAGCAATGATACTTTTAGACAATTGCTATTATTACGGTAGGCATTTGAAGGTTTATAAACTCCACTGTCCTGAGTTCGTCTTGCCATGACTCATATTACATGAGTTAATTAATATAACTTTGGCCAATAGTGAGAAAATAAAATTTAATTATCTTGAACCTGAATACGTCTCTAATCCTATCCCTGCGGGTGAATCTTGTTTATAGTTTTCAGTTTAGCGTACGATTATTATCTACTACTGACTTAATGTCTGTTTCGTGTTCAAAGACCTAACTATCGCCATTTTTTAAAGATATTTCTGTTCTGAAAGTTCTATAGTTTTAATTAAAATGGAATGACTAAAATTACTTTGACAGTGAGCCTTAGCCGGTTTCCTCGGAACTACACTTTGGATGAATAAGTTTTGAATAAAACTTCAGAATCTTCATCTAGGTACGTCATAGTACTGTTTTGAAAAACCTAAATTAATTAATGAATGTCTGTGCGAAATTTCGCCCGCAGCGTCCCTCGTATGAAATTCGTTTTCTTTATTAAAAAAAGTATATTATTGAATCTAAGGTCCAAGCAATTGCGGCAAGAAGGAGTAACAAACACACTCATATGTACACACATAAAAACGTTTGCCTTTATAGTATTCAGAGTTTTTACTTTTATTTCATATAATGAATAATGTGCATCGTTAAGTCTCGAGCAATGTTAATCTAAGTACATATTATGTAGTTTACCATTCAAGCTAACTTCGTAAGTCTGTATGTGTCCACGGCACTGTACGTCCGTTCCTAATCCCCCACTTGTGCGGAGCTGAGGCCATTAAAGAGATTACTGCACCCGATGTCATCTCGAGCGTCCTCTGCCTCGCTGCAGCCTATTGTTAGCAGCATTAGCACAGGACGCCACGACTCTAATCCATTACCCACTCACAATGTTGTATAACTCCAACACAACTGAACAAGTGGTACGTCGTCCGAGAGATTACGCTTTTCTCAAATGAACTGCAACTGTAATCTGAAGGATTACAGTTGCAGTTCATTTGACCAGTTCAGTGTGACCAGTCATGGACAAACGATCGAGCAAAGATTCGCAGCTTCGTTTCTCTTTTATGTTTTTGCCACAGAACTTCAATGTAGCGACATTCAAACAACTTGCACAAAATGGTTTCCTTACGCATCGCTAAATTCTTGAACTCTTCTGCTCGTTGTTTTAACTCATACATTTATATGAGTGAGGAGACGAATCAGCATACGAGGCAAGTGTACTCACATCATCTTCCCGATGAAGCCAAACACTATACAGTTTCTCATAAATTCAGTGTAGATTCTAAGTAATGTACCCCTACCTATTGTTGACACGTACCTGTAATATCTACGAGTCTAAGAATATGTCCTGGTGTTTTGACAGGTGTCGGTGGAGGAGTGGGTGTCGATGTGGAACGACTACGCGCAGAACCCGGCGGCGGCGCTGCAGTGGCAGCAGCTGTACTGCCACTTCATGTTCCAGCTGGAAGACGCCAGTGCCGACGGGACCATCGACGCGGACGAGTTCACCACCGTCTGCTCCTCCTACGGCATCGACCAGCAGGAGTGCAAGCTCGCCTTCTCCAAGATGGCCAAGGTACTTGACACATGCAGGCCACCGGGTCGGCATCCCTACGTCGTGAAGATACTATCGGTATGCTCAAAGTCAGTGTTACCTTTCCCTCTTAGGCATAAGGTTCTGAATCCTCTTCAAAGATCTGCTTTTCCAGACGATTACATTTTGATAACATCCTTAAGGCTAAAGAAAAAGTGCATAGGGAGATTTAGGCAAACGTGTTCCATCTTTAAACACATCGTCACATTGTGATATAAATCAATGGATAATAAATATTGGTAAACCTAAAAAAAACTACATGTCACGAGGTTCTGACTTTTCATCATTTAGATATGATATTTATTGTCATATGATTTAGATTAAGATATTAATATAATCTGTTTGCGGTCCCAAAACAGTGTGCATACTGAGAATCCTTACAATGATGAACTAGGTCACGCTTGCGTTAACGAAATATTCCCTCTAATTAAAATATACGAGCATATTATACGAGCATAATAACGAGATTGTAAAGAGCAGGCGAAAGCATAAAGACGTCCTCTGCATTACATATTACGTTTTCTTATTTTGACTAGAATTCATAATAAATTGGAAATAATAAATTGGATTACTGTCTCTCAGTCACGATTCTTAGAGAAGATTAGTGATGGTAAAATTACATTTTCAAGAGATTCTTCTAATAATTCGCATAAATAATCATTTGATTTCACAAAATTCGATGACGTTCTACCGGGGGGGGGGGGGGGGGCAATGCTTGCCGATATTCAAATGATCTTCGTATTGATGGAGGTAGAGTCAAAAGTGCTTGTACGAAAGAATAAACTTGGTTTTTCATATTAAATTGTTTCTCAGGGCAAAGCCAGCGTGTCCTGGGAGGAGTTCCAGGAGCTGTGGAAGGAGTTCTTCGCCACCGAGGATCCCAACGCGCCCGGGAACTTCATCTTCGGTCGAACCAGCTTCTAGACGCTCCAAACTGACGAGTCACGGGCCGCGGATACATCCCTCTAGACTTACCACAACCACAGCCGTCTCGCTCGGGGCTCGCGGGAGCCTGTGAAGCGCTGCGGTGACAACACGTTTCGCTGTTAAAGCTTCGAGTTTTTGGATGAAATTCAACTAAAAGTCAAGCAACAAGCGTCGACTCTCGATAACTTCATTTTGCGTGTGTGTTCAGAATGTTAGGTGTTTTCTTCTTAATATTGTGGTTAAATGGAGTCATGTCGCTGCGATCTTTTCCATTTCCCATCAATCTTTATTAGTAATGTTAAAGCTCAAACTGAATTTTTGATCTCTTAGCGCGTGCGTGTGAACAACGAACCTTTCCAATGTTGAATTTCTCGAATAGCATATCTCGTAGTCATATCTAGTTGTAGTCACTGGATTTTCAATTTATTATGACTTTGATTTATGGATTTCTTCGGATGAAAGTAGTATTTGTGAGTCAAGCGTTTAAAGATATTTCAATGAAGTCGTAATTATGTAATGAAGAAGACCAATAAGGAGCACTGCCACCGCTGGCATGGCTAGCCATGTTACATGTCGATTCTCTTTCCACAGTCGCTAATATTTCGAAAATTAAAGAACGTAAAGGAGTGATCCTTTCCTTCCTTTTTTTACTTTTTGAAATGATGGCGATTTGGAAAGAGTCGAGTCTATATATACCTTGGCTAGGAGACAGGTCTCTGGTGTATGAGTATCGTCTTTATCTTAATGATTGTAGTCCAATGGTGTTTGTATTACAGATGTATTTAAATAATTATTCGTTAGATTATGATAATATTATTACCATTATAACTATTAATAATATTACTTAAATATTATACACTAAAAAAATAGTTTCGTTTATCCCGTGTTGTACCAATTTGTATGATTTGGTTGATTCAAATACATGATTCAAGTTGTTAAGCCTTCAAATATTTTATTGTATGTATATAATATTCAGATGAAAATAAAAGTTTATGTCACAGCGATGTGTTTTACTTTCACATAACTCAATAACACATACACACAGTATAGGTTCGTCAAAGTAACTACTTTGACGAAATTATTATACTAAAACCCAGATCTCTAAAGAAGAGCATTCACACTGAGGGGGAGGGTCGTGTTATATATTCCTACATTCAGTTGTATGCGGCAGTTATTTTTTACGCTATTGCGTATAAGCTTAAATCTAGACAACATTTCTAAAATATTCAATAAAAATGGGAAATGCTTTCCAAAAAACCAACTTCAAATGCCACTACAAAGAGTGAAATAATTTTTATTTAAATTTTAGGTACCTACACCAATTCGAAGTCGGGCAATGTTTCATACAATCCCTAATTTACTTGATGTGCGAAGAAATGACGAAGTCATAGGCAATCGCCCGACTTCGAATTGGTGTAGGTACCTAAAATTTAAATAAAAATTATTTCACTCTTTGTAGTGGCATTTGAAGTTGGTTTTTTGGAAAGCATTTCCCATTTTTATTTTTTACTTTTTAGTGGAAAACAATAAAATGCACAAGGCGTAGTAAAAATACCCAAATCGCTTGAGTTGTGTTCATAAAATCTGAAGAGATCCCTCAATTTCACCAAGATCCCATCATCAGACCCTGACTTGATGACTTTAGTCATCAAATCAGTATCTGCTAGAAAATGCACCAGTAACTATAAAAAATACCCAACTCGCTTCAACTATACTAGCAAAATTTGAAGAGTTCCTTCGATTTCACCAAGATCCCATCATCAGACCCTGACTTGATGACTTTAGTCATCAAATCATTATCTGCTAGCATATGCACCAGTAACTATAAAAAATACCCAACTCGCTTTAAGTATACTAGCAAAATTTGAAGAGTTCCCTCGATTTCACCAAGATCCCATGATCAGATCCTGACCTGATGACCATAGGACAACTTGGAAAATATTACTCTTTCTAATAATACTCAAATAGTTTCATGTGTCCATATAAAATTTGAAGAGTTCCCTCGATTTCTCCAGGATCCCATCATCAGATCCTGACTTGATTAAAATGGGACCATCTGGAAACAAAACCCTCTGAAACAAAAAAATAATTTTTCAAATCGGTCCACGCGTCTTCGAGTAATCGGTGAACATACATAGATAAAAAAAAAAAAAAAAAAAAAAAAAAAAAAAAAGATTCCGACGAATTCATAACCTCCTCCTTTTTTTGAAGTCGGTTAATAAAAGTTACTTATTTTTATTTGTTCTACATAAAAATGTTAATACCTAGCGTAATCACTAACTAATATCAACACAGTATATACTTACTTACCTAATTTAAAATGTTAATAAATCCCCGACACCGATAATTCGCCATTCTGTGGTGACAGCTTTTATTTTATTAGTTAAGCCCTTTCATTTGATACATATTGAGGTATAGTTGTAAAAAAATCCATACAACATTATAGAAAAGAGCTGATACTGTTACACTGCTGGACCGTTAACCAAACACAGCTAGGAACACTGGCTTTCAAATTAAAAAATAAAACCGAATCAATATCGGTCCATCCGTTTGAGAGTAACGATGCCACAGACACAGACATCGATGTCGAACTTATAACACCGCTCTTTTTGCGTCGGAATTTAAAAATAGCTATTTGAAAAAGCTTTTACAAATGACATAAAATTCTGAAATATTTCGTTTGGTAGTAAACTCGATACTTACCTCTATGATATAGTACGATACTGACGACGATAAGCCAGTCGATGTGTTCTGGCTTTGATTCACATTTAATGGAATCACGCCATAAAAGCCCTATTGCGCGCGTAAACCCACCGTGTCGCCGTAAACTGTTAAATATAATAAAACGTCCTTCACACAAGCGTGTCATCATCATCATCATCTGCAGCAGCAGCAGCAACTACAGGACGTCGCAGGTTGTCCATAATAACTGACGTCCCTATTCGAAAAACGTAAATAAGAAAAATCTAGCAACATCTGAAAGCATGACAAAACATTTTAAAAATAAATTAAATTGTCGAGGTTGTGTAACAGTAGTTATTCCTGACTCAAATATACCTATTTGGTTAACATTGATATAAATTATATGTATACTGCGACTTTCTACCTCGAATAAAGTCATTGCACCCGCAGGAATTTTAAAAAGCTAAAGTATCTACAGCGTTCAGCCCTACTAAAAGAACCTCCCATAGATGATGACTCCATTAACTTTTTAATATTATATTATTATGATGATGTTTTATGAATTGGGTCACAATAAGTAATAATTAAGAAATTCTGCGTTTTACGTTCGTCATTAAACGGTAATAGCCATTAATAGCCTCAATAACTAGGAGAGGGGGATTTAACGTGATCTCCGTATACCTAATGGAAATGCTATTATCAAATAAGAATAACACCCTCTATACAGGCACAATAAAATATACACATTTTATAAAAATCGTCGAAAGTGTTGCCATTTATCCACAAAGACAGCAATTTACGTATCTGAAATACTGCTATTAAACGCATGGTAAATGACAAACATTGTCGGTTAAATTGATTAATTTAAAAGCTTCATTGTCGCTGACAAAATCGCGGACCAATTTTTGAATACAAAAAGGCGCTACATTAAAGTAGCTTTTAAATAAAATAAAAATTCTGAACAAGCTTATTATTAAGGCTTTCGAAGGATAGTCAGGCAAAGTAAACTTCACATTTTAGATTCAAATAACAAGTCAATTCTATTTTGATTCTCAATCACAAACTTTTTAACTTTAATATCTAAATATAGCTAGGTCATTAATGTTTGTAGATTTACTTATCTAATAAGACGTATAACATTAAATACGAGGATTGATTTTAATAGAGTAACAATGGATATTAAGATACAATAATCTTATGTAGGTAATATAATAGCTATTTTAGCAACTTCATTGTAAGAAGAGTCATTTTAATTTCGACTGCTGATTTTTGATACGAGGCTTGCCGAGTTTCAAAATATATGTCTATATCTCAGCATGCTTCGGCTTGTATAGAAAGCGCCACACAAAACGCACTGGACGCCATCCCTCCAACCCACGCCCAGTCCCCCCCCCCCCGGCGGGAGGAACCAAGGGGCCTTCCGACTGCGAATCAGACGAGTCAATGTTTGGTCCCTCGTTGTAACCCCCTTCGTATCAGCAGGGCCTGATTAACCCTTAGGCTAATTAGGCTGCAGCCTAGGGCGCGAGGGTCTAAGGGGCGCGGCCGCGCTCGTGTCTTCGACGAAATCAACGAGTCTGCCCGCAAAATTCAAAACTCGTGTTTTTTGCAATTTGTACGCTAATCTTATCTATACCTACTTATAATTGATTCCGCCACCAGTGCAAAACCTTAAATCAGTATTCGCCTTTAAAGGTAAACTCAAAAAGATTTTATTAGACAAGCAAAAACTGGGTTAAAAAAAAAATCACTCACTTCACTTATGTTTAATTTACATCGCGATTCACTCAAATACCTGGAAGGGCAACACAAGTAGGTCGTAAGGTGTTTCTGTTGTCTATAAAATCTACTTTATCCATTTGTTATCTATTATTAATCCAACGTGCAATTTATGTTAAATTTGTTAAAAATAAAACCATAGAGTTAAGTACTAACACAGGTCACAGACTCCTAATCTAAAACCACAGCACAGATAGTAAATAGTAAGTAACACTGCCAAACTTCATAGAAATGCCTCGGAAGTCAGGTGGAATGACAATAATTTTATTTATAAATTAATATTAAATTTATTTTGATGCATATTTAAATCCTAATAATATTATAAATGCGAAAGTTTGTGTGTGTGTTTGTTACTCCTTCACGCCGCAACTACTGAACCGATTTGGCTGAAATTTGGAACATAGGTAGCTTATAACCCGGATTAAAACATAGGCTACTTTTTATCCCGGAAAAATCCGTAGTTCCCGTGGGATACTCAAAATACCAAATTTTCTAGAGCAATCTATAGCTACATCTATAAATACATTGTTCAAGCGAACTTGCTTGAAAGCATGTTTAAAGGTTGGAATAGGGAACGATAACGGGAAAATGACGTTTCCCTTAGGATTCATGAAAAAGCGAATTTGACGCGGGCGGGGCCGCGGGCAAAAACTGATGATATTATCACTATAAATGTGAAAATGGCCACTATGTAGGTTCTGATCATAGCACTGTACGCATTTAACAAGTGTGTTTTAGTTGAACAAGGGGATATGGGATAATAACGCTATAAATAATAATGCTATAATGCTATAAATAATGCATAATGCTATAAATGTGAAAATGGGTACCCGTATTATAGGTTCCGACATTACAACTGTTTCGCTATTAGTATTTTGTGTTTTAGTTGAGCAATGAGATCCAGGTTAATCTATATATATAAAAGAAGAAACTGACTCACTGACATATCAACGCACAGCCCAAACCACTGGGTCTAGAGACTCCAAATTTGGCGCACAGATACCTTATGAGGTCTAGGGGAGCACTAAGAAAGGATTTTTCAAAATTCACCCTCCAAGGGGGTGAAACGGGGGTCCGAAGTTTGGATTTTATCAAGTTAAAATACGTCTTCACGCCGCAACTACTGTACCGATTTGGCTAAAATTTGAAATGGAGGTATATTATATCTTGCATTACCACATAGGCTACTTTTCATCCCGAAAAAAATCATGGTTCCTGTGGGATAAGTTAAAAACCGAAATTCACGCGGAAAAAAAATCTCACGCCGCAAGTACACAGCCGATTTGGATGAAATTTGAACTGGAGATAGATTATATCCTGGGTTAATAAATAGGGTACTTTTCATCCCGGAAGAATCCATGGTTTCCGCGGGAAACCTGAAACATTGATGTTCACACGCGAAAAATACTACTTCACGCCGTAATTACTGAACTGATATCACTAAAATTCGGAGAGGAGATGGATTTTATCCCGGATTATTACAAAGCCTACTTTTTATCCCGGAAAATTCCATGGTTTCTATGATAATAGTGAAAAACAGAAATGCACGAATAAATATTCCTTCATGCTGTAATTACTGAACTGATTTGGCTGAAATTTGGTATCGAGATAGATTATATCCTGGATTAATACAAAAGCTACTTTTCATCCCGGAAAAATCTACGGTGTCCGCTGGAAAACTGAAAAACTGATATTCACGCGGTTAAAATACTACTTCACGCAGTAATTACTTACTGAACTGATATGACTGAAATTCGGAAAAAAGATAGATTTTATCTTGGATTGAATACTTAGGCTACTTTTCATCTCGGAAAATTTATCGGTTCAGAAGTGACGGCACGATGCCGTCACTTCTGAACCAATTGGGCTGAAATTTGGAATGGAGATAGATGATATCCTAGAATTAACTACTTTTTTCTCTGGAAAATCCATTGTTTTCGTGATAATAGGGAAAAACAGAAAATTTATTCCTTCACGCACAACTACTGAAAATTTTTGGTTTAAAGTTGAAATGAAGATAGATTTCATGTAAATTAACACGAACGGTACTTTTTATTCCGGAAAATGGATGGTTCCCGTATAATAGTTAAAACTAAAATTTACGCGTGCGAAGCCGCGGGTATCTGCTAGTAATATTATAACTATGAAAACGGGTACCTATATGATATAAGTTCTGAACTAACATGTGTTTCGTTACTGACAACGTATGTTTTAGTTGAGCTATGGGATATGGTATAGTAATTAGTAATGCTATAAATGTGGAAATGGGTACCTACCCATAAAGGTTCTGAAAGTACAATTGTTTCGCTATTTATAATGTGTGTTTTGGTTAAGCAATGGGATACAGGTTAATAATGCTAAAAAGGTGTTTCTGTATAGTTTCTGATATTAGAACTGTTTCGCTATTAAAAATATGTGTTTTAGTTGAGCAATAGAATATGTGATAGAAATTATGCTATAAATGGGAAAATGGATACCTATAAGGTAAAGGTTCTGAAATTATTTCACTCTTAAGCGGATACGTTGATTTTATTTTCGTCCTTTTCACTCTTATGAAAACGTTGGTGGGTTAGGTTAGGTTAGGTTAGTATCCCCCCCGATGGATTCCAATCTTGTCGCGATGGGGGGCTCAGTAGCCGTGGTTGGGCCCCACGGTGAAGCCAAAAGGAATCCAGGAGGGGACGCTTGGAGTGGGCCTGGAGATGGGCCCGCTCTGGATGCGTCCAAGAGGGGTGCGGGAGGAGAGGCGTGTCGGTGTGTCGTTGCCGCTCGCCCTATCTCCCGCGACCAAACGGTGGCGCACCGTTAGATGCGTCGGCGGCGGGGCCGCAGGGGAAGAGGAGTGTCGGTGTGTCGTTGCCGTTCTCCCTGTCCTCTGCGGCCGTTTGGTGGTTTGCGGCGGAGCCAAAGTTCAGATCCGCCGCGGGGTATGGGAGGTCGATGAATGCGAAGTGCAGGAGCAAGCTTCGCAGGTATCGGCTTACCCGTGCCCACGGCCCCTGGGTGGCGGTCCCGGGGGGGTCCGTCGCCTTACGGATGGGCGCCGAGGAGGTAAGGCCGGCTTAGGTGTTTCTGGCCGGCCTTGCTGTAGGAGGGGAGCTCCATGCTCCACCTCGTGGAGGGGCCGCGCAAGCGGCCGGGCACCGGCGGGTTCGCGGAGGTTTGCGCAAGCGTTCCCGTGTTCCCGTCATACGGTGCGAGGAGGAAACACCGTGGGGTTTAGCCGGTAAGAGTCCGGCATAACCCAGCCGCTCCCCCGGGCGATTGGGTATCCATGAGGATTCCCCACGATAAAAAAAAAAAAAAAAAAAAAAAAGGTTAGGTTAGTATGCAGCGTTGCGGAAGAATATAACAGAAAAAGGTTGTTTTACCTAATTACTTCAAAAACTAAGCCAGTTATTTAAATGTCGTTCTAAGCGTTTTTGGGAATTATTTTTTACCGATACATTAAAACAAAAATTACAATTATGTCCGTCGTAGTTTTTGATGGAAATTAGAAAAATTGAGATTTTGGAGCAATTTTTGGGAGAACTTTTTGGCGAGAAATTTTTATCCAATCGTGTTTCTGAAGTTAGGTTAACACATATGCTGTTTTTTCCCAGAAAATCCAGGACTCCCACGGGATTTGTAAAACCCCGAAATTCACGCGGGCGAAGCCGCGGGCAAAAGCTAGTTTATAATAATTGTCGTAGCCATAGCATTTAACATGTTCCTTTTTGTCATCGATCTATAATATTTTTGTTGACCAGCGAAGTCAAATCGACGGGCAGCCCGGGCCGGTCCGGGACGTCGAGGTTTTTTAGGGGCCGGCTGAAAATCAGCGCTGTTATGGTGTATCTACACCATCTCAGCATTATGCTGAGTCGTTGCCCCTTTTTGGGTTTTCTGGTCACAGTTTTCTTTAGTTTTAGTACTCTCTTGACTGTAATTTTGTTTTTCTGTGTCCATTTTCTAACCCAAATAAAGTTTATTATTCTTCTATTATTCTTTATAATACAATATAAAAATAAAAAACACGACTGCCCTGTTAAAACTACTTTTCCAAAAAAATATAGCCTATGTTACTTGGGACGATGTTACGATTCTAACAATACCCCATAATATGTCCAAATCTCTGAAATTATGGTGGAATAAAGAAACTCACATACTTGAATATTCCATAAGAATTTTATCATCATCACTTTTGTAGTTCAGAAATTACAGACATCAGACCCTTAGGGATAAGTCCAAGTAGGTAACTTAAAACTTGGAATGGACAAAGAACCGTTAAACGCAGGGCTCAACTTAGACAGGAGTACCCTTACAGGCTTAAATAAATAGTCTTAGCAGATGGATGGAATGGCTACGATCTTTCCGGGCCTACTCGGTCAGGGAGGTCACCGTAGACCCGGAAAGTCGCCGCCTTCGGGGGGTTCCTATCACAAAATTATGACGTATGCCAAGTACCCCCTCCAGTTCTGCCCTACTCGGCCTATATTCCATGGGGCAGTACAGGAGGGCCTCCGGTGTTTTGAAAAAGAATTTACGAGGGTATTCGGGGTGTCGGTTTAGCTGGCCTCCGAGATAATTCGCGTGCTTTCTTCTGTAATGTCTAAGCATGTTCCGGCTTGTATAGAAAGCGCCGCACAAGACGCACTGGACACCATCCCTCCTACCCACGCCCAGTCCCCCCCCAGCGGGAGGAACCAAGGGGCCCTCCGACTGCGAGTCTGACGAATCTATGTTTTGTCCCTCGTTGTAAACCCCCTTGAAACGGGTGCTGCGCACCGGAGGCTGGAGTCCAGATGGGCCCGCAACCGGTGAGCTTTCCAGTCTTCCAGCCGCAGCCGCGACCACTTCAGCCTCTTCCTCTTCAATAATCCCGGGTCGAGCATCCGCGTCTGCGGCCCTCTGCTGGGGTGGGCCAGCTAAGTCATTTCCGGCCCTCTGCCGGGATGGGCCAGCTACGCCGATTTCTATCCGCCGTTGGGATGGGCCTCCTGTTTGGTTTACGGCCCGCCGCTGGGATGCTCCGGTTTCGCGTTGGGACAAACTCGTGGGCCTTGCGGAGACCACGGTCACCGGTCTTTCCGGCCGTGACACTCTGTTCTCGCCCTGGGCCGATCGCAAAAGGCCAGACAGCACTGCTATTGTTTCCGTCTGGTTCTTGTTGGCCGTAATGAGGTTGTCTACTTGCGTCCTCATAACCCGGTTCTCCTCCTCTAGGTGTCGAACCCGCTCTCGTAATTCCCGCACAAGCTCTTCTAAGGCAGGTTAGGTTTTTTTTAATTGCTACATGGTAGCAAGGCGGCAACGCCCGACACGAGTCGGAGACTTTTTCAAGCTGTGTGCTATTTTGAAACTATTTTTTGTTTAAAATTGAGGTTAAAATAAGTTTATATAAAGAGGAGCAAAACACGAGAAGCTTATATTCAAGTGAATTCTACCTATTCTCATAATACAAGAAACACTATGCATCTCTGCTACCGAGTTTTGTTCCTCTTTATGGCCGTCCTTGCTACCATGCAGCAGAATGCAAGAAGCGACTCATGGGAACTAGGGTGATCTAAAATGGCGTAGATGGAGTCCCTGCACAGATTCATTTGGAACTGCTGCTGCGGATCCTCAAGTTCACGGCTGTGCTGCGGACATTCCAGAACCATGTGCAAAATTGTCTCCGCGACGCCGCCGTCGCAGACACAGCCGGGACTATCCTTGGGAGTTAATTTAACAAAAACACATTAGGTTAGGTTAGGTTAGGTTAGGTTAGGTTTTTTTTTTTTATATCCCACTGGTGGGAAATGCATTTACGCATCCCGTACCGGAACAACGACAATCCGGGATTGCCGCTGTTCCGGGCCGGGTATGTGGGACTCCCGGGCTGTGACGATACCCGGACTACCCACTAAAAACCACTAGCGGTCCTACCTAAACTGTGGGTGTTATATTCCCACAACCTTTATAACTAAACTTTTGAACCGATATTTATGAAATTCCAATTCAGTCGTTTCAATATCCTATCCCTACCCTTTTCAATACTAACCTAAAGCATTTTGCATCTACAAGGAAATTCCCACATACAGCCCACCACCATACAAAACGATAATCGTGATATATATTAATTTTTTTTTTTCCTCTCCTTCCTTTTTTTTTCTTTTCTTTTTTTTCCCCTTCTTTCTTTCTTTTTTTTCCTTTCTTTTTTTTTTTCCTTCTTTCTCCTTTTCTTTTTTTCCCCTTTTTTTTTTTAATATATCATACAACAAAATTTACTTACTAATTATATTTACAGCTAGAACATTATGACTAGGGTAAAGTACAATTGACAAAAAAAAAAACTTAATAATTTTTTCAGAGATGACCCGGTGACACGTCCCAAGTCTGTGACGTGGGTTTACTGGTAAACTTATATAAATTAGAATTAGTAACTCGGGTATAACATAAATAAAGTAGAATTAATAACTAGGGTATAATAGAATTTGAATTCGTTAGCTGGGACTTGTCACCAAAATGTAACCAAGCCATGATCAAGGCATATTCCCAAGGGATTACATGGTCGCGTTGGAAGACGAGACGATCTTCCCGAGTCTACTCGGTCAAGGAGTTGACCGAGGACCCAGAAAGTAGCTGCCGCTGGGGGGTCCGTAATACAAAGTCATATATTACCCCATGGACTCCCTGCAGCTCACTCCTGCTCGGCCTGAATTCGATAGGGCAGGAACGTTGAGCCATGGGAGTCTTGTAGAAAAACTTCCGGGGGTAATCCGGGTGTCGGTGCAGTAGACCCCCCAAGTAATTCCCGTGTTTTATTCTAAAATGCCGCCGCATGTTACGGCTTTTATAAAAGGCACCGCATAGGATGCACTGCCACCCTGACATCCGGCCCTCCCCCAGACCCCTTCCTAGGGGGGGAACCGCAGGCCCCTCCACCTGCGAGTCTGAGGTTACGTCGGAGGGTGGGTCAGAGTCAGTTGCTTCGTTGTATGTTCCGAGAAATCTGACGCTCCTCATCTGTTGCTGGAGACCCGACGGGCCTGCAACGGGCGACGGCGGATGAGGTCTTCTTAGGTTCACCTCCGCGATCCCCGCTCGTCGGTGGTCCCCTCGGACTTCAGGTCTTGGCTGGGGTGGGCCGCTCGCTCGGTTTGGTGCTGCCGCTTGCGCCTCCCCCTTGCAGTGCTCGGGGTGCGTGCAGTTACTACAGCCACTGGTTTCTGCTGTTGAGGTGCCCTGTCTGCACCGGTTCGCTCCCCCATCATGTTGGTGAGTTTTATCGTAGTCTCTGCCAGCGCTTTATTGGCGATTGTTAGGTCTTC
Organism: Coenonympha glycerion; assembly: GCA_963855885.1. Taxonomy (NCBI): domain Eukaryota; kingdom Metazoa; phylum Arthropoda; class Insecta; order Lepidoptera; family Nymphalidae; genus Coenonympha; species Coenonympha glycerion. Next base: position 11,788 of record OY979637.1, on the reverse strand, counting down.
GATTTGTTTTCTCATGGAGGCTTTTTCACTTTGCCGTGGGATATTGGTTTAGGCTCAAGCAATATGCGACCGTGCCCACCTAGCTTCATACAACAAACGTGAAGGTTAGGTTAGGTTAGGTTAGGTTAGGTTAGGTTTTTTTTTATATCCTGCTGGTGGGAAATGCATTTACGCATCCCGTGTTGGAGCTGCACACCAAACTACCCTATCCTACTTGATGCACATCTCCAACCCGGGTATGTGGGACTCCCGGGCTGTGACGATACCCGGACTACCCACTAAAAACCACCAGCGGTCCTACAACAAAACTGTGGGTATTGATACTCCCACATCCTTCAGTACTTACTAATTTAAAAAGCTATTTGCATCTTGCACCTTTACTCGCCTTATATGCTTTATTAGATGTCGACCGTTTTCCTTCACCTTTGTTATGATCCTATATGATACGTGACTAATGACTGCGAACCTGTTCTATTAACTCAGCAAAACTATACTAACAACAGGAAAATATATTCTATCGAAACTTATAATATTTTATAATTTCTGACATGATTACTATTAACTGACAAAACTAAACTAACAAACCAAACAAAGAAAATATATTCTATCCATCCTTATAATATTTTATAATTTCCAACATGATTATTATTAACCAACAAAACTATACTAACAAACCAAACAAAGAAAATTTTTTCTATCCATCCTTATGATATTTTATAATTTCTAACATGATTATTATTAACCAACAAGACTATACCAACAACCAAACAAAGAAAAATATTCTAATTTTTTTTTTCCCTCACCCATAATTAACATAACATATCCACAACAAAACAAAAAATAAGAAAACAAAAATAACATAATACCACAGCCAAACAAAGAAAATATATTCTAACTAATAACCAAAAAATAAAGAGCACACCAAAAGTAACAAAAATTATATTCTAACTATTGATGATTAAATGTGACCATTAATAAAGATAACAAAAAAATAAATTTTTTATTCACTTGTGTCACTATCAGAGGGAGTGATACTCCTCCTATTTAATAGGAAGTCGTGTTTGACTCCGTCCACCCCCACCAGTTCTTCCGGTGCCGGTCTTAGTTCTGGCGGGCAGAACCGGCGTGGGGACGGGGTCCAGAAGAAGAACTTCTGTGGGTAGTCAGGGTGGCCCCGAGTGCGACCCTCTTTGTATGTTCTGTGGCGAAGCCTAAAGTGCCTCAATATATTGCGGCTGGTGTAGTATGCGCCGCATAATAGACACTGGCGCCCTGGGGTTTCCCCCCCGAGTCGTGATGGCCCCGCCCTCTGTCCGCCCGCTACTCCGTTTCTGGCGACCGGTCTTGATGGCCCCGCCCTCTGTCCGTCCGCCACTCCGTTTCTGGAGACCGGTCTGCGGTTGGGTGGTGCAGCTCTTTCTCCAGGCGGTCCAGCCACAGCTGGCGGTGCTGCTCCTCCCCTGGGGGGACCGGACGCTGCAGATGGTGCGATTCTCTGTGGGAATCGCAGGACCAGCCCCCCCGCTCCCGTTCTGCTTCATTAAGCTGGGGCGTATTGTCCACATTGTTGCCGGCCACGGGTGCCCCAGGTGGTTCTGGTACGGGGTTTGGGCCCTGACCCACGCCACCGTCCGGGCTTGCGCGCGGGTCAGCCACAGGCTGAATAGGTGTTACGTTGTCTCTCATGTTGTAAGGGGCAATCACCGCTATCGGTCTCCTCACCCTCCGCCCTTCTTGCCCCCTGAACAATCTATTTAACTGTTGGTATTTTTTTGCTGAGGGCTTCGTATTTTCTTTCTAGCCTCTTCACACGGTCCTTAAGTCTGCCGGTGTCTTCCATTTCTCAGTTTATTTGTTTGACTGTTAGCTATCGATGCTACCTCCCGTGAGCGTTATGCGAGAGCTGTATTGTGTTAGGTCACCGGATTTGGTTATTACTACTCCACTATTTCCTCTCTAATTTTTCTCTTTTTATTTTACGAGAACGAGCTATTACTACTGGAGTAGTAGCTGAGATACGTTCGTGGGCACGATCTGGGGTGAACTAACCTTTTTTTAGTTGAGCTTCCTGATTTATACCTTGCCTGAGAGATAGAGGTCCAAGTATGAGCTGGTACCGGTCGTTGGTTTCGGTGACTTGTAATTTTATATAGGAATTGCTTGTGCGGCGTCGTTAAAACCTTTACATAGTAAACTTGTAAATCGCACTATCTTACTTATTTTATATTTCTTACTTATTTGCCTTACGCCTTATATGCTCTCTTACTGTTATTTTGTTTACAGGTCTTATTTACAATATCCAGTGCATATTTAATAAAGTTGTTTCTATAATTGTCCTCCTTCATTAATATGTGCAGATTTTCCTGTGTGATGGAGATTCCCATTTTCATTTCGAGCTCCATTCTTTTTGCTCCATATTTAGGGTAAGAGACAATTGCATGAAGAACTGTTTCAGGGGTATCTCCATCGCATTCACATGCAGGGTTGTCTTTTAATTTAAAACGATGCAGATACTCTGCGAAGCCGCCATGCCCGGTAAATAATTGGCTAATTCTATTGTTTAGTTTGATATTTTTCATCGTTTTGAAAGCTGCACGTACGTCTGGGAGGAATACTTTAGTAGTGCTGGCTGTTGCATCTTGTGTGTATCTTTGCTGCCACTCATTAATGGTTTGAGCCCTGAGGAGCAACTTAGCTGCAGACACCGGAACCGCATCATACACTGGCTTTGTCTTTTTAGTTAGAGCTGCTGTTTTGGCTAATTCATCTGCTCGCTCATTTCCTGGCAAACCATCGTGTGCTTTAATCCAGAATAGGTTGGCGCAACCCCCTTTTTCTTGGAGATTTCTTATTATTTGTCCCCTGACAAAAGTGCTCAGGGGCTTTTTTTATTTCTAATTTTCATTTCGGGCGTGGGAAAGGGGAAAACAACAATTCCTAACGGATAACGCCAGATTCCTACTTTTACAATATGATTATTTTTACTTTTGAGGTAATTTGTTCTAGGACATTGAAAGGAATAAAGCGATGGGATCTTTATGCTAGTAAGACTTTATATTCAACAATACAAGAAATACTAAGCATCTATATTCCTCGCTTTATTCCTTTCAATAGCCACCCCTGCCACCTTCTGGCAGAACTTCAGAAACGCCTCTCTGCTAGAGGCCTCGCCCATAATTACAGGAACGGAGTCCCTGCACAGAGTCATCTGCAGATTTTGTTGCAGATCTTCGCGGGCTGCGCAATGCTGAGGACAGTCCATCACCAGATGGACTATCGTCTCTTCTACATTGGCGTCACAGACACAGCCCGCGTTGTCCTTGCACTTGAATCTGTGCAGGTACTCCGCAAATCCTCCATGGCCAGTCAATACCTGGGTGAGCACCATGTTTATTTCTAGTTTTTTCACCACCTTAAAAGCGAAGCGCACATCCGGCATGAATATTTTAGTAATACCTGCGGTTTCGCCGGACGTATACCTCCGGTTCCATTCGTCAATCGATTCCTCACGGAGTTGCCGCTTGACGAATGAAACCGGACACCGGTCATAGTCCGGCCGTTTTTTCAGCGTCAGGGCCGCCTCCCTGGCAAGCAGGTCGGCTCGCTCGTTACCCTCCAACCCTGCATGTGCTTTTACCCAGAACAGGGAGACTTCCTTGTTCTGGGCGCGACAGACCTTCAGGTTGTCCCTTATTTGAACTACTAGGGGGTGGGTTAGGTTAGGTTAGGTTAGGTTAGGTTAGGTTAGGTTAGGTTAGGTTAGGTTAGGTTAGGTTAGGTTAGGTTAGGTTAGGTTAGGTTTTTTTTTTTTAATACTATCCCCCTAACATGGTTAGAGTCTTTTTTGACTGGTTTCTTTTTCCAAACCACTTATTATATTATTAATTCTTACTTTAACTTCTTTCTGTCGTATAACTTTCACTAGTTCTACTTTTATTACTAATCCTTAATCCCGCGGCTCCGCCCGCGTTGAATTCGATTTTTCACTAATCCCGAGAAAAACTTGAATTTCCTTAATGGTCTTTACACCTACTTTTAAGAAAGATTATTTATTATCAAAGTAATCTACTTATATCTGTAGCTAAAGATTGCCTTAGAAAATTTAGGTTATCTTAAAATCTATGTTTCAAGGAATGTACCTATGTGTGAAGTAATATTTCCCCGCGTGAATTTCGTTTTCACAAACCCCACAGAAACCATGGTTTTTCCGAGATAAAAAGTAGCCTATGTAGTATTTCCAGGATATCGTCTATCTTTATTCCCAATTTCAGCCAAATCGTTTCAGCAGTTGCGGCATACCAATGCGGTAATCTGGTAATTCCCGGATATCGTCTATCTCTACTGTTCAATGTATTAGTGTGATTAGTAATCCATATATCATTGCTGAACTAAAACACAAACAGTGATAATTTCAGAAACAACAAAATGCCCATTTTCACATTCATGTTAACAATGATTAGCTTACGCCCGCGGCCCCACCCGCGTTAAATTCGACTTTAGACAAATCCCGAAGGACACGTAATACCTACTTTCACGGAAGTCTTCTAAAGCAATTTACCTATAGATGTAGCTATAGATTTCTGTAAAAATTTTTGGTTTTTTCAATATCCTACGGGAACTGTAGATTTTTCCGGGATAAAAAGTAGCATATCTTTTAATCCAGGTTATAAGCTATCTATGTTCCAAATTTCAACCAAATCGGTTCAGTAGTTGAGGCGTGAAGGAGTAACAAACATACACACAAACTATCGCCTTTATAATATTATATTAGGATTAGAATTAGGATTAGGATTAGGATGCATTATTTATAGCACTATAGCATTATTATTTATAGTATTATTATCCCATATCCCCTTGTTCAACTAAAACACACTTGTTAAATGCGTACAGTGCTACGTTCAGAACCTACGTAGTGGCCATTTTCACATTTATAGTGATAGGTAATAGATTCAGTTTTTGCCCGCGGCCCCGCCCGCGTCAAATTAGCTTTTTCATGAATCCTAAGGAAAACGTCGTTTTCCCGTTATCGTTCCCTATTCCAACCTCTAAACATGGTTTCAAGCAAGTTCGCTTGAACAATCTATCTATAGATGTAGCTATAGATTTCTGTAAAAAATTTGGGTTTTTTCAATATCCCACGGGAACTGTAGATTTTTCCGGGATAAAAAGTAGCCTATGTTTTAATCCAGGTTATAAGCTATCTATGTTCCAAATTTCAATCAAATCGGTTCAGTAGTTGAGGCGTGAAGGAGTAACAAACATACACACAAACTTTCGCCTTTATAATATTATTAGGATTAGGATTAGGATTTTTGGCTGGTTTATCGTTATTTACAACCTACTGGCATCTTTTGGAGTGTCTGGGTTTCATTGATTTATATCTTTATTTTAGACTACCTACCTATAATATGTATTCCACTTTTAAACTTTCAAATAATAACTATACAATATACTATTGTTAATTATTATCTATTTTTCTACACTAAGGCCTATCCTATTACTAACTTATAATCTTATGCTGGTTTAAAATATAACACTATATCTAGCCAGCATAATTTACTTGCTATTTCTTTTATTAACTATTTTGCATATATATTTACAAAAATCTAAGAAATCGGCTCTAATTTTACTATTTCTTATAATGTCCTGTATGCTGTCTTTTGTCAACTTTGTGCCCAGTTTGTTCTCCAATTTTAGACGCTCGTAGAGGTGAACAGGGCAGTCAAGCAGAAGGTGGAGGACAGACTCTGACTCCCCGGGGTCGCAGACGCAAGACGGACTCTCCTTGCACTTGAATCGATGCAAGTACTCGGAGAATCCGCCGTGCCCCGTCAACACCTGGGTGACGAATCTGTCCACCTCTATTTTTCCGATAATCTTGTACGCGGCCACCGCATCGGGAAAGAATTTCTTTGTGACTCCGGCAGTTTCACCGGCCCGGTACCGATCGCTCCATTCGTCAAGTGATCGCTTACGAATGCTTCGCTTTACGAATGAGACGGGACAGCTGTCATAGTCGAATTTGCGTTTGGACTTCAGGGCCGCCTCCTTGGCCAGATAGTCGGCGCGCTCGTTCCCTTCCAGTCCTGCGTGGGCCTTGATCCAGAACAGACTTATACTTCTGTTCTGTAGCAAAGCACCACGCAGAAACCCCCGTGCTTCTACGGCCAGGGGGTGGAGGGCCCTGGTATTTTGCAGCGTTTGGAGTGCCGATAAGGAATCGGAATAAATTCCGACTGATCCAGCCAAGTTTTCTGCGGCCATTCGCGCCGCCCGGCATAGCGCCAGGAGCTCCGCCTGGTACACCGTGCAGTAGGACGGCAAGGCAAGCTTGAGGGTTTTTGTTTCGACGGCACCGCTCCATACGGATAAGGCCGCACCCACTTTGCCCTCAATCTTGCTGCCGTCCGTAAAGATGTTAAAATCGTTTCCACTGTTCGCTGTGAGTTGCTCTTGGTCCACCAGGCACTTGAACTCGAGGTCGACATGGCAGGCGGGATGCGGGGACCGCAGAGCCGAGGACACTCGCTCAACCTCCCGATCTCCTAATTCTGGCTGGGGCACCCCCTTCTTTGCCTCATACAACGCCGCGGCTTCGCGGACGCGGAGGTCGAGAGGGAGTATCCCAGCGAGAAACAGAGCCGAGTTCAAGGAGACGGTGCGATATGCCTTACAGAGCTTTTGTGCGAAGCCTCGCTGGACTACGTTCAGCTGTTTCCGGATCCCGAGCTTGTTTACCGCAGGCGCCCATACACCAGCGGCGTACAGGATCACCGGTTCAACCACCGCTGTGTAGATAATGCGGATTATTTCGGGATGGAGACCCCAGCTTATCTTGGCCGCTCGTGCTAACTGATGGTAAAATGCTACCGCTCGTTTACAGACACTCGCGACGTGGGCGTTGAATGTGAGTTTCTGGTCTATGATGACTCCCAACAGTTTGATCTCTGTTGACAGGACAATGTCGACCCCGCCCATATGAAGACGCGGGGCGTCGTACTTCAACCTGCGCGTCATAACCATTGCATTGGTCTTATGAGGCGCGAATCGAAGCTTGTTGGACGCACCCCACACCCTCACACGTTCGAGGGCTGCGTTGGCACGTTGTTCAATCTCGAGAGCCGTCTCACCATCAAACACCATTACCACATCGTCGGCGAATGCCTGTGCGTAGTCACCTCTGCTCTCTAGATCCCGGAGCAGTGGATCTAAGTGTAAATTCCACAATATCGGCCCGCCGATAGATCCCTGCACGCACCCTTTCCCAGTTCCTATTCCGTGCTCCTCCCCACAGTACCTGACTCTGACCCTCCTGTCGCTCAGATAGCTATCCAAGAGCATCCGGATGTTGATGGGGCAATTTTCTTCCGCCAGCCTGACCCTAATTTTAGGCCACCAAGCATTGTCAAAGGCGCCCTCTATATCCAATGAAATCAGAACAACAATTCTCTTCCTCTCCAGGTTGTATCTGATATGTTTCACTAGGGTATAGAGGGCGTCTTCGGTGCTCCGCTGAGGCATAAAGCCGAACTGGCGAGTGCTAAGATTGGGCGCAAGATGAAACTGCAGCCGGCCGACGAGCATCTTTTCCAAGACCTTCCCAAGTACCGGAAGAAGGCCAATAGGACGATACGACTTGGGAGCCGTATATGTGTCTTTCCCTGGCTTCCGAAGGAAGATCACCGTGGCCTCCTTCCAGGCCTTGGGAAAGTGGTGGATTGCCAAGCACCGGTTGAAAAGCCACAAGAAGAGGTCCGGGTCTAGGTTTATCGCATGCAGGCATATATCGGCGGTAAAGCCGTCCGCTCCTGGCGCCTTCTTCGGGTCAAAGGAACGACTCGCTTGCTTTAATTCCAAAGGGGTGAAGGGGGGTCCCACTGATCCGAAGAGGTCTCGCTGTCTATAAGCTCGGCTAGAACCCTCACCCGTCGGTGTTCCTCAGAGTCATGCTCTTTGGAGTCCTCGGGGTAGAAGGTCTCGGCCATGAGTCGGGCCGAGCTTTTGGCGTCAAGTTCAACATTATTTACCACCAACGGTGGATCCTCCTCACGCTTAACTGTCCTGCCCAACACTCTATAGATTCCCCCCAGAGAGATTCCCTGTCCTGTTTTGAGCAAAATTCCTTCCAGGATCTAGTTTGTGCCTCCTTTTCCGCGGTCTCATATCTAGTTTTCGCCTCCAAGTACTCGTTCACTTTTGTTCGTCGGACTGGTGCCGCGCATCGAATCCTCCGCTTTTTGGTAGCCACCTCCCGCTTTAGCGCCGCTAGCTCCTCGGACCACCACGGTACAGCGAGTATCTTCTTATTCTTAATTTTAGGAATTGCGTACTCGCTCGCCTCAGTCATTGCCTGTATTAATTTCTGTATGGTGTCATCTAGTTGTGTTGCTGTGTCAATGTTTTTAATATTTGTAACTGTGATGTCATTGGATTGCAGAATTTGACTCAGTTTCTCATGAAACTGGGTCCAATTGGCTTTCCGTGTGTTGTATAATCGTGTTGTGTGTTTAATGTGATTGTGTCTAATGCGTTTTAATTTTAATTTGAAGGCAATGCCGTTGTGATCAGAGGTAGTCAGGTCCTCACAGACGCGCCAGTCGGCCACCAAATCGAGGAGGTCGGGCGATGCAGTCGTAATATCTACGTAACTGCTATACCTTTGTCCTCCTCTTATGACGTCGAAAGTTGGAGTTTTTCCTTCGTTGAGGATCACCAGACCGAGGTCCTCCAGGGTCCCGCATAACTCCTCTCCGCGGCGGTCCGTAACAGGACTTCCCCACCAGATGTTCTTGGCGTTACAGTCGCCTGCGACAATCCACCTCTGGGCTCCCAGCTCGAGCCGGATTTTGCGCAGGTGCGCCAGGTACATGTCCATCGGCAGGTCAGGTTCAAAATAGAACGAAACCAGGGCAATCTCCCAGGCGCTGGTACGGATTCCCACCACTGATATATTATTTGTGGTGAGTTTTGGGTACTGTGTAACGTGGAGGTCCGCGTTGAAAACAATTATTGCGGCCTTAACTGTACCCTCCCCGTTATCAGGACACTGGAAGACCCTTATTCCACTTCGACCCGACACCCGGCCCTCTCTACCGACATAGGGTTCCTGTACCAGCGCTACCTGAACTCCGCGTTTTTCGGACTCGAGTAGGAGCTCAGTAAGTGCCAATTTCTTCCGTTGTAGGTTTGCTTGTAGAAAATGGAGAGCCACTGTGTCGACCGGCACAACTTTAGCAATATGCTACCGTAGAGCGAGCTAGTTCGTCCCATCTCCGCCTAATCGGGCAGTCGCTGCTGAAGGCGTTATGCTCTCGATTTTCAAGCTTCGCCCTCGAGCAGTTTATACATGAAGGTGGTACTGCCGCTGCCCACTCGGCGCACTTGGCCTTGAGGTGTGGGCCTCCACAGTGGCTACACCCGTCCACAGACTCTTTACAGAATTTCCTGCTGTGGCCGTAGCCCAGGCACCTCGAGCATTGTACCAACGGCGATGCGGGTTTCGGGTCTGTTTCCTGTATTTCACAAGGATCCGGTCATCTCCACTGTTGAGGTTCCCAAAAAGTTCCCTATTCTGGTTCCTCAAGGCTTTTATTATATCTTCGTCTGTGTTTACTGACAGGACTCCCTTAAGAACCAAAAGCGGGTCCCTGTTCTTGACCTCCTCAACATCAAGGCCTGTTCCTTCTCTTGTCAGTCGCTCCTTTGCCTTGCGTCTTTCTTCTTCAGTGTGGAAACCCATAATCACCTTCCTGTCACGTGCTTTCCGAACCTTCTCTATCCAACCCACCCCTCCTTAGCGTCAATAGTCCGCCTCACCTTGTTCAAGATCTCTTCGCCAGTCTCAGTCTCGTCTTTCGACGTGACGACCACCGAGTGTATGGTGCCTTGTAGTTGTTGTGGTGGTTTGCTTGCCACCACGTTAGCATAGGACCTCTGTTCTAAGGTTTCGTGGTATTTCATCAACTGTTCTTAAAGGACTGTTAACCTCCTGGAGTTTTCCGTTAAGAGCCGAAAGTGCTCTTCGAGTTTGCCACTCAGGTCGGAGTCCGGAGCCACCGTGAACGTCGAATCGACATCTTTAGCTAGCGGCTCCAAACCCCCGGAGCCCCCGGGTCCCTTTCGAGCCCTCCCGGCCCTCAACGCTGCCTCGGAGGCTGCCAGGAGTTCCCTGAGCCTATCCAAGGCACCCGAAATGGAATCTTTGTACTCTTTTTTCAGGTTCCTGGACAGGTCCAGCGAGGTCCTTGCCTTGGCGATCCACACCTCGGCTTCCTTCATCCTGTCCTTGCACTTGCACTGGAGGGCGGACTTCAAAGGTCACTGGGGGAGGGACTGCCACCTTTCTGGGGCTTTTACCCCCTTCAAATTGTATCTGCCTTTGTGCTGCAGGTGCAGCCTGCGTCAGCTGGGCACTGGAGATAGAAGGCCCCGCTATCGCGGCGTCCATTTTGTCCAGGCTCTGTCTCACTAACTTTTTCTCCAGCTTCGGAGGTGTACTGAGAGGTGGGCTTGGTTCCTGTGATAGTCTTTTAGGGGTTCGGAACATGTTAGAGCGGCGTCAATCAAATAAAATAGATTTAAATTAATTTTAAATATTATCGATAAGTCGACAAAGAGCAATAGCTCCAACTGTGTCACTAATTTAGTGTAGTTTACTGCAGTAGCAGTTAAAAGTATATTATGTCAACTATAGGACTATATCGGCGTTTAAAAACTTTGTATTAAAACTAAAGTTTTTTGGGGGTGTAAAATGCCCCCAAAAGTCTGTTTTTCACTGATTCCCGCAGCGATATCTTGTGAAGGGTACGGGTGCCGGACGATTTATAGTAAGATTCTGGCACCCCACGATACCCTCCACAAGTTAAGCGAATAAAAAATTTTCACCCCAGATTTGACTCCCTTCTCTTATATATACATTAAGGGCGGGTGGGCGGGCCTGAAAAAAGCGTTTTTCGCGATTTTCTCGGGAACGGCTGAGCCGACCGCCGCGCGCGATGGCTCGTTGCACGCGACTAGGCGGGCGCCGTCCGACCTCCCCGGTGCGAGGAAAATCGGCTTATTCCCGGAGTCAGAATCCGGGAAAAAGCGATTTTCTTGCCAACCGCTGAGCCGATTCTCGCGGTCGAGGGCTTGTTGTAAGCGTCTAGGCAAGCGACGTCCAACCGCTCAAAAGCTAGGAAAATCGGCTGTTAACCGGAGTCAGAATTCGAAAAAATCGATTTTCTCGTCAACGGCTGAGCCGATTCTCGCGCTCGAGGGCTCGTTGCAAGCGTCTAGGCAAGCGCCGTCCGGCCACCCCAGTGCGAGGAAAATCGGCTGATAACCGGAGTCAGAATTCGAAAAAATCGATTTTCTCGTCAACGGCTGAGCCGATTCTCGCGCTCGAGGGCTCGTTGCAAGCGTCTAGGCAAGCGCCGTCCGGCCACCCCAGTGCGAGGAAAATCGGCTGATAACCGGAGTCAGAATTCGAAAAAATCGATTTTCTCGTCAACGGCTGAGCCGATTCTCACGCTCGAGGGCTCGTTGCAAGCGTCTAGGCAAGCGCCGTCCGGCCACCCCATTGCGAGGAAAATCGGCTGATAACCGGAGTCAAAATTCGAAAAAATCGATTTTCTCGTCAACGGCTGAGCCGATTCTCGCGCTCGAGGGCTCGTTGCAAGCGTCTAGGCAAGCGCAGTCCGGCCCTCCCAGTGCGAGGAAAATCGGCATATAACCGGAGTCAGAATTCGAAAAAATCGAGGTTAGGTTAGGTTAGGTTAGGTTAGGTTAGATTAGGTTAGGTTAGGTT